>OX377202.1:81793279-82201839 GCA_947396885.1 Heligmosomoides polygyrus polygyrus
CTCCAGGAACGTACATGTCGCGAAGATGAGCAGCATTGGTAAAGGGAGCCCCCCAGCCAACAATAACCAAGCAGAGCACAAACCGAACGCATGCCAGTCGATCAGGGTACGGACTGTACATGCACTCTCTGAATGGCACGCCCATTCAATGCGGTCTGATTGAATGAGGCGTTCTCACCACCCAATGCTGTATCAAAGTCGACTACAGATTGGCTTAGTGCTAGTGGAGTCGATTTTCTGACACAATTGATCTACAGATCCGACAGTGAACTTGTGGGGCATTCTTGTCCACAAGGCGTTCAAAAATGGAACCACTCACTCCTTGGTTTCATTTTTTCCGGAATTTCCGTTCCGTGTTCCGCCTGCTTTTGGGGCCGGAAGGCGGAAACGGAAATGGGCACTGTTCCAAACTAGTTTCCTACTGAGCACAATCAGCTTATCAACTAAAAGAGTTCTCCTTCATATAATTGTGATATTGTTTTAAAAAATTAAAATACTGTTTAACAACACTAGCATTGATTTTCTTAAAATTGGATAGTCTACCAAAAAAAGAGCACTGAAAAATGGCAACGGCAAAGGCTATGTATGCATGGTATGCTAAGAAAATGCACTCAACATTTGAATGATCATAATGTTGTTGATCCATTAGTTACAAATAGCTACAAAAATTTTATAAGCATATAGTGCAGTATCATGAAGCAAAGAGTTCAGTGAAAGTTGTGGCATGCGGTTTGTGCTCCAGAATTACATCAGTGTTCCTGACCAAAGGTGCAAATTACAATTTTTAATTTCGTTAGGCGTGATATTCATCCACATGGAACTACGCGATTCATTTTTTGATGAAGCATCACGACTATCTACAGTGAGCTATTGTTTTGATTGACTATGATGACTTATTGAATTCTGACACAAAAGTATTGCTTCGAGAACCATCTAGGAACTGTTCAGTTGTGTCACGTTGGCGCAGGGTTTCTAAACTGGCAGAGACTGAATATTCCTTGGAAGTGTGGACCCATCATGACTAACAAGTCATCCAGTTAACGTGCTTAGATTCCAGAATCAGTTTTGAGTACTAGTTTTGGTGATTACAATGTAATTGCTAATGTTGAGTGTGCAGATATGTATGCAGTCACCAGATCGTCCATGTTGCCAGAGGATTTTAAAAGTGTTGAGAGGAATCCCCTTCCTGGTCGGAAAATGATCTGGGTTGCTACTCCAGTTTTAGACTTCACACGAGTCGATTTTTCTTTAATGCGGGTCTGTAAGCAACCTTAAGGGATTAAGTCGGTTAAATCTACCGTTCAAAAAATATCAGCATCAAAAAAGTCAGCGAAAAACCTGACGCAGGAACTAGATATGGAAAGACTGCATGCTGAAATGGTGAGAAATAATGAGATCAGACCCTGAATTTGTTTTCGTTTGTTGCTCTAGCCATAGCTAAAAGGTTATCCTAACAATATCAGGAATTTTTGCTTCGTTATTTTATGTTATGATGGGGATGAGCATTAAACTGTGGAGGATTCTGCTGTTCGCAAAGTTCTGAGCAAGAAAAAGTGCAATAGAAGCCGCTTCTGACGCCGTTTCAGAAGCACTTTTGAAAAATGGCATGTGTAATTTCTGTTTCCGCGTTTCGTATTCCAGTTTCCGGCCATTTTTGAGCGCTTCCATTCCGTTTTTCGCCTTGCGCTTTTTCTATAAAAATTTCCGCACATCCCTGATCGGCAGTATCAATGGTATGCCAAGTATAATAAAATCTTCGTTTATTTTATAACAAAGCCGATGTAACAAACTATTGCATGTTTTATGTTTGTTACTATTTTTGTCATGAATTCGATTTTTAGAAAATGGATTACTCAACGGCCCCTTCTTCCATTTGCCAATAAAAGCTCATGTTATCCTGCTCTGATAAGGTATCCTGCTTAGGATTCTCAAAGGTATTCAAATATTCATATTCAAATATAGGTTTGTGCTCATGACGAGCACGAAAGTGACGTTAATATGTGTTGGTAGTGAGCTCTTTGGTTAATAGATGATGAATCTGGCGTTGGACTATGATTTTTCATTGTGGTATATTTATTTATTTATTTAGACGGCACAGTATACTTATATGAGGTACGGATTTTTCACAAAATTAGAGTTGCTTCTCACAGTTTTTTCTTTTTTCGGAGGTTTGTAGCACGTTTGTTTCCACTACAATACCGCTCCTAATTCGTGAACAATCGACGCTTGGCGACAGGTTTTTCCGTCGCAAACCGTCGCAGCTCCACAACTTCGTTAAAAGTTGCATATTCCTACAAAACCTGAATTACACAAACCATTTCCCTTTCTATGACGAATCTATAGATAGCCTTTAATCTGATTCTTTTTGAAAATTGACCTAGTTACACAGCAATTTCTCCTGGAAGGCCGTTAATTGTTTTACGATCCCTCCAAAACTGCCAATGGCCTCTCCATTGCGCACTTCACTAGCGATGTCCAAAAAACTTCGGAATTTTACTTTTTTCTTAGCACAGTTGGTTGCACTACATTAATGGGATCTCACTGATATTAAACAGCTTCAAATTTAGCTGAATGGAGTGCATATTATGGTTTGTTTGAAAACACGATTTAGTCGACTTAGCAGCCCACCTTCTGCTAATAAAATTATGCTACTGGGTGTCTAACTAATTAAGCACACGAAGGAGAATACACTCTTCAAAACATTTTAAACCCTATTTTTACGACGCATCGAAATACCTAGAAATTTCAGCTGCAACCCACCGCATGCACGAAATGTGACTGCAGCACTGCGTTTTTTTCTGCAGTTGGTGGTCGTGTAACTCTATAATAAGGGAAGTTCAAGAGCCGGAATTATTTCTATGTACTGTACGCTTAATTGGCTTTTGTGACAATGCGGCAGCACTATCTTTAAGCATAGGTCAGAGACGCAGAGATTGCTGGCTGCAAAACTTGCCGCTGATGTGCCGTCTGGGCGGCAGGCACGGTGCCCCAAATGCGGCAGTGGCAATAGCGACTCAAGGCGTTACTGCCGCTTTGCCGCCGACAAAGTTCTGTTTAAGCTCTAGCTGAGGGCAGGGACCTACAATGGAGATTGATAAAGGTAATGGTAATTATAATGAGACCGCGTTGGCGAAGGAGTAGGGCGGCAAAATTGAGGATGAGTGCTGCGCCACGTCACCTTCTGCCAATAATGTCGGGATACACCAAAAAGCAGAGTGTGCGGGTTCGAATCTCGCCTGTCGCAAGAGTTTTGGTAGCAAGTAAACATCCATATAACGGCTATGTCATGAGCCTGAAGCTCATGATGTTTCATCTAGAGCCCCGCCTCCTTTTGGCCGCTCTTAAGCGCAGGCCGATCGCGCCTGGGGAAGGCTCTCGCTGGAAGGCTCGCGTGGAAATGCTCTCGCTGGGACGCTCTCACTCGTGCGCTCCGGCTCGTTTTCTCGGCGACGACGAAGGATCGGAATCCCTACACGACAGCAGCCTCGCGGCAGAGCAGAATGACGGCGCATCTCTCGACGATCGCGCCTTTGCTCGTCCTTCCTCTAGGGCACAGCGAAGCAGTCTTGTCGGCGGACCCGCTTGCGACCTAACTCAAGCCTCAATACAATCCCAAATCAAGCCAGAAGGGTCAAGGGTCAAGTTCAATTAAACCAAAAGGTTCTTCTCTCCAGTTGTCGGTAAATGGTGTTCAAAATGTACGGTGAAATAATAGCATTTCTTGTAAGGTTAGAGAATAAAACTGTATAATAATCGGTGTTATGTTTTATAACGGTAAAAGAACCACCAATCTTTCCATTTGGGAGTGATGCCCCAAAACAGGCTACTAGCTTTTGTAACATCCACTAAAAGCCTTCAGTAAATACGTATGTCATGTCTTTCATCTTTTCTCGTCAGTTTTACCACACAACATTATTTGAAGGGTATTCTATTCGCTGCATCATGACGGAATACAAATTTATTATTCGTAACGGCGACCATTAGTTTGAGCTCAGGCCAACTAGGCATATTTCACCTCTCTGAGGTCGGCAATTTGCTGGCATACACTTTTCCGAAGAACTGAATACAGAAGCATTTCTGTACTTTCTACACGATACAGGGTGTTCAAAAATAAAGTGATGAAGGTTTGTCGTTTTCCCACGCGAATGTATTGATCCGCGATGATGAGAATAGCGCCATTTTAAGCTTTTTGTCCTGGTTTTAGTTTCCCAAGTTCTATTCTGTCCCAGTTATGGAATTTCCGAAGGTGGCAAACCATGACGCTGCGATTTTGGAGCTTCATCATGAAGGAAAGCGTCAAAGCTGCATCGTTCATTTTCTTAGTCAACTATCTCCGCAGCAAATCGTCGATTCAAGGGGCTTGACCTGAAGGTGTCGTTCAGGACGTAAAAGAAATCGCACTGTCACAAACACGCCACCTATCCGGAAAATCATCGAAAAGCGAGTAATTCCAGATCAAAGGTCACCAGAAAGAAGTCCTCTATGATATCGGTATCAGCTTCACGTCAGTGAGACGAATAGGCAAAAATGAATATGAACTCAAGCGCCAAGGTTTGACGTTTCTCATGCAAACGTATCGATCTGCAGCATGACTACAATAGTGCTATTTTAGCGTATCTTTTTGTCTCAGTTATAATTTTTCAAGATCAATTTTTTTCCAGCTACTGTTTTTCTCAAGATGTGGAACCATCGCGCTGCTATTTTGGAGCTTCATTCAGGAAAGCACCAACGCGACATCATTCCCTTGCCCAGTGGACTGTATCCACAGCAATATGCCGATTCTAGAAGATTGGCTATAAAGTTGATCATTCACAACGGGGAAGAAACCGCACTGTTAATACGGACGAAAAAATCATCGAAGAGCGAGTAATTCCAAATTCGAGGGTCTCCATGGAAAAATCTCCTGTTTTATTGGTGTCAGTCTCACGTCAGAGCCAGAGAATAGCCAAAAAGGAACTCGGACTCATGCGATACAAGTTCCAAAAAGTCCAGCAGCTGACGGACAAGAAGTGCGGGTAGCAGGTCGCGCGTCGGAACGAACACTGTTTACGGACCAGAGGATGTCCACCGTGGAGTAGGTTCGCAACTGCCAAAGGGTCTAGTCTATTATGGCTCTAGCCACCTCCGCCATCATCGGACACTGTGAAAATCCGCAGGTCACGGTTTGGGGCGGAACCTGCAAAAACGGAAAGGCCCTTAGGATTTTGTGGGCGAAGGAGTGTTCAAGATGTGCGCCGATGGGACATTCTCGAGGCCGTCGAACTTCCTTGGGTCCAGCCGCACTTCGTCTGTACACAGTGGACGTTTCAACGAGGCTCAGCCCTGCGCATAGGGCGAAGAGCACGCAGGTGTGGTGCAAGTCCAATTCCCCGGTGTTTTTTACCACGTTTGCGGAATGGTTACCGTGCTACCCAGATCTAACTTCAACGGACCACAGCGTGTGATCCATCTTATAGGCCAGTTTCTGTGCTAAGCGTCACCACAGTCTGGATCCCTTGAAAGAATCTCCACGTCGGGAGTGGAATCGACTGTCTCCAGATGATCTGCGACCCATCGTCGAAAATCTCACCCAGCATTCGGACCTCTGCATTTGCGCCGAGGGAGCCACTTCAAATCAGGTCCGACTTTGGGTTGTCTACCGTACAAGCACGAATACGGCCACAAAATCTACATCGTAACCTTAGGCGTCGGGTGAGGTGTACTTTGCGCAATTGCAGAACCAGGCTAGAAAAAGGACTCTAGAGTGGGTGCCATCCAAGCTGCTCGTGTGGGAACTGCTTTCATCGCTCAGGTGGAGTCCGCGGCCGGGTTCTGCGCTCTTCGAGCGGGAAGCGCATATGGCTGAAAAATGCGCAAAAAATGCCTCGAAACTGCGTGCACGTTAAAGCTCTCAAATCCCATGTGGCCAGCCGAAATGCAAGTGTGCCACAACTCAGGACAACAGAACCCCCGACTTCCCTCGCACCAAGCGCCGCCACTGCTACTGCACCATGACCCGCCTGCCGAACGTACTATCGCAGGCGGTCAAGACAGGGAACGAAATCAACGTGGACGCCGACGCGCGATCTCTGAGCTAGGAGGGCGCAGACGGCAAAAGATTACGGTGTCGATTTTGTGGTCGTATGGTAAAATCATTTGAGTTAGTGTCTATGTTGATATTATTTATGAGTAGTTTTGTTAAGTTGACAGTTGTTTCATAGTTATAAAAAAACCTTCATCACGTTATTTTGGAACACCCGTACAATGCGAGACGTATTTCGAGCAGGAGTCGACTAATGACAACAGCATTTATACTCCATTTTTCGTTTCGTTACAGCGTCTTATTCTAAAGAGTCATTCTAAGGACGTTCTGTTGTGTTCAATTCAAAAAATCCGTTAAGGACATAACAGATTATTTTCGAATGACAAGTGGAATAACAACCTTAGTTGTTGAATCATGACGATGGACATTCCTTCCACTACCATCCGAGAACGTGTCCCATACGAAAGGTCCATGGATTGCCTGCATAATAAGTGCCGAATAGGGAGAAAAATTGTGCGACTTCAAGGGTATGGACCTCACCTTGACAAAGTGTCTTTGCTTATCTCCTCTCGCACTCGGCCTGATAAGCTGAAATGGCTGGTCAGCTATGGAATTCGTGTCGCCATTGGACGTTTTCTGAAAAGCTCGTCTTCAATTCCACGAACTAAGTGCGCGAAGAAAGTTCCGAAACGCACTCCCGATGGCGTCAGTTCGAATACGAATGTGTCCGTTTTCTGTGGAGCGGACGTGGTCAAGTCGCTTCGATTTCTGATCTTGAAGAGGCGATTCTTCAGAGTATCTAGAACGGAAGATATGAATGGTTATCAGACAGTATTTATGTCAACAAGAAATCCACCGACTTTTTGTATCCGTGGAGAAGTTTCGGAGAGACTTAGGTTGTGCTATGACAAACGCCTGCGACGAGGTATCGCCGACTTTCTCGAAGTCTCCATCATAGTCAGAGTCCTCGAAGAGCTCGAATACGTTGCGCTCCTGAGCCTGACGTTTTGAGATCTGCAAGTCAATGAAGTAGAAGGTTTTCGACATATTTTTAAAGTAGCTTTTGAATGTAATGAAATGGAAAATTCCACTAACAGCTCGAAGAGGATATGCTCGATCAGCCCCATTCTGCACATCGTCAGCTCCCTGTTGCCAGTACGATGCCCCAGATGTGAGAAGGTGGATGGTGGCGCCGGCCAGGCCGACCCATGAGATAATTAAGAGGGGCAAATAGAGCGAGTAACGACGGCCATTAGTTGGATGCGCCTGAAATTGTGACAGCTTGAATGAACGGTGGAAATTATAAAAGCGCAAAGCTATCTATGTAGGTGAGATAGTAACTTAAATTGTAAAAATATGGAAAACGAAGAATTCGCTTGGTTTTCGTTCCGCGAAAAGGCTCTGTCTGTTTGGTTTTCGTTCCCGTAGGCGAAAACCAAACAGACAGAGTAACCTTCCTCCTGTGCTCATCGGTAAAGGAGGGGAAGGAAGAAGGGGTCGCTGCTGTAAACTAACCTGAACTCCTCCTGTTGTTGGACGTGGTGAATAACAATTAAATCAAAGGAGTGAGTTTTAGACGCCACAAAAATTAATGCTATAAAGGTACCACCAGAAATAAATAAACCTTGAATGAAAGGCATTATGATTAAGGAGATGTAGGAAGGATGGCAGAAAAGTAGAATAGATAGAACAACTCGCAGCAGTGGAACGGAGAGCGCAACGTGGTTCATCGAGAAAATCCCCCATGATGAAGTAAATGGATTAGTATAAAATGGAAAAAGGGTTTGATGGGGATGGGGCTGTTGAGGTGGAAGCAACCAATAGTGAAAAATTAGACCTACGCGCCCTCCAATCCAACACCAAGAGCGCGATAAGTTCAGTGGTGCACCTGCCCAAGAAGCTTTGTTGAAATTTTTGAAATTAGTTGCTCACCATTGATGGGAAAAAGTATTTATAGAAATACTAAAAAACCTGGTACGACGCCAAATCAGTCCATCCAAAAATGAGTTAGTTCGCACTTAGGAACTAGACGTAGGTCTGAAGAAACTAAAGTATCGTTTTAACGTGAGTTTTAGGAGAAGGCTACTTCTTCTTAGGTAAACTCCAAAGCAAGAGAAGTTGAAGATGACCACAGAAATAGAATCCGCGAAACTTTCAGCAGTTCTTCGAGCTGCAAAGCTTGATCTTGATTAATTTATTTGGGTGTTTATGAAGGGCTATATAACGCTTAGGATCAAGTCAGTCGAGCTTACAGAGCATATCTGAAGTGTACCAGATGATAAAGGATAAAGGATAAAGGATAAAGGACGGCGTTACTCAATCCCTTCTGGGATGCGCCAGCGCATTCTACTTCTACGGGGTGTCGTGGAGGCGACATCAATGCGTATTTGGCCATACAATGACTTGCGGTGGCCAGCCGATGAACAAGTCAGCGCTCTATCCTTTCCAGACAAGTCTGGTACCAATTCACCGACCCCGGAGGGATGAAAGGCTGGGTTGGCGTGGGCGGGAAATCCGAACCAGGAACCTGGTATCGGATGCATACGACAGTCGCGCCTCCTCCGACTGCGCTACACGCGCCCTACCAGATGATATAGCCTTACATTCAATGTCTCAGCTTTCAAGCCAAGTTAGGCTATTAGTTGTTGATGTAGCCTACATGGGCCTCTTAACCAAATAGAACAGCGATAGAACACAATCCTGTGAATAGCATGCCTGTTCGAAGTGACTTTACTGATCTGCGCCGTCCTCTCCTTGTAGGCCACACTGACAGTGCCAAAGTCAGCTCAAACTCTCACACTTACCGATGTTTAACAAGGTTGCAAGACCGAAAAATAATAAGAGCATATGAGAGCATATCTTATATTATCATATCTGTTATCTATTGGCATATATCATCGGAGGAGGTTAATAGTCGATAGATTGATAACACTTGTGGCGTATCTGTATAGGGAATTTTCAGAAGCAAGAGGAGCTTAGTTTTCTTTACGCATGCTATTCGTCCACGAAATTATACCCTTTTAAACAGGGTTAAACTGCCGGACGGTCCTTACGCGTGTCCACGAGGACTTGAAGGCCGTTCGACAATATTTACCGACGACCCAAGAAATTTACATACGTTGCTTATTTGAACGGGGTTGGCAAAACTACAACATTTTCTTCGAGCTCGAAAACAGTGATGCAGTATCAAAGAACGGATAATTTCGACAGATAATTCGGATTTTTTGTACGAAGTAAAGGGCCGTATCTGCACTTACGAGCTCCTTGAACGGGTATTCCATAGCATCCTGGGGCCTTTGATACCGCTGGTATCATGTATCTGAGGATTCACCATATCCGCCTATGGAGTAGGCGGATATGGTGAATCCTCAGATACAGAGAGATACAGAGAGAAAGAGAGATACACAGACGACAACCGACATATCGTTACCGGCGGTTGATGAATCTGACCCATGCATAAGCGGAAGATGCTATGGAACACCAACACGATTCGATTCCCATCTGCCGGTAGAGTTTTGATGGGAACGAAACATAGTTAGAACAGCTTACACCTTCAGACAGAAAAGCCACTCAGGAAGAGACGACTTGGATCTTTATCGTTGTAGTATGGATTCCTGCGAAAATCGGCTGATTGGGGAATGGATGAAAAGGACAATTGACTCATCCCTGAATGAGTTTCACAATTACCAGAACCACCCATATCCTGGGGTTTCAATTCAACAGTTATTCCGGTCACTAGGCTGCGGAAGGCCAGCTAACAGCTAATGCGCATAAATAAATATAAACACAATAAAGCAAGGAATTAAACAGCAACATAATAAATAATGAGGAGAAACTATGAATTTCGAACTGGGATGCAGAAATCGAATGACAAAAATAATGGGCCAAGGAAGAGTGAAAGAAGAGCAGCTGTTCACCTGGTATCGCTTCGCTCCACAGTTGCCGAGGGCTCGGCAGGCGGTGAAAATGATCGAGAAGAGGAATGTGCCCAGTGAGAGTGCGACGAATGCGAGCAGCACCACGCAGAGAAGCGGCTGATTGAGCAGGTGCTCCTGCACGATCTCGCCGTCCAGCAGCGAGGCCTGTAACGCGTTGATTGCCTTCGGCTGCTTCTTGTCGAAATTATGAGTCGAACACCGTGTGCTGCACCTGTTACCGTCGCTAGTCAAAATTTGACAGTTGCTGCTCTATTTGATTGCTCGGAACCTCTTCCTCTGATCACACCCTTTTATTACTTTCATTTTTAAGGGTTTTGTAAAAATAAAGGGCGTCTCAAAAAATGTATATACTGTTTGAAAGGTGATAACTTGGCTCACACTAAAGGTATTGAGGAAGATAAAGGCTCACATGAAAGCTGAAGAAAATAAAAATTCCCTTACATATAAACGGTGTGAAAGGCGCCATGCAGTCGTCTGAAATTTTTTTGCATTTTACACTCGATTGATTGTGTTTCGCTCAAATAGTTGTTATAATTTCTTCTCAAAGTATCCGTTTTGATTTATTTCTGCTTCTTTAAAGGTTTAAGACCTAAAAACACACTACTTCTTGCAAAAATTGCAGGTATTATTTGAGAGGTACTAACGTTGCTGCTAGCGAAGCTTTTGAAGATGTTTGAGACTCATACGAAAGCACAGGATAACGGGATTTCCGCGGCTTGCAAATAGATAAGCCTGCGCCATGCTCTCGCCTAAAAGTCTGTATTTCAGACTCGATTGATTGTGCATGGGCTGAATGCTTGGTACAACAACCTGTGCTGTGCTCCTTTTGACCTTTGGAACTTGAAAATCACGTGAAAGATGCGTAACATGCGAGCTTATTGATTGCACAATTTAAATGAGAGCAGCATTTTCAAGGCGGATTCTGTGCCGGCTTCTGGCTGACGAAAAACGGTAAAAGAAGCAAGGCACAGGTTAATGTGGCTAAGTAGTGGCAAAATTGTAGCAAGTATTCAGCCCACAACAATCAGTCGAGTTTGAAATGCAGGTTGAAATGCAAGGGACATGGCGCAATCTTGACTATATGCAAGCCGCAGAAATCTCGTAATTCTGTGCCTTCGTATGAGTATCACTCTTCTTCAGAAAGTTTCACCAGCAGCAATGTTAAAACCTTTCAAATAATACCTGCATTTTTAGGATACCCTTCAGTTTTCGCAAGCCGTTGTGTGTTTTTAAGATTTAAACCTTAAAAGAAACACAAAGTAATCGAAACGCACACTTTCTGAAGAAATTATAACAAGTATTCGACCGAAACACAGTTAGTCGAGTGTAAAATGCTAAATTTTAGACGAGTGCATGGAGCATTCCATACCGTTCATACGTGACACAATTTGCATTCTCTTAAACTTTCATAAGCCTTTAACTTCTTTAGTGCCTTTATTGTGAGCAACGTTATCATTTTTCAAACAATGTATACATTTTTTGAGACACACTGCATATTGTCATCATTCTACATTATTGTTGCCCTCTGCTTTGCGAATACAGTGCTACATTGAACTCTAGGCTGTTAGGCTGTCACTGTTGCTAAAAAATGAAGAAGTTCTTTTATGACGTGTGGTGTAGGGGCAGTGGAAATGAACTCCAAAAAGAGCTCTTAGAAACATTGAAACGCTACCATAAAACGGCTCTAGACAAACTATTCTCTTGACTCCGTTGTGCCGCCTATACGGCTAGGAAATATGGGCCCTACAAAATAGGAATGAGCAAAATTCAAAAAGAGAAGCCGCTAGAGAAGCCGCCCAGAGGGGTGAGCTAGGTAGGAGGACCAAACACATTTGTTAATAAACAAAAAGGATAATCGTCAGTGCTAACCAGTCCCTTGGTGGAATGCGCTACGTATTCTACTTGCAGGGATAAAGTGGTCATAAAATGTACACGAATTTGGCCTATGCAATGCTTGCGGGCTGCCCGATGTGCAGTGTTTCGTCTCTCCCGAATAAGTTTGTTGCTAATTCATGCTTAAGGTGGGGCCCATACCAAAACAGTGAATTCGATGTGCACTCGACTGCCGGTACCTCCTCCGACTGAGCTACCGCGTGCCTACGTTTAGGATAAGACGTTCGAAATTTGGTGGAATGGCACACGCTGAAAGGGTGCCCCTGATTCGATTCGGCTGGCTTTTAAGAGAGTTCCTTCTCCACGATAGTCCTGAACGGGAGGTGTGACGCGTAGTGTCCCTCGAGGCGGAAAGGGGAACGGGACCCACGGGGGTACCCCGCTACGTGACCGGGGCGAAAGAAATTGCTGGCGCCGGTCCGAAAAGTCGGACATTAGCGGAAAGGCGGGTGGTACGTTTCCAATTGTAATCGTGGGATGAACATTCCTCCAAAGAAGAAAGCATGAGCGAATTGATACCTGGTTTCGAACACGCTTTTTGCAGCAAGTTACTCCTAGCTGTGCGACGTGGAAATTATTAATTTCTTCAATTCCTACCAGTTATTATCCGCTGTGGACGCGTGGTAACGCAGTCGGCTAAGGTGCTGACTGTCGTTTGCACCTGATTCTTGGTTCTTGGTTCGGATTTCCCGTCCATGCCAACCAAGCCTTCCTTCATTTCGGTGTCGGCGAATTGGTGCCAGACTCGTCTCGGAAGGATAAAGCACTGCTTTCTCCATCGACTGGCCACCCCAAGTCATTGTCTAGACGGAGGACGCATTCAAATTGCCTCCACAACATCCCGTTGAAATAGAATGCGAAATAGAGTGCCGCCCTCTACCTGTTACCCTTGTGGCTTGCCTTCTCATTTATACAATGCCATTCATTCTCACCTACAAGATTTTAGGACTTTATGTATTGAGCGTAGGAGCAATTGATGTGTCCAGGAAATTTTGGAGGAAGACAACTTCAAACAGAACGGTGCAAAGTTTCACTGCGATCTTAAAAACGGATTCGGCCTATTTTTCAGCCATAAGTGCAGCCATAGATCTTCCTATTCCACGGGGCGATTGGTCGTTTCGTGGAAAGGCACGAAAACGGGCAGAGATCCACTTGCGTGTCGCCGCCCGGTGCGAGTCCACTAAGGGGCCGAGAGCGTTCACCTTGTGCTGGAAGAGGGTGAGCACGTGTCGTCGAGTGGCGTCGTCGTAGGGGAAAGTGATGCTGTCGAGGAACTGCATCGCCGGCTCGGACGCTGCGGATCGAAGACGAGGCCCCGCGTCGCACCTGAAATGAACAGCACCGGCTCTTGACTCTCGCTCGCTCGGGTCGTGCTATCGGCGGCCGAATCAAAACATCCGACGGAGACCGCTGACCATGAGTCACCGCGCCGCCGTAATTTCGGCTCGGCTCGGCTTGCTAAGGTTCACCGCAAGCAAACAGAAAGTTGGACGGCGGACGGGAAGGTATCATCACCAGCACAGATATGATCCGGGGCGAGTGACAGCAACGAGTGTCCACACTGGGCCGCTTGCACTCTATTAAAATATGCTTTTTGAGAGAGAATTCGATTCTACTTCTTCTTTCTTGTTTTGCTAGTGATGCCTCTTGCATGTTCTCTTTCAAGTTCAAGTCAGCAAACCAGGGCTTCAAATTGAACAGTTTGGAATGGGAGTATACTGACTCACAAAGGCTAGATCTATGTTAAATATTTCAGAGCAAAGTTGGAATGCTGTTAACCAAATGGCTTGTACGTGCAGCATGTTAGCTACGAAAAGCGAAGTCTCACATAAACCAAAGTGTTTTATGGCACTTAAAGCTTTTAGTGAGCATTGATAAAAGTCGATGCGAGACATGCCAAACAAACAAATGTAAGACGAATTTTTTAAACAGCTAGAAGTCTAGGGTTGGCGATTTTTTGGAAGGAAAACGCAGCTCGGATAAAGTTTCACGAATCTGAATCAAACTTTAAGGTGCACGCTCCTCTAATAGGTGTTAACAAAACTCGCTGACTAAAATGAATCTACATCAGTTTGAAAATTCTTTATACGTTCCTTGCATAATTACTTGCTTAGTAAGGCTGCAATCTTTTTTAGACCCACTGTTTGCTGATGTGTCACGAGATTGGTGAACACATCAGCAAACAGTGGGTGGGGGGGGGGGGGGAGATTTTGGAAAAAGACTGCTCACAAAGCAGGTGGTCAATCAAACCATTTGCGAATAAATCACAACAAATAAAACTAGCTCGTATTATTAGCCTTTACTTTTATTTACTGGAATAAAGCAAAAGTCGGCATGTTTTAAATGTTTTCTTCCAAAGGTAG
The DNA here is from genome assembly GCA_947396885.1 of Heligmosomoides polygyrus polygyrus. Classification (NCBI taxonomy): domain Eukaryota; kingdom Metazoa; phylum Nematoda; class Chromadorea; order Rhabditida; family Heligmosomidae; genus Heligmosomoides; species Heligmosomoides polygyrus. The sequence continues at coordinate 81,807,496 of OX377202.1, forward strand.
TATCTTCCTCCATTCCCTATAATTTTTCTAACGTATCGGGTGTCTGTGGTGGTTAGCTTCTAAAGGTTTTACAAGCTAACTAGGATCCACAAAGGTTGGTCGAGTTATGGCGGAATTTAGGAGGATAACGACGTGCGGGTCGATAACAGGCAAGATCTTAGCTCTCAGAATTGTTTGGTGTTTCGTGGCAGCACCTCTGGGTCCTAGGTCATGATTTCTAGCTCCGCTAATATCACTACTAGCCTAGCAAATTACGGAGTTGACCATAGAAGCATCAGTCCAGATCCTGATACGATATTGGGCTTTGAAAATTGTGTGCGGAAAAGGCAATTTTTGTGAGTTGCATCCTTGACCCAGGTTCACTACGTATGTGGTGGGAATCTCGAAATTTGTACAACAGAGGCAGGCGGTCGAAAGTGGGAAAGGGGAGAAGGAACGTTCAATTCTTGAAGGCCGAGATGCCCGACGAACTGGCAGCGTTTCTGCTAATCGAAAATCGCAATCATCACGCTCAGATGCGAACGTAGAACTTAAGGTCAACTACTGAAGTGCTTGTAAACGCAGTTAACCGACACGAACATGATGAGAAGCAAAGAAGAAGAAGTGCGGAAGGAATACTTTGAGAGGAACGGATACTGAGGGCATCCTTTAAAAACAACTTTCGAGGGTATATGGGCACTGACGGAAAAACTGAAACAAGACCTAAAACGTCGTTGAGACCTAAAACGTTTAATCAAAGAACTCATTGAAGAAAACCAATACAGCCAGAATCCGTGTGAAATCAATTGATGTTAAATGATACCAGAGAGTTCTGGCAGTAAGTCCTCACGAAGTACTTCACCTGTTTCCACTTTTCGAAGCATACAATAAAATTCTGCATAAGGTAGAGAGAACTGCAGGGAGAAAACTTGATAGGAAGATCAGTCTCAACGGCGCAAAACAACGGAGTTCTGTAAGGCAAGCCTAAAAAGGAGACACAGCCGGTGCATGGATGGACCTCAAACCCCAATCGAGAAGGAGCTTTTCGTTCCATGTGCTCAATGGCTAGAGTATTGCTCGAAAGTCAGAAGTGCAATAAACGCAGGGGGAGGAGCAGCAATCTCTTTGTTTATTTTCTCGACATTGCTCTAATTTGTGGGAAGGCGTTTAGAAGGCTCTCCGTTCATGGAACACGTGCGTGTGGTCGTAACCCAAGTGGCGGTTGTAAATAAGAAGCAGCAACTACCAATCACTACCAATTCTGACCCATATTGGTGTGTAGCTCAATTTGCAAAGACGACAGATGGTCACAGCATTTTTGTAGGACAATGAATGTCGTTTATATGCACATTTGCCTGTGAACTACCCAATACGAGCTTTGAAACGAGAGCTGTGCATATGACATTCGAGTACCATAAGTGGTGTACAACTGCCACAAGCAAATTTTTCCAATGATATCCTGCTTCAGATCTAGTTTAACCCTATTTATTTATTTTTTATTTATCCAAGCGTGGGTTGCAAAGCTATCACACGCGTAAAAAAGCAAACAAAAATATAACAAGAAATTTGCAGAGAAATAAAACAACCTACAATCTTTGAAAAGCTTTTACGAGTAAGAAGACATCTAAAACTAGACATAGGCATGTTAATAACACTTTTGCCTTCGCCAATAATTAGGTTTTGCTTTTTTAGATTTCGATACATGAGACAGTTTGACCTATGTCGACCATAGTCGTTTTTTGACATCAGGAAAACGCAAATTTATCAGTCAACATTTTAAACAAATTTATAAATTTATCTGCTCCCTGTGTTCTCTGTGATTCGCGATAAATAGTTCTTTTGAAAAAAGATGAGGGTGTGGGAAGCAGACAAGGTGTGGTCTACAAGGGAACACCTTGCATTTTCATTCCCTGCAACTTTTGTTTCCCTCGCTCGTTACAACTATAATTTGTTTAGCCTTTGCTAGGCACCAGTACGCTGGAAAACCTTGGAAGGTCACTCAAACTTATTCCCTAGCTGACCCAAAAACCGGAACGGGATCCAACTAGGTTGCTATAAATTACCCCCTTGCTCAAGAAATCTGCGACGAATATTATGAGCCATGAAAGCTCTTGAAATAGATCGTTCGAGCATTTAAACGCTTGAGACTGCTTCCTAATTGGAGTCGAACGCAAGATTACGCTCTCAACAAATTCCACGGTAGAATTGAAAAAGGTATCACTGGATGAATGGTTTTTCTACCAGGGCTGCTAGACATAAATTATAATTAATTATGGAAAAGCGAATCTGTGCAGATTTGGTTGAAATTGAACTAGCCAAAGCTGCTGCGAATGCATCTTTTTATTCGCGAAATATTTCAAGTTCGATTTCTGCGCAGAAAGCGGACAGAAGCAATGAAGTCGTTGATCCGGGAAAGGGCATTCTCTCAAACTAGAAGCGATAGCACTTAACGGAAGATGGGGATATGTGCAAGCGTCATTATCGGTGAAAAAGAAGAGAAGGCTTTGATCGTAACAGCGAAATCGCATTGAAAACTCGTCATTCCATTAGAAAGATAGGCGACCTGGGTTGTCACTAAGGTTCCCCACCACAGAGGTCGTACTCGTAATTTGGGAATCTGTGTCATCAACTAATGGAAGTGAGGGAAGAAACGCAACAGAAATGGCTTACGACGCTGGAACATCGCCGATCCGATTCAAGGTGATTCGAATTAGCACTCGTCGTGGAATAAATTCTTCAATGTGAAAATTCTGGAAAATTCACGAAAGTCGCTTCTTGTGAAGCAGGCATAACAAAGTAAAGGATAAAGGACGGCGTTACTCAATCCCTTCTGGGATGCGCCAGCGCATTCTACTTCTACGGGATGTCGTGGAGGCGACATGAATGCGTATTTGGCCATACAATGACTTGCGGTGGCCAGCCGATGAACAAGTCAGCGCTTTATCCTTCCCAGACAAGTCTGGTACCAATTCACCGACCCCGGAGGGATGGAAGGCTTGGTTGGCCTGGGCGGGAAACCCGAACCAGGAACCTGGTATCGGGTGCACGCGACAGTCGCGCCTCCTGCGACTGCGCCACACGCGCCCCATAACAAAGTATAGGTTAGAAATCCAAGGAATTAGGAACAACTTTAAGCAACTTTACAAGATCTTGAATCTGCGCACCGTTGCAAAGCTGCTACATTATGACTCTCTCCAACGTCAATAGTTAGGGGACGTCTTGCCTCTAAATACGATTTGAACCTGGCAAATGAAGGAAAAATCTGCTGCAGGCCGAAAATGTGAATTTCCTCAAAATGGCCTGGTCCTCTGAAATAGTAAAGCAACTTGAACGCTACAGCCCTTGCATTACAAAGGCGAAACCATCAGAAAATTAGCCTAACGTCTCGTTCGCTGGAGGGATGAAAACGATAAACTGGGAAGCTAGTATGGTGCTTTTTGTCAACACAAGATCTCCATCTTATCACTGAACCAGCTTGTTCCTTATATGACCTGCCTTGACAGCGTTTGTACCCTATAGCCCTCACAAATAAACGATAAACGATAAGCGATAGCAGGAACAACTGCTAACCATATCCATCCATGTGCCCAACACCATCATGCTCTGCGAATACAGCTGTGAGCGATGGTTTTTGTGATTAGTTGGCGAAAATTCACTGATTTTTACAACTTTCATTTTAAACTCGACACTTTTTATTTTAAGAAAATTTGTGAGATAAACATACTATAGGTATTGGCCATAAAAAGAGATTTGTGCACTTTTTGCGTGTGCATAGAATTTCTATTTCTTTGACGAAAACGGTGTCCTAGGTGCATTCTAAAGTGCCCTGAGACCAAAAATTGTTTGTGTGAAGAGACGGCGCCGTGCACTCGTCCTGAAAACTGGGGTTTATTTGATTGATATGTGGCGTAAATGCTGTTTGCCTGAAGTTATGCAGTAGGGAACGGTGATCTATCCACAATCTTCCATTGTGGATGCTTTTTTGGTTCTTGTTCTTTGATCGTGTAAACAGCAACTACATTATCATTCCAAAAGGCAATTTAATGCATAGACGAGTGGCGGCGCAATATCTTCCTGTAGCACTACAGCAAACTCCATCTCCACCCCGAGAAGATAAACGTAATAATATATTATGATGTGTTCTTGATAAGCTATCGACCAAGATTGTTATCGACTTTAATAATGTAGATTGAGGTCGAGCGATAAGAGTTTTGTGAATACTCAAACAATGTACTTAATAGTGGATTATGGATTTCGTAAATATTTCATTGTTGTGTCAAAATATAGTGACATGTGCTAAAAACGAAGCACAAGGGCTGATCTGAGTTGTTTACGTATTTTAGTTGTTTTTGTTCGTGTTCTTTTTTATTAGTTTGTAACGAGTAGACTCATGCCTCGGCTTGAATAAGTAAACAAATAATAAATAATACATTTATTCTTTCTTAGCACATTATGCAAATGTGAACTTTTATCCAAAATTTAAAAAAGAAACAGCCCTAATTTGATTCGACAATATCTATTTAGAGTTTGGATACGTCTGACTTGGTCTGGTAATTAGTTATTTCTGAAAAGTTTTTTTTTGAAGGTTTCCGGCAACAAGTGGCAATGCAATTACGATTGTAGCGCCGGAATTCCAAGACAGAAATATTAGGAATAGGATTCAGAAGGCCATGATCTAACAGCAGCAGAGAACGAGAACTGTATGTGGAAGACCTGGGGTTATGAGTGCTCAGCTGAAAGAGACATCATGCCTTGCCACAAACTACTAGGCGATCTTAGGCGAACATATCAGTGTCTGTTAACGCACGCCCTCTTGATGGTCGTTCGTCTCTTGTTTTAAGAGAAACTGCTACTGGAGAAGATGCAAAATCACTCAGATAGGGCCAGCATTGCGAACACCTTCCAGACTAATTATTATGACTCAGTCTATACTCTGTATTACACAAAGGCGGACACTGTTAAGTAATATTCGCTCATTACGTTGGATGGAAAACTAGCCGATGTTTTTCGCAGATTCTGGAACGGTGAATAACAAGCGCTCATGGAGAACTGCTCTAGAAGTCGCCTTCTTATTGTTTTACTGATGCCACTCGACAAAATCTCGACATCCTTCTGGAATGAGAGTAGTGGAGAAGCGGCATCCAGGAATGCTCAATTCTTTCCATAAATCTCAATCTCCCATACTTTCTATAATTCTCAGGGTGTCGATGACCAACGTGTAGCTGCTCGCCATGATTGTTGACCGATACACATCGGTCTCTGCTCGACGTCTTCACCTTTTTTGGAGTCTAGAAAGGGCTGATACGTTTATGATACCCCACAAGCGCCATTTCTTCACGTAGAATACAACACTCAACAAGCACAAGAGCTATCCTTCCTACTGATTGCCCAAGGGAACCACCACTAATCTGCACCTGGAGACAGCGAGAATGAATAGGCTTTGTTCTGGGTATCAGAGCGCGCGACCGCGCAAGTCGGAGAAGGCCTCATTGCGTGCGCCCCGTTTCAAGACTAGTGGTCTGGATTTCTGCACAGGCCAAGTAAGCCTTCTATTCCTTCAGGGTCGGTGAATTGATAATGGATTCACTCTGGAAGAGCAGAACACTAAGTGGTCCTTTGGTTACCACCACAAATCATTGTATTGGGCCGAGATGCATTCAAAATGCCCACATGATATCCAGTAGGAGCAGAATGCATGGCGCATTCCGCAAAGTTTTTGACGAACGAGGCACTCTGTTCTTTATTATTTAACCACCTGACCGCCAATCCACGGATAAGTTTCTAGGAAGAGTTCACAGCAGTAACCTAAAAACTGGTACCTTCATTGAGTTTTGTGAGCTCTGTCAACCTCCACGAAATTTAAGTCGACCTGGCATGGTGGGTGAACTTATTCACCCACGTTCACTCCAAGCTACTGGTGACTAATCCTTCAGGTCGTCGCCAACAACCACCAGGAGGGTTAGTTCTTGCGCTGTGCCTCGGACGTTGAGTCTCTTTTCTGTTTTCCTAACGAATTCTACTCTGCAAGATGAAGCGGCTTGTGGGGAGTAGTTTCATCAAATATTCTAGGCCAGTTCATGCTCCAGTGAAGACGAAGTCTCCGAAACATTAGCCAAAACAATCGCCGTCAGCAGCTCAGAAACTACATGTTGGTGTCCAGGAGCCTTACAACGGTTATAACCTTGTTATTGAGGCATGCAGTCCTACGTTCTATCATATTAGTAATGTTGAAAGTAATGGCGAAAGATACCATGTGATTCACATTCTTTCAAGTCGTCTCCCATCACTTAAATGCAGATTTCACCCTTGTTCTAAAATATGTAAGCTGTTTGTCACTTCCTAACTGTTGAGGCTTTTCCACTCATTCTAGTCATGTCGATGCTTCGATTTTCTTTTCTTTTGTTTCTTACTGAAGAAAAACATCTTGTCTTAGGTTCGTTGTTAATGGAAGCGACTCCTGATACTCAAAAGTAGATAAAAAATAAAAAAATAAAATATTAACCTCTTTTGTAAGCAAAATAACAGACCGACGCGAGTTCGGTACGCTTTACAAATATTTCCGGAGAAAGTGCTCAAATTACCCGTTTTGAGATACTCAAGTTTTGCACCGTGTCGCTTATTCAACGTCAAGCTCTGAAAGAACAATGTGCCTTTCCAGGGACGAGATTATAAATCCATTTTAGCGGCCCACGTTTTTCTGTCTGTATAGGTATGCGTGGACATCAAAGTTCAGAACCATTTTCAAATCTGCGGAAGCTTGAAATACCAATGAATAGAGAGACAGAATATTATTGAAATCACCAAAGTTGAATGGCTGTTATGTCGTAATGCCAAATGATTTTAAATTTTGTCAACCGAAGCTTTTACTTGTGAAGGTCTTCAAAAACCTGAGGTACTGACGACAGACGAGGCTGGAAGAAATGCTGCTAAGACGCCAAATGCATTCGGAAACTGTAGTCGTGGGAAAGAAAGTGAGTGAGACGGCACGACTGATTAGTGGCGAGTGCGTGACGACGGGAGAGCGGCCGAAATTTACGTTGAGTATGTCAAGTAGCCGGCCGCTTGCATGAAGGAACGCTTCGTCTCCCAAACGAGGTCGCCCAAAAGATGCCGACCTACTTCACCTTTTTCTGCGTCACCGACCGTTCGGCTGTCTACCGTCCGCCGCGTCACGCCGCTCTTGCTGACTTTACTCGGATGAAAGGACTGCGTCTTTCCAAATGTGGGTGGTAATGGAAGCAGTTGGCCATACTTACTAGAACATGGGTAAGTAAGGAGAGCGCGCTGGGTAATTTCAGCTGACATTTCTGTGACCACCAGCTTTTAAGCTACACAATCCTTCGACTAAATTTCTTGCATTTGATAGAAGATATATAAAAGGACTGATCATTTAAGGTGTTATTGAAACAATTAAAGACTCGTTAAGATATTTTTTATCCAAAGCGTGCGAGGGCAACAGCGCTAGAGGTGTAAAGGGCTCTTTCATTGACGTCGTGCGCCTGGTACGAAAGGCAGAGTCGCGCTTGCCACAAAAGTTTTGCCTATAACTGCATAAAGCTTCTATACTTTGAACTTTAAAAAAATGTATAAAAGACCGTATAATCTGCAAAGCTGAGTTGCATGAGATGTTCCATACACCCTCCGGAAACTCACGGGATGTCTCGAAAACGTTCAGTGACATCCGGAACTAAACAACGTGTCTAATCAAATCCAGCTGCAGCCTGACAAACTCGACTTTTAATTCTTACGAGCAGGAGTGAACTGTTCATATAGAATTTGATCCAGGGTCAAAGATTTGCGCGTTTAATTGCAGTTCTAGGTCAGAAGCCGATGAAAGAGGTTAATTTATAGATCCAAGCGTTCACTGAGCACAACCAGTGTTTGCTGAAAAAAATCAAGAATAAAGACGAACTGGGAAGCAAAAACAGATGATTTTTAAGATTTCACAAAAAAGCAAAACACATACAGCACAAAAGGGTCTGCAGTTTCCAGCGCTGAAGCTGAATGGAAACGGTGTTGAGTCGAACAAAGTAGTCATTTCCCCTGCCTCTATGGCGGAGAGCCGATGAGAGGCACATCGGAAGTTTTTTACGGGATAAAAAGTAAAAAGGTAAAAGCCAGTCCTAATCAATTCATTTGTGGGGCATTCCAGGCCTTCTACTTCTGGTGATATCGCGAAAGCTGTTTGACTGCGTGTTTGGCCCAAACCTTACTTGTTAAACGTTGCATAGGCGATGGACATGCCTGTTTTTTCTGCTCGCTAACAAGTACGGTAACAAATTTCTTACCAGGCTTGGTTGACCTGGACAAAGTTTGAACCATGATTCGATACGGGCACATACGATAGCAGGCGTGCCTTCGGGCTGCGTTAGACGCATAGACGACGTTTACAAAATTTGAGATTCTTTAGTAGTCTCTCTGGTGCTAAATAAGAGACAAAGAAGCTAACCGTTTTCTAAACAGGGTCGCCGCTTATCGCCTGCCTGGATCTACGATGGAATTCGAGGCGATTTAGTTTTCCCACGCAGTTTACGCATCTTAGATAGGATTTTAAACCGCACTGGAGAACCCGGACGGGGACTGGTTTGGAGTGCCTAGATGTTTGTAAATATTGCTTATTTAAACTCACCATCAGATATCACTGAAACCGTACAGTTCACCTGTTAGCTTAGATAAAATGCGCATCTTAATCTTTGAAGAGTTCTCGGTCGCTTCTAAACCAGGAATTATCGATGCAAGCGTGACAAGACATATCGTAACTTCCACTATGGAACACCTAAGCGCATTCAGCGCCTAAAGTGGTAGCTCACGTTCGCTGAAACATTTCATAGTGGTCAGACGCTGCAGACATTTTCTGACGTTCTTGAAAATGACATGATCAGAGCTAATTCTAGACATTCAACGTTCTTAATTTTGACACAAAGTTCATTTTTAAGATCTGATGGAACGAGTTGAAAGTTATAACAGATTTCACAGCATCTTAGAGCTTATCAGGTACTCTTAAGCCTGAGGATGCTGTGAAATCTGTTACCAACCAGCACCAGGAATATATTTTAAAAAAACAGTGCCTTCGAAAGAGATTGACTTTCACGCATCCAGTCAGTGAGATCCCGAACTTTCCGTTCGTCTCCCTCAGATCTTAAAACTGAACTTTGTGTCAAAATTAAGAAAGCTGAATGTCGAGAATTGCCCTGATTATGTGATTTTTAGGAAAGATAGAAAATGTCGACAGGGTCTGACCACTATTAAAAGTTTCAATGGACTACCACTTTAAGCACTAAATGTACTTAGATGCTCCATAGTGGAATTTACAATAAGGCGAAGAACAAAATCCGAAAAATCTGAACAATTCTCATATTGTCGAAGGGTAACTGATACGTTGCTGATTTCCTCAATTCCTATTGGTCTTCATTTCCTTTTCTACAACTGTGTTTTGTAAGAGTTTTTTCCTAAACAAAAGGTTTCTTCCCAAGTAGTCTTCATTTCCGAAGCAGTCAGCTTTTTTAGCTTTGAAGTCCGCTGATTCATATTTTTGCTACAGCTGCAACAAACGCCGATTGTCGACTGCTCACCGAGTCCAGGTTCGTGGTCCAGGTACTGCGCAAGCCAACCTGTCTCTTCATATCTTTGGGGCAGGCGATTTGCCAACAGATTTTTCCACAAAAGAATAAAACACCTACTTGCTCATTGGTTGATCATCGCAAGTTGTTGTACATCGAAAGCTTTCTCATATAACTGTTTTAAACTCTAGCTGTTTCGCATTTTCTTACGTTTCACATCTTTCCAGATGCTTTTCAAAGAGTGCTGCCAACTTGCTGCCGAAAAAACCTTCATCTGAGGAGCTTTTAAGAAGAAGTGGAATTTTCCTTGTTCTAGAAAATCGATCCCGAGTTAAAGTCCGCAGTGAGAAACACGAAAACTTTGCGGTGTAAGTTACCGCCAACAAACAATGCGTTAATCTCAGAAACTTCTAAAGAGCGATCATGCTCGATAGACAAAGAAACGTGAAATGAGGCATCAAATTCTGACATGCTCGATTTTTTTTTGCAAGCAGGTGACTTGAACATGAGTGACGAATTTGTCGTTGTAAATCATTACGGAGATTCATGGGATTTCGTAGTCTTCATTGGGAAAAGGCTTTGCCTTGCTAAAAGTTTATTGATTTATTGTTGTTGTTTTCCCCCTCAATGCATCTTTTTTCTTTCAATGGAACTCCGTCATTTCTGAGAAGCCTAAAGTGTCGCGTTATCCGTGGATCTTTCGACGCTGTTTCATTATACGGTGGCCAGCTGAGAAGGACACGGCAAACGGACTCTAGAGAGGACAAAAGTTCGGCTTCCCCTCTGCTTTGGATTACCTGTGGCAGAAGCACTACTTCATCGTCAGCATCAAATTAATTAATTTATTACCCAGAACCGTGCGTGCATAACTATGTACATGGAATGTCCGCAGAAGGATCTTCGCCGCTCATCGCTTGGAGATGATCACCGGGAATCCGATCGATGGCTTGAGAATAATCTCCGGCAGAGGAATGTTGGCCTGGCAATCAGCTAACGAGCTGATCGAGAATCGACGGAAGAACCACGAGAGCACCGTCTTTACTTCGAGGAGAGCGAACTTCTGACCTGAATCAAGGAATGTTGGCGTTGACAGCTCAACCTCTATACAAACCACATAAACCAAAAATGACAGGTATTTCTTCCTCCTCCTCGTCAAATTCTTAACCTTCTTCATGGGGGCGGCACCCACTCCATGATAAACTACAAAGCAGTTACAAAACTAGTTTAAAGGAATAAAAAAATAAAAAGGTAAATAGGGATAAACGACAAATAACGGCGTTAATCAGACCCTACTAGGGAAACGCCACGCATCTTACATACTTCTAGGCGGTAACGTGGAGGCAATTTGAATGCGTGGTGAATGCGATAGTCGACGCTCCCCCTGACTGCGCTACCATGCGCCCAAAAGGAGATGCCGACCTTTCAAAAACCGCCTCAGCAAGTTCAACACTCAGCCTTTTAAAATCAATGTTGAAAGAAAGTAGCAACGGGAACGGGCCTTTTCATGTCACCTATGATGAACACGAATTGGAGTCAATGCGCTGGTAACCGAAATAATAGGAAACGTTTCGAAAATAAAAAAAGTAACAGAAGTAGACAACTAGAACTATAGTAGAAGGGAACAGCGTAAACATCCTACCAATGCAGTTCCTGGGTCCGGCGCTGAATGGAATGTACGCATATGGATGCCGCTTCTGAATGTTTTCGTCACTGAATCTCTCCGGATCGAACGTGGCCGGGTCGTCGTATACCTGCAATCAGAAGACTCTCTTGAGCAGGGTGTTCTACACACATACATGGCTAGACTTTTTTTCGGAGAGGTTGTGTTGGCATCGCCACAGCATCCATAAATACTAACTATATGTGAATCTGAAATCAGTATGACAGTAAACCGGAGACAAATTGCTAAGTGATGGAAAAATATTGTGTTGCGACGAAACCTCTAGCTCCGGACGGGACTCGAACCATCACACCCAATTTACCGGGAAAATGACTTGATGATATAGTGCTGACTTTTAGGGCGCTTATCGCCTTCAATGCAGGAATGGGTGAGAGCTACATACGACAGCGAGCAATTAGCGAGGCAATTATGATGAGGACATACAACGTACCGTTGGATTAGTGTGAATCATTGATGGTGCGATGAGTATCGAGCATCCCTTCGGTATCAACACGCCTTCTGGAAATGGAGAACTGAGAAAAACTTTATTTTTTACACCATTTTCTCATCAACCTTTTAAGAATAGACATTTTCAAAATCAAGTTTAGCACCCTCAAAGACAGAACGGAAAAAACCCATCCTAACCTAACCACCAGCCACTGAGCTCTGATTGTGTCAAAATAAATTTTCTTCATAAATTTCATTTTTAAATTTTTATATTTTCTTTTTTATAAAAATTACTACCATCTTCATAAAAAATGTATTGTTCATATGCATCGAAAAGCTATCTCGCTGTTTAAACTTTTATAAAAATTTAATTTTTCACTTATTTTTTTTTAGTTACAATAGTAAAGAATGGAATAGACTAAGGATTGGTCCAATTCGAATACAGCAACAATAACATCAACATTTGTGACTCCGTGCAGAAACATCACAATCCGGTCCAGAAAAAAACACACGACATGAGGGGAGAGAAAATTATCACGTTCCTAGCAAATACTTGCACCCAAAAAGTTTCTTAATTATGTTATCGCCAATGTAAAATTCCATTCTGTTTTTATTTCACGTGTTCCGTTATATCATGGTGTTTTCATGTGAAAGCAGAACCAAACCAATGAAATGCCATTTTCAGCTGACAGCTCTGCTAAATGTAATGTATTAATGTAAGTAACGAGTCTTTGGAATTCAAGTGTTCAGATCACGAAAGCACTTGCCTATCTCAATGTCGTGCTCGAGTTTTCGGCTAAAGTTCGGAACCGGCGGTCGCAGTCGGAGCGATTCCCTCAGGCACTTCTCGAGATACTTCATGGATTTTAGATCTTCGCTCGTACAACCTCGGTCGGTTGACCCTGCAAGTTTCTTGCATCATCTACAAAACCCTCCTGAGCGAGCATAACTCAAGACTCACCGAATATGTCATCCATTTCCTCCTGAATCTTCTTCTGGTATTCGGGGTTGAATGCGAGAAACCACAGTGTCCAACCCAAACAGGAAGAGGTCGTGTCGTGCCCTGAACAACAAAAATATCCTACTATACCACACTTAGGTTCGCTGAGGGAGTGTACCTTCGAACATGAATGTGTCGACTTCTTCGCGGATGTCCTCGGAAGAAAGGTTTCCTTCAGCTTGCACATCCAGCAGCAGATCCAGGAACGCCTTCTTCTGACCGGCATTGTCATGGTTTTCGTTCAAGCGTTCGGCAATTCTCTCGCTTATTACCTGAATTCAGTTTTGTTACGAGGTAGGCCATGAACTTTTACTGCTAGCATTTTAGGCGGTTCAAGAATGTAGATATTGTTGAACATGAGTATTTCTTGTACTGGATACGACAACATTTCCTGGATTAAAGCGCTATTTTGCATGTGCGAAATCCTGGCTAATTTACGTTTTTCGCCTTGCTGAATTTGCATCTTGAGCAATGACTGGGGCTCGCTAGAACTGCTTATAAATTGTTGGAACAACGAGCTCATGTTGCAAGCTATGTACTCTGAAGCAAGCAATGAAACAACGCTACTGTAAACGCAACGCAGCGACTGTATATTGTTCAAATTCCCGAATTCTAAATGCGCATCGCAATGAACCGAAACTTTGTAAGTATTCTTAGTAATTGAACTTAAGAACAAAAGCGCAAAGTCATTCAATGTAAACAGTACAAACGAAATAAAATTCTATCTACTTTCCGACCATATATACCATTTCATCCTCGAATTGGGCACTTTTGAAATCAAATTGGGTGCTTTTTTTAATAAAACCTCGACATATTTCAAATCAAATTGGAGACTTTGAAATCAAACCTGACATGTTTCACGTCAAATTGGACACTCTTCTAAGCTGGCCTATGACTTCTGAAATCAACGCGAACTCTTACAAATCAGATCGAGCCCTTTCCACATTAAACTAGAGACTCTCCAAATAGGAAAGAATAATCTTTGTTCAAGAAAAATTTCAGTATAACTTTCTTCGAAATTTTAAATCACATATCCAATAAGTGATCACATCGTTTGAAATTTCATAGAACTCTCATTGTTTTAGGAAAAATTATGGTTTAAGGTTTGTTTTAAAGAGCAGGAAGGTGGCAATTTTTTATTGCAAAAGAAGAGATTGCACCGCGCCCTCGTCCAAGAAGTCCCAATTTTTATTCGATGGATAGAAAAATTTCTGTTTGCATTGAGTTCACAACTGTAACGATACAAATTTTAATTATAATTGTAAAAAATCACATACCCTCGCTTTGATGCTTCACGAAAGCAGCATTTACATTATCAATTAAACAAAATTCGCGACGAGCTTTACGAGTGCATTGCGGGTTCCCGTCTTTTAATTCACTATGTGATAGCCGCATTGTTGCGCTGTTACACTCATCTAATCATAAGTGTTACACTAACTTATGATTAGATGAGTGTCTAATTTTATTAGGAAAGTGTTCAATTCGACGTGAATGTGCCATGTGATACAATAATAAAGCAGGAGGCAAAAGTAGGCTGTTTCGTTGTAACGTTCAAGCAAATCTTCACTTTGTCGAGGTCCACGTTCGACAAAGGAAATCAGAAAGCAGCCTGCGCCTCCGTGTTCTTCAACCCTGTCTATGTCAATGGTATTAATGCTATTAGTCGAGTGGGTATCGCGGCATGCTGGATGAGTTCATTGCGCAACCACATTGTCTAACACCACGTAAAGCTCTCGTTTTTCGTCCCCTAAAATTAACATATTCGCCTCCACATGTATAAAAAATTAGATGTTTATGATAGGCCAAAGAGTGAGCGCATCTGTAGCACCTGTTGTTGGAAGCCTTTCAGCTCCTGTGATAGTGGCGCTAATTTCTACGAAAAAGCATACATTTTAATCTAGGTACATTTCAAGAGCAAAGAAAACATGTTGAAATTTATGACCTTTCTTGTGAAGTCGGTCGCAATCTTCAGGGTACGGTCGTACTCGAATCCATAGGATGATGCGTACCTAAAGAGAAATTCAGTCTGAATTTGTGGTCTGATGCGGTATATGTTGAGCTTCTCCAGGCAGTACAACGGAATGGAAGAGCGGCTAATACTTAAAAACTTCCACGGTGTTTCACAGTTTGTGAGGGTGACAGGACGAAATTCGGCAAAAATTAATTTCGCTCAGACGCTTAAAAAGGTGAGTTGTACAGTAGTGCATCGCCTCTGTGTGAGAAAGGAGAAGTACGATCATCCTCACACTTTGGGAAGTCATCAATGAATGTCCTTCGTATTGCAGGGAAATCCTTGAATTGGGAGAGGAACATAATGACACCACAGAGAAACGTGCATAGGACCACCAGCTATGTCCTGGTTATCCTTTGAAGAAGGTATTCCGCATGCTGTGCTCTCTCCCCCTTCCCTTCCCCTGTCCGTCGGCCCTACAGTGCAAATCTGTAGTGTGTAGTTTCTAAAAACCGAGAAAGGTTTCGCGGACGCAACGCAGGTGGGGGTCTATGTCCCGCCAAGGGACTGGTTATCAATTGCATCCTCCCTAACAGATTCAGATTACAAAGTCATGAATCTCATCTACCTTGAAAATAGAATGGACCTATGACGTACCAACGAGAAGAATTGGAAGTTCTAGCCAAGATGTTCAATTCAAGTAGACTGGTGTTGAAGGCATAGAAGCTGAGTACCGTACCATATTGCTTGAATCCACATCCATGGCATACGTTCGTGCAGGAAGGCAAGTTCGTTGAGGCGACGGACCGATCCCACGTAGGGATGCTTGTGGTTCTCCTGTGAAGAGATGTGGCAACCCATAGCGGCTTCTGCAATGGAGCTCATATTTATTTATTTATTTATTTATTTATTTATTTATTTATTTATTTATTTATTTATAGTACGTGGGTATCCACGCGGACAGAACTATTTATGAAAGGTAGTAAAAGATAGGCACAACGAGGAGAACAAAACATGCATCCCTGCTGGATGACCACTCTGATGAATCATCCTTTGGAGTACCTACCAATGAGCTTTTTCCGTTGCGAAATTGAGTTTTGTAGAGCATATTTTTTTGGAAAATTTTAAAAACCCCGAACCAGCATTTTGGGTAACAAAGGAAGCTCGTAGTCGAGACCTTGCCTTATGTGTCAAGAATCATCAAGAAAAGAGGAAGTTATGAGCACGCTTCAAAAGCTATGTACCTACATGAACAATATGAGGGAGGTTAGCCATTCTTGAAGGCACAATGAAATGTCTTCTGAACACACGAATAAAATCCTCACCACAGATGATGTCAAGAGCACATCGCTTGACGTATGGGAATATGTCGAATTCCTTGCCGCCTACAGCCTTCCTTTCAAGCTGGGAGACGAACACCTGAACAGCTTTCATTGTTTATTTATTTATCTATTTTTTTTATTCAAACTAAATGCACCGATTCAAGACCTAATGAACAAATGAAAAGCGGAACGAGAATTGATCAACCTATAAAAGAATAGTCAAGAGAATAGGGAAACGTAGAAGGAAGTTCGCGAAGTAGCATTTCTAACGAACGTTTTAAATGCTCCTTGAGACAAGCGTAAAGGACTGTCACTCTCTGCAGTCAGCAATTTTTGCTTATTCGGACATCTGTAGGTAATGGAAGCTGGCCTTGTCCGTGGGGAGGCAACCGAGACTTGAAGCACAACCCTTCGCCTTTTATGTATTTACTTCGTGATAGTGTGTCATCAACGCTTCGTGGTAAAACCTTTTGCTGAAGCCGTTTTTAAAAGTATCGTGATATAGATGATACTGCTCCAAGTGGTAAAGTGCTGGATAACAAACCTGTTGAAGTGATCGCTGTTCATTAAATATCATTTTTCATTCATTTACAGTACTTCAACGAGAGTTAAAACAAAGAAACGTTTGAAGAACCATAGTAGGAGGTATTTTCAACATAAAGTGTGCATTTAAAGCGGCGTTAAAAAACGACAGCTTTCTGTTTGAAAATGACTGCACCTAGTGCGAAACTCGAACCTTGGCTTGGCTATCATGAACGTTCATCAAATCGTTTAGCACCTTGAAGTGGAACGCCGGCGTCAGAAGCTTTCTCCTCGTGCGCCATTTCTCCCCTTAACATTTGATAGAAAGCATAAACAAATAGAAAACTTTTATATGACGAACACAAGTGTATTTTGGTTGCAGAATTTTTTGTCCTTCACAGGACAATCTAAACGCTTGAAAATGATACTCGTAGCGAACAGATCTGATGAATGTGGCAGAATTTCGTACCCCAATTCATCCAGTTCATGGATAACAAATTTTGAAACGTGCGGACACTGGTTGTCAGGCAGTAGGGTTGGGCCTCGTCGATTGAACAAAGCCAGCTGTTTTTCTATCAACTTCTGGTGCATCACTTCAATTTCGGTTCACTTCACTTATCCGAAGTGATAGCCTCTCCAGTCTTTAAGAACGTGTAGTGGACTATACCTGTCACTGTCCACCATGCCATCGCCATGGTCTTCTTTGGATGAAGACGTGGTTCTGGCCTCTCCTTGGAACGCTCATTCTTGTCCAGCCATTGTGCAGAGCGACGGCGGATGTTATAAAGGATCCATTTTTCGTCGCAAGTTAAATCCTGTCCACCAAAGGCTCCTTTAGATTGCGCAGCCTCCACGAAACACAGGTATCGTGGTGCTTCAGCATTGGCTCAGTCAGTTCGTGCGGGATCCATTTATCCAATTTCTTTACTTTCCGATCGTCAACGGCTTCGATGGTCCGTACTTGGAGCGCATGGCCATCAATCCAGGCATCTCATTCTCGGCGACGATGATCTCCCTGCGACCAAAATCGGCGAGACCGATATCAGCGACTTTGTAGGCGGGCTTGGAAGCGGCCATGGTGTCGTTTGTTACCTCAAACTTGGGTAATTAAACCGCGTGTAGCGCAGTCGGAGGAGGTGCGACTGCCGCGTGCACCCGATACCAGGTTTCTGGTTCGGATTTCTCGCCCAGGCCAACCAAGCCTTCCATCCCTCCGGGGTCGGTGAATTGGTACCAGACATGTCTGGGAAGGATAAGGCGCTGACTTGTTCATCGGCTGGCCACCGCAAGTCATTGTATGGCCAAATACGCATTCATGTCGCCTCCACGAGATCCCGTAGAAGTAGAATGCGCTGGCGCATCCCAGAGGGGATTGAGTAACGCCGTCCTTTATCCTTTATCCTTATCCGATCGTAGTTAAGTGGCTACTGATAGTGCTGCCTTAAACGCCGAAATGCAGTGTCAGTTCCCTCACAGTTCGACGCGGATCCGCTTCCACCATGGCTTTGAGTTGGTTGCCATTAAGGAGTGATGGCGGCCCACCTCGGCCTTTGAGAGTTTCGTCTCCAGATCGAAACCTTTCGAACCAGCGGCGGATTGGGCGACCCTTAGCGAAATCCTTCCAAATGCAGCATTGATGTTACGAGCTACGGCCGCGGCGTTATGTTTACTATTCCATTAATATAAGTAGAGACCCGAATATCACCTTGATTCGTACTGTTAAAACGACGGAAAAACTCGGCAAGAGGCGGTTACGCCATAAAAAATATAAACGATAAGAAGACGGAGATTCTGTGCTTTCGCAAACCATTTACAATGCCTGAAACGAGAACATTCGTAGCCACGAAAAATCCACTAGGAATTAAAAGGAAAGGGTAGTAAAACCGGCCATTTCATATGCGATCGATCTAATAGCTCACACATACATATAGAGACCAGGTGAGCATTTGGTTAACTTCACACCCATAAAAGCCAAGATTTCTTTCTGCCGGGGTAGGTTAGTTGATTCTGCCCTCAAGTAGTCGTCTGGGAATGACAGAGACGGCGGCTACTCATTAATTCAGTTTCCTCAACCTTTAATCTACCTACTCATTTAAGCCGCAGAGCGCAACAGCGTAGATATCGGTCCATATGCTTCTTCGCGAATTTGCTGAACGTCATGATGCAAACTTCCTTCAACCAACATGGTCAAAGTTCTTTTCAGATATTATATAAAGTGGCTGAAACGGGAAAATTCGTAGCTACGAGGAAACGATCAGAAATTGAGGTAGCGAAAATTCAACTAATACAATTACAGAAGCCACTACGCCAAACTATTACTGGAAATCACGCGATTTTCTGAATTTACAAAGGCACTCTCATAGGATGTGCGACTTACCGGTGGAAATCAGAAGACCAGTACCAAGCCACGGCACCAAAATATTGTACTCCTCTCCTTTCGTTATGGTGTCGGATCTTTCGAGAACGAGCTGTAAATCTGAAGATTGTCCAGCTATAATCTAGCAGGTACTAAATCGTGCAGATACCATAATGTAAAGAAAACTATGCACCTTTGCAGTCTCAGGCCTAATGCAGCCAACCATAGGCCTTGTTGCTATCCAAATCCTTATTAATCCGTGGCCCTGAGACGAATAGTGATGTCCCCAGTCTCTCAGCTGTAGAGCTAGTCCTGAAAATATTGCGAGTATGAAGGCTTTACTGTAAGATGAACTATACAGGGCGTTCCAAAATAACGGCTGAAGGTTTTCATCTTCCCACGGAATCGTATCAATCCGCTGCATGTTGCCATAGCGGAATTTTTTCAGTGTATCTTTGTGTCCCGGTTATAATCCCTCAAGTTCGAAATGTCCTCAGTTACGGTTTTTCTCAAAATGTCGAACCATCGCGCTACGATTTTGGAGCTTCATCGTCAAGAAAATCGCCAACGCGACATCGTTCACCTGTTCGGTATTACTCAGTCAACTGTCTCACCTACAATTTAGCGATTCAGGAAGCTTGGCCATAAAGTTGAACGTCTAGAATGGGGAAGAAACTGCACTGCTAATGCGCACCGATCGGGAAAATCATAGAAAACTATTAAGTTCAAATTCGAGGAGGATCCACGAGGAAAAATCGTCCATTATATCGGTGCTAGTTTCACGTCAGTGCATCGAATGGCCAATAAGGAACACGGACTCGAACGCTACAAGTTCCATAAATCACATCATCTAGTGGGCAAGAATAAATGCGAACGGCTCCGCCAACCTGTGGTGCGGACTGCAAGTAGCGGTTGGGAGCGAATACTGCTCACAAACGAGAAGCTGTTCATCGTGGAGCAGGCTCAAAACGCGATGTGGTTGGCCTACACAGGGTCCAGCAGGCGGTCATGGTTTGGGGAGGAAGTTGGAAGTTTGGAACGGAAAGATTTCCTGGGTTTTGGGGAAAAAGGAGTAAAAATTATTCAAGTGCCCCAAATATCCTAGAGGTGCAAGGCCAATTTCCCGGACTTCATCACGTTTGCGGAATGGCCACCGCACCCCAAGGATCTGACTCCGATGTAGCACAGCGTGGCGTCCATTTTGGACGTCAGGGTCTGTGCCAAGCGCCACCACAGTCTGGAGTGCCTGAAGGAATTTCTACGCCGGGAATGGAACGCACTGTCTCCAGATGACCTGCGGCCCATCGCCGAAAAGTTCGGTCAGCGTTCTGACCTCTGTATTCGAGCTAAGGGGGTCTCTTTGAATTCAATCGAATATGCATAGTGTTACTTGGTGTCTATGTTGGTGTTATTTACGCGTTGTTTTGTTAAGTTGCTAGTTATTGTTATAATAGCGAAACCTTCATTACGTTATTTTGTAATACCTTGAATAAGGCGGTACCATGAGGTTTGTGCTTGGTGAAATTCTTCCGCGAATTACGAATTGGAAATGAGCATTTGTTCATTTATTATTTCGTCAACATGTACGATGGTAACGTTTTGATTAGCAACTCTTCGTCAGAAAGGCCTCCTACAAAGACCTATTGCCAGCAAAGAAAAATACTAAGCAGAAGTGCTTTTGCTTATAAATCCTCTTCAGTGTCGGGGTCTTACATTGAAGAGCTCTTGCGCTCTAAATGCTGCGAAAGTGGACTGCGATGCTCCGCTTTGTGCTGTGAAAAGTGATGTCGCCAATTCGTCCATGAAATCAGTCAGAAAAACAAGAAACAGTGATAGATGGGCCTGGATTTAGGAATGACCGAGGGGAGCGAGCGCAGTGACGAACCTGCAATATTCCACTTGAACTGCCACGTTGTTCCGAGGAGAGGAATGGAATAGGGACCAGGAATCCTCTCCACATACTTGATCATTCGCATTCGCTCACGTATGGCTGGCAGCATCCTTCTCCAGTACAATAGTAGGGCAAAGATGAAGGTGGCCATAAGAAACGGTAATGCTACCGCCATTCTGAAGTAGGAATTCCATTCAGGCGAGCCAATATGATACGCTCTATAATGTGCTTAACTAGGCGAAATACAACAAAGGCCAAGTATGGCGGAAAAAAATACAAAATCTATTTTGAGCATCAAGGAAATTTTATCCTACTCAAGAGTTACAGTATCTATAGCGCAGTCTAGCATCGCGATCCTTGGGGTGGTGGTATATAATATACTCCTTCATTCTGGTTAGGTGATAAGGGAACCTCACGTGAGAGGGTTTACCAAAACTTAAGCACCCGCCCAACTCTGCAACCAATGTGAAGTCAACCTCAGCATGGAAAACAGTGTGTTTATCCCTTTGGTAGTTAAGCTGTTTTTTCGCAGTTTCCTCATATAGTTCTTCTAAGCGTAACTCTTTCTCTGACATTCTTGCTTGTCATCTCCCTTCATGATTTTCACGTGTGTTTTATTGCACGTCAATAAATAATGGCAATAAAAAATTAAACGGACACATAACAAAACTTTAAAACAGCAACACGAACACAACCAGCAAAATAATAAGATGTAGGCGCCCCGTATTCCACTTCTACGTGATGTCGTGGAAGTGATTTGAATGCGTGTTTGGCTATACAATGACTTGCGGTGGCCAGCTGATGAAAAGGTCGATTTTGAATAGTTCCCAGACAAGTCTGGTACCAATCCACCGACCCCGAAGGGATGGACGGGTTGGTTGGCCGTTATATATTGGTTGGCAACACTAGAACAACGCACTGCTAGTTTTCTTGCAAAATCGCTTTGAACATTTTCCAAAAGCCTTATATCTTTTCTCAAGTGGTGAAGACTGCAGGGCCATTTTCCAACTGTGGAACGGGCAGATTGACGCATAGACTGACACTATAGTTTTCAAAAATTTTCTACAAAAACATGAGACTGCAGCGTTCATGTATTCGTGAAGATCGAAGTCACAACAAAGAAGCTAGCAAAGCCCTAATGCAAGAAAGGGAGAATCCTGGATGCAAAACAAAGTCCATTCTATTGCTAAGATGGATCTGGAATGCTTAAAACTTGCATAGATTCAATTCTTTTCAAACAGATTTCAATAACGTTTCTGCTACTAGGTGCTAATAACTCTTGAGGTAAGAGCTGAAACCATTTTCGTACTCGCACTGCATAAAGTGCGCGACGAAGAAAAAACAATTGCTTTGAAAGGCACTGCGACTGCTCAAAGTGGTCTTCAGGGGAGCCAGAGGCCACAGTATGTGACTACTGGGTTATTTCTGACGTGGTCAGAAAGAACGATAGTGGGGACGTAAACACGCCTTTTGCTAGGGTGCACGGAGAAGATAAGAGTGAAGCAGCTTGCTTGTATGGTGGTCTGCCCCTCTTGTAAAGGAAAACTGAACGAAACAACAAGCGTAGCGAGCTGAACATACGAACGTTTTTGGTTTTTTAAACATAGCTGTATGAACCCTACAACTGTTGTGTCTTGAAGCTATCCATTTCCTCTACAAAACATGCAATTCTGCTCCTTAAGGTGGAATTTCCGAGAAGATTCATTCAAAAATTTCGAAAAAGAAACAACGAAAAATAACTACACTGCATAGAACATTAGAATACGCTAACACATTGCCATCAAGCGCTTGGCAACGTTAACGAAAAAGGCCTAAAGTAAATCAAAATGT
Source organism: Heligmosomoides polygyrus polygyrus (assembly GCA_947396885.1). Classification (NCBI taxonomy): domain Eukaryota; kingdom Metazoa; phylum Nematoda; class Chromadorea; order Rhabditida; family Heligmosomidae; genus Heligmosomoides; species Heligmosomoides polygyrus. Next base: position 81,830,014 of record OX377202.1, read on the forward strand.
GTTGAAAGAGGTCTCTGGAGTTACTCCACGATTTAAGTGACCTTGCCTATCACCAAACGGCTCTTCAATCATTCCGTAGTATAGAAGGAGTGCTCTCGTAGTTCTTCTCACTTGGTCACTCTTTTCAAAGCTCGCAATTTTATGGAAAACTCTTTTAATCGTTACTATTCCATTTTTGGAAGGGCAAGCCGGAGAGCGGCTATCGTATGCAGCGGCAGTCGAAATTTTAGGTTTACGTCATCATTTGTGACACTTTCACCTCCATCAGCTTGGTCGTCCCATTGGTCGTCGACTTGCTCGAGCGAGCACCAGACGCCGTCAAACGAAAAGCGTCATATCGCTCGTGCAGGGCTTTCACGAAGAAGACAGACCAACGCGTTGGTGGGCGTCCTGGTGTTCTTCTGACATCTCGCGGAATCCAGTCGGTGACGGCTCTCGAACCAACACTTGCCCGACTCGGCACATGCGACAGCGTCTCTGATCTTCGAACGTTGACGAAGCTCGGAACTCCGGAAGCCTTCTCTCACTTGCCTGAGTCGTGTCACTCCGAACATCGTCCTCTCGATTCCACGCTGATCACGTGTTCGTCCTCATTTCGGGCCTCTGAAGCGTATGCTAGCATAGGAAGACTAGAGGAGTCGAATAGGAGGGCGGGAACGGGGCGTTCTTTGTCTTCTCCACTACTTCTTTGACGCTCTTTAAGGGGCTCCTAAGCCGCTTGCTTCCACTAAATCGCGCGTGACATTTTAAATCGCCTCCACGACATTCCTAGAGGTAAAAAGCCTGATACATCATGAAACGGATTGAACAGCGCCGTCCTTTGCCCCCTGTCCTTCATTGTTTAACACTACATCTAATTGTATGATCACTCTATATTGATAAGATCTCACAAAATTATAGAGTAAAAAACTGATATTGACAAAATATTAGTAAGAATGAAGGACAGCGTTACTCAATCCCTTTTGGGATGCTCCAGCGCATTCTACTTCTACGTGATGTCGGGTACGCAATTTAAATGCATATTTGTCCATACAATGACTTGCGGTAGCCAGCTGATAAGCAAGTCAGCACTTTATCCTTGTGAGACAAGTCTGGTACCAAATCACCCACCCCGGAGGGATGGAATGCTTGGTTATCTTGGCAGGAAATCCGAGCCTGGAACCTGGTATCGGGTGCACCGACAGTCGGCGCTTCCTCCTACTACGCTACACGCGTCCACGAAATAATAATACGAGTAAAAATGCCATTTAATATTAACCACAACATGCTGCTTTAAAGATAGTAGATTCTGTCGAAACTATACTCACATAACTATACTCTTTCAAAACTACACTTGTATAACGTGCCACGCGTTCTACTCCTACAAGTTATGATGGGGCAATTTGAATGCGTTTTCGGTTTGTATAGTGACTTGCGGTGATTATTTGATAGAGAAATCAGTGCTTCACCCTTCCGAAAAGCCGGGTACCAATTCACCACCCTGAAGGGATTGGAGGATTAGTTTTCCCAGGGGAACTCAAGACAAAAGCCTAGAGTGGGGGTGCGCTGCGCAGCGACGCTTTCAAGTGCGCTACCGTGGAGTCATAAATCTTCAGCAGTATCCACGTATTTTGTTATAGATATGGGTCGACTTTCTGGCAAGCTCTAAAAGTTAGGAAACGGAATTTCTTGCTTTCCTTGTGTAAATTCAAACTTGGTAAAACTGTACAGAAAAGCCAAAAATCAGCACTATAGTATTATGTACACGAAGACACCCTACCAGATGCAGTTCAGTATCCTTTTAAAAAATCAATGTTGTTTACGACAATTCAATGACGACAGCGAGGAACGTCGAGTATTTCCCTTTGCTACTAATAAGAGAGAATCATGAACTAGAAGAAATTGATGGAGACAACAGACATCGCTGAAAAGTTAGCGAATAAAGGAGCTCGGAAAAAATACAACAGGAGCCAGAGAACCAGAAGCTCTACTGTTGGCAGCGCACAACTAGAACTCATTGCCGTTTGGGGGCCCCACTACCGCTTCATCTGACCACCTCAAACAAGTTTCCAGATGATGTTGTGTGGTATTCGATGTTAAGTGGTTTCCAGGCGCCACTATCGGCTGGGCGAGTGGCAGCAGTGCAACTCATAAGCACTCCGGTAACTCCGCCAGGTCTTCGTGACACGGTTAGTGATTCACGTTCCTCCGCGTTGTTGTTCCTCCCAGATCGAACCGCAAACACGTGCCGTAACAACAAAATTCAAAATTCTCCGCGAGCTGCTCAGCCTGACCCTGAATGTTATCACAGCAACGGATCAATGCCTCTTCATGACATTAGTCCTCAATTCACTTTGCAAAAGTATAATAAATAGAATAGTAAGTAATACTACACGAATTAGGAAATGATATGAAGCTTTGCCTCTGTTACGAAATCACAAGATTCCGAAAAAATTACAACAAAAGATCTTTACTGCGAGATGGGATATTCATGTTTGAACACCAAGTGCATAGCTTGCGTGTCCCGTTTTTTTTTCTACGAGGCCTCGATTTGCCCCTGCCTCGTGCCAGAATTGACCACTTAGTTGCTGCTGTAACTATCAGCTACGTCGGATAGTGCAAAAAAGAATTACAAGCTATTTCTTGAAATCATTTTTTGGTGAAATTTCAGCCAAGCTTTTTCAGCCTCCACGAACTTTAGGAAGCTTAAGCCCCGTCCTAAGACACTTGTGAAAACGGCTGTATTTAGTGAGTTTCCACCGCAGTAGAGAAGAAAAATGTTACCCAAGATGGCGCAACAGCTTCAAAGTTTCAGAGCCAGTCACGTACTTCGATGTGCAAAATGGTCACCTTTGAATAGGAATCTCAAAAATTCCTCCTGGTTCAAATCAGTTTCTTTAAGCCTCAGTTGGCTGGTACCGAGGATGTAAGCTGTTACAACGATGTTTTGTTGCGATCAAAACTTCTAGCGCCAGGCGGGACTCGAACCCGCACCTCCCTCTGACCAGGCGGGAATGCTCTACGCCATTACACCACCGGCGCCGCTTGATCGAACGCAACATCCACACCTCGTGGGACCCATCAGCACTCACCCGTATATCGAGATGAGTCTTCCTGTTTATTAAGCAGCGAAATTGGTGAATAGGTTAACTGAAGGTCCTAGGGTTTATGGGTGGTCAAACTAAGCTAGAAACTTTAACTGTAGGGGGCCAGAATAGAAGACGAAAAATAGCTAGGAATTCGACAGAAGATCAACACTCCTACTGTTTTCCAGGCGTTCAAAGGCTAACCATGCCAACTTGGTGGTCTTACGTTTCAATATGTTGAGGGTTGACGAAAGCGCATTTGAATTGCTGAGTAAAACACTGATTGATACATTACTAAAATGGCCCTGTGAACCTCAACAACGCTCAGAATCCTAACACCCGTAGGACTTCCAGGTTGTTATCACCTTGAGCATTAGGCACGAAAAAACGCAAAAATCAACTGTCGGGCAGTGATAGGGACGACATGAATACTTGCGGAAATGCAGTTCGTTATCGTCTGCTCGATCCTTAATTGAGTGGAGTCTTGCTTGGTTCGAGATAACGGCGCAGGTGCTTTCGAACGTGTTGTCGTGGTGACTATATGGCAATAATAACTGCGCCTCAGAATGAGAAACCGCCGTGGAGTTTCATGGAATCCATTGTTTCATGGCAGATGTCAGATCTTTTTATCCTGCGATTAAAGGTTAAAAAAGGTTAAAGACAGCGTCATTCAATCGGAAATGTGCCACGTATTCTACTTCTACGTGACGTCGTAGATAGCATTTGAATGCGTATTTGGCCATGCAGTGACTTGCGGTAGCGAGCCAACGAACAAGCCAGTGTTGTATACCTTCCAGACAAGTCTGGTAGCAAATCGCCGACTCCAGAGGAATGGAATGCTTGCTTGGCCTAGTTAGAAAGTAACCAAAAACCTTTTATCGGGCGCACGCGACAGCCAGCTCATCTCATAACTATGCTACCGCAGCCCATCCAGAGGTTACAGACGTAGAATCATCTCCGGGAAGACTCTAAAAGAATACTAGAAAACGACGCGTGGAGCGCAGTCGGAGAAGGTGCCGAGCGTTGCATGCACCCGATGTGTTCCTGGTTCGGATTTCCCGCCCAGGCCAACCAAGCCATCCATCCCTCCGGGTTCGGTGAATTGGTACCAGTGTTGTCTGGGAGGATAAAGCGCTGACTTTTTCATCGGCTGGGCACGCAAGTCATTGTATAAGTCAAATATACATTCAAATGCGTCCAGATCCTGTAGAAGTAGAATGCGTGAAGCATCCCAGAAGGGATTGGGTAACGCCCTCCTTTATCCTACCCTTTACTATTAAGCGACAAAAGCTCTTAAAGATGTTACGTGTCTTTAGACTCTCGACTTCGGACTTGATAGGATGAACAAGAGCGAACATCACGTCATCGCTTTTTTTGTCCGGTGATTTTGGCGGCCTACCTGCCAATGGAATGCATCAGGTCTTCGTTGACTCAAGTCTGTGGCCTTAATCCAGTTCGTGAAATACGTTTCGATTTTTGTGTCGCTCCAAAAGCTTATATCCTCGAACACTTACAGAACTGAAATTAGTACTGCATGTTTGCATTACTTCTAACGTTTGTTACGCAGCCTATTTTTACTATTCTTTTTCATGAAGTTTCGACCATGTCTTACTTCTACAGTTTCCTCGATCAATCGTCTCATCAACGCTGGCATTTCTGTACTAGTGCCAGGAACACGATGCGAAAAACCTGAAGGCTTAAGCGATTGCGCCACTATTCATGGTTAATGGAGAGTAAATAATGAATCAAACAATGCAGTGCAGTTCCTCTCCGTTTCCCTCTTTGTAAACTGTGTTATATTCCCTGCACCCCACAGGTGAAGAGACAGGAATACCACGTTTTGGTTCCCGGTAACGTTTCGCGTCTCAGCTTCTCCGTCGTATCGTTGACGTCGCACCTTTTAGCCATTGTTAGCTGCAGTTTTCGAAGCTAACCTCAGTGACCCTGTCGTTTCAGTTCTCCGCTGCACGCAACTGTGACGTCTTGATCATGTTTTTAAAAACAGCACGTTGTACGCAAACCGAATGTGAAGACGAAGCACCTCGCTTAACACCGCTTTATTTTAATCGTGTCATTATACTCTTTGACATAAAGTTAAGGTAAAGAAGCTAACCTTCTTGTGTCGCATGAGCTTTATTGTACTGCGATTGTTCATTCATTTGAAGAAACCATTTCAGACTGTTGACGCTGTAATGAAACAGCCGTGATTCATCTACAGTGTATTAGCGGTAAACGTACTATTAGGTTGCTGCATAAGTGCATTTGAAGCGCGAAATATTTTATTTCATAATATCCTAACAACAACTGCGAATCACTTGGATAAGCACCATTAGAGTACGTCTTCTTCTGCCGATGGTGGTTGCTTTTCCTCCAAAACGTAGCCGTCCCCGCCATGAAGAACGCTTTGAGTGCCTCTTCGATGTCGCCTCGGTTTGTAAAATAGTTCCCATCCAAATGGCGTTGGACATTCGAGAAAAGATGGGAATCGGATGGAGGACTAGTGAGTATGGGGGATGGGAAAGTCCAGCCCTAGTTCAGTAGTTCGGTCTTCGTCGACCTTGCAGTAGGTGATATAGCGTTGTCATTCTGGAGGTATACATTGGTCTGCTCTCCACGTGTAGTTTATGGATGGGCTTTCAACATCTGCATCTGACTAACGTTGACCTTCTCCGTCACTGTCACATCTTCATCCAGCAGCTACCAATACTCCGCTCCAATGAATGGGAAAATCCTTTTCAAAAGCAATAAGTCGCAAATGTCCGAGAACTTTTGTGTCAACCTGACGGTACTGGTTCTTCTAGTTTCTAGTTAGATCACGTAGACCCAAGTGTTCCCTCCCTTTCCTCGCTTTGTGCCAACCGTTTGTGTGACTGTTCTACGAACATGTACAATGTCGATGGGACAGCAGCCCATTAAGTACCGAAGGAAGTTATAAAAATACAAGTAAATGTCTATCAGTGGAACGTTAACGTTTAAAAAATAGCGTTCCACAAGTTAGCGCTTTTCGCAAATCATGCAAAATATGTCCAACGGTCAGAAATATTCTCTCCGTCTCGCCTGTTCCAGCAGACGAGCAATGCGTTTTGGGATAAGTAGCGTCGAGGACAAGAAGATCTTACAAGGGTCAGACCAGTATTTTAGTGGACTCGATGACGTGCTTGGCGGCTAGGCGAAGAGCCTTTTTGACCTACATATACTGCATTATTTCGAAAAAAAATTCCAATGCGCTAGAGAAGGTAAGGTAAAAAATAGCATGAGAATAATTTATTTTTTTAGAGCGCTCTTTCAGAAGTCATGGAAGCAAACCGCTAGGTTAAACTCGAACATTGACACAGCACTGAGGATATATCGTTTTGCCATTTACGGTTGTGCTAGAACGGAGTCTTCGTGCTTATTGTCGCCGACTTCGGTAGTTTTTCAGGAGCACTGCTAATCGCGAAAGTGAGGTCTGCAAGATTAGTCGCCGACGTCGCCGACAACAGCTAGCAAGTATATGTATAGCCGAGTTCCGCATTAGTAGTAACCGTTTGGTCGTTTCGATGTTCACCGACAGAAGTCTAGGGAGATGAGGAGATTGCAGTTTTTTGCTTCATCTTCAGATTCGATTCATTAGTGCTCCTTGTTTGCTACCAACTTTCACCTTCCTTCTTTCTAGGGCTCGTCGGAGAAAGTCAACCGTCCCTGTTCATCATTTTGCCGTCAAGCCTTTAGGAAGATACCAGCAGTTCGATGAAGCAGTAGACTTTTTTTTTGAAGAATAGAGTTCTCATTCACGATTGTTAATTACAATGAGTGTTTTTCTAACCTCCCTCAACTCTCTAATAATCTCAGATCGTGGCAAGGGTCATTGTCTTATCTTTATAACGTCAAACTTTCACCCATTCTTTTCATTACAAGGCTTCTTCGCATCGTATGGTGTGTATGTATGTATGTATGTATGTATGTATGTATGTATGTATGTATGTATGTATGTATGTATGTATGTATGTATGTATGTATGTATGTATGTACATATGTATGTATGTATGTATGTATGTAGGTATGTATGCAAAGGCGACGGCCACACTAATATACTCACAAAGGTTCTATTTCCAACTATCTGCTTTCTCCTCTTCATGCTAGCACTACCACAATGTTCATGACTCGTCTCGTTCCAATTGTTGCCTAGGAACTTAGCTACCACACGAAAAACTACGATCTCGATTTTCCAAGTTTCTAACTGAAATTTCCACATTATTCAAAAAAGGATTGAAGAATACTCAAACACTCAGAGGAATGTTATGTATTCTGGCTTAATCGACAGCATTTGTTTTGTTTACTATTTGTGGCCCACAGTTTGTGCAATAGATGAAATAAAATAAAATGAATACTCCTCGGGAGCCATCCCTGTTTTGACGGTGATTCTTAGTTTGATTCAAGCTTCGCCAGACTTCAAAAGAGTTCTTCGCTTCGGAGACCTAGCCGAAGATTAAAAACCTTGGCTGCCATTCACCAACTCTGCTAAATATTTACTCACGGCTCGGTTTGTTTCGTGTAACGTCAGCAGTCTCTGCAGAAGTCGTAGACTTGTTTGAGAAGCACAAAGCAACCTCATGCTCCTAACAAGAGTATCCACGGTTTCTCTGAAACCGTTTCTCTCCCTTGGTTATTCGAGGGGTGGTTTCAATTCTATATGATGCTACTTTGCTTTCTTCAAAATTTTCCCTTTGGTTATGCATATGACTTCGCATAGCATTGTATGTGCTGAAAAAAGAACTGCGAGTGGAGACGAATCTAGCTTTTACCCACGAGATTAGGACTGCGAGGACCACAAGCTTTCAGTTTCTTGCTGTTAAACTTTTAGATGATTCTAATAAAACGTTTCAACTGTACACATTCACCCTACTTAAACATTGGCCTCCGAATTTGTATGGAGGAGGATCCCCATCAACCCTTTGAAAGAAAAATTACGAACGTTTTGATGTACGTGTTCACCAGCGTCCATTTAGGCATGTGGTTTCACATGAAACTAATAGCAAAAAGTAAATTTAAGATAATAAATAAGAAGTAAAACTTTTAAATTATTTCGGCAAGATTAAACGAATATTCCTTAATATGTAAATAATAAATAAAGAAATAAAACAATATTAAATCTGAAAGACTTGGCTGCTTTACCGATGATCCACACGAGAAATGTTATAGTAAAGCGTTCGGGTGAAGGAAAGTAACGAAAGGAACCCACAAACAACGAATTTAATAGTGATATTGATCAATTCAAAACAACACTTTAGTTATTTAAAGCTGACTGGAAACGGTATTAATTGTGTGATTTTGTTTGACGACCAGCCTGGTCGAATCGCCTGCCCTTCCTTCGCACTCCCAGGTCATGCGAAGTTTCCTAATCGCCTTCAGCGCCTTGTAATCCTTGCTCAACACCTTCCCATGGCCTCTTCTGAGCTCGTGAACAGCCGTCCAATCGATTACTTGCCCCGCTCCTCCGACTCGTATCACTCACTTCTGACGAATGTCGCCCTCAGGCGCTGCTCATTGCTAATCCGAAATCTCACCGGCTCTCTTTTTGTCACGCAAGCGAATTAAAGGGCAATTCTGAAGGCCTCTAGGAGCTTGTTTCTGCCTAGCGGACACAGAAATCGAGGTTTAGCATGGCTTCAGTGATGCTGTTTTCGCACTATTAATCCCACATAGGCTCGAGTCGTTTATTCTCGTCTAGTCGAGTGCCCTTCCAGTGCTCAACCCCCTGCTACTTTTAGAATTGCACTTTGAAACTCAAGCACTCCCGCACCAGTCACTTTCCTATCACAACTCCATACTGAAGCAAGGGTGTCGATGCACTTTGTTTAGCAAAATTATTTTTAATGGCACACTTCTCAATAATTATTAGGGCATTTTCTGCACGTTACTACATCCAGCCCAAGACTAGTGCTTTCAAACGCTAGGCTACGAAACTGCCGGGCTGCATAATGGAACTATAATATAATAGTTAGGTCGAAGCTATTCCTGTTATGGAGGATGGAAAGTCTCTGAACGCTAGTTTCCTAATTCTTGTCGAACATTTCCAAAATCTGGAGAAGTCATGGTACTTGACACATAACCTAGATAAAGGTGACTCTTGGTTGGCAGCTTTAAAAATCACATTTCTTTTCCACTGCGCACATCAAACGATACTTGTTTTGTGGCTCATTCTTATTTCATAGTAACAGTATTATCGGGAAATAAGTGATATTTTTGATTCTCGTGCACAACAATAGCTTAATCTTTCTCTTTTGCCGCTACTATTGGCACCTAACTTTTAATACCAATATTATGGTCGGCTTCTGAGGGAATCAAGTCGGGTTTTCAACTTCATCTAACTGTCAGCTTGTGAATTTTGCAGTGGTGGCATAGTCGGAGAAGGACGGCTCTCGCTTTCATTCGGATTCAAAGGTCTGACTCTCATTTCCAGCTCTGGCCAACCCAGACTTCCACTCCTCCGACGGTCGGTGAATTAGAACCAGACTTGTCTATCAAGGATAAAGCACCGACTTGATCGGCTGGCCACCGCAAGTCGTCGTACATTCAAATTTTAAGAAATTGAATGCGCATTCAAACTGCCTCCACGACATCTCGTATAAGGGAAGGCGTGATGCACCTCGCAAATGGATTGACTGAGGCCGACCTTTACCCTTTATCCTTTGGCTCAAACTGTTCTTGTCGCAATACCGGTTGGGTAGGGCACTTTTGTGGATGTTTCCCTCCTTTTTATACCAGAATTCACTGTTCTAGCATAATCATAGCATGTGAATGGGTCTCCGCTAAGAGACCGAAATATGGTTCCTTCCTAAAGCAGACTGCATATCAAAAATATGCAAACCTGGTATGGATTGCACCCACACAACCAGCACTGTGCTTACCTTTTTATTAACTTATAATTTTTACTCCTTTTTATTTACATTTACTAATAATGTTAGAATAGAACGAAAACCAACTAGGGTGGGGGGGGGGGGGGAGCACTGCACATTGGATGAGCGAAGAAGAGTTGGCTAATGTATGCCAACGCTATTACCTAAACATTCCAAATGTGCACTGCTCCGATGCAGATAATGACGCACATCAGCAACCACTCGCAACATTTTCGAAATTCTGTCAAGTGTAGGCAGGAGCAGGCTTGTAAAAGGGTCATGAATACCCTCGTCTTGAAGTGGGACAAGTGGGACCTATGGTTTTACAGATATTTCCTGGAGCTCATTTATCTCTGAAAATACTTCCTTTTTCAGTTGAAACAAAGTCCTCATTACCTAATGGGTGACTGATCAGCTGACTCAATGGTACATTTACCCAGTTCCGTCACAGCAAATATCTTCTGTTCAAGTAGAAACCCGATTTTTCCCCAAATTCCGTCGTCAATCATGTGCAAACTGTTGTTCCCGGTTGGAGGACGCGCCCAATTGCCTACGCTTTCAAGGCGCTCGGCCGTTATTCCGCTTTTGTCTTTCAATATGCATTCGGTTCTGCATAATTCAATTCAAAACGCGCAATTTCGGCAATCTAATTCATCACTGCCTCAGGCAAAACAGGAGGGACCTGTTCCAATTTAGTAACGTAAGCTCATATTCCACAATGGGCCGTCAGCATTACGCGAATCTTTCGGGCATGCCTATTCATGCTTTTTACAGGGATTCATGCAGCCTTTTCCCAAGCAATGGTGTTACTTTTTATCAGCAGACTGACGCATCCTTCTTCAATTTTTTCATGATCCCTACCTTATCAATATTATTAACTGCATTGCGTTTCCAACTTCGCTCCGCATTCAAGGCCATCATCGCCCATCAGCGGCAAACACATGGGAAAGTACAAATCGGCCTCCTGAAAATGAAGAAATTATGACTGTCAAGAAGTGCTTAGATCAATATGAATATGGTGTAAAAAATTTGAGCCGTTATGCCAGCCTTTGGAAGAGCGCTTCCTCGGATACCTCCACGCCAAAGCTTTTTAAAACTTTCCAAATGTCGCAAAAACCGACTTGAAACAGACATTGAGCTAGGCTCCGGCTCCTTATTTCAAATCAATTCTTCAACTTTTTTTCTGCTCTATGCACATGCTTTTGATGCGCCTGTAGTCACGTTTCGGTCATAAAACGCTTCCACTCCACCTATTTGCGGTTGCTCAAATGATTAATGATAGAACTGCCGTCATTGCAAGTAAACAGGAACGGGACTTATGCATTTACACTCTGCGTTAAGAGTGACCTGGTAATAACGTAGACACGAGATTCTGTCCGCAGAGGCCTTAACTCCTTTCGTTTTCCTGCTGCGCTTCAGGCTTTAGGTCAGAAACAGATGCGTCGCTTCCCGAACAGGTCATCAAGGTTTTCCATCTCTCCAGATGTACAACAGTTAAGTTCCTATAGCGTCGATAGATCACTCCGTTTGTGAAATGTGCAACACGTTCTACTTCTACGAAATCATTGTGGAGATTTGGGTACGTCTACGATTTCCAGACGATATCAAACTAATGTTTGACCTCTACAAGGCAACTATGATGCCCACTCACCTATCCCGAAGGGAAACCCTGGATGACCTGTACAAGAAACTCGAAAATCCTCGACTCGAGGTGAAGGCGAACAGGTCACTCCTCCGACCTTGCTATTACACCCATTATAACGTAACTTAATTACCCTATTCATAATATGTTTCTTTTTTACTAAAGAAAGAAAGCATGCACTGTCTTCGCCCAAAGAGTGAAGGCTAAAGTGATTTCGCTTTTCTTATGCACTAGGGTACTCTCCAAGGTAACGCATAGCGACGGTTCTAAGCATCACTTCTTGCACAGGTCAATCAGGTCTTTATTCCTTAGGGGTAGGTGAATTGGTACCAGATCTATCTTTCAAGGCAAATGCACTGAGTTTCCGGTTGAGTTGAGTGCTATCGACAGACCAGGGGATATCAGATGAAGTCATAAATTTTTTTACTCCTAAAGCAGCAGTTCATTTTCAGCTTCTTCGGGAGCGTCTAGTTTTATCGTAGAGTGTAGCTTCGATTTGTGTTGATGTTCAATTAGATTGCGTTGGTATTCAGTTAGATTTCAGTTCATTTTTTTCATTGTTTCGATTTTTTTTGAAAAGTGCCTCATTTGATGCCTAACTGTATATTAGGTACTACCAAAAGTTCCTCCACTTTTAAATTCTAAATTCAAACGAGTATGATCCGATTATATACATTTATATTCGGAACTGAACCCTCATTATTCTAACACATTGACAACAATGTGAGCCACCGGTGGCTCATAACTTTTCGCGTTACTTTTTGCTCCACTGCTGTCGGTTTTTTTATAGATGTTTTTTCTGATCCTTAATCATCTGTGCTAGGAGAATGTTCAACAAGAAAAATGTCGTTGCTTTCATTACATATATCGAGTTTGAAAATTTTTACCTTACTAGGAAAGAGACCAATTAAACAACCAAATCAATTCATGTCAGTCCTTTTTTCCTTTTCGTCCAACTTCCTATCAGGAAGTCGTTTGAGGTGCTGATCACGAGTATGACATCTGTTTTCGAAATTTCGTCCAATTACGATAGGTTACGGTAGGTACGGGTGAATAGGACTGTAGAAGTAATCGTCACAGATTTCGCCCAAACCTCTTCTACGAGACAATTACTCCGACAGCCTTGCTCATCCGAGATCAGCACCCCAAGCAACCTCATAGACGAAGTTCGGGCAAAATCAGTGACCATGACTCCGACAGCCTTACTCACCTGTACCTATCGTACGTAACCTACCGTAATCAGACGAAATTTCGAGTAAGAATATCAGGCTCGTGATCAGCAGCCCGAATAACCTCCTTGGGCAAAATTTGGGCAAAGAACCCTGACTTGAATTGACTTGATTATAGAATTGGTCTCCTTCCTAGCGAAAATTTTTTAATTCGATATATGCAAAGAATGCAAGGACATTTTCTAACTTCCGCCTGTCGGACATTTTCTTATTAAAGGTGTTTAGGGAACGGGACAAACATCTATAAAAAGTGCACGAAACAAAAGTGGTCCGCGAGGGATATAATGAGCCACCGGTGGCTCATAGCGCGCGTGTGTAGAATCGCGCGCGCGTCCCATGCAGTTGTCTGCCGAAAAACGCGATTGTCGTCAGTGTGTTAAGCAGGACAATTTTCTTTGAAATCGATTACTCTTTAGTCGAAAATAATGATGTCTTTTGCACAAACATTCTAATAGATAATGGAAAGTATAGAGCGAAAGAGCAATCTCTCCCTATAACACATCAGCAAATTCACGGAGCTCCAGCACGTAATAATAAGTCCAAAAATATAGTTTGAGTTATTTACTAGACATCCTGCAGAGGTGATTTTTTATTTTAGAAAATTCTGCTGAAAAGGATTTTAAGCTTAATTAGACATACTCTATTTATATTTTAGATGCGCCACGTGGTTCGCAAAATGTCCATTGCATTTCTAGTAGGGCTCGGTCCCAATTTAAAAAGTGCCTAGTTTAAAATGAAAAGTGAAAGAAGCGAAAGTGGTTAAACAGGTGTTTTGCTTTCGCTACGTATTAGTGCTCAACTGTCTACCCAGTTTTGGTGAAAAGAGCTCAAAGAATTGTTGAAGAAGTCAAGGCGATTGCAACCACTATATCGCAGAAACTGGAAACTATTAACTTATGCAGAACCAGCTCAAACGTAGCCCCTCTGCGAGTTGCGTCGTCGTTTTGTCGTTCCACTTTTCATTTGCCGGCTATGCTTCACATTCAAGGCTTCTGGGAGCCCGGTTTGCTTTTTTGGCCAGTATGACAGATCTTGATGTATGTCCGCAAGAGAGCTCCGGCGTCGCGAACAAGCAGTCTTCCATTTTGTGCCATTTTTACTCATGCTTCTTTCTAGGTCTGCAGATCGGAAATTAGCCGACACAACTCATTTGCGAGTCTGAATCCAAACTAGGGAATGTGATGGCGCGGCTGACGCTATGGATTCGGGCCGGAACCGACGGGTTGAACTGTGGTGGAGATCCAGCAGCTCACCAACTTTTTATGCTGATGTTGTGGAAGTCGGAGCTCGACCCAAAACTGAAATTCGACGTGAAGACGGTTAACGAGGCACGACCTCCACAGGAATTTAAAGATGTCAGCTGCTTTCCGGTAACAACTTCTCTATGACAATTCTTCAATTTGGCTTTGTTCCTTTTAGGCCGGCTTCCGAAGAACTCCTGCACTTCTGGTGGACGACGACACAGCCCTTTCAGTTGAGGACGAAATCATTGAAGAGCTGGACCGATTCGGGCCACCACGAGAAGGCGCTTCTGAAGCAGACGACGTCACTTCGGATCTTTTCCGAACCTTTGCTTTTTTCATCAAAGACGTGAAGAAAGCGCCAACGGTACCAGCTTTGTTTCTAATGATGCACCAACTTCAGGTTCATTGCTGCTTTCCAGGCGCTTCTCGGCGAACTGCGACGGATTGACGAGTTCCTCCGATCCACAGATACACGATTCTTGCGAGGAGATAGGTTGTCTCATCTCGACTGCATCGTTCTCCCTCGACTACACTCCATACGGATAGCCGCGAAGGTACCACGCACTTCCTGCTTCTCGAGGTGTACCGACTGATATTTCGTAAATAGAGCATCTTTAGGCACTCAAAGACTTTGATATTCCGAAGGAGTTCTCTTTTCTGTGGAGATATATGAAGAACGGCTACCAGCTCAAATCATTCACTACAAGCAGTCCATCAGATCAGGTACTAACTTCTTTGAAACTCTTCAGTTTTGCGAAGCTTCTCGTAAACGATAGAATACAGTGCATTTCAAAGGTATGCATCCACCTCATACTTTGCCCATATCCCGTTTCGTGTTCGGTGCTGCAGGCCCGCACTAGTTCTACTAGATTCTTTGCAGCTTAAAATGGGTAGACACTCACTTTCAGAAAAATTGCTCGTCACACACCAGAATCAGACTTTCTTGAAAAAATGGAGTGATCGAGTGTTTCAAAAAGTATTTACCACTTACAAAAAACAATTTTTTATTGAATTGGAAAGTCGGTCGGACCACCATTACTTTTTGTAACATCATACATCCTATTATGCATGCCGCTGACAAGGATCTGGATGTTTTTATCTTCGCTGATGATCCATGTAATCAAAATTGCCACCACGTCATTGAACTGTCGGTTATTCGCGTAGACTCGTCGAACCACGATTCCCCACATGTTCTCCATTGGGTTGCTGTCAGGAGAACAGGCCGGCCAGTCCCTTTACCTGAAGATTGTAACGTGGAGGCAATCTTTGGTCAACCTGGACACATGGACTGCAGCGTTGTCCTGCTGCAGAAGCCAGCCCATGTCATTAATCCTCCGCCTCCGAAGTTGCGAAGACGGAAACTTCTCCCAGATCTCTCTAGTAATGGCAGGATTCATCGGGTTCATCCAGGTTAATTGTTTTCTTGACGGTAAAGACGAAAAATTGGATAACTGGAGCTTAAGAGCGTAAGCTGCCGCTCGCAATGAAGGTACGGGGAACTCCGTACAGAGAAGTCAGAATAGGTGCAAGTTCTTGCTTGCTCCCTGAATCGAGATTCTTGGTTCGTGTTCTTAAGGAGAACCTCGTACGTTTCAACTTCAACAGGTCAAAAGCTAAAGTGAAAGGAATGGAGTGTAACACTGCAATGTAAAAAAAACTGTTCAACATCAACAAACACGGAAAAATGAACAGTCGTTCAGCAACATATCACGTACAGAGAGCGGAATAAGAACGTCGGTCAGCAAGCGGTGTCGACCAATACCGATTAATTTTAATTATGTTTTTCCTGATTAAGCACCGGATTGGGACTGTCATTACCTGTTTCTCGACACGTAGAGAACGAGCGCTTCGAAGAATAAATCGCGTGCATGTGATGGATGGTGGATGGGCTTCACATGCGCAGTGAAAATTCTGCCCTGCCATATCCCACTGCACTAATCTATATAGTAAAACCAGTTGTTTTACTATAAGAAGGTCTAAAAAAGAGGAGAAGTTGGGATTGTTCTATTCTAGGGGTTTGGTGGCGAAGCCCCCAACCAGATGGGATGGGGTTGTTCCATTCTCGGAGTTTGGGGACGAAGCCCCCAACCAGACGTTTGGCGGCTGCTAGGCCGCTAAACGTCTGGTCTTAAAATAATCGATCAGTACCCGGAGGTACCCGGAGTTCCCCCCTTTTGTCCGACTGTTCTACGAGCATATACAATCTTGTGGGCACCAGGCCATTAAGTACAGAGAGAACTAATAAAGATACAATTAAAAGCCTATCAGTGGAATGTTAACGCCTTGACGAAAGCACGAATTCTGAGGTCGTGGTGTATGAGACCAATCCATTTTTTGCAACGTTGGGACCGTGACACTGCATCTTGTCACACGGTCCAACACTGCCGAAAAATTGTTACACGTCATCAACGTGTTAACGTTCAGGAAAAGTAGTTTTTCTAATTTTCGTTATTAGCGTTTTTAAAAACATTTAAAATACTCCCAGCGTCCGGAAACATTCCCTCCGTCTCAACTGTTCTAGGTGGCGGGCAAAATATTCTGGGATAAGCGGCGCCAGGTGAGGATAGGCATATCCAACGAGGAGGTTAGGCCAGTATCTTTGTGGAACCGTTGATGTGCCTGGGTAATTTCTATCTCCAAAATGCATTCAAGGATAAGGACAAAGAATGGCCTTATTCCGTCCTTTATTCTTATCTTTTAATACGTGGCAAATTCAATCTCTTTTGAGGCACTAGGTGCATTCTAGTTCTGCGGGATATCCTGGAGGCGTTTTGGATGCGTATTTGGCCATACAATGACTTGCTGTGGCCAGTCGATGAAGAACTCAGCGTTCCATCCTTTCCAGAGAAGTCTAGTACCAATTCTCCCCAGAGAGGTTGAAGGAATGGTTGGCCTGGGAGGAAAATCCGGAGAAAACACCAGAACCCTGGTATAGGTTGCACGCGATAGCCGGCACCTCCTTCAACTGCGCTACACACGCCCCGAAGATGCATTATTTCCAAAAAAAATTAGAACAAACTCATCAAAACAATAAAATATTCATGCAGATTTTAATATTTTTTAGAAACATTCCTAATTGGGAGGATGAGACCTGCAACATTAGAGGATGCTAAGAGTAAATGTGATAAACTCACTGAGAAAAAAGTTCGTTAAAAATTCCGTTAGATTTCTAAAAATTTCCGTTAAGTCGTTAAGCTATATTTTAACGAAATTCGTTAAATTTGTTAAATCGTTAGCCGTTAAATGTGCACCCTGATATGCATCCCATCTCAAAGTTCCATGGTCACCTAGTATCCTACCCTTGTTAGTCCGTACGATATTTTATCTGACGCCACAAGAGTTACGAAGGACAATAGCAACCTCTAGCCTTGTGACCGTAAGTTTATAAACGTACAGTATGAAAATGAATATACTTGTACCACTTTTAATTAGACACTTTTCATATCAAACTGAATACTTTTAAAATCATATCGTCTACTTTTCAAACAAAACTGAATACTTTTCAAATCAATTTGGACAATTTTCTAGTCAAATTGTACAGTTTCGAAATCAAACTGAACACTTTTCTGATCAAATCGGACTCTCTTCCAAGTTAGCTTTCAGACTTTTCAAATCAAAGCAAACTCTTCCAAGAAACCTTTCGGCAAGTTAAACTGCATACGGAATAAGGCTGTTAGATTAATTTTATGTTCTACGAAGTTTCTTAAATTTATCTGCCCACATAAGTGTAATTTCATAAAATTTTTATCTTTAGAGAAAAATAATGACTTAAAAAACTTGTTTTGGAGCACTGCAAAGAAGCAAGCATATAGAGCATTGAAAGATCGTGCCACGCACTCAAAAATTCCGCCGCAACTTTTGTTCGATTGATAGTTACAAGCTACTGTGAATGACAAGTACGAGTTCTTTATCTCAATTCTCCATAAATGCATTGACCAACTAGTACCTACCGAAAAGTTACAAGTACACTTTAATTAACTTCCTCCCAACCTAGTCAGACTTTTTGAACAGAAAGAAAACTATGATCGACATATAAACATTGCCCAAGTTCTGAAAACCTTCACCGTTTTCAAAAAATCAATTATAGATTCGACCGACTTGTAAGGACACAGAAAGTACACCAGAGAACAGCCGCCGCTCACTTGCCTCAAGTAACCATCAATCAACGAAGCTAAAAGGACACCAAGAACCAACTGACGTCCACTCGCCGAAAACAACAGTTAATCAAAGGAGTTCAAGTGATGACTGTGCAGCCGCTCCCAAATACAAAGGACAAGTGAACCGGGAAACCAGAACGCCAAAGGACGATTTATGACACAGCAACTTACAACAGCTGACCGCGGACTTCGGAGAAGATCATAGGAAAGCAAGAGAAAGAGTCCGGGCAACTGTTAAGTCCAGCGCTCCCGAAACCGAATAAAAGGAGCGCTCAAAACACCAGAGGACAGAGGATCGCCGCCACCGAGGTGAGGCCACTGGCCTCCACCTTCTCCTTCCAATCATCTCTCTCTTTTCTCTCATCCTTGTTCACGATTATGCTCTCTTTTCTTCCCCGTCAAACGTGAAACCTTGCTTTTCTTCCTCTTCTTCGCCAATCTTCCCCTTCTCCTCCTACGAAATTCTTTATTCCCATTCACGTACCTTTACTCTTAATGTCCTTCCTCCCGGCCACGTGTGCTATTTGCTCTCCATAAATCCACATAGTAGTGTAGTAGTCCGATAATAAATTCTTAGTAGAATACGAGTCTTCCTCTAGTCAAACTTGTTCTTAGGAGTGTCATCTGCCGCGCCATCTTCGAGTACGGAGACATACCCTTCACTGACACCTACCGTTGGAATTGGCAGTCCTGTGTCTAGTACACAAGGCACAGCGCCGACGCCCACTATGCCTTCTCTCTCACCCGAAGATGCCCTAACCACTCAGGCTACGAGCACAACAAGGGACTCACCCACGTCTCCCGCCCGTGTTGATCAACCCGCATCCAGAAGTCCGCCGGAAGTACCAACTTTACTCGACGATCGGCCTAGAGGCCAGGAAGGTACCGCCGAAGACCGCAGCGCCGCACAACTACCTATTTATGCGGCACCAACCCAAGAGACTCCTATCAGCGAGTCGATCTATAGTACCCTCGCTGAAGTGCTCTTCAACGTGGGAAAAGCAGTAGCCGTGCCATTACACCTGCTCAGCCCTTCGGCAACGCCGGCCACACCGGACAACCAAATACCTTCTGACCAAGACGACCTTTTGACGCCATATCGTGGATCCTTCTCTGATGATGACTTCGATGTGCAGTCTACCCCACTCCAAGAATTCGCAGATAGCGACGACCTATTAGCTCTACATGCCAACATATTCCGTCCAAGAACACACGGTTCAGCCACTGTCCAGCCAACAGCCACTACTTCCGATACAGCCCTAGAGGACCTAATACTTCGTCGGATATTCAATAATGTGTGCCTGCACCAAGATCTTCAAGCACAACAGCTCGAAGTATTGAGTATAACCAATCCAACATGGGCCGCCCGGATACTACTCTCACGAATGGACATCATGGCAACTCGTACCGCTGATGGATTGGCCATAACGCGATGCCAACAAGTAACCGCCAATCACACCTTCGAAAACCACGAGGTGAACGGAACCTGCTATGCGCTGACACCTGTTCTAGTTGGAACAGATCTATGGTTCTCCCTACCTGGCACGAACGACCTAATAGAATCTTCACCGACAACACCTTGCCCGTAACCTTCAAAGGCACAATTTGCACCACCTCAACGACTTCTTCCACCCAACGTCAGGCTCAACAGTGCTGCACAAGCATTTCTCTTCAAACCACCCTCTACTTTCTTCCGCACAATCGATCCTTCCGATGTAGCGCCGAGCTCTCATATAGCCATGCTACACGGAAGTCAGATGGACACCTCCTACCGATTGGCGAAAAAAGGAATATTCGGAGATGCTTGGATGGCAGTGAAGAATACCACCTCAAAGGTAGCCACTCGTTGAGGGACTTTTATGACAACACGACCAATAAACTCACAGAAGGAGTAGAAACATTCAAACATTCAATTCTGCGCATGGTACTATGGATCCTAATCCCCACGCTGATCGTCAATATACTAATTGGATGCTGTGTTCTCTACATCAAATTTTATCTCCTACGTCGAGCTGCGACCACAGCATCATCAGCACTTTTCGAAGTAGCAAGGAACTTCGCCCCAAAGAAGAAGAATCGAGGAAACCAGGCCAATGCAATAAGAGCAGATTCTCCGAATGAGTTGGAAATGGAACCACCCCTGTTTGTTCCACGCATCTATGCGATCACGGACATGGTCAACGCCGTCCATTCGACACTGCCGTATATCGAACTCACCATAAACAAAGTAAAGGTAACAGCTCTACTCGATAGTGGTGCTTCAATTTCTTACATGAAGCTGTCTACCCTACATGATGTCGCACCTTCGACATCATTACTGCCGAAACACACCACGGCAACTGCTGCGAACGGAACAACAATTCACCTCATGGCAGCAGTGAAAATACCGATAACGATCGGCCGATACACCATTTCCCATCAACTGTGGATCGCTTCGGACTCGGACGGCCCGGCACAAGTGCTACTCGGATCAGACTTCATACGACAACTCAACAAAACGGGCTTACCGATTTCTTTGGATCTCCACAAGCACGTAATCGCTATCGGAGAAGACCACCACAACCTCGACCAAGTAAATCATGTCACCATACGTGCGGAAGCACCATTGCACGTCATGACCGAAGGCACGGTCACGCTTCCCCGAAGAACAACTTCCATCGTTCGCACCAAAATACTCGGATCTCTGCCAAGCGAGACCATGGATGTCCTAATAGAGGACAACCAGCGCTGGTCAGACGACCTCTATGTCGTTGGACGTGCTCTCGTTTCGCTTAATACGGACGGCACATCATTCATAAATATCATCATGAACCCGTCAAACACCGACACTCAGCTGAAGGACAACACCGAGATAGCATGGGCCACACCCATAGTCTATCCCGACGTCCAAATTTTAGCAGTACACCATGGACCAGCGGCTCCGAACGACGAAATGCTCGTCAACGAGATTCCCCCTGAAGCAGATTGGGAAACCAAGCTACCACATTTCCCCACAACACCACCTCCCAACTACGATGTTAGTGATGAGATCGACCTATCCTGTTCCGCACTCAGCGATGAGCATAAGGAACAACTTCGGATTATACTTCGACATCACGCCGAAGCGTTCGTTGGACCAGATGAACATTTGGGCCACTATAACGGAGACATCAGACATCGCATCGATCTTATCGACAATGCGCCAATACCATCCAGGAAAGTCTATCGTGTGCCTTTGGAAAAGCGCAAGGAAATCGAGAAGCAGACCACACAGATGCTGAGTGATGGCATAATACGAGAATCATCATCCGCATACTGCGCACCAATCGTTCTAGTGAAGAAACGAGAAGCTAACACATGGCGCTTCACCATAGATTTCCGCGGACTAAACGCCATCACAAAGCCACAACAATCCATTCTTCCCAACATCCAGGACATCATTGACCTGTGTGCAAACCAATGCCTTCACACTTCGCTCGATTTCCAACAAGGATTTCACCAGATCCCTCTCGAAGAATCACATTGCGAACGCACAGCATTTGCATGTTTCCTCGGAGCATTCGAGTACATCCGCATGCCGATGGGATTGAAAGGTGCTCCACCGACATTCCAAAGAATTATGGACGACTTCAAGAAACATTTGAGAGCACGAGTCTTCATTTACATCGACGACCTTATCATCACCTCTGAAACTGCAGACGATCATCTTCGCGACATTGACGAGGTACTCGGCAAGATTCGAGACATCGGAATGAAGCTAAAGGGATCCAAATGCGAATTTGCGAGAAAGGAAATCAAGTTCCTTGGTTTTATCCTGAGCAAAGACGGGATTCGTCCCAATCCGGAGAAAACAAGAGCAATCGACGCATTTCCGACCCCTCGAACGACCACCGACATCAAAGCCTTCATCGGTATTTGCTCATTCTTTCGACGATTCATCCACAATTTCGCATCAATAGCAGCGCCCTTAACAGCACTAACCAAGAAGGACACACCGTTCGAATGGACAAGGGGTTGCGAAGAAGCAATGAACACCCTGAAGAAAGCTCTTACTTCGGCTCCCATACTAAGCGCACCACGCCTAGGACGACCATTCATCATAGAAACGGATAGCTCAGGAAAAGGAACGGCCGCCGTGTTGAAACAAGACCAAGACGGACAGGAAAAAGTCATCGCATACGCAAGCAGGACTCTCAGCAAACATGAAAGCCGCTATCCCGCCATCGAATTGGAAGCCCAAGGATTGGTACTCGCCGTTGAAAAGTTTCGACCATATATCGACGGCGCTAAGACCACCATCGTCACGGATCATGCCCCGCTGAAAGCGTTGTTGCATCGAAAAGACCTCACAGGTAGACTTGCGAAATACCAAATCGTTCTTCAAGAGTTCAAGGTCGACATCGTTTATCGGCCAGGTGGAAAGAACGTCGTCTGTGACACACTATCTCGTTACTTACCAACTGTCAACGCTGTATTCGCAAATATCGATACCTTTAAAATGGGAAAGCTACGAGACGAGCAGGACAAATGTGCTTGGATACTCCAGCTGAAGGATTCCCTACGGAAGCAGCTAGATGACGACCGCACGATCGACTATATTTTATTGGATGACATCTTGTATAAAATCCCCACTCGACTACACCAGGATCCGCAGATAGTCATACCGGAAGACTCGCAGCTGAAGGAAATACTCATCTCCATGGCCCACGAGTCTCCAATGGGAACCTCTCACCAGGGAGTAAACAAAACGCACGCCCTGATCGAAAAGTCTGCTATATGGAACAACATGAAACGCGATATACACAGCTTTATCTCCCGATGCGAGCAGTGTCAAAAGAGAAAAGATCCTAGCGCATATAGGAATTCAGAACCACTCATGCCTCTGGAAACACCAACTCGCCCATGGCAGAGGGTTCATTCCGACGTCATCGGACCATTACCACTCACGCCGCAAGGAAGCAAGTTCATCATCGTATTCGTGGATGCTTTCTCTAAATTCATCATCGCTGAACCTCTGTCGGACCAGAAAGCGCTCACGACAGCCGAAATATTCACTAAGCGTTTCATATCTCGATTCGGACTACCAGAAACACTGGTTACCGACCAAGGAACCAACTACACAAGCGATGTATTCCGAAATCTACTACAACAATTTGGAATCACGCACCGCATGAGCACGCCATACCACCATCAAAGCAACGGTCAGGTGGAAAGAGCTAATCGTACGCTGCAGGAACTCGTCTCAATCGCTACTGTGCAACATCAAGATACTTGGGACGAGGTACTCCACTTGATCACCCACTCGTACAACTGCACGGAAAACGCCTCTACAAAATTCTCGCCCTATTTCCTGATCCATGGACGAGAGCCTAATAACATATTCCACCTCGCAATGCGACTACCGCGTAAACAATTCGTTAACGAAGAGGACTACGTCAGCCAGCTCACAGGAACGCTTCAAAGTGTTTGGAAGGAAGTAAGCGAAAACATCACACACGCGCAACAGCAGCAGAAACACCACTACGACCTGCGGAAACGGACCACCAGAAAATCATACGAGATCGGAGACAAGATCCTCATCCGGAGGGAAAGCGTCAACAAATTCTCGACGAGATTCGACGGACCCTATTCAGTCACTCGCATGGAATACCCCAACGTAGTAATCAAGGACGGACGCCGGGAACGAACCATCCACATCAACAGGACCAAGGCCTACAACGCGACTTCGAACGACAACCAGCAGGAACCACAAGACAAGTGATCAACACTAACTTTTATTCTCATTCTTACTAACCCTATTCTTAACCTTTTTTGATATATATCCTTCTATAGCCTATTTTCTCCTCAAATGTAACAAAAGAATTTGCTGCTGTAACTTTATCTTACCCTTGTGCTTTTTAGTCTTGTTTACTGCAATCTTTTGTTTTCTCATGGTCGTTCTCCTCGAGCATGACTTATCTATGCCTCTTCAATTTCTCCTCCTCTAAACATGTAGTCTATCAACATCTTATATCTCGAACGAACGATATCAAACCTCTACGACGTAGCAATTATTGAGGAGCGATTGCACGAACACCTGCCGGCCCCAGCCTAATATCGCGTGCCACGACAACGAGCTGAACCACGACATCAAGAGCGACAAGGACAAGACCATGCCGTGAAGCCGATAAGAGAAAGAGAGCGGAAATCCACCTCACCAAGGCCGATACCGACGAACAACAACTCCCTCACGAACGGGCCGATGAACCTCGACGCGAGCCCAATCAACAGCAGCCGCCGAATCGTCCCTGGCATATACCTCGAACCCGGAATCGTTGCGCTACACTCTACGGAAACGGCACCAGCTGATGCAGACCGACCGACTAATGGACAACACAATAAGACAAATGCTGCCCTCCATCCTATAGCTTCATCGGAGGCACCAGACAATCAGCGAGTGACGTACTCCGGATAGCTGATAAGCAAGCCAAGATAAGTTCCGGGACGGAACTTCTTGGAAGGGATGCATGTAAGGACACAGAAAGTACACCAGAGAACAGCCGCCGCTCACTTGCCTCAAGTAACCATCAATCAACGAAGCTAAAAGGACACCAAGAACCAACTGACGTCCACTCGCCGAAAACAACAGTTAATCAAAGGAGTTCAAGTGATGACTGTGCAGCCGCTCCCAAATACAAAGGACAAGTGAACCGGGAAACCAGAACGCCAAAGGACGATTTATGACACAGCAACTTACAACAGCTGACCGCGGACTTCGGAGAAGATCATAGGAAAGCAAGAGAAAGAGTCCGGGCAACTGTTAAGTCCAGCGCTCCCGAAACCGAATAAAAGGAGCGCTCAAAACACCAGAGGACAGAGGATCGCCGCCACCGAGGTGAGGCCACTGGCCTCCACCTTCTCCTTCCAATCATCTCTCTCTTTTCTCTCATCCTTGTTCACGATTATGCTCTCTTTTCTTCCCCGTCAAACGTGAAACCTTGCTTTTCTTCCTCTTCTTCGCCAATCTTCCCCTTCTCCTCCTACGAAATTCTTTATTCCCATTCACGTACCTTTACTCTTAATGTCCTTCCTCCCGGCCACGTGTGCTATTTGCTCTCCATAAATGCACATAGTAGTGTAGTAGTCCGATAATAAATTCTTAGTAGAATACGAGTCTTCCTCTAGTCAAACTTGTTCTTAGGAGTGTCGTCTGGTCGCGCCAGATCTCTGGCTCCTTCCGTTGAGTCCGCATGTCGGATATCGTCATCGAGTCTTCGTTAAGGGGTTGTCTCCAGGGCCTTGAAATCGAGGGAAGTATCCCCAATCAAGCCTCCTGGGACGGCTTCCTTACAGACTTTTAAACAAATTCCACAAGTATGTTGAGAAAAAAATTCTCGATACTTCCAACAAATCATCTCTCTGTAAACTGTTAAATTCTGTACTGAAACGTACCGAGCGAATCCACACACTGAAGGACGAAACCGGCGTCGTAGCATTAACTGACTCAACAAAGGGGTCCCTTTGGATAAACTAATTGTCAAGCTCACGGATATAGGTGTCCATCATAGAATTACTCTATGGATAAAAAACTTCATATCTCGTAGATCTTTTCAAGTTAGGGTAAATGACGCATTCTCTGAACGTCTTTCTATTAAAAGTGATGTTCCTCAGGATGGTGTTTTGTCCCCAATCCTCTTTTCTATATATACCTCTGAAATTACGTCCTTAGTTAATCAGCTTGGTGTTTCATCTAAAATGTTCGCTGACGATATAAAAATTCATAAGGATATTGCCCTTCGAGAAGACCATCTTTCTCTTCAATCAGCAGTAAATGCAATTGCGGATTGGTCACCAAAATGGGAACTTCCACTATCTCCGCAAAAGTCACAAGTACTTTATCTAGGCAGCAGGTAGGTAGATATCCTTACTACCTTGACAAGATGCATATTAGTAGTACAACTTCCCTGCGTGAGTTGGGCTTTATTTTGGACACCCACCTTTCGTTCAAAGAACATATTGAAATAATATCGAAAAAAGCTGAACGAATTGTTCACAGCCTCTTCAAATGTTTGCGAACAAATTCAATACAACACCTATTAATTGCCTATAAGTCGTATGTTAGACCAATTCTATAATATGGCACCACAATTTTTAGTCCCAAATATAAGCGTGAAATTGCCAGGCTGGAATCTGTACAAAACAGCTTCACAAGAAAGCTATGGATACGAGTACATGGGTATCCCCTCACCGGCTTCACGAAACAGATTCTTCAATCTACATACCCTTGAACGTCGTAGGAGAAGAAATGATTTAATTGCGATATATAAGATGATAAACGGTCTTACTCGTATTCCCCTTAAGGAGTTCTATACCTTTTCTTCATCGAACACAAGGGGTGGTCAGTGGAAGATTCAGTTTCCTGGAGCAAAAAGCAGTGTAAGGTCTCAATTTTTCACTTGCCGTGCTGTCTCTGATTTTTTGAGGTTATCTAAAAAACACATTATACCAAATTTCTTAACGAAGTATAAAAAACTTCTTGACCGATATCTTCAGGATGCAGCTTAGTAGTTTTCAACTGTATTATGTTGATTCTTGTTGCCTGTTTTGTTTTTTCCTGTTTAGAATTACTTTAACTTATGTTTAGTTTTACCTTGTTTTTCTTTTGAATGGTTATCCATGTAGTGAATAAATAAATAAATAGTTTAAATGTCCCTTACATTAATCGTTAAAGTGAGGATATCTGTGTTTTTATAGCTGTTAGTGTTGTATCGTTAACAAGTGCTAACAGAAATTCTGCTACCATTCGAATAAAAATCGCGCCGTTTTGGACGGGGACATGGATCTATCTTTTCTAGGCACTAAAAATGGCCGCCTGCTTGAGCTTTAAAACAGCTTTAGACAATTATTTTTCCTCAGAAAAATTTCATGAAATTTCAAACAATGTGTTCACTTATTGATTAGCAAAATTTTGCTTCAAAGAAAATTATACTAAAACTTTCCTTGAACAAAAAACTATAATCGTAATTTTTCAGAGTGTCTAGTTTAATGTGGAAGGCGCTCATTCTGAAAGAGTTCGCTTTGATTTTAAAAGTCTTAAGCTTAGGGTTAATGTCCTATTTGATTTGAAGAGTGCCCAGTGCGATGTGAAAATGGTATAAATTGATAATGAAGGGCATGTGGCTTTTTCACATGTCTTCTATAATACGATGCTGCTAAATGGTCCGCAGCTTGCAAAAATATAAAAAATGCCGTTAGAAAAAGTCGTAACAAAATTTGTCGACTGAGATTCAACACACACACACATTTGGTAGGAACTAGAGGGCAGCATTTGTATCCATAGCCATAGCAAACGCATATTGTGAGAATAAGCAACACAAATGATTCCTCTCAGGAAATAATCCTCTACTGGTCGGACCGACCTGACACTCAAGGGGTGCCTCCGTCGAGGAGAGCTCAGCTGACCCGCGAGACGCCCACGTTCACTCACAGCGTGCCAGAGGACGTGTCCACGTCATCCTAGAGTCAGTGCTACAGGTAGTTGGCGTTTTTATTTCATTTTGTGTTTTCTTCAGCCAGCCCCATCGAAGTTTTCTTTTCAGTCAATTGTCCAATTTCAGAGAGCGCTTTTCTACGTCGTGTCTTGGTTACAACTAGCCGTCTTAGAGGTATTATGTACGCCGAAAACTCCACTCTTCGCTGGCCCGGAAGACAGATGCTTTGCTTCCGCCACCATAGACTTCAGCTAGACCGGTATGCTTAAACGCCATGCAACCTAGAAAATCTTCAGTCATTGCAGTGAGATAGAATTCCCTTGTCACTATCTGTTTGCAATCCATTTCAACTGCAATTGTCATCATGCAAGCAGCTCAAGAACTCGATGATTGTTGAGCTGCTCGCTATAGCTTTTGACTTCCTTTGTTAACCGCTGCAGTTCAACTGTGCTTTCTGTCCAGTTCATATTGCCATGTATGAGAAGCTCCAATAATTTTCGTGACAGCTTTGCCTATCACAGAAGACACTTTAGAATCCGATCTTTCTTTGCTTTTCAGCTAATATCCTATATCAGTGAATTAGTATGGGATAGATAGCAGCTTCCTCTACAGTCACTTTTAGATTGTGGAACTTTAAAAGAGGTTAGAGATAGTATTTTAACGCTAACTGATTGTTCATTTACAAGATCGCATAGGCATCTTGTCGTAATTGCCCAGAAACATGTGAGCTACGCTACACCAAACAGTACAGGGTGCGCCATAATTACGTGCATAAATGATCCGTGTAGTGAAGAACTACGAATGTTGGCAGTTGATTGAATATCAATTGCTCACTGGTACAACAAATGGTATCGCTCATATCTGAAAATGTACTACGCCGCTTCAAAGATCATTTTCTGGAGTGGAATGCCACACACCGAAACGCGAACATTTTCATTTTCGGACCGTACGCCTAGAATCGCTAGCTTCGAAGTAAATCTCTTTTGGGGAATATGGTATAATACTTCCTCATTTGTCTATCCATCATGAAAAATCATAGGTCATGGACAAAACTGAGCGCTTGTAACTGAGCGCTTACCGTCGGCTCTCGCATTTACACCGAATCGATTCGCGGATTCGTGCAAGCAAGCTAGTAGTTTGTCGGGAGATTTAGGAGCATCGACAGGTCCATCAACTGGCCACAGCAGGTCGTTTGGGTCAAATACTCATTTAAACTGGCTCCTCGTTATAAGTAGGACACAAGCAGAGTGCATTGTACGTCCAACAAGGAATTGATTAGCACCGGCCTTCATTCCTCTACAAAAAAGCCGATTTAGCGGTTCCATTGACTACTTCGCCTCAAAGATCGGTAGCAAATGATTCATTATGCTTGCTTGCAATGCTGCATGTCCACTGCCCAACAATGTCAAGCTATTTACTGCCGCCCCAAAGGGTTGTGCAAAAATCGACAGTATTGAGGAAACGATTGGCCTGTCAGTATTGTTTGCACTGTAAGGACGCCGGGAAACAGCTGCAGACCACTTGCTGCAAGCAGTCGTAAAGTAGTGATGCCCTAGCTGCGTGTAAGAACACGAGTTTCACGAGGAGAAGGCTGCAACCCATCTGCTCAGATTAACCACAAATCAATGCTGTGCTGTTGTATGAGTAGGCGACGAGATGGAGTACATGACCCCAAGTATCATTATGTTGTTGTGTGATAAGTTCCTCAGCGATCAGCTCTCTCAACCTGTCCATTGCTCTGGTGATGAGGCGTAACCGTACGGTGGGCGATGGAGAAGAAGATTGCGAAGTGTGTCACTGGTATAACTGGTTCCATGATTGATGACTAGTGATTCCGGTAACCAAAACGAGCTACTATAAATCGGTCTGTGAAGATCTCTGCTCCCGTGAGTGCTTTCTGATCCGGTAATGGTTCGGCAATGGTGAATTTAGAGAAGGCGTCTACGAATACGACGATATACCTATTGCCTTGTAGAGTTAATGGCAGTGGGTCAATGTCAAAATGTACCCTCTGCGATGCACTGCTTGGAACCTTGAGTGGTTGAAGAGGTTTCGTAATCCTGTACGCTGCTGGATCCTTTCTCTGCTGACACCTGCTGCATTGGGAGACATAATCATGAACGTGTTGCCTCGTTTTGTTCCATATAGCGAATTTTCCGATTAGGGAATGAGTTTTCTTTATTCTCTTATATAAGGTGCGTGTTGAAGGCACATGGACCATGGAGATGAATGCAGTCTTGATGACGGAATTTCCTGGTACTACCAGCTGTGGTTCCTAGTCCGGGCGGGTTATCTTGTACAGAACGTCAACCATGAGGATGTAGTCTGGCATTTTTGTAGGCTTTTTCCTTTTTTCTACTTCAGGATTTCCACCCACATATTCTATCCGTCTTGGAGCTCCGGCGTCCGTTGCTTCCACTCTCATGGCGCCCCACGAATGCGTATTTTCCCTCTTTTCCCTCTTATGTTTCCTTCCCTTCGTCGGTCTCCATACAGATGAACATATTCTCTTAAGTGTGATCGAGTCCTGTATGAAGTATGAAACATGTCCACACATAAGGAAAGAGTACAAACTAAGGTTATGACCTCCAACAAACCATCTGTCGCTCCTAATTCACTTGTCACGTTAAGCAAAAGTGAGTCCTCCATATAGGGAATCTTCTATCTCTGGTCCGGTCTCTGAGACTCCTCAACGGATCGGCGCCTGAGCGCCGTTGTCGAACAAAGTTAAACCATTGTCCATGAGCGCCAAAAAACGTGCGTATATGAGGCCTATGCGAAGCGTTCCGGAGGCATTGTGTTTACATGAAGGTCCCGGCAATATTTTTAAGCTACTGGAGCTTGTAAGGCTAGAATTTTCACATACCTCTTCTCATCTCTGTCTTACTCTCACTGAAGCTCCTCATCTCCCTCTGCTATCGGATCATTCTTTCATCTGCGTGGCATGTCAGCAGTAAATTTTTTACGCGCATTAACGCCACACAACTCGCAGTAAGTTCACGACGGTGTCAATGTCTGATCGATCCCGCTCCCGCAACTTTTCGGTAATGCCTGGGAACCATGACGAGTGCAGTAGGCACTTCTTATACTTGAGCCTAACAACCGCGGTAGAAGGCCTTTCGACGAAAACAGTAGACCACCTTTCACTCCAAGATCTTGAAAAGTGCGCCATTATACTCCTTACAAATTGCAACCGCGCGTACAACAGAACGTGTGGTGAATTAATGAAAGGACATACAAAAGGGGCGCTAAGATCATTGACTGCCGAAAATTGTACTTTCCCTTGTTCAAAGCTCCAGACGCCTAGCACGAATGCTATCCTCCGATGTTCAAGAACGTGTCTCCTTTGCAGTTGTGCCCTTGTTCTTTGTAAGCAACTCCGAGAGCCAATATCAATACGAAGGAACGAACAGACGGCAGAGCATTGGATTAAATATAATAGACTGAGTGCTGTGGGCAAATGCAAAGAACAGACGCACGTAAACATCCGGGATAGCAGCCGTGCTATCGCCCTAAAAAATACCTACTATCACCTCCGGGAGTTACGCTTGTTAAAGCCGACAAACGGCGCCGCAATTACATCGGAAACTCGCCGCCGGGCAATAGAACGGCAAGGGATGAGAGAGCCGCGCACTAGCAAAAAGTACAGCCAGATGCCAGGAAAAAGGTCAGAGTATATGAGTGGCTGGAGCCGAAGAAAAGGGCTCTATCTTCTTTTGGTCGGACTCCGGTCCTCGAGTCCCTATTCCCGAACCCGGCATCCGCGGGTTGCCTTCCGCTACCCCCCCCCTGTTCTCCTTGAAATGCCACTCTTCTTTTTCCTCTTCCTCAAACTTTTTCTTCTTCTTTTCCTACGAACTCCTTTATCCCCATTTCACATATCCATATCCATAATCTTTTTCTTCCATGCTATGCCCACTCTTGATTACGCGATAAACCCACATGGTAGTATTGTAGTTCGATAATAAACTCTTAATAAAATGCGAGTCCTCCTCTTGTCCATTGGTAGGAATGTCGTCTGGTCGCGCCAGATATCTGGCTCCTTCCGTTGAGTCCGCATGTCGGACATCGTCGTCGAGACTTCGTTAAGGAACAGTCTCCAAAGCCTTGAGTTTGGGAGATGCATCCCCAATCAGGCCTCCTGGGACAGCGTCCTTACAACTTGGTCTAGTCTTGAATCCATTGCCCAGCGATCTGTTTGCTTGTTTACCATGGCTTTGACGCTCGGAGTCATGTTACTTACAGTCGCAGGGACTTCACAGAGAATGAGTTTTCCCATAGCGACTCGCGATGGGCACTGTCGAATGCCTTCTTAAAATCGACGAAGTTTATGCAGCGATACTGCAGCCGTTTCTCGATTATGTTGCGTAACATCTTGTCGCAACACGATTTTCCATTTCTGGATCCAGATTGCTCCTTCCACAGTCGATCATCAACTCCATCTCGAAACCTTCCTAACAATACAGTGCAAAATACTTTGCCTGTCACTGATAACAGGACCTCCAGTCTCCGCAATCCGATAAGCTACCTTTCTTCGGCAATTTGACTACTAGTCCTTCAAGGAAGGGCTCAATCCATCTTTCGTTTTTTCAGTTTCGCTGACAAGTAGTCTACTACTTTTGTCTTTGGTAGGGACACACAATTCGATATAGTCACTGGAGTCACCACGATTAGCCGCTGTTTGTGCTTCCGTTTCCTTCTGAGCGATCCAGGCTTTCTTATTACAGGATGCTTTTACCTCTCGATCGAGTTCTGAACCAATTTCGTCCAGTTGGTTTGATTCGTTTTGGCACACCCTCTTTGCCTGGTCCTCTTCCTCTTGTCTATCAGTTTCTAGGTTTCTACTCCAATCCACTGCTCACCACGGTCTTGACGGCTTCCAAGTGTTCATCAATGTCTTCGCATTCGTTAAAGATGCTGAATCGGTTTCGCAGTTATAACGGAAGTTCCTCGCGGTTGTGTGGTTCTTGAACTTCTTGACGTCGTATGGTCTCAATAAAACTGGCCTTCTTTGTAGCTTCAGCTTCAACTGTATGGAGGGAGACAGCTGCCGTCCACACGCCGCCAACAACTCAAATTAAGAGAGTTCAAGTGATGACTGTGAAACTGCTTCAAATACAAAGGACAATTGAGTTTGAAAACCATCACATTTAGACGACTATGAAACACTAGCTCGAAACAGTTGATCGCGGATCTCAGAAAAGATCATGGGAAAGTAAGAGAGAAGCATCCTGACAATAGCCAGCCAACGACGATCCTCCGATTAAATAAAAGAAGCTCTCAAAACACCACAGAAGAGGACCGTTCCTGCCGAGGTGAGGTCACCGGCTCCCACCTACTCTTTTCCTTTAATCTCTCTCTCATCTTTTCTCCTTCCTATCTTTCCTCACCCAGGGTTAAGGTTAATATCATTGCTTTTTCCGTTCGTCTTCTCTGATATCAATCCTTATGTTAGACCGAGGCTCCAAACGGTGAATTGATCCTGTGTGTTTTTGAAAATACCATGTCAGCAAATGAACTAATTATATTATAAAGTTGTTTTCTCTGTCGTAATTGGCTTGGTCGTAACAGACATTCTGCAGTGAGCAGTAGTTGTCCGTGAATGTGAATCTTCGGCATGAGATGTGTCGGGTCACAGACAGTTGTCGCTACATCCAGCTGTCGCGACCACGCCTGGGTCCATCAGATTCGACTTCGGCTCACCCAAGACAGCTGACGAGTAGGTCAATTCCGTCCGCTCCCTTCTCCACTTCCCAACATTTAACCATAGTAAATATGTAAACCTAATAATGTGTGTTAGGACATAGAGTGGAAACTCCCTGACTACAAGATAGGCACCGGAACATATAACTTGAAGCTAGGAAGCTTCGGCATCGTTAAGGCGCAGCATCGGGGTCTCGACGCAGTAAGAACACCTCCGATTAGGAACCCCGAGGCTGTAGCCCTTATCTAAATTTTAATTTAACTTTATACAGTATCAATTAGAACACTTCTATCCATCAGAGAACTTGTAAATAAACACCAAATAGTTATCAAGCTGCTTCGAAAAAAATAAAACTACGTCTTTGAAACAACATTGCTCCGAAAGGATAGTGTAAGGACACTGGAGGTACGCCGGGAAACAGTCATTGTCCATTTGCCCCAAACAATCATAAAAAATCATCAAGGGAGTTAAAAGCACACCAGCAAACAGCTACCGGTCTCTTGCTGAACAAGCTGAAATCAAAGGAGTTCAAGCGATGACTGTAAATCACGCTCCCAAGCACAAGAGAAAACTGAACCGGGAAACTAGAACCCATAGGACGATTTATGACACACTAGCTTGCAACAGTTTACAGCGGATCCCAGAAAAGACCATTAGAAATTATGAGAAGAGATTCCGGACAACTGTTAGGCCAGCGGTCCTACGACCGTACAATAGGAGCTTCTAGTGCGACGGCAGTGGAGCCAAGAATCGCCTTGGGAGCTGAACTGTGAGAAATTTTTCCCAATTACCATGGCAAAAGGGAGCACTCTCCAATTCGCGCTCCTTCTCCCACCCCACCACCACAGCCTCCCCTGGAGTCTCCTACACCCTCCAACAGATACCGAGTGTTTTCGGTTCCCTCTAGTTTTTGTATTAAATGTCGCCCCCTCTCATACAGTTTACCCGCAATCCGACCTCTCCTGCGCACTTTGTGCAGGTAACCACGGCATTACACTTTGTTGGGCAGAAATTCCGTATTGCGCGAAAGCGCATGTCCTTCGCTTTCAAAACCGCTGCACCCGTTGCATAGAATTCCACCCCTAGAGGATTGTCACTGTAAGCAGCCATGCACAAAATGTGGCGACCTAGATCACCACGAAATATTGTGCACGGCCAAACCGAAGTTTTCCCTCTTTTCTCCACCGCCACCCCAAGCCTACCCCAACCCGTTCAATTTTTGTCCTTGGGGACAGGGACATTCGAATCGGGTAGGATGTAGTGCGACGGTAGAGGAGGCCAAACCAGTGTTCTTTGGTGATCCCACTCCAACACCTCTCTTCCAGCCATGTTCGTCGGCACGTGCTGGTCACTCGCGACAGGCGCCGGCTCAAAGCCGAGAAGCGTGGTATAAGAGGAGAGCCCTGAAAAACATGTGGCGGTCGGCTCTTGTCTGAGTCTGGCGGCGATCCAGCCGTTCGTCCCTGGGATCGCTCTAAGCGGTTCCTCCCCCCCCCCCCCGTTCCCTACCCATCCATTCATAGTATGTTGCACCCCATGTGTTGTCTCATAAATGCGTTGATAATCCCACATCAAGGTGTTTTTTTTGTAGTGTTCAAACGATCCAAAAACTTATGATGGAGAACGATTTCTGCTGGTCGTATACCGGTTCGGTGGAGGCTTTTAACGGAAGCCATTACAAGCGCCTTGGAAAAGTAGCGTGTCCGTTACAAGCTCCGAAAACACCAGAGGAATATAGAGGATCGCTGCCGATGAGATAAGGCCAAAGTGTCACCCTTCTTCCTTCTCATCCCTCTTCTTTTTTCCCTCACTCTTTCCTCACCTCATATTGGCGATGATGCTCTCTCCTTCAATTTACATGAGGATATTACTCTCCTAGTCTCCTATTACTCTCGCAAGACTACCTCTTTAATCGGTGAATTGATTCTTTTGCACTTTAAAAAAATATTTAGTGTATCGGCACAATACGCTGAACATGAGTCGATGTCTTTCTCTCCAATTTTGTCGAAGTTAGTGTAAGGTCGCAGCCTCGGGGCTTCGGATATGAGTTGGTTTAGCTGCTAGCAATGTACTTCGATGCGGCGCTTTAACGGTGACGAGTATGCCGAAAGCCCCAGTTCCATGGATATTTCTTGTCATCTGACGAAGGTTGTTATGACCGACCTAACTTGGCAGGGTTGCAGAGAAGGACCTCTATTCACGATCATTTTATTGTGCTAACGGATTAAATATTTCCAAAAAAATCAGAAAGAATCAGATCGCCGATGAAAGTGTTGGTCTTGAATAGAAGGGGATAATATCATAATATCATAATATAAGATGAGGCGAGGAGGATAGTAAAAGAGAGAGGTGCTTAGGATGGGGAGGTTGGAGGCCGGTGCCCTCGCCTTAGCGGCGGCGATCCTATATCTCGGGTGTTTTGAGAGCTCCTTTTATACGGTCGTGGGAGCGTTGGCCTAACAATTGTACGGAATCTCTTCTCTTATGTTCCAATGGTTTTTTCTGTGTTCAGCGGTCAACTGTTGCAGGCTAGTGTGTCATCAATCGCCTTTGGGGTTCTGGTTTTCTCGGGTCTCTTGACCTTTGTATTTGAAAGCGGCTTCACAGTCATCGCTTACAATCCTTTGATTTACGGTGGTTTTCGGCGAGTGGACGTCAGCTCCTTCTTGGTGTCGTTTTAGCTTCGTTGATTTATGGTTATTTTGGGCAAGTGAACAACGGCTGTTTTCTGGTTTACTTCCAGTGTCCTTACATGCATTCCTTCCAAGATGCTCCGTCCCGGAACTTTTCTTAGCGTGCATATCGGCTGTCTGGAGTACATCACGCTTACTCGTCGTGCTCTTGTTGTTTGTTCAAAGGAAGGGAGCCATGGCGAGTGCAGGTGGTCATGCATGTAGCGGCAGGGTCTTTGTGTCCATCGCCGTTTGTACGGGGCCTCCGATGAAGCTAAGCGACGGAGGTCATCATTGTCTTATTGTGTCATCCATAAATCGCGCGTTCTCCATCAGCTGGTGCCGTTTCCGTGGGGTGTACTGCAACGATTCCGGTTCGAGGGATATATTTGAGACGATCCGGCAGCTGGTGTTGATTGTGCTCCTGTAACGATACTGGGGGTTCATAAAAGGGCAACCGCCGTCCATCTTCTCAAAATAACCTCAAATCAAAGAAGATAACTACACCAAAAGTGCACCCTGAAAAAGTTGCCGCCCACTTGCTCCAAAGAATTAATCAAAGTAGCTAAAAGGACACTAGGAAGCAACTGCCGTCCACTCGCTGAAAACAACCGTAAATCAAAGGAGTTCAACGATGACTGTGAAGCCGCTCTCAAACCGCGGACCATAGGAAAAACCATAGGAAACTAAGGAAAAAGATGACCGGACAATTGTTAGGTCCAGCGCTCCTACAACCGTATAAAAGGAGCTCTCAAAACGCCAGAGGTACAGAGCTTCGCCACCACTGAGGTGAGGCCATTGGCCTCCACCTTCTCTCTCCTTTCTCTCATCGTTGTTTCACTCTACATTCACGATGATGCTCCTTCTCCCTCCTCAGGTCTCGACTGGTATCAACCTCTTCCTTTAAGGCTTCGACGATGCTTTATCCCCCAATCTCTTCAAATATTCTCTCGCTAGTTGGCGAATGGATTCCTTGTAGTTTCTTTGGAGATATGTAATACGTTAGCACAATAAATAATCGCGAACAGAAGTGTTTCTCTCCAGTACCAAAATTGGATCGGTCATAGCAGACACTCGATAGGCACTAAGAAACATCCGTAGAACTGAGGCTCTCGGCGCATTCGTCACTGCTAAAGCGCAGCACGGGGGTATATAGTTCACAACTAACCCACCTTAAATCCGAAGCCCCAAGGTTGCGACTTTACAGGTACCTCTGCTGCCTTCTCATCTAGCAGGCTCCAAAACTTTTCCTTGGCGTGATCGGAGCAGCCACTCTGCGGAGTGTATGCAGAGAGGAAGTGATAGAGACGCTCCTTAGCGGCGACAATGATCTTCATCAAACGATCGTTAAAGCGCTCGACACTTACAATCGCGTCACGAAATCGTTCGGAGAAGATTATTTCGACACCGCTGGTGGTCCTGGGACTTCCACATAGAACGGCTTTAAAGCCTCGTTCTACGTCCCTTGACTTGCGGCAGGACCACCTCGTCTCTTGCACCGCACAGAGATCAACTCTTCTACGCTCCAGTACTTCATCCAACTCGCAGGAGCGGCCCACCAACGTACCCACATTCAGCGTAGCCACGCGGGTCCTACTTACGTTACGGGACCTTTGCACTAGCTCAGTTGCCCCCGATGCCGTCCTCGCACCAGGGACCCTCGCATACTCTTCGCACTCGCCGGACTTTGCGAGTGCGCGTCGGCTCCCGCGGACGCCGTAGCACTATCTCGATAAACCTAAACAGTCATACACCATGTGATGTGACATGGGTCTTCGTAGGCCGGCCTGTCACTAGGGCCTGTCGCCTTCATTCGAATGTCCGTGATTAGTTTAGCTTGCACAGCGAGCAGTTTCCAGTGGCACCACGTGCAGGAACGGACATCGCCACCGACGTAAAAAAAAATATATGTTAACTTTTCCACTGATGAATAAGCCACTGGTAAAAAAATAGTATATATGAAATAGGATCCTCTATTGGAATCTTGAAAGAAAAGTTTAAAGGTTCGAGGATAAAACAAACGGAAATTGAAACGGCTGGGACTTAGGTGGCTGACCGGCCACCGGGGTACATCGGTGAAAGCGCTCAAGAAACGCCACCGTGTTCGCCTTTTTCCAAACAAACTTTGAAACCACATGAATGAGCAACATACGCTGCAAAGCTCATTTCTCATTCACTTCAAATACAAAAAGAGGACTAGACTGAGGCTGTTGCAAGTGGGATGACGCTACCACCCCCAATAATGAGCTGCTTTAAGTAATATTGTTCAGTTGCGTTTCTTCGCTGTGCAATTGTTCATTGCTTTCCTTCCAGACGCTATTATATTGCGTCATTTAAATCTTAGTAAAGTCGTCGTCACCCAAAGAGCCTAAAATCTAGGGAGAGACGACGTCTCCTTGGAGTCGGGTAGGAATTCTGAGGTTATAAATGTAGAACCGAAGAACCGTAGAATAATAATGAATTCTTTTTTTTCGTCCGTTACATAGAGGTCCCTGCAAGTGTTTTAATTTAAAGAAAAAACCCTAATGAACGAACTCTTTTGAGTTTCATTACCGCTTCTAATTGAGCCAACGCTAATGCTCTAATCTCTCTCTAACGCATTATAATGTGGCATTCTTCCCTCTTGTTATTGAAAATAACTTCTTTTTTCTCTGTCCTTCGCATTACGCGAAGTTGAAGCGTATAAAGTTGCTCCCTCGCATGAGGTTGGTCTCTCCCGCTGGTACGCCTCTGGCGTTCGGCTCCCCTCTGAAGCTGGCGGCGCTTTAGCCGTTCGTCCCTGGACTCGCCTTATGCGATTCCTTCCCCCCCCCTTCCCTCCGTACCCATCCATCTGCCTTATCCTGTATTGTCTGATAAATAATGCTGATAAATTATTGTCGTCAAAGTATTTCTTGAAGCGTTCAAACGGACAAAAATCTATTGTATAAGTACGATTTCTGCTGGTCGGATACGGGTCCGATGGAGGGTTTAAACGGAAGTGATTACGCCCGTCCTTAAAAGTAGCGTGTCCGTTACATGGAGGCCCCGGCTAGGGTTTCAATTTAAAGAATGAAACCTTAATGAACAAACTCCTTCGAGTTTCTTGACTGCTCCCGATTGCGCTGAAGCTAACGTTCTTTCTGTCTAATCTCTGGCAGAACATGATGTGCATTCTCCTATTCTTTTTTATGAAACAATAGTCCATAAATTCTCTATCCTTCGTACTACGCGAAGTTGAAGCGCATAAAGTTGCTCTCTCGCATGAGGTTGACCAGAATTCTAGACATCTGTCATAAGAATCTGACCAACAAATGAAGTCTTGGCCAAGCCGCACCACACCTCATGCAATAATTTTATTCTCTTGAATAATTTTGATGGTGTTGCACAGCGCTGTAATATTTCACTCTTCTTTAGTTCGAAACATTGAAATACAGAGGTATTTTCGTAGACAGTAATGCCACATCACATAGCAAATATAATTCATAAAATAAGTCTCTTTCTTCTCATATCGTCGACAGAATTCCCATTCTAAAAAAACTCATCAAGTATCTGCCGCAGTTTACAACAGACTTGTTGACCGTTTACCATGACCCTCTCACTTACGTGGAACCCACTACACACCCGTACACCGGCTGCTGCTCTTTTCTTATCCCACCCATCCATCCCGACCGTTCCTTCCTCATTTATCAATCGCGCCGTTCCTCCACACAAACATCTACCACGGCATCCTTTATGCCACGAAAATAGCTATGCTTAGTTACACCCAGACCTATATCCCACCCCTCCGAGAACCTATGTAAACACCCCACCACCAGCTTCCCACTCATATACTTCTCATAGCCAATTGTACTTCTACTACTCCATCTACTGCCACTTCACCGCTCCACTCAGCTCACTCTACTCGCCGGGTCATCCAACTGTATTCATAGGTACAACGACCCAAAAAAAGCCATGAATACCTAGTAAGTAGGTACGAAACTGCATAAGGAAAATAAAACTTACATAAATAACACTTTCAACTTTCAACTCATTAGTGATAAAGCAAAGATGCTTCAAAAAAATTAACAAGCTTACATCCGTTCATAGTCAATAACTGCTAATTCCCGATTGTTTTTAAACTGCAGCTTTACTCTCAGAACTGCAGAAAATCTCAAAAGCAAATAAATAAAATTCAGCCGAATCTAGCACACTCTCGAAAACTGCCCTTTCTTTCTGAATTTTTGACTGGATTTTTGCCTGCGCTTACTGTATCTCTGACTTCCAGCAGAGGTGATAGCCGATAATTTCCATACTGTACTAATAAAACCATTTACCCACAAATCACCAATCAAGGCATTTGGCTACGCAACCAAAAGCAGCGTCCCTATCAAAACAGCACCATTTGTACATGTCAAAAAAACCTGTGGGCACTAACCGGTGACTTAGTCGAACATAAAGGAGAACTAAATAACAACAAAGAAAGCATAACGCTACTAGAATCGAGTCTGCGTGCAAATAGTCAAGTTTTGGGAGAAGTCCTAAGGAATGACAGAATACGCCAAACCATGCTAAAATTAAGGCCAAGGATGCTCACTTCATATCGCATTCCGATGACGGGGAAAATGCTAGAAATATATCAATTCTCCTTAAAGATTTACGCCTTCCTATATATATATATTAGCTTCCCTATTTTGTCACCCTCATGCATTGACTGCTCGATAATTTAAAAGTCGACTAAAGCACGGAAACTTTAACCCTCAATCAGCAGCGATCACTCACGATCACTTCATTCACCCCTGTCCTTCACTGTGGAAAAAAGAAAGTGAGGTGAATGTCTTAGTTGCCATTAAATGAAAATTCAAATCAGATAGCAAGTAGAAGCCAATACTAAAGGATGTGATCTCAGTCTATAAGCCACTGCGTCCCTCATCTTCGGTTATGCACGTAGTCTAATGTCAGATCCGAGAGCAATATATTGTGCTCCGCAGCGACATTTTCGCCATTATTCATGCTCAAACCAATAATTTCAGTATCATGAGTTGCAAGCACTGGACAATGAGTCGTTTAAACTGGTCATCGCGCCCCAGAACATTACGTTTATCGATGTCAGTGCACAACATCGAGAGTCTGCTGAAGACCGCATATGCATGTTGACAATGGAGTAGCACAACCAACGCAAGCGGACTCACCATGCTGCAGAAGGGCGCTATCATTTTTCCATCGCAGTCTGGAAGCTGTTATAAACTCCCTTCCCCAAACATTAATGCTTTGTTTAGTCCCTGAGAATAGGGTAGAATGTAGGGAAGTAATCACAGATGGAAGGTCGTTTCTTTAGAAAGCCCAATACCCACGTTCTCACACAGATCTTCCTATGCTCCGTGGTCAATAACAGCGATACCTGTGCTCAGCAATGGTTATAAAAGAAGGATCAAGTTGAACCTATTCGGCTTTTTTCAACCTCCCGCTGATCCGCCTCTGGCGTTTGGCTCCCGTCTGAGTTTTCTGCGCCCCAGCCGTCCCGGCGCACGCCTTAAGCGGTTCCTGCCACCCCTCCCCTTCCCATCCATCTGCCTTATATTGCACCCCATGTGTTGTCTGATAAATGTGCTCATAAAAAATGATTATTAAGGTGTTTCTTGTAGTGTTACAACGACCCAAAAATTCATGATGGAGAACTATTTCAGTTGGTCAGGTAATCTTCTGTGGCATGTGTGAACGGGCGTTAGTACCGGCCCCGTATGAAGTAGATCGTCCGTTACAAGAGGAACACAGGATCGCCGCCGCTGTTTTGAGGCCACCGGCCTCCACCTCCTAACACTTCGCATAATCTTTCTCTCTCCTCCTCTCTCTTTCTTCTCTCTTTCTTCGTGCTCGTCATTATGCTCGTCGTTCTTATATTATCCCCATTTACTCTAACATCATGTTGCATATTACGCTGATATTACTTCCTTCTAGTAAGACTAACGCTTTAATTGGCGAACTGATCCTTTCTTGGTTTCTTGGAAATGCTTAGTATATCGTTACAATAAACAGGTCATAAACCGGTCTTTTTCTCCCAATCTGCTGAGGTTAGATCGGTCGTACGAAGCATTTGCCAGTCGATAGCACATAGTCGTGAAGATGATAGCTATTGCGCGCCTGAAATATCTTCGATCCGGAGCCGCGAAGCTGCGACTTTACACTCCCGTCGAGGTTCTTCGGTCCGTCCGTGAGTAAGTTGTTGTCCGTCGTTGTCGTCCTTGGTGAGGTGGTTTCCTACTATCTTTCTCTTGTCGGCTTCCAGCCATGGTTTCGTCTTTATCGCTCTCATTTTCGTGACAATGGTCGTTGTGTGGCGCTTCGTACTGTCGGGTGAGTTCGCAAAGCAAAGTTGCGGAGTTGAGCTGGGTCCGGCAAGTGTTCGTGCAGTCGTTCTTCAGTAATCACTGCGTCGTGGAGGCTTGATGTCGTTCGTTCAAGGGGTAGAATGTTGGTAGAAGTATGTTCAGCCAAGGAGAAATGAAAAATGAAGAGGCTTGTATAAATCGAGGAGAACGACCATGGGAAAACAAGAGAGTATATTGAGCAAGACTGATAAACACAAGAATAGGATAAAGTTATAACAGCAAATTCTTTTGTTAATTCAATCTCTTTGTTACATTCAAGGATGAAATATACTGTAGAAGGATATATATAAATATATTTATATATATATCAAAAAGCTTAAGAACAAGGTTAGTAAGAGTAAGAGTGAGCGTAAAAGTTAATATCGATCAATTATCTTCTGTTTCCTGTTGGTTGTCGTTCGGAGTCGCTTGTAGACCTGGGTCCTGTTGATGTGGATGGTTCGTTACCGTCGC
Source organism: Heligmosomoides polygyrus polygyrus (assembly GCA_947396885.1). NCBI lineage: Eukaryota > Metazoa > Nematoda > Chromadorea > Rhabditida > Heligmosomidae > Heligmosomoides > Heligmosomoides polygyrus. The sequence continues at coordinate 81,872,854 of OX377202.1, forward strand.
CCGTCCTCGACTACTACGTTGAATTATTCCATGCGAATGACTGAATAGGGTCCGTCGAATCTCGTGGAGAACTTGTTGGCGTTTCTTTCCGGATGAGGATCTTGTCCCCGGTGTCGTATGATTTTCTGTTAGTCCATTTCCGCAGGTCGTTGATGTTTCTGCTGCTGTTGAGCGTATATAATGTTTTCGCTTACTTCCTTCCAAGCGCTTTGAAGCGTTGCTGTAAGGTGGCTGACGTAGTCCTCTCCTTTGACGAATTGTTTGTGCGGTAGTCGCATTGCAAGGTGGAATATGGTATTGGGTTCCCGTCCGTGAATCAGAAAATAGGGCGAGAGTTTTGTTGAAGCGTTTTCCGTGCAGTTGCAAGAATGAGTGATCAAGTGGAATACCTCGTCCCAAGTATCTCGATGTTGCGATGAGACGAGTTCCTGCAGCGTGCGGTTAGCTGTTTCCACCTGACCATTGCTTTGCTGGCGCGCTCATGCGGTACGTGATTCCAAATTGTTGCAGCACGTTTCGGAATACATTGCTCGTGTAGTTGGTTCTTTGGTTGGTAACCAGTGTTTCTAGTAGTCCAAATCGAGATATGAAACGCTGTGAATGACTACCTCCGGATCCTGGTGTAATTGAGTTGGGATTTTGTACAAGATGTCGACCAACCTGGAGTATCGAAGCACATTTCTCCTGCTCGGCTCGTAGCCTTTCCATTTGCAAGTTGACAATATTCGTACATACGGCGTTGACGGTCGGTAAGTAACGAGATAGTGTGTCACAGACGACGTTCTTGTTGGAAGTAAAGCGAAGTGTAAAGCCATTGGTTTGCACACAAGACGATGATGTCCTCGATATTAGAAAGAATGGATTGTTGTGGCTTCGAGATGGCGTTTAGTCCGCAGAGATCTATGGTGAAACGCCATGTGTTAGCTTCTCGTTTCTTCACAGAACGATTGATGCGCAGTAAGCGGACGACGATTCTCGTATAACGCCATCGCTTAGCATTCTGTGATCTGCTTCTCGATTTCCTTGCGCTTTTCCACAGGCACACGATAGACTTTCCTGAATGGTATTGGCGCATTGTCGATAAGATCGATGCGATGTATGATATTTCCGTTATAGTGCCCAAACGTCCACCTGATCCAACAAACGCTTCGGCAGATGTCGAAGTATAATCCGAAGTTGTTTCTTATGCTCATCGCTGAGTGCAGAACAAGATAGGTCGATCTTGTTGCTTGCATCGTAGTTGGGAGGTGCTGTTGTGGGAAAATGGGGTAGTTTGGTTTCCCCAATCTGCTTCAGGGGGAACCTCGTTGACGAGTATTCCGCCATTCAGTGCCGCTGGTCCATGGTGTACTGCTAAAATTTAGAAGTCAGGATAAACCATGGGTGTAGCCCATGCTATATTGGCCTTGTCCTTTAGCTGGATGTCGGTGTTTGACGGGTGTTGATAAGGGATGTGCCATCCATATTAAGTGAAACGAGAGAGCGTCCAACGACATAGAGGTCGTCTGGCAAACGCTGGTTGTCCTCTAATAAGACATCCATGGTCTCGCTTGGTGAGATCCGAGTATTTTGGTGGTATCGATGGAAGTGGTTCTTCGGGGAAGCGTGATCGTGCCTTCGGTCATGACGTGCAATGGTGCTTCCGCATATAGGTTGACATGATTGACTTGAACGAGGTTGTGGTGGAAATCGGTAAGCCCGTTTTATTGAGTTGCCGTATGAAGTCTGATCCAAGTAGCTCTTGTGCGGGATAGTCTAAGTCCGAAGCTACCCACAGCTCATAGGATGTGGTGCATCACCCGATCGTTATCGGTATTTTCACTGCTGCCATAAAGTGAATCGTTGTTCCGTTCGCAGCAGTTGCCGTGGAGTGTTTCGGCAGAAACGATATCTAACAAGAGAAGGTTCCCAACTCATGGTGAGCTTTTGCGATGCTATTTTGGCAGGATGTAGGGCCCTGTGAGTGGAGTCCAGAACCACAGTTAGTTTTTGCTGAACGCTTCTTCAAAGACCTGAAAAGGAGGCCTAAAAGCGCCCGCGCAACTATTGTCATACTTTGCGACACCCATCTGCGCGTGGCTCGGTGGCGCAGCCGGCAACACTGCCGCCTCATAGGAGCACACCGGCGGCCTTTTCAGTTAGAGTCCGAGTGCTGCCATTACCTTTGCACGTATTGTTTGTTGTTTTTACACTTTCTTATGATCACAGGAGTCAATTTTAGACCACCAATACTTAAACAAACAAAAGCTCTCTTTATGCGCCTTCATATGTGCTAGTTTTTCAACTATGCATGTCGGGAATCCTCTTCCCGACAAGGAGTGACCACTTCTTCTTCGTTGAAAGCGTAATCTCTGGGTGTAGATGGGTGTATAGAAAGGTGCTTGGTGAACATTAACGTAATCAGCTTCCACCCACAGACACGGCGGAAACTCGAAGCACAGAACTGTCGGTAAGTCAGGCTTAAAATCTGCAATCAGACCCACCTTCGAAACGCACTTATGAAACCACCTAGATGATACGTGTAGGAAGGCCCCATTTTCATTATAGTACCTCTAACCTGTACCGCATCTTCTTCCTGACAGTCGATATCTCCATAAATGGCGTCCAGGAGGAGTCCTTTTATGGCATCCGCAACCGCAATCTCTCTCCCTGTCGGAGAAGTGAAATCCGGTGTGAAGGTGGAAAGTAGTCGGCCAACAACACGTCCAGGTGAGAACGATATTTTTAGTGCACTTGTGTAACGATATGGCCCGGTTTCATAATATTTAGCCGTAAGATGAGCGTATTTGTGTGCAGCTGCGGTATCGCTGGTGATGTGGATATGGTGGTGGTACGGATATGCATAGTTGAAAAACTAGCACGCATGAAGGCGCATATAGAGAGCCTTGGTTTGTTGTAAGCATTGGTGGTTTAAATAGACTCCTGTGATCATAAAAAAGTGTATTAATAACAAACCTAACACGTGCAAAAGCAATGGCAGCACTCGGACTCTAACTGAAAAAGCCGCCGGTGTGCTCCTATGAGGCGGCAGTGTTACCAGCTGCGCCACAGAGGTGCATCTCGTTACGTGTCATAGGGGTTGATAATAGTTGCGCGCACGCTTTCAGGCCTCCTCTTCAAGTCTTCAAAGAAGCATTCAGCAAAAATTAACTGTGGTTCTGGACTCCACTCACATGGCCCTACATTCTGCCAAAATAGCATCGCAAAAGCTCAGCATGAGTTGGGAACCTTTCCTTGTAAGGTGCGACATTGTGTAGGGCAGACAGCTTTTTGTAAAAAATTGAAACACTGCTATCGATTAGAGTTCTTAGCTTCACTTTGTTTAGAGTGAGCTAGATATACGGCAGTGTCGAATGAACGGCGTTGACCATGTTCTGATCGCAAAAATGCGTAATCGAATAGAGGTGGTTCCTTTTCTAACTCATTCGGAGATTCTGCTCTTATTGCGTTGGCATGGTTTCCTCGGTTTCTTACTCGTGGGCGAATTTTCTTGCTACTTGGAAAAGTGCTGATGATGCTGTGGTCGCAGCTCGACGTAGGAGATGGAATTTGATGTAGAGAACACAGCATCCAATTAGTATAGTGACGACGATCAGCGCGGAAATGAGGATCCATAGTGCCATACGGAGAATTGACCGTGCTGAAGGTTCTACCCCTTCTGTGAGCTTATTGGTCGTGTTGTCATAGAAGTCTCTCAGCGAATGACGTACCTTTGAGGTGGTATTCTTCACTGCCTTCCAAGCATCTCCGAATATTCCTCTTTTTGCCAATCAATAGGAAGTGCTCATCTGACTCCCACGTGGCGTAGCTATATGAGGGCTCGATGCTACATCAGAAAGACCGATTGTGCAGAAGAACGTGAAGGGTGGCTTATAGAGAAAAGCTTATGCAGCGCTGTGGAGCCTGACATTATGTGGTAGAAGTCGTTGGGGTGGAACAGATTGTGCCTTTGAATAGTAAGGGCACGGTGTTGTCGGTGAAGATTCTATTAGGCCCTTCGTTCCAGGTAGAGAGAGCCATGGATCTTTTACAATTAGAACAGGTGTCAGCGAATTGCAAGTTCCGTACATCTCGTGTTTTCGAAGGTGTAATTGGCTGTTACTTGTTGGCATCGTGTCATGGCCAATCCGTCAGCTGTGCGGTTGCCATAATGTCCTTTCGTGACAGTAGAATACGGGCGGTCCATGTTGGAATGACTATGCTCAATACTTTGAGCTATTGTGCTTGGAGACACATTATTGAAGATCGGCGAAGTCTTGCATCCTCTAAGGATGTATCGGAAGTAGTGGCTGTTGCCTGGGCATGGCTGAATGCACATATGTTCTTGGACAGAATATGATAGCATGAGAGCTAATAAGTCGCCGCTATCTGCGAATTCTTGGAGTGAAGTAGACTGCACATCGAAGTCGTCATCAGACAGGGACCCACACTATGGCCTCAAAAGGTCGTCTTGGTCAGAACGTATTTGGTTGAGCGGTATGGTCGGCGTTGTTGAAGATCTGAGGTGTAATGGCACTGCTACTGGTTTTCCTACGTTGAAGAGAACTTCACTGAGGGTGCCATAGATCGACTCGCTGACAGAAGTCTCTTTGGTCAGTGCCGCATGAATAGGTAGTTGTGCGGCGTTGCGGTCTTCGACGGTGCCCTCCGACCTCGTTCCGGTATAGGCAAATCGTCCGGTAAGGTTGGTACCTCCGACGGACTTCTGGGTGTCGGTTGCCCAATACGGAAGGTAGATGTTACCGTAGGTGAGTCCATTATTGCAATCATAGCCTCAGTGGCTAGGTCATCTTCAGGTAAGAGTGGAAGAATAATGGAGGTCGGGGCCGTACTTTGTGTACTGGACGCAGGAATATCAGTTCCGACGGTAGGTGTCAATGAAGACTCTTGTCTTCGTGCTCGAAGATGACTCGACAGATGGCGAAAGGCTCTGTTGTGCCACTGATAGGTTCCCATTAAAGTTGCATACTTCCAATATTCAGATAAAGAAATGAATTCTACCATGTTCTGTTATGTAGCAAGACCACTCGATGCTCTATAAATTCTTGAGAAGGATTCTTTCATGCGCCACACACTCTCTTACACTATTCGTTCCATTCCTCGCTATTTCATGCTGTGTTGACTCATTTTCGTCCCTCTTCCCACCTTCTCTTCCCCGCAAATGATTCTCACGTGGAACACCGATCGTGAGATTTGCAGAATAGTGTTGTAATTTGTACGAGAGTGGTGAGTCGTCGTATCCCAGGATTCTTACTAACTGTGCACAAATAACACCTGTAATATGGAGACTCTTGCGGCTTTACAGAGGAACTCTGGGATGCGGTTTGCGCAACGTGCAACCGGATGTGACTATTGACCGCTGCGTCATCCTCTCTTCCGCGCTATTCTCCTTTCAAACCGCTTTCCTTTCCACTCCTGTTTCTTTTCGTATTTCCTTTGAAGTCTCTCACCTTTTTGATTATATTGCTCTCTATATTTGAGAGTAAACCGTTCGAGCGCCCCCTTGTAAAAAAATATCCTCCACTAATTTCCTTCTACTACAGAGGATCGTGGTTGAGTGGCCAGTCAGAAAATTTGTCTCGTTGTGCTAGATCACTGGTCCCCCTAGCATCTGCCCTCTAGAAAAGAGATCACAGTTGCTCTACACTTGAGGAAAGACGGATTCAAAAGCATTTATCCAAACTGTGTGTTTCTTACCAGGATGAAGAGGATGGCGTCATCAATTCTTTTTGGGACATGCTTGCGTCATACATTCTACTTCTGCACGATGTCGTGACGGCAATTGAATGCGTATTTGGCCTTTACTACTTTTTGTATACCACCTAAAAATCTCTTGAGACACTCGTTCGAATGTAATACTGGACCGCTGTAGTTCCGGCCCATCGTTACCCGAGCTTCGGAGTGTAGGCGACTGCAAAAAAATGTATAATGTCTAATAATGGTCGAACTTCTTCTTTCTCAGTTTCCTCGGCTGTGCTCTTACCCCCATCCCCCCCCCCCCCTCCCTCGCCTCTAGGCCCGCAATATCTAGCGGTCGCCTCTAGGCTAGGGACTTTCCTTCCCCACAGAGCTTTTCCCCGCCTTTCTTTGGAGAGTGCTCATGGTTGCTTGTTAATGAACTTGCTACTATTTCCCCCCAACGTTATGTCATGTTACGACCTAAGACGCCGAGGTTTTTTAAGCTTTAAAACGTCAGAAAACATTCGACCCCAGGGTAGATAAACTCGTATAAAGCAGAGGGAGGCGTGTTCATACTATTCTGTCGTCGAATTGGAACAAGCATATAAAGGCTCAGGGAGGGACCTTGTATTACAGATATATAGGATTGTTTGTCTACAGATCAAGGGCGTGTGGAATCCCCACCCCTCTCCGTCTTAGGGTACCCACAATATGTACCTCTTTCTTCCCTCCTACCCTCTAGTGGAGGTTATATAGTCAGTTCGTCTCTGTGCCAGCTGGCTGACTCTGCTTCGCCAACGCCATCTAATCTGACGGACAGTCGACGCGCAACTCGGGATTCTCCATTAGGATAATGTTAATGAACGACATTCTTCTTCTACGCGGTGTCGTAGAGGCAATTTGAATGTGTATTTGGCCTATACAGTGGCTTTCGATGTACAACCTATGGAAAAGTCAGTGCTCTATCCTTACCAGACAGGTGTGCGACCACTTTCTCACCCACCCCGGGGAGGTGGATAGTGTACATTGGATCCGAATGAATCATTTGCTTATGTCCCGATACGAATCATCCGAAAGTACGGGAAATCGCCCGTATCCGAATCATCCTGAAATTCGGGGTCCGCGAAATTTGCGTTATCCGAATCATCCAATTTTTCGGTGATTTTCAACCGGATCCAATGTATAGAGCGTAGTTTTTTTCTCTCGAAGCGGAAAATCTGAACCACAAACCTGGAATCCGGCGAATAAGACAGCCGACGGCTCCTCCGACTGCGCTAGCACGCGCCGACTCTTTGTTAATGGCTCCTAATAGTTGTTACAGGATGTTTTGTTACGATCAAAACTCTTGCGCCAGGCGGGACTCGAACACGCATCTTCTGCTTTCCGGGCAGCGATGTTCGCCTTACACCACCGGCGCTGTTTGACCGCACGTAACATCCGCGATATCCTCCAGGTCTGTCAGCACCCACCCGTGATACGGGGATGGGCCGGCCGCTGATATCAGCATGGAACCGGTTAAGCTGAAGACCTTACTAGTAACAGTGCTTACGTGCAGTCAAATAGCGCTGGTGTTGTAAGGCGAACATCGCTGCCCGGAAAGCAGAAGATGCGGGTTCGAGTCCCGCCTGGCGAGAGAGTTTTGATCGCAACAAAACATCCTGTAACAACATATAGCCTCTCTACCAGCCTCTCCAGGCTTAAGCAAATGTGTTAAAGCCCCTAATAGTGTCTATACTTGGGAACACTGACAGACGTTTTACATTGGCGTTTAACTCAGCTTTTCGACTGCTCAAAGTGTCTTACTATTGATCTTTCTGTAAGGATAGAAAGTAGACATCCCACAATATAGACGGGTTGATCCATCTGTGCGACTACATGTGTCCGGCCGTCCATCTACGCAAAATTGATGTCCGCAGAAAATTTCCGCCGAACAGGCCCCACAGTACTTAAGTACAGCAACGATCACCTGATCAAAATCGATCTGTATTCTAGAGGATTTTCTCTATAGTTTACCTTTTGAGATGCCATTTAAGCGCACCTAACAATCGTTGTCTAAACTGTGAGTACGTAGTTTCAAACGTAGAAGCCATGCTTATTACCATCGTGGCAGTAATCGAGCGCTTACTGCTACAACGATTAGATCAATGCTTGTGAAACTGCACGTGAAACTGGCACACCCTGTACTTTTTCGCTTTCAATCCGGTGATGTCTGCGTTGATTTCCAAAGTACTTGCCAATAAAATTTATTTTCTCTCTTTTTTCATTGTACAATCAACATACAGAGGTACATAAAACTGATAGGACAGATTCAAAACATGTCGCCGCGGTTCGGGAAAGAGATCTCATTCACAGAACAGAACACGCAAAAGAAACAGAATGCCTTTTCTCTTGTAGGGAGTTCTCGACTAAAGGCATTGTCAAAGGCACATGAAGGTGCTTGTGGAAACACTGGCAGAACGTCAACAGAAACACAACGCGCAAACACGAACAGATAAGAGTGTGAGGTAACATGGCAAATTCACAGAAGAAACATGGTCGGATCGACGTCCAGGTTCACATCAATCAGCTGATCCGTATCGATGTCCAGTGAGCTGTCAATCGTGCGTGACTCCGACACCTGAAACGACTCACACTGGGACCACTATGCTGCGAAGGGCCACCTGAACTGCGAAACAGGTTCGGAAAATATAGATTCCTGGAGGAAACATAGAGGGTAGTTTTCCATTAGAACTCAGTGAACCCTCCATACGGGTTCAAGTGTGTGCCATTGAAATCAAAGCTTTCGAAACGAAAAGAGGTTGAAACAGTGGTTCGAACGGGTTTGCTGAAGTTTCCCTCCATGCTGCTCTAGCTTCCTGTCATAAATGAACTCAGCCGCACTAAGATTTCGTTGTTGGCGTGTGGAGATGACGAGATGGAATGCGAATTAGGTAGGGAAGGGAATAATGACCTTGCAACGCCGCCAAGTGGCAGAAAACACATCAGTTGAACATACAGTCTCCATCTGATAACACACGACTCCTGAATTCACGTAGTTTTCTCGGGAACGTACCAGATTAGTTTTACACTAATGCAAACATACTCAGAGGCAAGATGGCTACTGTGTTCATAATCAAAACCACACTTAGGGCCTGTTCATACTTCGCGGAGGGAGCGATTGGTCGAACAGGCAAAGCATGCAAATCGATTAAAACTAAGTGATCGCCTCGAAGCCGGTTCATACTGGAACGCTCCCATCGCTTCCGTCACCTGTTCACACGTTTGATTAGCGACTCGAGCGACAGCGCTAACGTTGGAGCGCTACAGCCGCTGAAGGTCGAAAGAGCTCAAATTTGCTCACACTCGTTTGATTCAATCTATTATCCAGAAATTACCCTTAACGAGGTTTTAGCTTGTGTCACGGTATAGTGGCGACCGCCTCTGTAAGCCACGCCCCTACATGGGTTGGAAGGTTGGCAGTCTCCCTAACTGCATTCTTGCTAGATGGTTGCTGCATATAATATAGACTAATAATAAAGGTTTGTAAATCCTCACTCCCAGGCAGGAGCATGACATGGAGCCCGATGCGGGGCTCGAACCCGCGACAGCCAGATTAAGAGTCTGGTGCTCTACCGACTGAGCTAACCGGGCCCTCCATGTCATGCTCCTGCCTGGGAGTGAGGATTTACAAACCTTTATTATTAGTCTATATTATATGCAGCAACCATCTAGCAAGAATGCAGTTAGGGAGACTGCCAACCTTCCAATCCATGTAGGGGCGTGGCTTACAGAGGCGGTCGCCACTATACCGTGACACTTGATAGATAGAGAGTGGTAGCGTTCGCATAAATGGCGAGACATTTCCAAGGTTCTTTTAGATTTTTATGCCAATTAAAACAAAATTCGCTGCTTACAGAACCCCCTCATATACCGAAAACATATGTATAGGATGACTGCTTCAACTGAAGTCTAGAAAAGAACTATAACTAGCGGGAAGGTGGTCTAAAGGCCCCCACACACTTCTGCGGCAACACCGCTCGCCGCTATGGTAAAGGATAGGGCAGCGACACCGCCGACGGCAAGCTCTGCGTCCCTATGGTTAAGGATAGGGCTGTGGCTTTGCCGCAGAAGTGTGCGGGGGCCTTAAGACCGGATTTCAACGGTCTTTTTCCATGATATTGTGTTGTGTTCTACAAATCAGTTCTACTAATTAGTAGAACGCTGGACGAAGGACAGCCATGCGAACAAGCAGGATTTCGGAGAGGATTCAGCACGATCGACCACATACACACCATTACGAAGCTCATCGAAGTGTCGCGAGAGTACAAGCTGCCGCTGTGCCTTACGTTCATCGACCTGAAGAAGGCATTCGACTCCGTCGAGACTGAAGCGGTCATGGAAGCCCTGCTCACCCAGGGCGTTCCTACTCAGTACATCAGAGTTCTTCGAGAGTTGTACAGTGGATTCACGACCAAGATCTCACCATTCTACAACGACGTCGTCATTGACGTGAAGAGAGGGGTTCGACAAGGGGATACCATATCCCCGAAGCTCTTCAGCGCCACCCTCAAAAACGTCATGCGCGAACTAGAATGGGAAGACATGGGAGTGAAGGTCGACGGCCGGCAACTGCACCATCTTCGCTTCGCTGACGACATCGTGCTCATAACCCCGAGCATCAGTCAGGCGGAACGAATGCTGGCCGACTTCGATCGTGTATGTGGAAGCGTTGGACTGCAGCTGAATCTTACGAAGACGATGTTCATGAAGAACGGATGGGTTTCTGATGCCCCATTCTCGCTCAACGGAACGAACATCTCCGAATGCTCCAGCTATGTGTATCTGGGTCGCGAAGTCAACATGACCAACGACCTAGCACCAGAGCTGAGCAGAAGGAAACGAGCGGCTTGGGGAGCTTTCAAGAGCGTCGAAGAAGTCGTGAAGAAAACGAAGAACGTCCGACTCCGTGCCCACCTATTCGACTCCACTGTTCTTCCTGCCCTAACATACGCCTCAGAGACCTGGGCTATACGAAAGCAGGATGAACACGCGATCAGCGTCGCGCAGCGTGGGATCGAGAGGACGATGCTCGGAGTGACACGACTCACGCAAGTGAGAGAAGGTCTCCGGAGTTCCGAGCTTCGCCGACGTTCGAAGATCAGAGACGCTGTCGCATGGGCCAAGTCGTCGAAAATTAGGTGGGCCGGCCACGTAATGCGATTCGCAGACACCCGCTGGACGAGAGCTGTCACAGATTGGATTCCGCGGGATGTCAAAAGAACACCAGGACGCCCACCAACGCGTTGGTCGGACTTCTTCGTGAAAGCCCTGAACGACCGATATGACGCTCTTCGTGTCCCTCGAGCGAGGAGGATCCATTGGACCACTCTGGCACGCGACAGGGACGAATGGAGACGCTGCTGGCGCCCGCTCGAGCAAGTCGATGATCAACGGGACGACAGGTGATACAGGTGATTGTGTTGTGTAGTTAGGGCCTGCTCATACTTCGCAACAGCAGCGACAAGAGCGCGGCGTGCGCAGCGTGCGGAAGTATGAACAGGCGACAGCGCGACTAGAGCGACAAGAGCGGCTGGAGCGACAACGCCGGCGCTCGAGTATGAACACTTTTCGGTGGCGCCGCTCTGTTTTAATTGATTCGTATGTTTTGCACGGGCGACGGGAGCGACGAGAGCGCAACGCGCGTGGCGACAAGAGCGACTGGAGCGACAGCGCCGGCGCTCGAGTATGAACACTCTTCGGCGGCGCGCGCTCGAGTTTAATCGATATGCATATTTTGCACGGGCGCCAAGTTGCTGTTGTCGCGAAGTATGAACAGCCCCTTAAGCCTGTTCATACTTCGCGAGGGAGCGACAAGAGCGACTGGAACGCCAGTGCAATGCATACGGATCGATTGATGTCGAGAGTTCCCACCAGCAATAATCAATAACTATGACTTCCTCGGATGACCATCGCGCCCGTCGCGAAGCATGAACCGGCCCTTACGTACCCTACGCTCCCGTCGCTCGCATCGCTCTCATCGCTGCCATCGCGAAGTATGAACAGGCCCCTACATAGGTTCGTTCATGGTCTGCGAGCTGCAATATATTAGGCGCAAGTCGATATTTCTCCAGCAGTCGCAGCACTCGAAGGTGCTTTAATATGTCAAGATTAAAGCAAGAGAAAGTGGAGGCATTAGAAGGTGCTGTAGATAACAAAAGGAAGGGAACAGAAGACGCAGTCGTCGAGAAGTCATACCACACAATTTTTCCGGTAATCCGTTGATCGCATCTACCCTACCTCTACTACTCGTTATATCTCACGTATTTTATCATAGCGGGGTTTACTGACCAGGAAAGTTTATCAAGCGCATGTCTAAACGGCGAACACGGATACCACTCCGAGAACCTCCACCCTTCAAATAGTAGGAAAGTATGCTCCATTTCTGCAAAGACCTTTAAGCTACCAAGTTAGATACCATGAAATTTCACTATGGAGTCGCACAAGGCAATATCTTTCAAACATCGAACATGTGTCAAAAAAATACTCCAGACAAACAAGTAGAACACCCAACTCGAGCTCATGAAGCAGCGTTTTTGCATTTTTTCTGCATATTCAATGGTTGCAAAGTATTGCCTTGTGCGACCTGTAGTGAAGTTTCAGGACCCCTAACTGGGCAAGTTCAAGAACTTTGCAAAAACGGAACACACTCTTCTACCACAAGAAGGGGGAGATTCTGGCAGTGGTATCAGTTTTCGTCGCCCAGAAATACGCGTGAAATCTTTCCCTCGTTGGTTTTAAGATCGTCTCTATCTCATGGCTACTCAAGGTTGCAGTTCAGATAGAAAGGGTGAACGTGTACAAAGTTGAGACTAACCGGGGCAAACCTTCTGAAACTGCATGCTTGAACCTGTTCGACATTTTCTGCAACAACCTCACCCCAGTTCAAGGCAGATTGCAAACGTTTGCCCCACCGAACTTGAAAAGAATCAAACTAGTGTCATTTTTCAGAACTCATGCGCCATTTTCTGCAGCATAACTCCGTTTCAAAGCGACATGCAATCCACCTACCCGTCGTCCATTTCGTGCGTCAATTTCGGCTCTAACCTCGGCCAGCGAGTGCTCGAATATTTTCTCCAATGTGTCCGCGCACTGATAGACACTGCTGTCCTGAAAATGGCGTGAACTGATGAAGGAGAAGGAAAACCACATGGAAGAATATAGTCTTCAACTATATACCCTCGGATAAAAGATCCTCGCATTCTCGAACATTCTCGTCATATCTCGCGTGAAGTCTTTCAAACGCTGGTACTCCAGATGCTCCAATCGCTGTTGAATCACAGATAAATCTGAAATGTCGCTTTCTTGGATACGCAAATTGTTCGTTAGAAGATGGACATACCGATTGGATTCTCCACTACTTCCAGGTAGTTGGGGAACTCTTCGAGATTGACTGGTTGTCGGAATGGCCACGACATGCGATGATCGGACACACACTCGAGCAGTCGCCACACCAGAGGGTAATCTGCTCGACTGAAATGCAGATAATACTACAGCTAGTTCTTGCAGGAGCATAACGGCAGGATATTTTTCTTATTTCTTATTACGAACGAATGGTTACTTATAAAAAAGATGGACTGCATTAATAAGGGAATAAGGAAGAAGGGAATAATGTAAGAGAAACAGTACTAACCATAGCGTGGCGTGAGTGCTGCTCGCCGAGCTACTGGCCGACTCGTAGCCTTGTGACGTCTGTGCTTCACTGCACGACGGACATAAATACTCATCCATCGCTTCAGCTTCCCTGAAACTTTCTCATTAAAGCTATTTCAGTAGCAATATCAAACCAGAAGGCTGCTAAACATGCACCCCATTTCGAAGCTCACAATGACTGTAGAAAACGTACTCTTTCGTGATACCAACACAGCGCGGATGGAACCACCCTTCACAACCTTCGCAGCCAACGTAGAACCTGAAACACTGGCCAACTCAATCGAATACTTGCTCACAATTCAATACCTTGGAGACCTTCTAATTATGGTCGTCAAGATGTCATGGAGTTATTCCGTCTACTGAAGGAGAGATGCAAAAATTCCCGCGCTCCCAGGACCTTGCAACGCGGCTACTGGACTTTTAAGCAATTTCCGCGGATTCGAAGTTGGTAATCTGGCTATAATGGAGAAAGGACACAGTCCCTACGCCGCAACTACAGTTGACAAGGTTCTCCTCCTTAAATCCGCTTAACATGACCATTACCTTAAAGTCAACATAGCCACTACACACACACATAGAATACAATGGTAAGTCACTACCAGCATAGAGACGAGGTAAAATAGGAGGCCAAAAATTTCCGACAGCAAAGGCTAAACAGAATCAAAGCACAAGAGGCGGACGCAGTAGAATTCTGGCCAAGCGGCACCACTTGATGCTCTCAGCACTGCTTTAGCTTTCTCTTCCAGGATCCCAGTTCTGGCGCGTATGAAAAAATCACTGCACTTCTTATGAATGGGCGTGCGCAGCGCCTACGAAAGGCCGCGCGACAACGGCGTGAAAACGGCTAACTATCGACTCATAATGCTGCTCCCCAAAGCATAAATCTTGCTCAAATCTTGAACTATTTTCAACTACAAAGCTCTCCACAATGAGCTTCAAACGTGGAAGGCAGCAATGTAGGGAATGAGCTCAGACAATCAAGACTTCAAGTAAATAGTGACAGCCGAGGAGCACGAGAACAAGAGGGCAATGCATGCGCTCACATCAGGTGGCTCCCAGTCAGTACTCCACTGTTCTTCAACAACGGGAGCACCTCTAGATCCTCGACGACCGAATAAAGTACTATATAACATTTTAACGTCGCTTGCTAGATCATGAATATCGATGTACTGAACAGCAGCCAAACACACCCACCAGCAGGACCTGCCCACATTGAAGGCCCTGCACAGTCTGGAGCTTCCGATTAAAATGACTAATCCCAACTCCTAGTATACACGGATGAGTTACTCCCTCTACGTGTCCGTTTCTGCGTCCGGCTGTCCAGAGTAAATAGTTGTTTTTGGGGGATTGATGTTACGGTTAAAACTTAATAGATGAGAAAAGGTTACTTTGTGTTACATCAGGGGCCGGGTTGATCAACGATTAGACCCAGAGGTGTGCGTGGTAGAAAGGAGAGACCTGCCCGCCATGTGGCACCATCGTATGCCTTACCTACCCATTCGTGGGTATACCGCTAGTGAAGCGCGGGTATCTCCATATACTCACGAGGACCTTTTTACTTTCACCCCGATATTGATGCATCCGCCCCTAGGGTGCACATCTTCGCCTCACCATGCTTGAACTTCATCTCACTCCTTTATTACTGCAGCGAACGGTCTGAATGACGGAAATAGGCAGTCAGACAGACTTTACAAGAAGAAAATAGAGCACTTGAGCAACCGACTAATATCGTTTGGCAGTTACACCATTTGACTGGTAGCGAAAGACCCCAAGAGGCCATGGGAAACAGTAGGAATCGAGCAAGGAAGCACTCACTCATTATCGTCGTAGGGAGTTCGGCACGTGCAGTAGAGCTCCTGCTCCTGCTGGGCTTTCCTCGTCTCTTCTTGGCAGTCGCGACAAGTCCAGCCCTCCATTCCTTTCGCGCTCTCTTCAGTGACTCCCACACAGTCCCCGTGGAACCAGCGATAGCACATATCACACGCCACGTAAAACCTGAATGACGAACCGATGGCAGTAATTGTGAAACAAGATCAAGCGATGCCACCAACTTTCTCGAGTCGTAGGTGGTACGGCATATGCAGTGGAGCGCGTTCGAATCCAATCCTAACGGAGGCTGCTTTTCCTTCTTCGAATGCTATAAAAACATATATAACTCCGAAGCGTCATCGCCGTCAAGAAACTGGGCCTAGCGCACCTCTAAATCGGTGTGGTGTCGTTTCGGTGGTCGTCCACGTCTTCTAACTTCAGGACTTGACGAAGAGTTCTCTTCAGCAGATCGTTCGTACAACTACAAGCATTGAAATTCCGAGGCACTTCCTTTAGGCAAAATATAATGCAGAGATCATATCATTCATAAGTGAGTAGAACCTTCAGACCCACCCTTCTTTTGTGCCTTAAATTTGTTGGCAGCGCTGGCCCCTTTCTAGAGGGCTGCCAGTCGGCGACAGTTTCTGATTCTTCCACTAAGTCTTCTTGCTCTTGTTCCGGCACGTTAGCCTCCTCCGTACGGTCCTCTTTTTCATCATGTTCTTCCTAAAAAGATGACTCCATATTAATCAGTCGATAATGGTGGGCTTTCGCGTTGATGACATTAAATTGCTGTGCAAAACGGAGCAGAAAATTACAATTACATCACATTCCTTTGTCCAGCAGAAACTCGAGCCCTCCATCCCTTTCAGGACTTGAACCAAACGAAATAAAGCTCTCCAATATTCATGGCATTCACTACGAGGTGCGACAGGAAGGTTTTAAGTTGACAGTCTATATAACTCCTTGTAACAGCTCATGTTCCCTATAGCTGGCTTCTCCCTCCGAAGCGGGGCGCTAGCGCTGAGTAAGGGGCAAGGTTGTAATGCCTCGCATTGGTGATTAGCTCAGCACTGTAAAAATACACACAACACTGAGATTTACCGAAACTGTGCCCTTGACGTCAAACCTCTCCTGAAAAATAAGGGCAATCTCGCAATCGCAATCAAGTCCGATTTCGCGTGACCGTTAGGAAAACGGGTCGAATAAAAAGTGGCTCTGGTAAGGGTGGGAAAGCCAGATACCTTCCTCTCACAGATCAGTTGAGTGTGATGTCATCATATAACTGCTTGCTTCCAGTTCTACCATAGACATTGGGCATAGTGGTGACTTGTGCCAAAAAACGTCTGTGGTATCCGGATATGCGAAGAAAACGAGGGACCTTACGGGAGGATTACAGTCACGTGATACGTTCATCACGGCGATGAATCATTTGACATTAGAGAAGCACGATTCCCCAATGAGAAGCTGCGGCGCCGTGACAAACAACGAAAGAATTTCACGAGATCGCAAGGGCTGAGTTGGGAGTTCGATCGCATCGATAGTGTAGCCTATCACTCCTGCGTAAGGAGTTCGGGATCTCTATAACACTTTACCAATAAATTCGGTCTGTGAGTTTTGGGCCATCTACACTTCACCCAGGGCATTGCAGAAGTACAAAAACCTCTACAATTGATATAGACCACTCAAGCTACAATTAAGGCGGACGAGGTGGCATTCGGGTAATGTAGACAAACCTATATACCTACTTAAAAGGGGATATTGCCATGTGCTCTGATCTGGGAGCTGTCCTATTCAGAAGAAGAAAAGCAAAGAAAAAGAAAAACAGAAAAGCGCTAGAAAAGCAAAACAAACACAATCGTGGTAGTCTACGCTCGGAAGGAAACTGGCATAGTGCCCCCTTCCCACTAGGATAGATCCATAACCTGTCACACTTGCTCCCACTCAACTCTACTTCTATAAATATCCACCTTCCCAAACGTGAGCTGCACTTTTGAAGGTTGATTAGCACGTTCATGCCATACGGAGAAAATGAACACGAGAAGATACCCGATGAATACATCCTTGACAGATGATCGTTGATCCAGGAACTGACCGTTCATTGCAGCAAACGGAAATGTTTATCAAGCTGTTCATCACACAGTAAACCATTCAACGGTACATACCTCCTTCTTAGCCTTCGAGGATGTCGACTCCTTGGTCCAGTCTACCGCATCGCCACCAAGGCTGATCTCAGCTGGATTAATGGCCACTTGAACGGGACGATTTGCCTCAGCATTCTTGCCACACCCTGCTCCGCGAGAACCTAAATTTCTGACGATCAGAAAGGTTTACACTATAGCACTTGGCAATCTCAAGCGTGAAGCAGTTCCAAGCTGTAAACGTACCGACAGGACCCTTGTTCGCAGCGAGATTTTCAACAGGGCCGAATGAGACCTTTTTCTTGGGGGAGTTTTTATCAGACTCGAGGAGGTAGCCAAAATCGTCCCAGTCTTCATCCACCGTGGCGAACTTTGGGAAAAGCTCGTCGCTGATCACATCGGTGAGGGTGGATGAGGTCGAAGCAGATCGATGGAAAGAGGAGTTGGTCGACGTCTTACGAAGCATTGGACGAGCGTCGACATTCATGACGATTTCGCAGACAGCTTTCGACCATAGCAGCCGAACACCGCTGATCGCTTGGCGGCCGCGCGGTTTCCGTCGCCGGTGCGTGCCTCCAGATTAGCACACTCTCTCTCTTCACGACCTCGCATTAAGCAACGCTACGTGGCCCAGTTCTCAACCAGCAGCGTCTCCTCGGTCGGAGAACTGTCTAGTTGTTGACAGGTGACCACTAAGTGACCGCCGCGGACCGTACGTCACGCGATTCCCAACACCGCCTCATGCGCAACTGGAAGCACCAGCTGAGCAGCGAACGAGCACAAGATTTCAAAAACCACTGGAAATGTTTTCCAAAGTTGGCGAGCCTTAACAGTTCGACATTTTTGAAGATTTGATACAAGCATGAGATCACAATATGTGCAGGTTCTACGATAGTAATATCAACTTCACATATTTCTTATCATATGTGGTCCAAGTTGGATGACCTTTATGAACCTTTATGAACTTGTGCTGCTCTTGTAGCCCCCGCTCCTGCATGTTCTAACCCATGAAACTTGCTCTCATTCTCAGCTGTCCTGAATATAAGCGTATGTTGGCGCTCAGGCTTGCACTAGGAGTATGTTGGCTCCTTTGGGTTACCTCTGCGAGTATGTTGGCTCGTCAAAAGGTTTATTGGAAGGGCCGCGGTGGTCAGTGGTAGAAATAAGTTGATCTGAGAGCTCAATCTTACAGACACAGGTGTGGCCTCTTTCTATCAGGCGAGGACAGGCCAACGTAAACACTTATGGCGGACTTCTTGACATGGAGTGGCAGATAAGCACCCATGGAGAAGGATGAAGGGGTGAGCCGACAGTTCTGGCGAAATGCCAGAACATCATCATTACCTTAGACAACGTCAATCCGGCAATCGCTCTACAAACTGAGGTGCGCCCTTCTACCATGAACCGGTGGTGTGGTTCTGTTCGCTGCGATTGGTTACCGTCCTTGGTAATGAACTCTGTTTGTAGTCCAATTTATTTTTTGTCCAATTTATTTATTATTAAACATGTGTTCATGTTCCTTTATTTTAGCGGAGCAGGTGAGAGCGCAGCGCCTCACTTGGAAGAAGGGAACGAGGGACATCGAGTCGCGGGCTAAACTTGTTCACTGTGGCGCTGCAATGGATAATGAAGACGCTAGACGGAGGATAGGAATTTTACGTGTGCGCGGAAGTCGAGCTACGTTTATCTGGGTCGCGAAGTCAACATGGCCAACGACCTAGCGCCGGAGCTTAGCAGGAGAAAACGAGCGGCTTGGGGAGCTTTCAAGAGCGTCGAAGAAGTCGCGAAGAAGACGAAGAACGTCCGACTCCGTGCCCACCTATTCGACTCCACTGTTCTTCCTGCCCTAACATACGCCTCAGAGACCTGGGCTATACGAAAGCAGGATGAACACGCGATCAGCGTCGCGCAGCGTGGAATCGAGAGGTCGATGCTAGGAGTGACACGACATGTGAGAGAAGGCCTCCGAAGTTCCGAGCTTCGTCGACGTTCGAAGATCACAGACGCTGTCGCATGGGCAAGTCGTCGAAGACTAGGTGGGCCGGCCATGTAATGCGCTTCGCAGACACCCACCCGCTAGACGAGTGCCGTCACCGACTGGACACCGCGAGATGTCAAGAGAACACCAGGACGAGCACCAACGCGTTGGTCTGACTTTTTCGTGAAAGCCCTGAACGAACGATGTGACGCTCTTTGTGTCCCTCGAGCGAGGAGGATCCATTGGAGCACTCTGGCACGCGACAGCAACGAATGGATACGCTACTGGCACCCGCTCGAGCAACTGGATGATCAACGGGACGGCAGGTGATACAGGTGATCGTAGTCTTCCCAAATTCTACTTTCCAAGTAGAGGCGATGCTTGCTGAGCTAAACGAAAGTGAAAAGGGATAGAACTGTGAATCAACCGGAGCAAACATAATTCATGAGGAACGTCCACTGCGAGGGAGAAGACGTCAACTCACTGAGACGTGATTCTCTGTGCACCTCGGACGTTCCATGAACATGGAGGACGATATGGAAAACGGGTTAAATACGAGGAGAAGACCTTTCGAACCTCTCAGAGGGCTAGTGACCACGAACCCCGGACCCCGAAGAAACCCCTATACGACATTATTCAAAGTTTCCCTGCACTCCGTTACGCGGTGGAGACGAGGGCCGATACTCCTACTGCTCCAAAGACGAAGAAAACCACGCACAGAGCGATAGAGCGGTTCCTTCAGAGGTACAACCCGAGATCTCAACACAGCTGGCCTAACATTACTAACACACCCCTGCCGAGCAATTCAAAACCCGCGCGCTTCTACGTACAATAGGAAAGGAAGGCTAAAAGGCCCGCACCTTTCATGTGTGACCTCATGCGAGATTTCCGCCACGGCGTCGGCAGTCCACAGATCTCCTCGGCCTGATTTTCCAGCCGAGTTCTTCGTTTATTGATCTCTTTCCTTAGCTTGTCGATGTGCTCCGCCAGTATCGACTCCCTATGATTTGCGAACATCCGGCGCCTAAGAACGCACACGTACTTCGAGAGGAGGGCAGGTGAAGCCTATATCCAGCAAACCGCAATCACCTGATTCGGTCAAAGCTTGGTCGCTGTGGCTTCATCAGCAGGTTTTTATACCATCCGAACTGCTTGTCCCATCGACATACCTGCATGACCATTGTCTCCAGGACCTGAATTTGGCGTAAGGTAGTAGCTCAATAGTACTACCAGTGGTTGATTGCGCAAGTGTTGACCCTACCTGTTTCACCGCTCGAGTGTCAGCATTGTCGTCCCGGTGGACTGTTAGATTAGAGCGTGAAATGGCTGGCTGAGGATAGAATACCATTCCAAAATGGGTAGGCGGCACCATCCTCGCGTGCTCTTCTGGGTCCTCATCATAGGGTCGTCCAGCCGCTAAACAGAACGCGGATCAGTTGGCGTTTTCTGCGCTCTCTTTTGGCAAAGCGTTGTCTTCAATGAAACGCTTAGCAATTCGAGGGCAAAAACTAGGTTGACCAATTCACTGATCGGTCTAAAACATCGACCTCTCAGAAGAACCCTTTGAACACGACCTATATCGCTACATTGTTGTTAGTACAAAAAAGGACCCACTGCCGACTTTGCTTCACGTATGGGCCTGTTTATAGTCCACGACGTAAGCGGCGTGAGCGACAAGCCGTCTGGGAAAAGCCTACATAACGATTTTCGTTGGGCGATTGCCCGCCAGTAATCAGTCTGTATAGTTCGCACAAGCGACTCACGCAATTTCGTTGCTGCTGGCGCAAACTATAAATAAACCCTGGACGGTGAATGAATGAGTCTCTAAAGGAGATGGACACATTTCGAAATCTTGGACCCTACTCCCCAGACCAGACTAGTCTCCCTGACAACCACGTTCAGCGCGTGATTATCACGTAGTGTTCACCGCCGTCGAAACAATGAAGCAACTCACGGTCTCTGGCTCCGGGCTCAGGTCTGCCTCCTTTGTCGACCTCCTCTTGGCGCATGAGCTCTTCTTCTCTCGCAATCGCCTCGGCGATCGCCCTCTCCTCGTCTTCATTGTTCTCAAAGTCGAACCGATAGGGTCGAGTGGGTGCCCTGCACAGTGCGCATTTGAGGATAATAACTCCATTGGAATGCCTGGCGATCAGCTTTAGTGAAGTGCGCTCAGCACCCGTTTTTCATCCAACCTTTTTCGTGAACGCTCGTAGAAAGATCCTATTCATCGATCCAACATTAGGCAGCAGAATGAGACAAAGCATTTTTTAACCGGACAGAAACCTCATGGAGCAAGAGGTATAGAGTTGTTGAAAATGAGTTTAGAGGCATCAAGGTGAAAGACCATTCAGGCCGATGGACCACACATTCTTAAACATTCTTCTTCTTGGAAACAAATAAGTTTCCTCATGGCCTTTTTGCCAACCCTTTCATTCAGAAAGTTTCATAGATGCTCATATTTTTATGACTCAATGATAAGTAATTGTTAGAGCAAAGAGATGTTCCAGTCATGCAAGACGCAATTATTCCAGTCACTTCTACCATCTTCGAAATTCTGTAAATCTTGAAATGAAAAATTCCGAAGAATAGAGGTTATCACGGCTGCCCATTAGCCATAAGATTTATACAGTAGCTTTATCTCACCATAAGTTTACGCTTCAAGGCCGTTTCAGATACCTACAGCTAGGGTTGACCAATGAATGTGCTCGACTTCCATCGCAAAGCCTCCATCGCAAAGAACATTGCCGAAACGTAAACCAGTTCGTTTAGGATTCCTAGTGTATTTGGCATTCTCTAGTCGAGTCATGCCCAAGTGGCGAATGTTCACCAATTCTGCAGTCAAACCGAGGAAAAGGTTTTAGCAACGAACGAAAATGCACTCGTGCGACTTAGGCTCTGCAAGAAGAGTTAATTTTCCCGAGGAAAAATAATGAAATCGAAAACCCGCAGGAAAAAGTTTGATCGCGTTGTTTAGTTTGCGTCTGCTGTTGAATTCTACGATTAGCTTGTGTTTAGACTCACGCTTAGGTGTTACTGTTTACTGTTGATGGATTGCACACAGCTACCACATTTCGAGTCCTGCTCCCAATTATAGGGTTGTTGCACTATAATTTGATCAGGATGTTGTTAATACACAAATATTCCGGATAATTTGTGTAAAAACCTTTTAGAAAAAGAGGAACATCGTCTACAAATCAACGCTCAGTATTCCATAGTCTATTACTGGAATTCTCGTAAACCGCCAATAAACAGCTAGTCATTCAGATCGATATCAGCACCACCGTACTTCGCAGTGACTGAGTCTCCAAGATTTCAGATATCTCCATTAAGTCAAGAGCTTGTTTACCTCATACTGACTCCTCGCCTTCTACAGAATTCCTTGTAGCTGGTTATTCGGCGCATCGGCAGAGTTGCTCCGAGCTAAAAATGGGATGATAGTCACATCCATGTTCAGGTTACCAACTCGGAGTACATTGTTTAACCAAAACCCTTAAAAGCAATAAACATCTACCGACCGAAGTCTTGCCGTGTGTATGGTTTTAGCCCCCACTAACGCATCCCCAACCGGACTCCCTCTGTTCTGTAACCAATTCTCTGCCCCATATTGAACTGATCGTGTGAGACACATTGTGGATCAAACATTTATTCTTGAACGAAATCGATGAGGTCCATAAAGCATTTCCAATGTACAACATTACAAAAGAACTTCGATACGAAAAGCACAATCCTTCTTCTAAGTGTCAACGTAAAGAACGATGGGAAATTCTCAGTTATTAAAACAATTCAAAAGAAACCTAGTGGCCAACTGGCCTCACACGATCAGAACAACGAGCAAAGATTCTGAATAACAACGGTGCAAACATCTCAGTGAAAGAACCTCTCCCGCAATCCATAACAACGAACGCCATCAAACTGCGAGCACTCTGTCGCATTATACGCGGAGAGCTAAGAGCTTTAAGTTAATACACCAACATGAGGATCACAGCGCTCTCGATGTTTCAGGCCGGTTGGGGACGGACATGGGCACTCGAGCGTGGCCTCTGCTTCTCCACAGTTACTCTAGCTATCGCGAAGTGTAAACGCCAGAATTGTTGGGAATCTCGCCGCCGTCGATAGCATAACCGTCGCTATCGAACACGACTTCCTCGTGGGCATAACTCTCCATCGACGCTGGCGCCAGCACCACGCGCGATGGGGCCGCCACAGCATTTTTTACGTAGTATACCCGTTGTGAATTCTAAACAACAGCTCACATCACTCTTCAATACCTCACCGTGGAAGTTTTTAATAAAAAAGTGAAAAGCGAAGTATGGAAGATGGCCACTCACAGAACTTGGCTGTACTCTAGCACCATCTGCAGTCGGTACAACGCGTGGAGCCACACGAGGGACCATCTGGTCCTGGCCGTACCTATAAGATTTTATAATCATTCACACCTTTCAAGGATAAACCACACTACAGTGGCCGCTAGATTTACCCTAGCCGAAGGGCGCATCACTAGAAAAGCAAAACAGATGTAAACAATGTGGCCTCTCCCTGCTAGGAAATCACAAACGAAGGTCCTCCCGTAGGCTAGTTCATGGTATTATTTTGGTCTTGCAAGAACTCTAGGCCAAACTAGTTTGCTTCCATTCTTGCCGCCGTTGTCAAAAGTGTCGACTGCATTTCAATTTGGTTAAAACAGCACCTAGCGGACAGGAAAAGGACAAAACCGAGGGCTTATCCAGATAAATCTGAACCAGTTCACCGACCAAGGACCGTAGGTAACTTTTGTGAATTCGAGGCAAACTACCACTCGTTGTCGAGTTGGGCTCATAGACGAGAAAACGAGGTAGTGTGTAGAAAGCAGAACAAAAAACAAAACAAACCTGGGAGGATGAAACCTATCCGCGGGGCGAACGCCAACTCTGTAGCCCTGATCCGCATACACCACCTGCTCCTGAAAGCACTGCTGTTATGGAGTTGTGCTACGTTTAGGAGAAAACACTAGCATTCCTGTTTTCATACGACGTTCAACTCAATTGATGTCTGGAGAGGGAATCAGGTATTCTACGTCTCATTTCCTCCCCCGAATTAGTACGAGAACTTCTAATGTTGCCCCATGCGACGACAGCTATAGGACAAATTCAGAGAAAGAAGTGATTACCGTGAAAAAACGGATGTAAATATCGCTTTTAGCGTTGCTCGACTAGAATTTTCCGAATATTATTAACAGTCGTATGGATGTCGCAACATGCCTATGGTGTGTATGTGCAGATCCTAATAGCAAGGCAGTACTCAATCATTAAAAGGTCTAGGAACCTTGAGGTGTTTAGAAACCATATGATCGATTCTAGTTGGTAGATTTCGCTTCGCAATTCAGGTTTGCAGGAGAGCTCTCATGTCATAATGGGGCAGTAGCAACCTCTTAGTAAATTGAGAGGATGGGAATATGCACACGAGTGAAGCTGATCAAAAAGCAGCCTTTTCATCCTCCTTTTCTTCAAGAATTAAATTACCTGCGGCTTAACCCAGTCTATTCAAAGCATGAAAATCGCTCACCTCTCCCTTCATAACAGACTGCTCCATATACATATCACCGCGCTTCTCCATAGGCCGGGAAATCTGTCGACGAATCTAAAAAGTTAAACAGCCATTTAGTCAAAGCAGCCAAACTGCTCAGCACCTAAGATGACCGGAAGCGAGCAGCAATAAACGCCTACCAAGCCTTGCGATGTCGCCGCCGGAACGCCTACTGCTTTCTCGACCGCCATTCTCTTCATGAACGGATCCACAGTCACCTCGTATCCTGTCCTAGCATTTGGGCCGTCAGATTGGGTAACCGTACGAGCACCCATGGAGTGATCCTGATCAGAACTCTGAAAGGGAATGATTTTCTATCAATGCACTGCTGAATAATTCTGGGCGCAAGCCTAGACAAGGAGTTCACCCTGTATTTTTCTACAAAATTACGGGAAAGTTGATCAAATACTTTTCAAATGGAAACCCTAAGCACGGACATTCATATATAAGGACATCTATTTGTAAACCTGATTTGACCCCTACGGTAAAACTGCCAGATGTGGAAGAGGCTATGGTGGACTCCGCTCTAGATTTGCACCTAACTCCGCAGAAAAAGTGCTCACAGGCAGATGCAATATCCTTGATCCCTGCACAGTGCGTATGTTTTGCGGAACCCTGGATCTCATCGCAGGCATCGGTCTGAAATACGTCACCATCAAGGATCCGGTGGAAGACTTAGGAATGGAACTAGTGGAAATTGACTACGTTGAAATGGGCTCGTCTGCAGGTTGGGAGATCTGACGCAGGAACTGAGTAGTGCCGTCCGACCGCCGAACCATTAGCAGCTTTCCTGCGCCAGTTGAGACGACAGGTGAACGCTGAAACAGCAATAATTCGGAAAGCATCTCCACAACAGGAATAAATCGCTAGAAACGATCGTACCGCCACCACGGAACCCGACTGCAGTACTGCTGGCGGTAGCAATCGCGCACCAACACGTCCAGTGTACGACCCAGCAGGAGCGTTTTCGTACCTGAATATGACATCTCGCAAAAATTCAGGTCACCTCAAGAGCTCTTTATGCGTTGGGCGGAAGGAAAGTGAAGGTGAAAAGTACTAGCAACCAACCTCGGAATAACAGGAGGCCCTTCAGAAACAGAGGAACCATGGGCGACCTGCTTTGGTGGAACCACATGTCGCGACGATGCCGCTTCATCGCTCGTGACGATCGTTTCTTCTGCGCCCAGCGGAACAACGCTCTCTTCGAGCAATCCCGCAGGCTGCATGCCGTCCCCAACCGGCTGCAAAAGAACTTTACTAGAATGACCACAGTGCAGTTCCTTACAAAACATAAGAAGCGGTTGAGAGAGAGTCGCATAGCATCAAGCAAGATACGTCTACGACAATATCCCCAGCCTGCGCAGCTAAGCGCCTGCTCATACTTCGCGACGGGAGTGATTAGTCGGACAGGCAAATCATACGTATCGATTTTCGCTGGACGATCGCTCGGCAAAACCCGATACGTATAATTCGCCCGGCCGACCAATCGCTCTCATCACGAAGTATGAACATCATAAGACAGTCGCGAGTGGTTTGATACATTTAATGAGCAAATTTCAAGGGGGAATGGAGGAGTGACATGATGTTCCTATGTTCAAATGCAGTCTCCAGCATCTTAAAATGATCCCTCGAGCTTCTAGATTTCACATTAAACTACAACTGAAACTCCATTAACGGTTACGCAAGGAAGGTGCCGCCATTTAGGCATTTGGCATGAGAACTGCAAAAGACTGTAGAAAGTGAAACGCGAGAAAATTTTTGGATAGTTTCCTCTACCCCTTACTAAAGTTATTAGCGGAATCTCGATCCAAGCACGTACAAGGAGCTTCAGGATGTAGCTCATCTAACGCAACTGCCTCAAAACTAAGCAGAGAACGCGGAAAAGAGCATAGAACCCAACCCAAACTTCCCCGCACGCTCACGGAACATCATCCCAATAATTATCAATACTTCTAAAATCTAGTTTGAAGTTTATACCTAAACACTGAATGACAGTAGTCAAAGGAGATCACTTGAACTCAGTAGTATCAGACTTCGCTATGTATCAATCTAAACTGTCGGGTCACTGAATGCCTAAGTGTGCTTAGCTATAAAAAACAGACGAACTATTAGTCAATGGGGTTTAAGGGAATCATTAATGGTAGGCGGCGGCATTGACGGCATTAATTAGCCACCATCTACCTCTAATCTCCTCGTCAGCCCAGTGGCCGTTTCGTGAGTGAGGGCGCTCAATTATAAGGGAGGGTAGGGGAAATAAGAGAGGAAAGCTAAAGCCCAATCGTGTTGGTATCCTCTTAACTAAGATTGCCTCGTCGAGCTCACACCCCAATCTGCGCGACAAGCAGGTAATTCTAAGGTCACGCTGGCAAAACAAAAGTCTGGAGAACGGACACTAATTGGTGGGACACCTGTCCTCCCCTGGTTCCACCCACCACTTTCCTCCCTTGAAGAGTAGTAACCAGAGAGCCTTTACATCATGAGGCTATCATTTTGTTCGTGCAAAGTCTGACAGAGGATGGTGAGGCGAAACAGTTTTTGTCCGCTCTCCTCCACACCTTGTTATCTTGTGGGCGCCCTCTTCTTCTAACCAGGAAAGGGTCTTAGGGTGTATCTGAACGGCGAAAACGAACACGGCTACGAGAATCTCCGCCCTTAAGTCAAGTACTAGCAAAGTTTGCTCCATTATGAGTCCTTTTCAGACCTCCTGAGGTTTTCAATCGTTGTACCTACCGATTTAGGGGTTCACTGCGGAGTCGCACAGTCTAGCAAGGCAGTGGTTTCCAAAAATTGGATATGAAAGATAAGCAAATGTTTCATAGGGGCGGGGACAAGTGTTCGGTTCCTTGCCCTGCGGAACTTTTGCACGGTTCTGCATGTTCGATGTTTGAAAGGCATTGCCTTGTGCGAATGTGGCATCCATTGTAAATTATCGAACCCCCTAATCCTGTAGCTTCAGGGACATAACAAAAACGGAACATATCTTTCCTTCTCAAAGGTGGAGATTCTCGCTATGGATTCATTTTCGTCAACTAGACATCCACTGAAACCCTTTCCTGATAAACACAGGTTTCAGAGACGCGTTAAACAGTTAATGAAGGGACGATCAAAAGAAGATCCAAAGGAAGAATTCAAAATCTCAGAGAGCTGGGGAGCGTGGGAGTGGCACAAGGCGCCCATCCTCAAAGATACGACTCGCCGCCGCGTGAGCGCGGCTATCGCCACAAAGTGGGTGATACGAGTGTTTGCCTAATTGGTGATTTTGGGGAAGAACATGGTAGCAGGATTCTCCAATCGACTCCACAAAGCGCTCTATTTGTTCTGATTTTTCCGCGCTGTTCCCTTCGCAATATGACCTTTTCGTTTTCTTTTCCCACTACAGATAAACGATTTCTCTCCCTTTCAAAACCAGGCGGCCAGATTCATCAACCGCTCACCTCCCTCTAACGGCGAAAATATCGCCAAACGCCCTGGGGCCGGATTCATCAACGACTTATATAACTTTAACAGAGATTTCACGGCGGAAAACTCAGATAACGCGGCTTATCACTCACTATGCTTGATAAGCCGCGCCATCAGGGATTTCGGCTGTAATTTTCTCTGTTAAATTGCTGTAAGTCGTTGATGAATCCGGCCCCTGACATGACATTCAAGAGCATAAGATCTAGAGGTATTTCCACCGTTAGAGGGCGGTAAGCGGTTGATGAATCTGGCCCCACTTAGGCGAACAGAATCGGTCATTCCACATTGACTGACTGCTGATCCCGATCTAGTCCCCCTCCCGCTATTTCATTCTCATTATGGCACGCTTTCATGACTCCACCAACTGCCTACAACTGCGCTAGACGATGACCACTGCCTTTGTTTGACCTGCGAAGGAAAAAAAAAACGAAATGAGCAGCAACAAACTGGGCAGACGCATTGGACTGCACCGGACACAGCGCTGACGTCGACGCGGTGAGCAATCGTAACTTGGGACCCGTCCCATGGATACCCACCCAGTGATCGATAACGGCGGCGCCCTGCAAACGCCACGGCTGTTGTCGAACAGAGCGCGACAACTGGTGGCATAGTTGGGAGGTTCTATGAGGTCCACACAGTGCCAATGTCATGAGATTCACGCATTTTTCAAAACAGCACCTCCCGTTTGTGGAAGAGAGCATCGCTGAATGCGCTTGGTAACTGCAGATACAGAAGTGACCCGACGAGGGCCACTACATCACTATGCAATGCAATTCCTCTGTCTACGCGGCCCTATTTGAGGGCTGCTGGGTGCAATCCCAATAAGGGGGTTCACCTTATACACACATTTACATAATAGTTGAAATGGAAACACATGCAACATAATGTAGAACATGGAGCAGCCACCAGACTCTCGAGGAAGCCCAGGGGTTGGGGGGGGGGGGAGAGTGGACACGCCAAGAGGACCAGGGGTAGAACGCACGTCCCGTTATAAAGTGGACCCCTCTTTGGGAATGCACCAGCTGCCGTTTTTCAAAGAGCCGCTGTCAGGGAACTGCTAAGCCAATGCTTTGATTGAATCATTAAGGCTTACTAGGTTCACAAGTTCACAACCAAGTCAGTACCACTTGACTGTATTCAGCGGGCCGGATTCATCAATAATTAAACCCGCGTGTATAAAGGTGGAGATAAGATAACGGATGGAGTGAAGCATTCATCTCTGGATATCTCTACCACTTATACCCGCCGGCTGAGCGTTGATGAGTCCGGCCCCAGAAGACAACGAGAGCGCCAAGCGTGATCAGGTGCTTACAATGGAAATGGCCGAAGCATACGCCTGATGGACCGAAAGCAACGTCGGATAGGCAACCGGAGTTTCTTTCCTTGCCCTTTTCTGAGAGCACGTAGCCCAAATAAACGGCGCAGAGCTCACACCCAACTGTTTAGTGACAGCTGAGGCCTGAATCGATAGCAACTCTGTGTGAGGTGACTAATAGGCAATGGCAGGGACTTCGGAGATATGGCGAGGGACTCATTCAGTGACCCAGTCCTAGATCTAGTAGTTCTATGATTTCTGGTGGAAGGCCGCTCATACTAATGACCTCGGAAGAGTTTACTAATACTCTTTTTAGCGGGGCAGTAATTTTTATATTTATGGCTGTGTTTAAACGCAACCCATGTAAAGTTTTTCTTCGATCAACCAAATAAAATTTGCGACATACGGCGGATGACTGGCTGAACTATTCCTATTACACCGAACAGTTCGTTTTTTGCACTTTGGCCCAGCTGCAAAAACATTCCTGAAGTTAGAAGAATAGGAAATTTACAAGGATTCTAATAATGTGCTTTTTGGGCTAACCTCGGTAGGGGACTAATACAACTTCAAATTAGTTAAGATCATTTTTAATTTCTCCAATTTGTTTCTACCTGAAACGCGTTCAGTTTAATTTGGAAGAGATCCGCTTTTAGGCGAGTGACAGACATATCGTGAGGTGTGCTGTACTCCCCCGCTTCGAATAATGACTGTGTTTATCACGTCTGTTTGCAGTTAGGAAAGGGAATGTGTAAAAGACGTGACAGATGAAGCAACCATATACAGCACCCAAGCTTAACAGCTTCGCAGTCATCTGTAAACGCCTTCGAAAACTCACTATTGCACCTCGGCCACCTCCACGAATGTACCCGACTTGATACGAGCGACCGGGTGTGAGGCGCGACGTCGGGGTAAGCGTTTGCAACAGTCGCGTCGAGTCCATTTTCGGTGTGAGTCGAGGACGTTTCGCGGCACGAGGCTCCCAACCAGTCAGTTCAGATCCGTCCGTCCGTACGCTGTCGCAGCTCTCACTACCCTCTTCTCCTGTATTGTACTCGTAGTCCTGCAAATAGTGAGAGCAGTGAATGCGAAATACCCGACGTCATCTGCCTGTGAACCGGAAACCTGTTTTTCATGGGTAATGACCTTCTTGAACGGAGGGAGTTTCACATCTACCACTGGTATATGAGCTACACATGTGTTCACGCACAATAGGTTTATCAAGAACTGTCAGTGAAACACATGAAATACCAATTTCAAAAACGAAAATGAAGCTCGCCAGGCTATATGGTCAGTCAGTCCTTAATTACTTTGCGCCATACTTTCAACATTCCAGGTTGAAGAAAGCTCCGGGGGCTTTTCTCTTCGGCAAAATTTTGATTCCTATGTCAGGGCAAGTTCACCCAAAAAGCGGTCGAAAAGTTAACTGGCATACGAGTAAGGAGGAAGTAAACATGTATTTTTCAGAACGAAGCAATCGCTACTTCAATTGACCGAAGTCACCTACAAGCCAATGTTTACTGTGAGTTCTCACACAACTAAAATTAGAGGAGGCACGTTCCTAATCTACGACACGCTGTTTGCTTCCGATCATTGTGGTGTTGAAGTGTAAAAGGATTGTCAAGTCTGAATGGAAATTCTATCACATGCTCCTCACTCTCCAGAGTTGGCAACTCCTGAATACCATCCATTTTCGAACCCCCATTGAAGCACCATATTCCTAGCAAGAAATTCAACGATCCGGTGGAACTTGATACAAAAGTTGCTCACTTTTTCGAATCATAACAGTCGCAGTTCAGGCCAAGGGAACAAATAAGAGCAGCAAGGCCGCCATATCATTGGGTATAGACAGACGGTGATAAAGAATGTGTGGTTGGTTGTGATCGTGTTGCTTTAGAACTACGATTTTTTGAGATATACCATTTTCACGTCAAAATGGACATTCTTCTAAACAACCTTGACGCCTTCAAATCAAACTGAACATCTTCGAAATCAAAACAGGCTATAAATCACTGAAATAGACTCCGAGGCGATCAGAATATTTTCTTTGTCCAAAGGAAATTCAGTATAACTCCCTTTAACATTTTCTATATCACCCCCCCCCCCCCCCCCGCCCCCAATAAATGACACATCGTTTGAAATTTTATAAAACTGTCTTTCAAACAAAAGTAATGAAATAAGTTCTGTTCTAGAGCACAGAATGTAATAATACCTTCGAAATCAAAACAAGCTTCTCCCACATTTAGAGTGCAAAAAGGCAACAATCTTTTAGTGCATTAAAATAGGAGATCTCCACTGGACTGACCATTTGATTCATGGAAAAAATTCTGGTTGCGTGGAGTAACACAGATGTAAACTGTTCACTAAGAATAGTTATAAGACTCACACATTCAAGTAAGCAGCATTTGCACTATCAATCAAATAAAAATCGCGAAGATCTATTCGAGCGCATGGCACGATTTCTTTTACAATAAAATAATAATTATGACTGTTGTCTTCCTGTGATTTTAAAACAAAATTTTATTCATTGTTTTTCCTCAAAAGTGGAAATTCTGTAAAGTGTTTACCTATTGGGGCAGGTGAATTGAAAAATTTCGAAGAAAAATGTACTGAATTTTCCTTGAAGAAAAACTTATTCTAACCATCTTGGAGAGTTTCCATCTCAGTGTGGAAAAATTCCTTATCTGAAAGATGCTAAGTTTCAATTGAAGACCGTCCAGCTTGCTTACAAGAGTGTTCAGTTTAGCTTGAAAAGTGCCCAGTTTAACGTCACCACAGTCGGTATCATCTTACACTGCGTTACACGGGTACAATCACTTCTATAATAGAGGTAGGTAGTGAGAGAGGAACTGTCGCTTGTTTGCATAGCGCATTCGGTTTGATAATAAACGTATTGCTACCAATGTCATCTACAGCCTCAAATCGGATTGGCGCATCTATTAGCCACCTAACGACGGTGAGACCAAACTTACACTGATTCGTTGCGGCTTTTGTTCTCGCACTGGATGCTGTACTACCAGACCATGACGAACTTCTGTAGATGGCCGTGAAGGCCGCTTTGGCACAGTAGCTGGAATCGTTGCCGGACGAGTACGCGGTATTATGGATGGTGAAGTAGATGGTCTAGGCTGAGGTAGGCGAAGTCGGTCGGTGACTGGCTTTCGGTGGTTTGGCGATGGTGGAGAGCTGTTCTTTGCGCGCTCTGCTATCCGTTCCGCAATGGTTTCTAAAGCCAGATAGTAGTCAAGTTAATTCACGAGAAAAACACATAGAGACATTAGCTACGTACGGTGAGGCCTTGCTGCCACACGAGCTGACGGTGGCCTCTGCGCCACAGCAGTCGATGACCTCGCTCGGTTGTTAAACTTCTCGCTGAATCCCCTCCAATAATCACTGAAAATACCGTTATATTATGCTCCGGCTGAACATGCAGGGCAGCAATGAACGTACTATATCTCGTATAGCTTCAAATCCACGCCATCGACCCACTCCTCCTTAATCTGTGTAACTCTCCTTAGACGAGATGAATGTGACGACGGCTTTCGACGAGTGCCTGAATGTGTGAGCTTACGACTGCTACTGTGAAAGGGACATGAAGAAGTTGAAGAGTCCTACTTCTCCGCCGATCGCGACTAGTCCAGGATGTATCGTCTTCTTCTTCACCCGCATTGTCGTCGTCCAAAGGCAACACCTCAATGGAGAGTTTATACCTGAAAAAGACGCAATCTATTGAGGAAGGTGAACCAGTAGGAGAATGACGACCAACTCAAAAGGGAAGTACCTTTCATATATACACGGCGGTGCGTATTCCTTGTGCAACGAAATCCACCGTCGTTCATCGCGGTCAGGGAAGTGGTTCACGACACGTCTGTCAGGATCCTTGAAATGAATCGGCATAAGCACTTACACCCCAACTGCGGGCATGGTCCTCGCAAAGCCTTCGACAACTGTTTTTTTCCCACGGCTTACTGTTGGATTATAGTTAACCCCTCTACTGGTTGAGCACTCGTACAGGGTGCTCCAAAAAATGGACGAACTATTCTAGTGACCACGTTGTCACCGAATTCTTCCAGTATGTTAAGATAATGAGATGCTGAAGTTACGCCGATTCATCACAAATATCCAGTGTATCACGGTGTTTACTTAATTGGGCGTGCAAATCAGTGTTACGTGAAAAATCGCAATCGAGGAAGGTGAAATTTAACCTATACCTTGAAATATGGTCCAATGCCAAGTTTTGCAGTAGTGACACTTTTGAAGATAATGTGAGACCCCATCACTATTTGTGGCGTCAAGCGTGTTTTCATCCACACGACGCACTAAGAAGACATAGCCTCTCGGTGGGCCTCATTGGCAGATGTTTTTCCAGTCGTACCGTGCAGTTGCTAACCAGCGACCAGAATCGTCTGCTTGTTGGCGAAGGCGTACTCACGAAGGCACTTCGCTAAGACTATCTCTATAACGGAAAATCACGGAGAATTCACTACCACTCACATCGTCCTCAGGATTTAAGTCTTGCCACCGAACCGATGCCCACAATATTCGCAGCTGCAAAGCGACAGCTTGGAGTGACGAGCAGTTCACCGTAAGCCACCTAGAAAACATAAATGAATATGAGTGAAAAATAAAACCAAATGTGAGCAAATGACCTCCAACATAAATCGAAACACGGCCGCAGTGTGGGGTAGTTCCAGTACTGTAAATTGCCTTTAGCGGTCGTGGAGAAGCTGGGTAGGTAGACTGCCTTCCGGCCACCAGTTTTGGCCAACTTCCGAAGTGTTCTTCAAACAGAGCCATAATTCATTGAGTTATGCAACGTGTAAAATGAGAACATACACTTGTGGCAACACGAAGATGCTGGTCCGTTTCGACCCTCTAGATACAAAGGAATTCACATCAGGTAACGGCCACGGAAGGTCTTCTCCGAGAACACCTTTACGGTGGACAACCGTTCGTGAAGGATCGCACGCCTTGACAACTCCGGAGGTACCTGAAGATTGATCTAGGTAGGGAAGAAATAGGTAACTAATTGCGGATAGCGCAGCTAAAGCGTTGTGTAGGTAGGTAAATGGGATCTGGATGCAAAATTTCAACCCTATGATCAAAGCCGAGAGCATGAATAAAGTAGAATGGGACCGAATGGGTAGATAACTAAAGATATGACAGTCGAAGAAATTTCGAAATATAGGCAGCGATGCATACATATGGGAGCCCAAAAGCGGATATTCACATGTACATTCCTTCGGGAAAAATGCACTTAGAGAATGCTGTGATTCAAAACAACAGCAGACGTGGATCTACTCAAATTTCGAACTAATTGTTTGAAATCTGAACAAATCGAGGCTCAAAAGCTCAAAGACCACAATATGATAGATAGTTCAAAATACCAGTAACCAAAATACGCCATTAGTTTCCCATAGGAGTTGAAAAGTAGACACTAGCTTATGCTGCTAAACCCCTAAAGGCCGTGCAGTGCCTTTAGCACTTGCCCGCTTCGCGACTAAATATATTCCGCAGTTAGCTTGTGAGGTGGTGTCATGGTCTCAGCTTGTTCAATACGAGCTTCTCGTTGAGAATGTCTGACAGCCACTTTTTCTGCTTTGACTCCCGCATGCACCTCATGCACCTGCTGCACCTGCTACAGTTAGTGCTTTTGAAGGTGGTGAATCATCCTTCAAAATTCGTTAGGGCCGTCCAGAAATAAGTTTCAGTCAATTTCCCTTCTAAGCATTCGATTGTATTTGTTGCCCTCACTATCTTCTCGAACACGTTATTTGAGCGGTATTGTCTTGTTTCCGAAACTGTAAATTTTTGCGAAATTTGCTAAAATAAAATAAACCACCGGCTACAGCAAAGTGACAGCCACTGATAATAAACCCGCTAGAAACAAATGGATGGCGCATGACGTAGCACATGCACATACTGCTGATTGTTAGCTACTGATGATGAAGAGTCGTATAGTGGTAAAATCAGACGAGATGGAAGATAGCCGAGGATCATAAGTAAGTTCTGATCACTGTCAAGACAGTCATGACCTAGCTATCACACAAAATGAGAGCAACAAAAAATAGAAAAGGATTTGTATAAGACTCGAAGGTGCGAAGTTGAAACCAGCAGGAGAACGCTAGAAGAGAGACAGACATAATCTATTCTTAGCAAAAGAGTTAACTGACTGCCACCACTTTCACTCCACGGTTAAGAATCAGTTTTCGCACTCCCAACCGATCGGGTGGTTTTGTGAATGAGCAGCAGGAGATTTGTTTTTAGGCTTTCAATTGTGAAAGTAAGAAAAGGCAACAAGTCATTTTTAAGGAAATGCACGGAGACAAGCATTGGAAAAACAAATTTAAATGTTGGAGCCCACGTCATCTGGAATCTGGAGAAATACAAGAGCAGGCATTCAGCGCACACATACCGGGAAGAGTTGACGCATTTGTGCGGCATTCCAGTGAGTAGCACGACTGGTAACCAGCAGATGCATCATCCGCACATACTTTCCTAAAGGAAGTCCAATCATTCCCTTAAATACGAACGCCAGCACGGTTTACAGAGTTTCAAGCCTCAGCTGGAAACCGCAAAGTCCTATGAATCCCCGTTCCGATAGTACGAAAACCTCATCTATGTCATACCTCGGTGGAAGATCCATCCGACAGCTAGGCGAATAGCACACGCATTCTCCTTTGTGTCCATTCTTTACGTCCAACTGTTGCTGAGTTCTCCACCGTTTCAGGCGAGTAGCAACTTCCTCTAGGCGCTTTACTTTCCTGCCCAACACGGCCGCCTACAAAATCACTTATTTCTGCGCCATAAACTATGAGAACTGCCTTAGCTACCTCCTCTGTACCACTCTGATGCATCAGTGGAAAGGAAGGAGATTCCCGAATATCTCTGACCAAAGTCCGCGAAATCCAGAGCCAACCACCAAGTTCGCCACGACCGTACACTCGATACTTCTCATCCTATGAAGCATGAAGGTTATTCACACAATTTTTAGCCTAGTAATTATACTCACCCGCATTCTTGGTAACTCGCGACTAATGCCATGAGGCATTCTCGTGTGCTTCACCAAAATGATGTCCTCTTCCGCTTCCATAGCCTCCTTAAAAGAAAGAAAGTTGTGGGGAACTGGGTGAACCGTCGTCATTGTTCTCACCCTTTCTTCCTTCTTCTTCCGAGCCGCTTCCTTCACCCAACGTTCTCGGTCCTCGACGGTGGTGCGAGTAAGCCTTGTGTGGCCGAGACTATTCCACCACTGCGGCAGAAACAGCGTCCGTCTCATACCACACTCCAGACGTAGCAAAAGATCTCTCAATGTCTTCCAGGTTGCCGAGGGGTGATCGAGGTCCTTGAAACATTTTTTACGACGGTAGTATATAATATTCCAACAAATTACATGAAAAATTAGATAGCAACGTGACCCACCTTCCTGAAAGTAGGCAGTGCCTCTGGCCATTTGCGCTGCATCAACTCAACTGGGATTTTTCTCAAAAGCTTTCCAATGGTCCACGCAACGTAAAGTGTCTGTAGCTTTTCGCTGCCGTACAGATTATGCCCTTTCGCGATCGACCACTGAAACACCGGAGCTAAAACGCACAATAAATCTACATCTTTTTAACAAATGGGATCGTAGACAATTCTCAAGACCTTTAGAAGCAGAACAGAAGCAAGCAGAGGACAAGGCTCTCTCCCAACCACAATAAAATCCGAGTACCACAACTTCAAGCGTCTCATGTAACGTACTGGAGCGGTAGCAGCACTCTGCCGAAATCAGAACGCTCAGGTGATCAAGCGAACAGACCAGCCCGGAAATCTTCCCCAAGTGTTGTATCCGAAGATCCAAGGCCACGAAAGAGATATTGAGCAGCCCAATATAAAACTCCTCAATAGAGAAGCTTTGTAGAAGTCGACTGATACGACCAAGAAGATATCATACACTATGGCTATGTTTAACTGACCAGTGCCAAAAGGAGAGGTGTTCTTTCTCAGGAGGTACTTTTCAAAATATAGAGAGAAAGTACTTGAAACTAAAAACTGAGTTAGAAATGGAAGAGATAGCTAATTTAAGAAGCTTATAAACACACCAATTTCAAGATATGCCTCTAGAAAAAATGAAAACAGAATACCGTACGAAACCTCCACGGTTGAAAAACAGAAGGTAAAACACGCACGGTAGAGGAATGTTAAGTGCCATGTTTCGTCACACATGTGAATCAAGAGACAGCAAAGCTTACCTCAAACGCCCACTCCCCTTCATCCATTAACGAGAACTTCGAACAGAGATACTTCTTCTTATCAATCATTTTCTTCTTCGTTAATGGGTGTTCGCCATATTTATGCTCGACAAATTGATTCGAATACTTGCTGAAATACAATGTTGATGACCACAGCACGCTCGGTGAGAATAATGTGCATAAGGGAATTTTTTGACCTGAAGGAAGCATCATTGGACGGACAGCCCATCCGGAACAAGCTTGATGGATCTGGACGAGTGCCTGCCTCCACTCCGCGATTCTTGAGTTGAAGCAAATCGCTTTCTGAAACATTTCGTAGGAATATCAATCCTAGGATGAGATGCCTACGTTCATAGCAATATATGGTGAAATGGGTGCGTGGTAGCGCTGCCAGCTATGCATGAAGCGCCGGCTATCGCGCCCACCTGGTTCCAGGTTTCTGATTAGGATTTCCCACTCAGGACAACTTAGCCTTCTACCCCCCAGAGGGATAGAAGGCTTGGTTGTCCGTGATTAGTCAGTACCAGACTTGTGTGGGAAGGATAAATCACTGACTTTTTCATCGGCTGGCCACCGCAAGTCACTGTATGGCCAAATACGTATGCAAATCGCCTCCAAGACATCCCATAGAAGTAGAATGAGTGGCGCATCCCAAATAACGCCGCCCTTATCCTTTATATATTTATTACTCATTGCGTTTTGCTCTGTATCCAATGTATATTGATATTCTTTTTCCAACGTTTACCTTAAAATAAGGGATAAAGAACGGCGTTTCTTAATCCCATTTAGGATACGCCACGAACTCTGCTTCTGTTGGAATTCGTGGGAGATTTGAAGTAGTTTGCCATACAATAACATGCGAGCAGCCGATGAACAATTCAGCGCTCTATCTTTCCCAGACAAGTCTGGTACCAATTCAACGACCTCGAAGGGGTGGAAGTCTCAGTTGGCCTGGACGAGGATTCAAACTAAGAACCTGGTGATAGCAGGCATCTCCTACGACTGCGCTACACGCCCGTCTGCTTTAGTTATACGTAATAACGATAAATATAAATCTCGAATCTACACTGAAAGGAAGGGAGCTGTAAAAAAAAAAACGTCCAGGACCTCCCATTTTTATACGTAGCCATACAAACTCCGCAACCCTTTCTCGCTTGCAGACAGGGTCTCTGTCATACTAAACTGGTATGCTGGTATGGTAAGCACTTCATCATCGCGCGCTAAGTGTAGAGAGGATAACACTGAAAGCATATGCCAGATGGAGCTGGCAGCAAGTTTATAAGTAAAGAGGACAGGTGAATATTCTATTAATTTCTTTAGATCCCGTAGGGGAAGATCTAGAATGGCTCTTAATAACAGCCCAAAATGGCTAGATAAATGGTAAAGGTGCTTGCCATTCCTTTGCCCGATAAGCCATGCCCTCTCCAACAGCAGCTTGGCGCAGTACAGTTCGTGCATTTGGTCTATACAGTGGCTGAGCTGCCCGGCGTTCGAGGGGGACACGAAGCTCGCGTTCAAAATACGCGCAAGAGTCGGCGCCTCCTCCTACAGTACTACGCGCACCTCGAAAAGAACTAACCAAGAACATGTTCGTCAAGAGACTACACAGGAACGGGATTTTTTTAGGTATTACGCGATTATTCCGAAACTTTCTCTCTATCCAATCCTACTATGTACGAAATAGTCCGCACCACTACCATACCTCAAAACAAACAAAACCCATGTCTGTATGACATGATTTGCATCGCTATACGTCTGAGTAATGATATACCAGCGTCGAGTGTGCGGGCCACGCCAGGCTAGCCGGCTCCGCCGGCGTCGGGTATGGCGGCC
Source organism: Heligmosomoides polygyrus polygyrus (assembly GCA_947396885.1). Lineage (NCBI taxonomy): Eukaryota > Metazoa > Nematoda > Chromadorea > Rhabditida > Heligmosomidae > Heligmosomoides > Heligmosomoides polygyrus. Next base: position 81,912,547 of record OX377202.1, read on the forward strand.
ACGTTAGGGACGTAGCCCAAACCTAGCTACGCATGCTTCCTCACCCAGCGTCGGTCACCGGCTCCGCCGGCAACCAACGCTGGGTAAGGAAGCATCCGTAGCGTCGAGCACGTTGAAAGTTGCGCCTACTCCAGACTGATTTCTAGCTTGGTACCACTCACTCAGCATAGCATGCAGAAGAATGTTCTCAGCACTCCTTCATCTAGCGTTGAATTCACAGCCTATTGCAGCTTGTCAAGCCTAAAGAAATGTCTGACACTTCTGTCCAGTCGTTTTGCTTCGAGCCGCTAGGTGTGGCGAATTCGGGAGGTGACTTCATTAGCCACTAATTTTGAAGGAACGTACGGGAAGAATTATTCCGAGAGTCTAGTGGAGTCGAAAACTGGGGTGGGACGGGAACTTGGTTTCCGCTGTTGACGAACCACTACAGACAGTGACTTATGCCTCCCTCCTTTATATATGGTGCGATTTTCTGTCTCTGATTTCCCTACCTCCAATGTGTCAGATAGAAATCGTGGTCGGTTCGGTTTGAGAGAAAACCGATAGCACCACTCAAATGATCGATAATGTCGATCGATATCAACTGCCTGATCAAAACGCCCAATCTACTGTGGAACGCTCCCGTCGGCCAACATAATCAGGCAACTCCAATCCCGATCGGTTAGGTCTGAGAGAAAACCGATAGCACCACTGGTTATTTGATTGATAGCGTAAATGCGTCTTAATTGAACCACCAAAGTGGGGGTATGTGTGCTCCTCACTGTTGTATCGCTCAGCCGAAATAACTTCGAATGGGAGAATCTTACAGCCCGCAGCTAAGAAGCAAACATATAGTGCATTAAAAGATGAGATCGCGCCATGCACTCCAAAAATGCCATCTAACTGATCCTCCAAAGTGGGGATATGTGTGTCCCTCACTGTTGTATTTGTTGTTAAACTTACGCTATTAATAAATATCGCAACGTCTTAGAAGGAGGCGCAAGCGATAAATAGGAATCATGGGTGGGGCGGGGAGAAACTGTTGCATGCGCTCGACACAACGAACTTCGAATGGGAGAATCTTACTTACAGCCTATGAGCAAGCATATAGCGCAATTAGTGTAAAAGCCACTTAATCACAAAGGTGAGATATGCATGTTCCTCATCGTTGTGTTTGTTGTTCAACTTCTGCTATCACACGAATAAAAATCCAACAGCTTGGAAGGGTGTAGAAAATAGGAAGTTTATGTGGGCGGGAGAAACTGATGGGCTCAATCCAACCAACTTAGAATGGGAGAATCTTACTTACAGCCTACAGAATCAGGCACAAAACGGCTCAGGTGGACAGGGCTCATCGTGTTAAGTGGTTGACAGCCTCTTTAAGAAGCACACGAGTGGATATAAGTGCTACAACTAGCAGTGGGGATCAAATAGGCTGGGGCGGGAGGGCCACGATGTAGGAACGCTCAATCCGTCGTTTTGGGTTTTGGGTTGTATGAAATTCAAAATTATCAGCAGCACTGGTGGGTTGTATGAAATTCAAAATTATCAGTAGCCCTAAGGTGAACCAAGTTAGTTCACTTCTGCTGTGAATGGGCATACATGTGCCTTCCTACCAAGGGGCATACTCTAACGAGTAGAGCGAGGAGCACTAGAATAGGGCCGCAGATTCTCACCACAACACTGACGTCAACTTAAAAGGCTCTCGAAGAGAAACAAAGTGCAACGGTGGCAAAGGCAGTAACGAAGAGCGGCAGTATGGATTAACACAGCAGGAGCTGTTCTCATAGAAGTGAAGGCGGAAGCTCGTACACATCAGAATGTTATGCCCGAACGCAGAGAAGGTAGCAAGAACAGGAATGAGCAGTGACCTCGGCCATGCACACAGGCGGCAGAGTTGTACCCTGCGGTAACACAACTGTAGCAGCACCTAATTGCAAGCACTAATTGACCGGTAGCAAGGACAGGAGCCTTCAAGGGGGTCAGTTCGAAGCAGTAGCCACCCAACACTGCGCGGGCAGAGCCGCGGCGCCGGCCTATTTCGCAACGCCTCACGTGTCCTCCTCGGCAGCGGCGATTGCTCACCTCCCTGCGCTTCCCTTCGGAGAGAGAAGTCGACAACCTGCCTCAAACTTGGGTGATTAAACCATCGAGCCCGCGGAGTTTACGAAGTTTCCCACGGTCACGTTGAGACAAAAAAACCCTCCTCTATTATATATGGTGGGATGGGATAGGGTGGAATGTAAATAATCGAACAAATATGAAAGCAAAAACAACAAAAAAGCACCAGAAGTGCTGACCTTCTGCATTGCCGCTCCAGAAGTTGTTCACAAGGCGCCCTTCAGACAGTCCTAACATTGTCTTAACATAGTCAGTCAGGCTCATATACTGCTTCTGAAATACTCTGAATGTTCTTCGCATTCTGACGGAACAAAGAAAACGGCAGAACGTGCCTCTTCTTCTGGCACGGACTCCTCCTTCGAGTCCTCTGATTTAATCTGATCAGCCTCTGCTGCCAAGATTTCGGCCATTACATGCACTAAAACGTGATGCAGACATTCAGGAAATCAAAAGGGCACTAGGCTGAAACACCTACTGTTGTCCTGTTGCAAGTACACTTCGGCTGGTAGGGGCTTTGAGGTCTTGTAGTTTTCCCTATAGAGAGTGTCCCTGCGGTCCGACGATAACTCCAGGGTCACGGACATCTGAAGAACGTCTGATATGAGGTCTGGGCGAAAAAACGAGAGGGCGGCCCGGCCATCATACCTGCTCTAGAATCTCTCTCAATCGTTCGTAGAACACATCACATAAGTGATACTCATAAAACGTCGGGTCCATTGCGTTCACGAGCTGGTAGAACTGTGGTGCTGTCGAGTAGTACCGCAAATCGGAGTCATCCATGTTATGGCTAAAATGACGTTGGTAATAAATAACACAGCAAGGGCATGGGAGCTACACACACAATGAGCCATCTCTTTGTGTAACTACCATGTGTCTCTGAATGCACTGGGACAAACAGATGACCTAATCTTTTTTCTTTTTTTCTGTTAGAGTTCTTAAGTGTAGTTTCGTGATGTAAGAAAAATTTCAAAGAAACATCGAAAAGTTAATAGAGAAACTTACACGAATATTCTCCTGGCTACAAACCAGTAGAATCGACCATGGCGATCTCTACCTACTGGCTCCATTCTGAGCGGCTGTTTAGACGGGAATTCATCGAATGGTAAACAGTCTTGCACTCCTCTCATCTAGAATTACGAAACTATCAACGCAATCCAGTTATTGGCAGAAGCTTTAAAAAACAAAGGACAAATTTGGTCGAATCCCTTATAAATGAGATAAACCAAGCGAATCGGAAAAGAGTCAAACCCTCGTATTGCTCAAAGGCAAAAGTTACGACACAAAAGTCAGGCTGAACGGTGACGTTAAGATTATTTTATTTCATTCCGGTTGAACCTTATTCCTGCCTGCCTAGATAAAGGTAAAGGAAATCTGAAGGTGTGCTTGGCCCAAAGTTATTTATTTATTTATTTCTGGCGTGAATTGCAATCAATCACACGCGTATAGGACACTATCAAAAACAACAAATACGAAAATATGTAACTAAAATCATCTACAAAAGACCTCTTCGGGTTAAAACGTGCTTAAACTGATAGACAGACATGTTAAGAAAACCTTCAGATTCACCTATAAGCAGGTTGAGTTCCTTAAGGTTCCGATAAGTGTGGAAGTTAGACGCAACCTGTGACCTTGGCACTTGGGATAGAATGTAAGCCTTCCTCCTCTACTCCTCGTTATTGGGACAACAAAAAACTATGCTTTCAATGGAAATTCTGTTTATACAAGTAATTGGATGTGTTTCTTCAGACAAGGGTTAAAAACGGAAGTGCAAAACTCCATAATGGGTCTAACATAGCATTTGTATGCAGAGGTATGTGCGGAGGCCAGCCAATGGACAGCTCAGTCCACTATGCTTCTCAGAGGCATTATGTGCCCGTTCAGCAACATTGGAAAAGTGAAAGCAAGTCATGGTTCTACCGGGTGCGAAGCGGGCATGAAGCTGACTCGTGGACGCACGCACAGGACGTCAGCTCTGCCGACTATTTTCATACTTCTTAACCCTAATTTGGAGAAACTGCAACAATTAGGCGGTAATCCGTATCAAATGGCTGCACGAAAACGCCAAAAGGTGCGATTTACGGCGAAGTACATCAACACCGCGCCTACTTCACAATCGGAACTTCCACATCTAGTGGTGAACACTGGACGTCCATGTCGATGGACTAATTGATTATGATGAATTGAAGTAGTTAAGCAAGCACACAGCTGAGACGACTTCAAACTAGCTGATCGATCATCACTAATTCACTAAACAACATTTTAAAGCATTGGATATCATGTAACCCCTCCGAAGCAATCCTATCCGAGAAAAGCAACCCAAGAGAGGCAGCTGCGTCCCTGCACAAGATCGGATCGCACCCTTTGATGAATTTGCTTGGGAGTCGTCACATCATTGGGAACCAAACGGAGTTCTAAAATAAATTCAGGGCAGGGGATGGAGGGGACTCTGTGCTCCCGTCAAACACGCACATATCCCTTGATTGACCACTACAACTCCCCTTAACCTCTTGTTAAACAGCTAAGCTCACAGGACGCCTGAATTTTGATTAAACATGTCTCACTGTGACGCTGAGAAAACTACCATATATAACACTGGCGCCAATACTTCAATAAACATAAAAACCGTTAACTGTAGAAAACCAGTGCAAAAATCTCATCAGTAGAAAAAAACTAGCGGCGCAAAGCAAAATTTCAACAAAAAACACTGAGGCGCACCTTATGTTTCTCACACAGCTCGCACATCCACTCATCAGGCTTCTTCTCGAGATTAGCACACGCGAGATGAAACGCTGCCTCACAAGTGTCGCACAGCACCATGTCGCCGCTTTTTGTGCAAGAACGGCATGTCTCCTCATGCTGAATCCAAGAGGCTATCAGTTCAAAAGGAGCATATAAACCTAGCACACGAATGTTGAGCTGAAATCAAGGACAACTGACCTCTAAACGGCCTCCTGTGGCGACCACGACTTTTTTATACTCGTTCGAGTAAAGAAAGCGATAACTAAGAAACGTGATAAGAACAAGACGCGTTGAGAAATCGACAAACGGATAATTCGGGGCATTAACCGCTTCCATCACTTCAGGTGGAACGTTTGGATCACATGACAGGTACTGCCGGAGTACCTGAAAGGGGAAGAAGGTAAAAAGGAAGACTGAAAACTCGTCCAGTGTATACTTATAGTGAGAACAAGGAGGGCCACCCTCAAAATCCACTCTGACATCAAACTTTTGTCGATTAAAATAGTAAAAGAGTTACTCATGCAGAAACATACCTCTGCATAAGTCATAGGCTCTAAGCAGGCTGTAACGATATTGTACGCGTTGTTTGTTTCGTTGCCAGAAAAGTGAACCTGAAATGTTCGACTGACAGTCGCTAAACAGGAAATGAAGTCGTCATGAGGGCGGTCCCACGTACCTGCTCTTCATCATCATTTTTAAAACACATCCTAAGGAGGACGATATGAATCTCTGCCAGTAAGCAAGAGTTCTCTTGAGACAACAAAGCCGCACAGAAATCCTCGAAGAGGAAAGGCGACAGTCGTAACGTGCGCCAGTAACTGCGCAAAAGCTCATAAAGCTGAAAAGGACGACGATGAAGGGGGCGTAGAAGAAAAGCAGACAGCCGCTATAGTGAACGTAGTAACTGCAGCTCACCTCTACCGTATCCAGTAAATACTCGGTCGGTACGGGAATATCCCTACTGCTTTCCGGAAGTACAAGTGGAGGAATTTCGGAAGGCTGCAGATCAACCCAAGGCAATCGACAGCTATCGGCCTAAACGATGAAGTGTTGAATTTTTCTTCTCCGTAGCGAGGATTTTGGACACTCCACATGTCGACGTTTCCCATCCTATTCTTCAATATGGCCTACCATCGCCAAGTTTACATTCATAGATTACAATTAGAATAGAAAACTTGAAAGTATGACACAATAGTGGCACTCTGTTGAAGGCAAAACTGCAGATCTAAAACGGTGTCGGAACAGGGGCGATATTATAGATGATAAATGTTCGCGCTAAAACTAACGCTGTGCAATTGACAAAACACTACAGTTGTAGCGTCGTACCGCACATAATGTTTGGAAACGCGAACAGCTTTATAGAATCGATTGCGGATGAAGGACGGCATTGGCCTTATTTACTTAGTTGCATTAGCCTCTTGTGGCATGCACCAAGGACTCCACTTCTACAGCTAGCGATGGGGAAAGTCGAATGCATCTTTACCCTATACAACGACTAGGAGTGGCTCGCCGATGAACAAGTCATCCTTGTCCTACCCTTCGAAGAGAATTCTGGTACCAATTCAATTCCCCGCCCCTACGGGGATGGAAGACTAGGTTGGCCTAACCGTACTTGAAACAAGATCCTCTGTTCGGTGGCGCGATATTCACAGACAGTCATTGTCTCCAACTACACTCTATATGCCGTTATTGCGGCGTACAAGAAGAGAGTGTAGAAATTCCCAAAGTGCTGCTACTCGAAGATATTCTTCAAGATTTGTCAACTAAATGCATAAGAAGCCATCTTTTGGGCTCAAAAGCTCCACGTTAGTCACTTTCTTAAATTAACTTCACGACACCTACGAAGAATTAAAAAGAGTCTCAACACGTGGAGGAGTGAAAGGTCCTCAACTATCACTATTTTGTCTAGTCATTTACAACAATAAAAAATATGCATAATAAGAAAGATTAGTTGTTTTCTGCTTGGGCATTAAAACGCACCAGATCATCCTCTGCGGCTTGAAATGATCCATCGGTGGTGATACAGTCTGCGTCTTGCTCATCCTCCAGAAATATATGGGACTCTGAAACAGAATTGAGCCGGCATTTTGCAGGGAAATGAAGGGGTATTTACGCAGTCCCACAGGCCTTGATTATATGAAGAAAATGTAACAGTAGAAAGTGACAAATTGTTTGCAGATGTTGCACAGATTCAATTCCACGATGAGGTTGCGAAAACAATTGGAAAGAGTAAGTCACCTGTGGCCTACAGACGCTCTCGAAATGGAACAAAATACAGGGTGCGCCAAAATTATGGCGACAGCACATGCGCAAACAATTTGACCTTTTATTCGGAGCGACTGCTTTTTTTCGTGCTCTTATTGTTTTTATTGAGTCAATTAGTTTATGCTTATCTCAGTCAAACATAACAATAAGTCGTTTTTCAAGATAGTGAAACGTTCGTGCCACCGTTCTTAAATCATTGAGCTTTACCGTCAAGGCTTCTCGGCACGCTACATTCACCACCGTCTTGGAGTTCATCAAAGTATTATGAATAGTCCATCAGACGCTAAGAAGACCTGAGAACCGAGGATGATGGATCCGGACGGGAAAGACACGTATCTGTGACAACTACGGAAAACATTAGGAAGGTACGTGAACGAATTCGCAGGAAGCCGGCGCGCTAGGTCCGCCGGTTGTCGGGAAAGTGGGCATCATGGAGACGTCGTCGAGAAGAATATTCCATAAACTAGGACTTAAGGCCTACAAGAAGACCCACGTGTTCCCTCCTGGACCTTCAAACAGGAAGGAGTTCCAGCTCACAGAGCAAGAATGCTGCAAGACTGGTGCAAAGGCAACTTTCCGCAATTCATCAGCGTCCACGAGTGGCCAACCAACTCTCCGGATTTGAATCCGATGGATTACACGGTCTGGCCAGCTCTGGAAGCCAAAGCCGGCGGGAAACCTCACAGCCCCGTGGATCTTTGAAGAAAGGCGAGGGATGAGCTCTACGCGCCTTACTTGGGTGCCGCCGTCGATGCCTTCCCGAAGGGTCTCAAATTCTATATCGCTGCCGATGGAGATATCTTCGAACCTCAATGTTGCGTATAGTTTACTATAGACTGATAAACATTATCTCGTCGTTGGCTTCTCGAAAGTACCGCATTTCCTCTCTCGGCGAATTGAAAACCTTGTCGCCATAATTTTGGCGCACCCTGTATAAGTGGGTCTTGCTGGCAACTTAGTCAGCCCTAGAACCTATTCGTTAACTGTACTGCTATTAAAAAAAGCTGTTGGTGTAGACAAGGAATGACACAGAATTACTAACACATTACCAACATGGAATTACAACCTTCCTTAGGCATAAAATAACAACAAGAAAGAAAAATCAATAATATAAGGCATACGTGATGTTCTCAGCGAGTACTCCTCTTCGCTCGATGACGATTCAGAGTCCGAACACGACGTATAATCGTATGGGTGCTCCTCACCATCGTCAACCTCCCATGGCTTCGAATGCTTTGAGTGTTTCCCTGATCGTCCTCTCGGCGTTGACCTGAAAAAGAATTTGATGTGTCAGAATACAAAGTGGCAGCTACTTCCCGTACTGGCTGACTTTAGGGAGCAGGGTATGGGACTACATTGTCTATATCACTGAGAACAGATTCTCCTCAACCAAGTTGCCAAATGAAATTGCATCGTAACAACTTCACGTGCCTGAATTGGTGATTCAGCCAATCATAACAATAAAGGTTAAAGGATATGACGAGTTGCGACCTACCTATTTTAGGGATTTGAAACGCCCTCTCCTTCCACGGTATGTCATGGAGACAATTAAAATGCGTATTTGGCTTATACAATGAATTGCGATGGCTAGCCGATTGACAAGTTCCAGAAATTCCAGACAAGTCTAGTACCGATTCACCATGGACATAAGGCGTGATGAACCTGAGCGGGGAATTCGAGCCAACAACCTGGGGCCGGATTCAACAACGACTTACAGAGATTTGACACAGAAATTACAGCGGAAACTCCTGAAGAAACGCGAACTAACGCGACTTATCTTATGGTGAAATGTCGGCGTTATCAGGATTTTCCGCTGTAACTTCACTGTCAAATCTCTGTAAGCCGTTGATGAGTCCTGGACTGCGGTACACGCGACAACCGAAGTCACCGGTTGTTCCACAGCGCTCCTAATCATATTAATGCTGCTTGTAATGGAATGCGTAGACTAAATTGCGGTTTGACATAGGAGTACACGAATCGCGACGTAATAGCCTTTATATTCTATTTGCATCACGCAATAATTCTAATAGTGGCCAACTAATTAACACTGATTACGTAGTAACCTTGAGCCTTATTAGAGCAGCCCAAGTTAGCTATATCTTGTCTTGGAAATAAATTGGGACTGATGAACAGCGACTTCACGTCTATTACGCACCTAATGAAGTACTAACAGGAAAATGCCCTCTAAATGGCAGAATTTCACCGCTGTGGACGAAAGTTGAAAGCAACTTCTCGCAACTGAACTCACGATACATTCCAAACGCCAGTGTCAAATTCGGACCTGAACGGCACTGACACCATCTAGCGGTACGGGAGCTCTCGGAAAAACTGGAGTAGAGGAGTAACACTTTCTACACCCGTATCCGACTGGAACTGATGCAACGACACGCTACATTACGCACTTTCGTGTTTCAGTTTGTTGTGACCTATGGGAGCGCCATGTGGCAGTGCCTTGTGACGTATTCTTTGTCGTTTCTACATGCCTGTTCGTTTTTCAATAACTGGATTGGTTTGTTGTTGTTCTATCGACATTTATATATATACAAGGCGTATACATCTTCCGCCTAGATTAAACACGAAAACAAACATCTTCCGCCTATATCCAAGACGAATCTGAAGGCTCGATTCGGGACTAAGCAGGATTGTGCCCACTGTACACCAGAAATATGGCTTAAAACGGCTAAGTTAGATCAGCCACACCCCGGAGTTCCTTCCATTGCCTAGTTATGTGCTTTCCTCCGCGTCAATGTTTATCTGAGTGTTCCACGACCATCAATGGAGCGGGCACCAGCCCGCTTAGTACCCTCGATTCTTCTATCACAGAGAAATCACCGATTGTAATCATATTTGCAAACGGCACTCGGTGCCTCACCTTCTTTGATCATCCAAAAAACCGGTGGCCCAATATCTAGGCCTGCACGTAACTCGATTCTCTTCTATTATTCCTTGTCTTTGTTGTAATTATGGTTTTGTTGTTTCGGTTTCCCCTGGCTTATTGACTTGTAACCGGTGCAATCCTAATCAGAGAGTCCCACCTTATAAAGGGGCGTGCGTTCTAGCCCTCATCTTCTAGGCGCATCCACCTCCCAACTCCTAAACTTCCTCGAGAGTCTGGTGCTCGCCCTACGTTGAACATTATGTTGCATGTGTTTCCATTTCAACTAATATTTAAAAGTGTGCAAAACGCGGACCTCCTTATTGGGACTGCACCTTTGGATCCTTGGTCTCCATGCCCGCAATGCACTAATTTTACTAATAGACGCAATAATCCGATGGTTTGCGCGTACAAGGTAAGCTTTGGATGGATTCAGTGTTGAGAAATTGAAGGAATTCCAGGATGTGGCCCGATCTGACACATTTCTGTTAGATGGGTCACATCCCGTCACGAGGAGCAAAGCAATTATTCATCGTCAAAGTGAAATGCCTCAGAAATCTAAGCAGCATGGATATTTTGAGCAAAATCATTGCTGTTCAATGACATACATGAATTCAAGCCTCATCGAGATTTAGAAGATGTAAATGCTTGCTCATTGAAAAAAACCCACTATCCCCGCAGTATTTCAGCAAACAGACAAAATCAAATTCCACTCACAAAAAAAAAACTGTAAAAAGGCGACCCGATCGGAAGCAAACAAAGAGCGTCTGCAAGGAGAAAAAGGACGGACCTTGTCTTTCCGTCAGAGGCCCTGCTGTTCGTCTGGGATTTCGACTTCGCTGCAGCCTGTCGTCCTCGCTTTTTGGTCTGCGCTTTGGCCGAGCTCTTCGCCGGTGTGGGAGAAGGCGACACTCGCTGAGCCTGTGCGTGCTCGACGGCCTTCCTCCGCAGGCTGATTCGGAGCGACGGAACGCGTTCCGTCACCGGTGTGCTCGCTCCGGGCATAGATGGTGCACAGCTCAAGAACTGCAGAGAGATTCATTCAGAGTCGCATGAAGAAGCGGACGCACAGTCGTAACTCGGCGACGAAGAGAACAAAGAGGAGCAGCAGAAGTGGCGGAAAACGGCTTACCGACAACCATTTGATGCGACCCAAACGCTGATCCTGATGGTCTAGAAGCCCTGTCAGAGTGCCTACACACCCAGCAAGGTTGAATGCAATCTCTACGCTATTCACAGTTTTCTTCCCACGACAAAACTATTAACGATGGAGCACAGAGTTGACAATGGAGCACGCGGCAACGGTCTCTGAACAATTCATTCGCCTGGCTAAATGGACAAGTGCATGGTGCTCCATCAGATGGATGCCCTTCGGATTTCTTACTTTTCCAGAACTCATGGTCAGTATATCCTACGGCTTTTCGGCCTTGTTTCGCCGGACGAATGCAGCGTCTACGGTGGCGCGACTGTCTGTTTTACACAGATACGCGGGCCCGAACTGGTGAACAACCGTGGGCCCCTACAATGTCCGACGACGAAAGGATACGACTTGAGGAGGAAGCGCCGAGTTCGCAAGGCGACTCGCTAGTCGCTGTTTCGCAACCGCCGCGCTGACCCGCACGCCTCTCTCACCGCCTGCGCCCTCCTCGGCACTCGAACCCAAAACTCGGATTTAACCCTCCACAACTCCTGAATCCGAAAAAATTCCTCCAGAAGGACCACCCTCAGCAAAAGTATGACGTCACAACGCGATGACGTCACCCGGAAAGCTACCGTATCACGCCTGTAGCGCTTTCCTCGGAAGTTCTGCCGTGACCGTAGTCGCGTCGCTGCGAGACCGACGGCGGCCCTAGCCGCGAAATTGCACAATTCAAAGCGGCTTCCTGCTTCCGAAGGCTTTTCTCGTCCTTCTTTTTCTTGCCACTTCTTTTCTGTCCAGGTGGTTCCTCGTTGAGCTTATGCCTGATACATCGGTGCAATATTCTCGTCCGGTCTACCCTGCTTGGTGGGTTCCGTCGTATAAGCAATCATGGAGTGAGCTCTCGTGGTTGTTCTGCTGCCTTCGTCGTCATTGAATGTCGTTTAAATCGCTGCTCTAATTTCGCTCTCGATATCTTGTTGCTACTTTCGTTTATTTGCCTGAACTTTGTGTGATTTCACTCCCGAGTAGGATGGATCTGTCGCGTCGATTGGAGAGAAGTGTGCAGTTCACTGCTTATAGCAGTAATTGAAGAACTAGTTAAAACGGTGTTTAGAAGTCTTACGTTTGACTATCGGGCACTTGGGCATTGGTATCTGTTCTTGTCAAACTATCATACTGAAGTTGTTGTTTAGATTATACGGCCAAAGTTACGACGTAACCAGGTTCTTACAGCTTGAAGAAGGATTAAGGAGTTGAAGAAATTGAAGTGGAAATTATCTGACCGGGAAGGCATTTCGAATCTATCTAGTGGGGCAACCGTTAAATGTCAGCCTCGTCATTCCATGCCTCACAACCACGTCCACTGAACAGTGGTGTAGGATTTTGTGAAGCTGTTGAGCCAAGATTGTTATGGAAGCTTTATTCGGCTTACGATTCGGCGTAATCGCCTTTTTCAGAGCCTGGAAAAGACAAAAAGAGTTTGAGAAATTACTCGTTCAAGGACCATTTCAACTACAGGTGGCTCGAAAGTTAGTGAGAGAATGAAACGAATAGGGAGTAAGGCAAGCCGATTGACCTTATGGAAACAGCCGAAAGGCTGGTTGGTCACCCTCGGATGGAGAACGACTGGGTGAATGAGGTCCTCAATTCGGATGAGCCCCTCAGCGGCCCTCCGGCTGGCGCCCAGACTCGCAGAGGTCGGCAAATGAGACCAACTCCTGGGTTATGGCCACCCGTTCCTCCTTCTTAGTGGCCGCGGGATTCTTGATCGCAATCCACAACGCCTCCAGGGTTTTGCACGCCGCGATATCGAACTCACGCGCTAGGATCACAAAATCCTACACCACTGTTCAACGACATGCCAAGATTCAACGACAGTGGAGCGTGGAACACCACGTCCAATGATTTTGAACGAAAGACCCGACATCATGAGACAGCAGCTGAAGCTCTCGCGGAAACTCGAGCGAGCGGTTGGAGACACAAATCACTACCTGCTCCTCCTTTAGAACCGATTTCCTCCTCGTCCTCATTTGTCAATCTTTTTAAATTGGGGAACAATATTGTTGTACCAGTTTTTCTAGGAGAGGGCACCGCTGGAAAAGAGAAGAGTTCTGTGAGGCTGCAGAAACTAGGATATTGACATTCTCCAGCGAGAATAAAAAGTGCCGAATGAGGACGAGGTGAACATATTAGCGTGGTGGGTGTTAGCTCATTTTGCTATGGTTTCGTATTCGGAATCCTGGAGCTGGGGTGAATTGCGACAAGTCAAGCGCAACATGCTGTTTTGACGGACAGTGCAATATCGAAGAGAAACACGCCTAGGAGGGAGAACCCTCCTTGTTGTTAGTGACGTTGCTTATGTTCTGTGCAGTTACTTCCCTCTGTTATCGTTATGGGACACTCCTGCCTAAATTGTGGTGCCTGTAAGCTAGGCTTGTAACTTTTTGGTGCATGTCTAGGTCGAAGGTCCGCTTTCCTTTTTCTTCATAACATCCATAGAATCTGATCAAAATCTGATGCAGTCCCAATAAGGGGGGGGGGGTCCACCTTACACACACTTGAATAATAGTTGAAATAGGAACACATGCAACAGAATGTACAGCGTGGGGCAGCCAGTACTCTCGAGGAAGCTCAGGGGTTGGGGATGGACAGCCAAGAGAACGAGGGGTTGAACGCACATTCAGCCATAAGGTGGACCCCTCTTTGAGTATGCACCCAAAACGCTGAGCACGGTTGTGTGTCCATTACTACTGTTGACAGGCGCCCCTGCTTGCTGCGGCTGGCTTAGAACTACTAGTTAGGCATAAGATACATCGTGAACGCCTCTCTAATAATTGTGCTCTTTTTTCTATCGTCTCCCATATGACGTTAATCGAACGTTCCTCCTGAATAGCTTCACTGTATCAAAGCACAACTGATTCAGAATGATGGATTCCTCGATTAGTAGTGAAGCCCGATACGCGGAGTTGTTTTCATTGTTCGAAAGTGCTTCACAGGAATACTTCGTGGTTAGTTTCTTTTTAAACCCATATTCTGGTTTTTAACCAAAACCTTTTGATTGAAGTTGGGCTTATTATCACATTCGCGACGAGGTCCACTAATTTGAATGGACAGCGGAGAGGGCGCGACGGACGAGGTCCCTTTGAGTGTATGAGGAAGTTTGGGTCAGAACTGACTCTATTGATGTTTTTGTTCGTTTTTTTTTCGAATTCGCAACAATGTTGGGTTTGCGTAGGCGGAAAAATTATTGGCTTCAACTAACTAACAAGACAATGACCTCCCATTGCTGAAACACAATAAACACAAATACTTCTAGGAAAGAATTAATGCACAAACTTCAAATGAAACATGAATTGACATGAAGTACAGGACCACCATAAACAAATTCGTTTTTCATGGATTCCGTCTTGGATGTGTTGGTCACTGGACCGGATTCCGCTCCTTGTGCATGTAACTAGTATAGTATCTGCGATGCATCATCCGTCGATGTCGTGATGAGCACCATGTCATCAGCGAGTTGCAAGTGATTCAACTGCTTGTCATCACTTTCGATACCACAGGTGTTCCAGCTGCAACGGCGGATAGTGGCTTCCAGACATGCTGAAAAAGTTGTGAGTGATTGGATCCCTTTGTCGCATCCTCTCAACACTGCCTTCAGGTCGCGGTAGAACGGTTGGAATGCTGTGGTGTCACGAACTCTTCTTCTACGGGGTGTCGTGGAAGCGATTAGAGTGCGTTTTTGGCCATACAATGACTTGGTCAGCCGATGAACAAGTCAGTACCCAGACAAGCGTGGTACCAATTCACCGACCCCGGAGGGATGGAAGGCTTGGTTGCCCTGGATGGGAAACTCGAACCAAGAGCCTGGTATGGGGTGCACGCGACAGCCGGTGCCTCCTCAGACTGCGCCACACCCGCTCGGACGTACAGTAAATAACAGTAATCAGACGAAAATTCCAAAACGAATGGCGCATTCATGGTCACCATCTCTGATAACCCATAGGCGAAGTTTGGGTGAAAATGTTCTCCTACCTCTTTAGGAACCTAGTATGGGGTGAAAGTTTCGAGAAATATGTCTCCACACCTGCTTTTAACAAACAGTCCATCTATCTTCAACATTTTTGGAATACGACTCACCAAACGCGCTTCAAGACGTGCTCCATGTGTCACCCATGTGCTGCATTTGTCAGTTGACAACGATTATACACGCATTCCCGACTTACTTCATAACGAACTGTATATAGGAAGGAGAACTGGTGACAAGCTCTTACAGAACAAGCATTTGGGAGCCTATTGTGGCATGAATGCCTACTAAATGTAGGGTGGTAATAAAAATCGATCAAGGAGTGAACTTTATAAAATGGAAAAATTCCGCGAGTCACGGGAATCGAACACCTTGTCTTTCACATGCGAGGCGACGTCACCCACCCCTGAGGCAAAGCTCTGGTCGCAGAAGACCCTTTCGCTACCTTTCTTTAACCACGAAGACCCGTGTCATGTAGCCTGGGTGCAGGTGCCGACGGTGCGATCCATTAGCAAGCATTTCAGCATTTAAATGTTAACGCCCCAATCCAATAGGTCTCGCTTCTATCATGTAGAAATCAGAAGTCGTATGTGATGCCGTACTACAGGGTGGGTTTCTGGAGAAATAACGATTGTTCGTCAAATTCGCCCGATCTCAATCCTGTTGAATAAAAGCAAATATTTTTATTGGAATAGGTTCTTGCAAAGCTGTGGCTCGCCTTTTGTGTCACGCTCCATGCGGACCGCTCTGTGCATTTACCTCTGCAGCTTTCTGCGTTATATCGTTAATTCTGCGTTACCTTTGGTCATCCAGCACATTACAGTTTTGTTAAGGACAACCAGGAAAGTGGATTTAACGATTTGCTCTCACGAACCAGGCAACTGTCGTCTGAAATTGGTAAAGCAAAAATTTCCAAATGCCAAGTAGCGCAAAGTGAGTGATCCATTCTCTGTTATGTCTTCGTTGAGAAATCGTCGATCTCAGTTTCCTGAGAAGTTTCTATCACTATTCTGTTTCAGAGCTGCAGTGCAAACTGCAGTCTACTGCACAACGCCTGGCAGAGGTCGAATCTCTCAGGGAGCTATGGAGAACGGAGTGTGAAAATCAGCGTCAGCTAGAAGCCGAACTTGAATCGAAGACGCGAGAACTCCGCGAGCGTAATCAAGGTGCTGTTTACTCAGCTTCGCACGGAGCTTTACGAGTGATTTGGGTAAAACAATGGAACAGATAACTTGATAGTATCTCTGGACTAGACAAAAACACCCTTTATTAAGAGTATATCGTCCTATTAAAGGATAAAAGATAGAAGACAGCGTTAATCTATCCATTTTTTGACGCGCCTCGCATTCTACTTGTACGGAATATCGCTGAGGCCAATTGAATGCGTGTTTGCCCTATCCAATAACTTAAGATGGCCAGCAGATGGTCAAGTCAGTGTTTTATCGTTTCCAGGGAGGTCTGGTACCAAAACACCGACCCGAACGGATGGAAGCCTTTGCTGGTCTGGGCGGAAGCCACCGAAATAGAAGTCCATTCGAGGTGCATGCGAGAGCCGGCGCCTTCTCCGACTGCACCACACACTCGCCCATTATTGGGAGTGAGTGCGAATATAGAGCGCATTCTCAGTTTGGGGTCACGCTGGAAAAGCGAGTCAAGCACGTGAAAGGTAGCTTCCCAGGATAGGGGATCGCACCATCTATCCTTTGTAGGTGATTGCTTGTTTTCACTTTTGTCGCCGTTATCGAACACACGGAGCGAGGCGAGTCTTTTTCTTCCCAACCAGGATTGCGCCGAACATTAAGAAGATATCCCGACTTCTGTGTTTTTCCAAACAAAGTGTCCGGTGCAATACAAACATCAGCTGAACGTTGATGGAACGAGTGGCGGGCTGAGTCAAACTTTGGAATTTTACAACGCCGTTTTCTACTGACGATGAGGTCTTGACTTCTTTGCTCTTTTGGTACCGTTAGTCATCACATAGGCCAAATACATCTACAAACTGCCTTTCCCATCTCACTTAGGCATATGACGTAGTGTGGCGAATTCCAAACGGGGTTTTCTAATGTCGGTAGTCCATGAGTCTACAATCTCACGAGGTTTTTGGGAACTTTTTTTGGACGTTTACTTATTTTGGTCGAAAAACTACGCGTCGGCCTAATTATTATGTGCTGGTTGAGGTCTGATTTCGGAGTTGTATAAAGCCGTTAATCAAAAAGGATGTCCTGTCCAAAGGTTCAGCAAAGCCAGCTGCAATGGTGTTGTACTACATAGTGTTAGCTTCATTAGGATAATCAGCCAGGTAGATATCGCGATGTGCCGAGGGGTGCATGGCACAGTCTCTAGGTATAAGATAGCTCTATAGCGAATCTAAGTAGTTTTTTATTTGAAGCGCTAGTGATTCCATAATGATTGTATAGGTGATTTTTGGGCCACCCTACGCATCACTTTCATTTAAACTGGACACTTGCCATGCAGAAAATGAACATACCTGAAGCGTAAGTTTGTTGTGAGAAATTTTGTGTGAAGACTTGTGTTTTAAGAATAATTGTGTGCATCTTTTGAATGGGCGTAAATTTCTATTCCATTGGTTAAAACCGTGTCTTCGGTACATCCTAAAGTGCTCCAACACACAAAGAGTTGTTCGTGTGAAGGGATTGTGCCGTGCATTCTTCTAGAACATTGCAGCGTTTATTTGATTGGTGCTGTTAATGCTGTTTACGTAATTTGTACAGTGGAGAAGGGAGGCGTATTTGCTCTATTGTAAGTGCCTTTGCCGTTTCTAGAATTAATTCGCTTGTAAACAGCAAGAGCACTTTCATTCCAATAGGCAGCGAGTCTACTGCGAGTGCTCGACACAATCTCTCCCTATAGCACGCTGTCACCTGTATCACCTGTCGTCCCGTTGATCATCGACTTGCTCGAGCGGACGCCAGCAGCGTCTCCATTCGTCCCTGTCACGTGCCAGAGTGGTCCAATGGATCTTCCTCGCTCGAGGGGCACGAACAGCGTCATATCGGTCGTTCAGGGCTTTCACGAAGAAGTCCGACCAACGCGTTGGTGGGCGTCCCGGTGTTCCCTTGACATCCCGCGGGATCCAGTCGGTGATGGTTCTCGTCTAGCGGGTGTCTGTGAATCGCATTACGTGGCCGGCCCACCTAATTTTCTACGACTTGGCCCTTGCGACAGCGTCTCTGACTATAGCACACTAGCGGGTTCATTGCATTCCAACGCTTCAGGATAAACTTAGATGTACTGTGAGAGGTCAAACGATAAGAACTTTGGTACTAAGTGGGCTGATGCCCGCTCCTAGATTGCAGATGGTCGTGGAACACCCACATAGACACGGTTTCAAGCACCGAACTATAAGGAAGTAACTTCATGGTCTGGCTGATTCAACTTCTCGCTTTAAGATACCTTGCCGTTGTGCATCGGGCAACAGCCCGCTTTGTACCGAGTTTTGGGTCTGTTCTTTTCGAACATGCTTGCTTTTGTGTGAGTCACGAAAAGAACCATGTTCAAGAAAGGTGTTGTGCTGTTTTCATCACTATAAGGTCCTTCATATGGTGTCTCAAAATGGTATAGAATGTTCGAGTGATTATCTTACACTTGGAATTTCGTATAGTTCTGGCTTCAAAATGCACGGAGGCTTTGAGCTGCGGTATAGTGACAATCTTGCGACGAGATCCTGTTATTTATTAGGTTGGCAACTAAGTTCGTGGACTCGCAGGAATCTTCTACAAAAGTATTTATTAACAAATAACAAATGGTAATCTTCAATCAGAATAAGGTCCCTTGAGACGTAGAAGTGCTTCCCACTTATCAACTAGCTGGTCCATCCCACAGCAGTAGAATTCTTCTGCTTTTGAGACCAAGAATCCTTGGAGGTGCATTTTAACCTGGTCCACATTAATAAATCGTCTTCCAACCAAAAAGGGCTGCACTGAACTAAAAAGTAGTCAGTCGGCGCACAGTCTGAGCTGTAAGGTGGATGAGTTAGACTCTCCCAGACAAGCTCTTCGATTTTTTGAAGAGTCCGGTTCGCGAAGCGCTCTCCGTTTGATGATGTCAAGAAGGCGTCAACTTCTGGGAAATCATCAAGAGCTGTTCCACCATTGATGATGAAACCTACTCTTCTCAACATGGCCGCACGCAGGCTGAACTCCGCTAGAATCGGCTGAGACAGCTTTTCACTACCGGAATTATCTTTCAGCAAGACAACGCCAGATCAGACGTCGAGAGTCGGACGCTTCAAAAAACCGAAGACCTTGCCCCGGGAGCGTTTCACTCACCCACCTTACTCGCCCAGATCATGCACCTAGTGGCTACCACCCTCTTAGTTCGTTGCAGCACTTCTAGGTTGGAAGACGATTTATTAATGTGGACCGGGTCAAAATACACCTCCAAGGATTCTTGGTCTCAAAAGCAGAAGAATTCTACTGCTGTGGGATGGACCAGCTAGCTGATAAGTGGGAAGCAGTCCAACGTTGCACGAGGTTCGGTACATGTCGCGTAGGTGAGCACCATTGATAGATGGGAGCGCGCCAGCCAATGATAACCAAACAGAGCAGAGACCGAACACATGCCGTCCCATCAGGGTACCAACTGTACATGCTCTGTCTGAATGGCATGCCCATTCAATGCGGTCTGATTGGTTTGGGCGCTCCCACCTACCAATGCTGCTCACCTATGCGACATATACCGAAAAATCCGTTGAATTTCTGAAAAGTCCCGTCATGCCGTTAACCCAAATGCAACTTATATTGATTGAAAGTTGTTATTTGTTATTTCTTAATAAACACTTTTGTTGGAGGTGCTTGAGAGTCCATGAATTCAGTTGCCAACCTAATATTTTCTAATCTTCTAGTTATCTACTTGATAGTTAAAGTAGATGACCAAGTAGTCATGTTATTGAAGAAGGTGCCCTTTTCGCATATGGCTAGGCGGCTAGAGTGAGTTCCCATGTCATTGAATGGTGGACAGTTGGTTATCCACATACTCATTATCATTGGTGTTTTCGAAACACAGTTGTTTGAATAAATAGTCCGAAACAAGGCATCGGCATAAAAAGGCAAAAAAAAAAACAACGTAAAACCTTATCGTTCCTTCCATTGCAAAGCAGTAGCGGTAACTATGCGAGGGAAGGGACGATAGGTATATGGTGGATGAACAAATAAGTAAATAAAATAGACCGAAGTGTCTTTCGTGTGATTACCGAGTCGTAGATGAGCGCTTCTCTATTTTCATTGTGTTCTTTTCCTCCTCTCAGTTCTCGTACTCCTTGCCTTCAGAACTAAGCAAACAGCTTGAAGAAAAGTCACTCGAGGGCGACAGATTGGACTACGAGCTCGGCAAATCTCTGGAAAAAGTTTCACGGTGGTCAATTGAAAGGTGAGGGCAAGCATCTGATTTTTAATCGCCTTCTTGTCTAATTCCTCCTTCTCTTCAAATTTTTGGATTTTCTTTCTACTACTCCATTATTTCGGTTAGTTGCTCTCCATTATTTCGGTTACATTTATATGACTAAGTTATCGATTTAGAATTAACACTAAGCTTTCTGCCAAGGCGTCAGATTTGTTCCGTGTGGTCTTGCCGCCAGCTGAACAGTCACCAGGTAGGTCTCCAATTCTATCATTTCCAGTTATTTCATCTACGTTTTCCCTATGCCGTTTATTCTAGAACCGCCTCTGGATGAACAAATGGATTCAGTTCGTATTGAAGAGGATAACACATCGTACATAACTGGATGAAATCAGCTCAGATTGTATGAGAATCGGTTTTATGCGATAATAATTCTGTACAGTACCATATTCACTTATTACCAATATTTAAGCGACAGATCTCATCGTGAGTTCGAGTAGAAATAAATCTTCTATTAACTTGTGCCATTTTTATTGCACAATTGATCGCTAATCAGACGCGTAGACAGAGAAGAACAGAAAACTGGCTTGTTTGTCGGCTGGTTACTGCGGCTGATTACGTTGGGCAAGTACCCGCCCACGGTATGCTGCGGTAGCATAAAGCATGGCGCATTCCACGAAGAAACACACATCATTCGTTATCCTTGAAGGCCAGAGGAATGTTTTTTTTTTCGGGACAAATGGATCGAACGTAGGTAGTCATACTTCAAATATTGTGTGTAAACTTCCACTTAAAAGAATGACTGCTTCGTGGTTTAGCTGATTGTATTTTGTATACCGTTTTCACACCAAAATGGACGCTTCATTCTTAAACGTCCAGGTCCACATTTCTGGGGGAAAGTTAGAGTAGATGTGGATGAAGAGTAGATGGTATCGCAAGTCCGCCAGCAAATACATGCTTATTCACTCTAGTTCTTCGCATCGCTAAAATTAAAAAGGACGTTGTGAAAAATGTCCTCCAAACGCCGTCACAGTTTCGCCACAAATGGTGCCCAGAAGGCTGTTTCTAGGAGATTGTCACTTAGTACTGCCAGGAATACCGGCCATCATACGGAGGAATAGCGGAGACGCTTCGAGCGGCAAACGACGGCAGCACCTTGTCAGAAGAACGGGGGAATCCCTTTCTGCGTGCCCTTCGTATCAGAAGTAATCAGTGCGGAAATTGGCGCATGTCTGCTCAAAGCAGATCGCGACTCGGAAAGGATGATCGACATCAAGCCCACAAACCTAAGGACGGTTGGAAATCGCTTGTGCGATAGCACCGGACCAGGAACTTCCTTTTTGCCGCTGTTTCGTAAGGCATATGCTAAACTCACAGGGAAGTCTAGGCGGTTCGGTGGGTGAGTCAAGTGGACCAGGGGAAGATCGCGTGGAACGCGCTCATATTTTGTACGCCCTGACCGTCCCCCATAGGATATGCACTACGCCTTTCGCCGTGCTTCATCTGTCCATTTGGAAAAGAGGGGCATCGCATCACTTCGGAATTTGTGTGCCTCATATTATACAGTCGGTGTGGAGACAAGCATGTAGGAGAAACTGGCAGAGCGATCTGTTCCAGGTGAAGAAGCACTTGGACAGCCTCTAAAAGTCCATTGCGTCAACTTCCTTGGTAGGTGGTGCGGTGGTTGACGCGGCCGTCACTATCCCGGCCGTATGCGTGACATTTCTGCAGGCTGAACACTCGAGGCGTTCTGGATCGCGGCCCGAAATCCAAAAATCAACCGCAAGGCAGGGTACTTCGCAGTGACGCTGGAGTTGGCGCCAGCGCTGTGCGTAAATGAAATTTCGCAAATCGCAATTACGAAAAAAGTGTCGTAAATCGTGAACCGTAAGCCGTAAGAGTCACTAAGCTGTACTGCAGTACAACTAAATTTCCAAAGGCTTTTCCTACTAATGTTAGGTAGAGTGACTCAATATTATTTGTCGTTTTAGCACATTTGCTTAAGCCAGGAGCGGCTGGTAGAGAGGATATATGTTGTTATAGGACGTTTTGTTGCGATCAAAACTATTACGCCAGGCGGGACTCGAACCCGCATCTTCTGCTTTCCGGGAAGCGATGTTCGCCTTACACTACCGGCGCTGTTTTTGACCGCACGTAACACACGCAATATGCTCGAGGTCCGTCAACGCCCACCCGTGATACGGGGAATGGCCGGCCGCTGATATCAGCATGGAACCGGTTAAGCTGAAGGCCTTACTAGACCTTACTATCGCGGATGTTACGGGCGATCAAACAGCGCCGGTGGTGTAGGGCGAACATCGCTGCCCGTAAAGCAGAAAGTGCGGGTTCGAGTCCCGCCTGGCGCAAGAGTTTTGATCGCAACAAAACGTCCTGTAACAACATTATTTGTCGTGTTATTTTTAACTCAATCTGAACAGTTTTCCTACTAAACTATTTTCCTTTTTCACGTCTTCTTGCTAGTAGGACACCCTTCAAATCGAACGGTTTCACTTTTCAAGAAAGTTTAGAGAACTTGACCTTGCGCTCAGAGTGAACGCAGGGCGCAATCTCATCGTGTGTCGCACCGAAAGATTACCGCTTTTCAACATTTTGAAATAAGTCCTCAAGCATTCCCATGGAATACGAAAAAAAAAGACTTTTGTCCGCTGAAACAGTATGTCCATATTTCTTGGACTCTTCTGTAGTCACATCAAAATGGAAGGGTTAACGTATAACTTTCTTGAGGCATCTTCAGTTTGATTCCATAGGCGAGACAATTTCGATTTAGAAGATGTCTAGCTTGGCTTAAAAGTGATCCTATTTGAGCTTTGAGTTGGGAAGAACGCGGTTTAAGTTGGAGCAGGCCCTGTTTCAGCTTGCAAAAGTCCATTGTAAACACAAGAAGTGAAAACGGTATATAGACCGCTGCGGAAGGGTATTTAGTTAGACATCCAATGCTTAATGGGAGGGTACCAAGCAATAACCAGCGGGCAATACTAGAATTCAGAAGCTCTGTTAATTGTAGAGAGATTGCAAAGAAGACGTCCTTAACTTTAAAGGGCTCTCAAGTTCGGAACCAACGATCTACAACATCAGCCATCTCGGAAACCCTACGTAGAGCGCCGGTTTCCTACGTAAGTCTGCCTGTACTTGTCCGATTTTGAAAGAGTGTGCTCCATCCTAAACGAATCAGGTAGCGTAAATGCAATGATCTCAATCACACCACTGAAAAGGGACAACAAAAGTGCCAGAGCCATTTCAACCGTTTTTGAAATCATAACTTTGACCACACTTTGTATATAAATTTGCTCCGTCCTATGAAGTGTAATGTAAATTGATAGAAACATCAGTGGCTTATCCTTTCCACATGAGTGTAGGAACTTTCTAGACCCTTCAACCATGAATGATGCTCGATCGTAAATTTGCGGCAATTGGTTTTACATGAGTCTATTATAAACAAATTGACTATGCGTTATTTCCAAGCAGGACCTGGATCAAAGAATACTCGTCTCTCTTTCTCTAATGAACTGTCTCCAACGTCTTTCTGTGGAATTGAACGGCATTGGCAGTTGGAATGCGACGTGCCTTGCTAGCCCTCGGCCGGAGACGGAGGAGCCCAGTCTGGTAGACAGGAGATTATTTTTTAATGATGTTTTGCACTTGCTTTCCCTTTTGAACTGTCTGCTTCCAAACGGCAGCCCTCACAATGTTAGAGAAATGTAGAAGTTAGCTAGGCGAAGAGATAAGTCCTACTCGAGAAGCCTGTGCGCAGGACGGTGTCTTCTACCACAGTAACACAGAACATCAAAAAACGACTCTGAAGGGAATTGGGCGGTACGCGCTATAAGAGGAGACCAGTGCAGTAGGCACGTCTTTTTAACTCGGTACATAAAAATTTGGATGGAAGTTGGTTGTTGGTCATAGATCACATTTACGAAAATGTACGATTTACGCCCCAAAATATCGTAAATCGTAAAATATTTGGCAAAAATACCCATAAGTTGTAAATCGTAATTACGCACACCCTAGCTGGCACCCTCCGTCTACCTCTGCGAGTTTCGACTCACACTGGCCTCCTCAAGGGGGCCTGGGGGCAGCCAGTCTGAGGGCTTAAGCGGAGCCAACCTAGCCAGGCTAACCTATCTCCAACTACGGGTGACTGGTGGACCCCTAAAAGCACTGGAAAGGTTAGCGTTATTTGACGCTCTTAAGATCTGCGTTTGACCCATTTCCCTTTTAATTCTTCCCTCTAAAATGAATTGATACTCCAAAGAAGGCGATAGCGCCTACACGTAAGGCGGAATGAATCTGCTGGCAATCCAGGCGATCAGCTTAAACTGCCTGTATCGTCAGGGCGGTTTTCAAACATAACAACTTTTAAGCGAGCTTGACATCTTTGAAATCAAGCTGAACATCTTTCAAATCAAAATGAGCGTCTTCCAGATTAATCTAGAGACTCTTAGAGATGGTTAGAATAGTTCCTTGTATTCACTAACACGATAAATGGCTGAAATTTGGTAAAGTTGTTACTTTGAAGGAGAAATAATGGCTTAAAACTTACGCTAAATTGCAGAAAAGAAGCGATTTTTGGCGCATTCAAAAAATCTCGTCATGCACTTGCTTGATGCGTTGCCATTTTCATCTGATTGATAGCAAAATTCTGTTTGCGAGGGGCTACATACTTGTCAGCGGAACAATAAAATATTCGTAGAAAGGAGACATATCTTTACTTTGCTGCTTCAAGTACATAGGCGGCTATTCACCGAATGAAAATCGTGACGGGCTAGGTAGGTGCATGGTCCGATCTCTTCGTTTAGTGCGCTAAAGGTTACTGTCTTTTTGTACTTCAGAATAAACCTTAAATTATTATTTTTACTTGGAAGAAGGGAAAATTTATGAAATTTTAAACAACGTTCACTTATTGGGGCAGCTGAATCAGAAAAAAAACTTTTCAGAGAGTGTCATACTAAATTTCCTTGAACAGTAAATTCTTCTTATCATCTCGGAGTCTCTAGATTAATGTGTAAGAAACTTTCTTGAATTGGAAGACGTTGACTTTGATTTCAGAATCGTCAAATTCGCCCAAGAAAGTGTCCAATTTGAGGTGAAATTGGTATGTACACGAATGCTCTTCGGAACGCAATTTTCGGCAGCTAAGATAGGCCTGAAATAGCACCTTATTTGGATTCGCTTTGGCTAGTCGTAAAATAGTTTACTCAATTCCTTGAGAGTTGTGGCCAGGGTTGTTTGTTGAAGAAATGCTGACCTGCAGGCCTTAAGAACAATATGGCATGCTACCGAATCTGAGCGTAATTCTGCCAATTGGTCTTGATGTCTGCGAAAGGCTACAAGGCCGCTAATACGTCTTCACCTTAGAATTTCCAAAGGGAAAGTTCATTGAGGCCAAATGCAGGCCGACCGGATAGTACATATGTAGTGGCGTTGCCTCCAGAGACATCCCATTCTGTACGATTTCTGAGGACCTTTGTATAGCGGAGACGGCTGCGTTCCATAAACGGTTACGAAGGTGAGTCCGCCTGCATTGTCGACGATATTCTCAGCGGTCTCTCTTAATTTCTTGTGGTTAAAAGGCATTCGATAACATGTAGACAAGATCGCCTTTTCGTCAAAGTAAGACATGCAACGACGCTTCAACTTTTTTTTATATTCTGGTGGCGACGCGAAGAGTTTTTTGTTTGTTTATTTATTCAAAACACAAGAAACGATACATTAGACAACGTACATATCAGGAACGAAATAAAACTTAGAAAAAGCCGACAGCATTGAGGCGGATCGAAGGTGATATTTCTCCTAACGAACATTTTAAGTGAACTTTGCAACAATCAAAGGAGATTGCCATTCTTCGCTAGTAGCGAATTCATCCCATTCAGACGCCTATATATAAATGATGAAACATGATCTTACTCGTGTTCCAGCAACCGAGACGTTTACACGGGTTTTCCTCTTCTATTTTCTGACTGTGGCTGACCAAGGAATACAACTTGGTTTATACACTTCTTCTGAGAGAAATTCGTAAATCATTAAGAGGTCATCTGGTTCCCATCTTTCGGAAAGTGATGGGAGAACAGGAATTTTAAATTTCTCCTTCGCTACGGCTTCTTCGGACTTTTTCTTCGTAGTCGGAGTCGGAGCGCTTCCTATTTCGTTCATCATTTTCAGTTCTCTTCTGTCCTGGATGTGTGAGTCTATATTGTTTGGATATCGGGATCTACGCATACGTTGCCCCAAAAACCTACACCAGACCAGACCATCACCTCATAAATTTTCCCAATTTTCGAGTCAAAAGCGCCGTGAAGACGGGAGAAATTCCGGTGCGGCCATCCAGTATACTCTCCGCACTCTCTTTGTCGGCCATTAAAATGGACCGCTGCATGCCTCATCTACATGATGGTGTTAACAGAGCCGAGAGTTTGAATAGCACAAAGAGGCGCCTACCTCTGGAAGATCTTGGGCAGGTGCGTCTGCGGGAAACTGTTTTCGCACCAGGACACTAGCAACTGACGTCAAAGCTTGCGAAGCTATACGGAGCGGCGATAAAGGAGGACCTTAAGCAGAGAGAGCGCAGGAGCAGGATGAGGCGGCGAATTCAAGACCAAGATGAATACTTTCCGACATCCAGGTGGAACCATTACTTCATCTAGAATTGCGATGGGCAAGGTTATCCTTGCTTGCTATGCTATTCTTTTAAGCCATTTGAGTCACGTCCATTGTCCTCTTACGCCATCTACAGCATTGCTGGCTTTGGCTGGTGTCCTTCCTCTCGAGATCCAACATGTCATCTAGTCGGTGAGTAGTCGTGCAGTTTGCAGTTTGCAACAGAATGAGACCTGGATACATGAATAATCTCCAGCCGATTTACATGTTGTGTTCCTTGCAGACTCTGTTTTGATAAAGACATTCACACAGATTTTTTCGCCTGAAGACATTTTTTAGCCTTGCTATCGCTTCTGAGTTATTTATCCTCACTTCGCTAAAATGAGCAGGATAGGAAAAAAGGAGGTCCAGTGAACGGGCAGTTCATCATGCTTTGCTCTGTGCGTTTATAGCAGGAGGAAAATATGACGTTAGTCCAAAAATAAGTTCGAGGTCACACATTCAATTTATACCTTGGACCGCAGATTAGTTTTGCAACTCAAGTAAAGGCTGCTAGAATCTGCTCGTTTTTCCTAATAAAGCGCTAAGGGCGGAGTTTCATAGCCGTGAAACCCTTCTAAAGTCAAGGAATTAACGGAGACCTTTATAGTCAGTGGTTTTGTTCTAAACCCTTACCGTTGGCGAGAAGTTAGGGAGATACTTGGCAAAATGGCTTTTAGTTCTTTAGAGGTCTAGAGGCAGTGACAGGGGCAAAGGAGTCTCCGTTCCTGTTTCGACTACCTTCTTGATGGTCGTTATCCTAACGCACGAGAGCATCACCGTGAAACGGAAACGTTCTTTGACTCTATACATCACTGCCTTCTAGCTGCTGAATGATATTTTACGGCTGGAGCTCGTTCTACTCAGCATGATTTTTTGATGAGACGCGGTGGTACTCTAACGGAGAATTCCGTTCAAACAGTGACCGCCATGACTTTTATGAACAAATTTGTGTTAAGAAATTAATCTTGAAGCTCGTTCCTCGGTAAACTTGACTTGAACTTGCGCTGACTTGTTTATCAGCTGGCCACCGCACGTCATTGTATGGACAAATATGCATTCAAATTGCGTACACGACATCCCGTAGAAGTACTATGCATGGCGCATCCCAGAAGGAATTGAGTAACGCCGTCCGTTATCCTTAATGTTGATTATGTACGGACAATGTCGGCTCCATGCCCACCTGTATTCAACTCCACTGTTCTTCCTGCCCTAACATACGCTCAGAGACCTGGGCCAAACGAAACACCCGATCAGCGATGCTAACGAATATCAAAATAGCGCCTTGATTACATCTGTGGATGCCCACCGAAACAGTCCTACTGAATGCTGACAAGACTCACAAAAATATATTTATTCACAAGGAACATAGTATTATAAAGCACTTAGCAAGTGAAATATTTACAAGTGAGAGTGATCACAACGGTACAGTCAGGGGAGTCGGTCGCGTGCTGTTGATACAAAGGTAAAAACTGGAAGTTCGAAGGATGTGCTACAAGAAGGGCTTAACGCAGACATCGCTGCATTGCGCGAAAGCACTTGGTCTCGACGACGACGGAGGTTCCGAGCAGAACAGCGATCCCCGTCGACAGAATCATTGTCCAGGGCCGCGTCTCGGAAATGAACAACGTGAGGGAGCAGCAGGTGCTTATCACGCAGAGGACGGCCTGAACGGATGCTTTCAGAGGAGGACAAGGCGACCGCGGAACAGAACGTACCGTCCAGAAGAGATGTGGGAGCAGCAGGTTGTAGGAGTTGGTGAACAAAGCGAGCAGGGAGACGAGGATTGTCAGCAGCCAGAGCAGAACGATCAGCCAAGCGGCGAACACAACGATCCTAGACGAGCGGTGGAAGCATATGGATGGGCAGGTTAGAACGAGGGGAGCGCTTACTTGGTCTCCTCGCTGACAAAGTGTTCAGAGTTTTTCGTGAGATTAAGGGAATTCTCTAGAAACAGCGTGACGGCGACAATCATCTGGAGAATGATGAGGACGGAGAGCGGGCCCTTGGCCGGCGTCTCACGCTCGCTCGACACGTTGCTCATGAGGTGGGGCTAGACCGGAGGGTCGATGGTGGCGATCCACTTGGTTTTGTTATAGACTTGGGCGAACGGCAGCAAAGCAGTGAAGTAGAGGATGAGCACGAGTCCGACCGCGATCGGTGCTCCGGATGCGACCGCTGACGCAATCAGAAGTACCGCGACTGGCCACGACGTCGCCTGAAGTAGTCAGGATCGATATTCAACGTCAAAAATGTAGGTGATAATGAACCATATATGAGGTGCGCCACGCATAATACTTTTAAGGGATGTCGTTGAGGCGGTGTGAATGCGTGTATTCACATTGCTCTGTGATGGGCGGCTGATGGAGAATTTCATCCTGCTTGGAGAGCAACGGAGGAAAGCGGGTCAGAAAGTGCCATCCGAACTAGTTCATGGTTCGTAGATCTGGTTCCCCACCATCTCCGGCTATGTAGGCGAGGTGCGCGCTCAAATTGCCTTCATGATATGTACCTCATACATAAAAGTGGATATCTCACAGATTGGGGCCGATATTTATCATCGTCATCTCCTCTCCATTACCCTTTATCTCCGCATAGAAACAGATAACGATTCACCAGAAGGGATGCATAGAATGGTTTGCAGGGCGAGCCAGACTTCTACGCAGTCGAATGTCGGCGTCCCCTTCGACTATGTACTTCAGAAGAGTTGCAAAGGTGATCCATACCACACAGAAATACGGAGCGCTTGTGCACTCGGCGGTCGGATCGACTGCTCATCATCAAATAACTGCCGTTTTGGATACGGGCCGCTTCGAAATGGCTGCTTTTTGACAACTACCTTAGTGTCGAGCGCATGTGTGCATCTCAAGCCGATTTAAGATCATTGATCTTACGCAGAACAATCAACTCTGCCATTTGTTCGAAGTTGATCAGAGTAAGCGTCATTTGTCGAGCACATGGAATTGTATAGCCAAAATACTATGCAATGCTTTCCACGATTTCCGCCGAAAAGGAAGGCGTGGCGTATTCCAAAGCAAAAAAACTAGTCAACGGCTTTACCCCTGTCATATTTTTGTATTAATAAACAACAAACAGCTACTAATGTTCGCAGTCTCAAACCATCAGTGTGGTTCCGTGTTTGGGTTGTAAGGTATTTCGGATTTTCTAAATCAGATGCTGCGACAAAAACACAAGAAGGGTTTGGCTGCCAAAAGAGAAGTGCAGGTGAGAAATCAATGCGATAAAACGAGTTCGCTATCTAGCTCTTCCATAATTCGGCATATTTTTAGAGAATATGACAAGAACTGCCGTTTACTTGTAAAGGAAATGAGACAGCACTTCCATGTTTAGGGGTCTTCAGGAATCTACAATGGGATAAAGTTATGTTAGTAAGTGTATCCGGTTCTGCATTTTTTGACCACATGTTGAAAACCTTCCTCTACAGAATAATCTACTACAGAATAATCCAATTGGACTTTCGATCGTAGAAAAATTTCAGATTTTCATTTGGAATTCATTTTTTTTTCATCTACAGAATAATCCAATTGGACTTTCGGTCGTAGAAAAATTTCAGAATTTCACATGGAATTCATTTAAGGGGTGGTATAGCTCTTCCCAACTAAGGGACATAGCGCAGATAGGTAGTCTAGTCTCAGTCAATAGTCTTTATCAGGCATTTGAAGATTCCTCCTTGGCGAAAACACCACCAAACACATGATTTAGTGAAAAAAGATCTGGAACATTTAGCCAACTAAGGACACACTAAAGATGATTATTTGGAAGCCTTGGAACGCAGGGCGAGGGGAGGTGGAACTGTACTTGTACTGAAGCAAATTTGGATACAACAGAGGACAAGCAGAACCGTTAAGTTCTCCGGCATAGAACTGATATGTCCTACTTCCCTCTTCTTAAAACCTCGGCTTTGTTAGTTTTCGCTAGTGTACATTGTGCCACACAGGATGTTGAGGTGGACGACTGTTTACCCGGGCCTGACGCTTCGAGTCGCCATCGGAGGCCAATCGGACCCACCGCGTCTGTTGCTCTCCAGCGTTTGTTGACCACTAGGGGAGATTTAGTTGAACTGATATTTTATTTGAATACATTTGAAGGGAAGAAAACTGACTATTTGTCTATTAGCTCGCCCCCAAGAGAGCTCAATTGTATTACGCATATGAGGTGTGGAATTAAAATGTGCACCTTCTTTATCCACTTGATCACATGCCAAGGGTTGAGCGTTCAGAAGCTACATAGTGATCATGAATGGGATTGCTCTACAGACAGAAAAGGAAAGCGTGCAGAGGGTATAGCGTGGGAGTGTGAGGCACCCGATCGACTGACTGCTTTTCGACTTTGTTATGAAATATGATAGCCGACGGGCAAAATGTACCAACTCACCAGCAGCATGACGTGGTGCTTTATTATACCCGGGTGGTTGAAGTAAAGGCAGACGATTACCAAGAAGAGCGAAATCACAAGCAGCAACAGTAGACACATCAGCACTCCACATAGCCATCTGAAACACGGTCAACATACGATTGGGCACCACCGGACACTGCAAGACGAGTTCCTTTTTTTCTCATAGAAGCGCCTAAGACACGGAATCAGTTAGTATCTTTAGGAGGGGGAGCACCACGAAAACATTTGTCAAACGCACTCAATATGCGCCATAGATCCTACCATATATAATGAGCCTACTTTTATCGGTACATATATAGGAGTCGGTCTAAAATCTGCACCATTCAGCTACGTCGCCATGTACGACAAGCAAGAAAAAATCAGTTCAAAACTTTTTCTCTAAAACAGGACTTTATTGAGCACGTATCCTAAGAGCATCACATCACGAACGGTTTGAACCATGGTAAGATATTCCATGTGCGACTGTCATGTCTTAGAACAGTATGAAAGGTAGAAGTAGAGCTATCATGCCAAGATTGATATAGAACCTTTATTCGGTTTACGTTTCGCCTTCGTCAGAGCCTGGAAAAGACGAGAGGAGTTAGAGAAATTACCCGCCCAAGAGTCATTTCAAGTTTCAGCCATCCCACAAGCTAAAGGAAGAAGAAGAGGAACGGTGAGGAAGGCAGCCCAACTGACCTTATGTAAACAGCCGAAAGGCTGTTCAGTCACCCTTCGAATGGAGACAAATGTGGGTGAAAGAGGTCCTCTCTTCGGGTCAGCCCCTCAGCGACCTTCTGGCTGGGAAACTCCGGAGTGAAGCTCACAGCAGCCGGCAAACAGAGCCTACTCCTGGGTTACAGCCACCCATTTCTCCTTCCTTTGGTTGCGGGGTTCTTGAACGCAATCCACAGCGCTTTCAGGGTGGGGGTTGGCTCCACTTCCCGACCTCTGTGGGCTTGACCCCGGAGGGCGCCAGCCAGAAGAGGGGCTGACCCGAAGGGAGGACTTCTTTTACCCACATTTGTCTATATCCGAAGGGTGACTCAACAGCCTTTCGGCTGTTTATATAAGGGCAGTTGGGCTGTCTTCATCACGGTTCGTCTCTTTCTCCCTTTAGCTTCTGGGATGGCTGAAACTTGAAATGACTCTTGGACGGGTAACTCCCCTTCTCTAACTCCCCTTTTCTTTTTCAAGCTCTGGAGAAGGCGGTTACGCCGAAACGTAAGCCGAAGAAAGGTTCGATATCAATTTTGGCACGACAGCTCTACGACTACCTTCCATACTGAACCATCTCTAGATTCCCATCCAAAAGCTACGAGATCGACTACGCCCTGCTTTATCAGGTTGTATGTAAGTCCGTATAGCTGGTACATCAGAGTAACGGGCCATTTTTGGTGATGTAATGATATCAACATTAAAAGGCAGCCGAAAATATCGCACTAGTGAAACCCTCCAGTTGCACCATGCAATGAATGAACTGTTTAAAAGCCGAGATCAGTCTACTGTTTATATGTTATGTTAAACTGATCCATAAATATTAGGTTGGAAAAAAAGTCT
Organism: Heligmosomoides polygyrus polygyrus; assembly: GCA_947396885.1. Taxonomy (NCBI): domain Eukaryota; kingdom Metazoa; phylum Nematoda; class Chromadorea; order Rhabditida; family Heligmosomidae; genus Heligmosomoides; species Heligmosomoides polygyrus. Next base: position 81,945,658 of record OX377202.1, read on the forward strand.
GTTCACACTTCGAAATTTTTTTTACCCTTCCCCTTGTAAACGCACTAGCCAATGTTGATTGCTGATTTCGTAATCCTATCACACTTGTCTACCGTTCGCACGCAGACACAGGTTAAGACTCTTCTTGTAATTCGTTATCCATCCAATCTTCCGAACTCAATGCCAGATCTACCTCATGGCCGTTTTCAGCACGGCATTCTTCAAGAATTCATTAAAGAATCCACAGCACGTCAGGCAGCAGACCAAATTAACCACATATATGGCTTGGGATCTACTACTCATCGCGCCTGTTATGAGTGGTTCGGAAAGTCTTTAAAGGGAAATTATTCACTGAGGGCAAAGCATGGTCAGGAAGGCCAACTGGATTGGACGACAGTGAACTACACCATCTTCTTCGTACCGATAGTTGGCAGACGACACGTCAGCTGGCAGAGAAGCTCGAAGTGTCTCATAGGATAGTGGGGATCCATCTGAAGAATCTTGGCTTTCATGGAAATTTGGAGCTTGGATTCCACATGCCCTGTCAGACACTCAGAAAGGTCGACGGCTCTCCATCGCTGCTTCTCTTCTGTCCAGATAAGGAAGAAAATCGTTTCTTCACGGATTGTGACAGGCGAAGAGTCCTGGGTTCTGTGTGCCAACTTCCGAGGAAAAGGCAATGGGTACAAAAGGGAGAGAGCCCTAAGTCTGATCTCAAGCCCAATGTTCACGAACGGAAGATTCTCTTGAGTGTTTGGTGGATATCAGAGGAGTGATTTATCGGCAAACTCTCAGAAGTGGAGAGACACTTACTGCTGTCACATACTGCGGCCAACTCCACAAAGTCGTCGCAACTCTCCAAGAAAACAGGCCGGAGAAGTCGAAGGTGATGATCCTGCATGACGATGCAAAACCACGTGTTGCAAGACTCACAAGAGAAACAATAAAGGGGATGGGCTGGGAGGTAATGCCACATCCACCGTATAGCCCTGATCTCGCCCCTACCGACTACCATCTCTTCCGCGCTCTCAAGCAAGAAATTGGAGAGAAATATTTTGGAACGGATGAAGGCCTCAAAAATTGGATTTATCAATGGTTCGACTCCAGAACAGCAGTCTTTTAAGCGAGAGGAATTGGAAAATCACCCAGTCTTTGGAGAAGTGTAGTAGAACAAAATAGAGTTTATCTTAATTGATTTGACTTTGTAGTTGTGAAGTAATAAATCTTTGAAAAAAATGAAGACTTTTTTCCAACCTAATAATACCGAATTTTAGCCACCATCGTCAATGTAAAATTTGTTAGATGAAAGGACACGTCTGTCAAAATAAATTTCAAATTTAGGTGCCTTCAGCATTGTCAGTATGGCCACATATTTTCATACCTAGCACCAAAACTTTAAAAACTGTGAGATTATACGGTGATTGAAATTCCTCAAGCTGAGTTCTTCAACAACTCCATGTTCAAAGCAGGGATTGTGGAATTAAGGAAAAAATACTTTGAGGTGTTAACACCTCCTTTTTTGAATGCCCTAGAGAACATGGCGTATGTGGCGGTTCCTAACAATAAGATCGGTAGGTGCCGCTCCCGAGGGGCCAATTTTCTGAGAATCTGTTGATCGTCACTAAATTTGTAGAGCGATCCTACGCTTACTAAACGAAGATGTTTGCAGAGTCTGCTGTTGTGCCTTTCGCAGTTCTAAAATGCAGTCTTCAGTCGTGTTCTCGATGCGCACTCTTCTGCTCATGAAAACCGCTTCCCCTCATTAAATCTCACTTCTGATCCAATTTTATAGTGCGGCACTAAAAGGACAGCATTTTTTGGCGCATGGTGGCGCAGTCGGAGGGGGCGTCGGCTGTCGCACCCACCTCGAATCGAGGCTCTTGATTCGGGCACGCTCATGCCAACCAGTATAAAGTATAAACGTTATAAAATGTAAAACATTCCCAGCTTAAAACAAGGCTTTCCTTCGATTCGGTTAATAGGTACCAGTTTTGCGTGGGAGGGATAAAGTACTGACTTGTTCGTCTGCTGGACACATAAGGTCAGCAGGCCAAAAACGAGTATGTTCGTATTCAAACTTTGTACACGAAACCCCATGGAGGTAAAATATGTGGCGTGTCCCAGAAAGGGAATGAATGAAAGGTTATCCTCTTTTCTATTTAATACCCATGGAGATGCTCATTGTAAAATGGGAGTGAAAGGCGTCCTGCAACACATGTTCCAACCCTTGAAAACCTAGACCTAGGTTTAGGAGCATGACAAACTTGTGAGGAACTGAGCAAAGGGTCGACTCAAATAAGTAAATGAACTTCGTCGGGCCGCAATGCTCTAAAGACCTTTCATAACTTGTGGACATCTCCATACATAGGTGTCTAAATCATTAGTTTATGAAGCGCTGAACTACGAGTTGAGTGTTGAAGCCAACTTTTAGCGCTTCGCCGACTCCGGAATAACAAAATTCGCTCCTAGTCTCCGACCTTATTAGTGCTGATAACATGTTCTTAAGCGTAAATACCCGCACTTAAATTTGATGGTAAAAATTTCTTATTATTTTTTAGCCAGGCTAGTATTTAAACATTTTTCTGTTTTTTTCTACGGCTAATCTTCAAATGTTAACATGACTTTGAAAATGAATACAAGCGCTAGAAATAGCTTATTCTTGTAAAAGATTCTTTATGCAACTGTTGTAATTCCTTTGTTGTCCAGGTGTTCAAACTGTGAGCGGGTTTTGAACAAAATTTCTAAGTAAAAACATACAGTGGTGTGTAGTAGGCCCTCATGTGATAGCCGATACCTTCGGTCCAGCCATGAAGCATGCCTATACCAGTGATGCCGACGATCAGCAGAATCATTTCACCCGCAAGAAAAACCTGCAATTGGAGCGGTAGGAGCGTGAGGAGCAGATTGGGAGAGGATGGGAGAGCCGGAGGACTCACGTGATGATCCATGTTCGTCAGTTACTATTGAGAGTGCGAAATTCGCAGAATAATGAACAGAATAGGAATATCTCTGAAATTATGAAAATAATAAAAAATAAAAATAAAAATAGTTGGGAAGGAAACGTTGGAGGGCATCGTGGCTCACCGGCAAGCGCAAGCACTGCGATTCGAAACGACCAGTTCGGCTCGGAGTACTCGAACTCGAACACTACAGCTGCGAGGACTCGTGCGGCGAACAGACAGAAGATGAACTGAAATCAGCCAATTGGAATCGGAAACTTCGACGTCGGAGAGTGGCACCAAAAAGATACTCGAAACACAGTAGCTACTCGGCTTGAAGGTGAAGACGAGTAATGATAGTAAAACAGTAGAGCGAGAACAGGAAGCAAAAGAGAACCTGCTTCGCACACTACGCTTCTGGATCACTGAAGCTTAGAAAGCCAACGCAAAAAGCTCATCGACTGGAACCCTTGCAAGAAGTTTCAAAGTAGTGTGTCCATTTTTTAACTGCAGCTTGCAGGCCATCTACCACCAACCGGTCTGGTCTGCTCTCCAGGATTCGATTTATTTTTCGCGTAGAAAGCGAATAAACGAATTCTTGCGTGGTTTCTAATACCTGGTTGTTAAGGCAGTCCTTGTTTTCTCTGTTTTCAACTCTTGGCTGTAGTTCTCAATGTTTAACTATTTTTTGATATTTAACCTTGCACTTACTCTTATATGCCATAAACAAATTTACCAAACAAAAGAGAATTTGATGAAAGTTAGGAACCACTGGGCACTAGGATCTATTTCTTTTTATATAGCAAAGGCTTTGTTAGCTGGAATTCAGTTGACCACGATCTTTTATCCCTATTATGCTGTTTCAGCCCATCAACTCGGAGTCCCGCTTATTTAGCATCGGAAGAAGTCCCGCTAAAAATCGAAGAAGAAGCAACGCAAACATTGCCAGTTTGATTCGCAGACATCCACGACACCTGATTTTTGGTGTCTATGAATGAGATTTGACGAAATGCGAATTCGCACATCACTTTCTAGATGTAATGGAAGCCACTTAACAGGTTTTCAATTGGAATTCTGAGCGGAAAAGAAGACGCTTCTGATAAACGCACCTGCAACAAGACCTGAAGAGTTTGGAATTATGCCCTATTTGCGAACAGGAAATTACCTCTTCGAAACCGAAAGGCTGCAAGGACCAGAACCCTAAGGTTCGGAACGCAGTTTCTTGCTTCTTGCTTATGACTGTCTAGAAATCCTTTTCTAAACAGTCGTAAGCCCCTTATGTTAGACACGTAAACATGGCAACGTAAACATGGTCAGGCTTTTTGAGAGACAAATCAGAAGAAAAACAGCGCAAATGAACACGGCTTGCTTCATTCAGCCAAAGACACGATTTTCTGCGAATGGCTCTGCTTATGTTGGAACAATTTATGGTCAGCTCATGCGCAGCTTTATTTATCGAAGTAAGAACGCTCGATTCAGCGTTTCTCGTAAACTTCTATTTTCGCATACAAAAAACTACTGCTTGAAGAGGTGCATGGAGTTTTTCTAACGCTTGGCGCCAATGAGCAGGCACAGAAAAAAACCATCACTGAAGCGTAGAAGACAGTCGGTTGAAGTGCAATGCCCAGTTACATAGTTCAAAACTTGCAGAAATCGCTTAGCTTTTTGGGCCACAATAACTTTGCTTACATGATTTGCTGTGGATAACAAGGTGCCTGCTCAAGGCCTGTGAGAAGATTGAGCATAACTGCTTCACATTACCGCTCTTGCTAATGTTCTGTAAGATGGGAGAAAAAAATAAAAAATAAAATAGAAAAATTTGGCTGTGACGTGCGCTGATTTTCCCTGAGATTTTCCCATAGACTGATTAGACTATCAGCTTGCAGATGTCAGGAAATCTACTCTGTTCATCTAGCCAGTAAATCGAAAAAAGAATATAAATGTAATTATTAGCGCGTCATAGGATGCATAAATGGATTCACTGAATTCATTGCAAAGCTGTTGCTTTTGAAAATTGCTGTCAAGATATTTGGGAATGCAGTCATGTTTTTAGTGTGTGACAAACCAAGAGCCACATAGAATGTTGGATCCCCTTAGGCTACAACCTCAGTTGGATAATCAAGGGTCTTTTGACGGCATAGGAGATTTTTCCACGCCACAGAGAGTTATGACGCAATTGGACTCTAGGTGACACGGCAACACGTCCTTGGAGATAATGAAAAACGCTCCATTCTCTCTATGCATGTTATAATTGCGAAAGACCTGGTCAAAAAATAGAAGCCAGGAATGAATAAGGGTCGGTGTAAAAATGTTTAAAAGTAGAAGTAAGCGGATGGACGATCGTCCCGGTTGTTATCGATTAATACCACTTCGGCCTTTTCGAAATTTTGTCTAGTTGTAGCCATTTTTAAACGAGATCACCCTCTTAACGATTCCATAAAATGCCTCGTATGTCACAACAGGTGCGAGTTATGCATTTCGATGGTAGAGGCCAACATCCTATGTCCTATTGGAATTCCAAAGTCCATGTTACGTGCATACATTACTCCGATGCTGATGCAAACAAATCATCTTAACGATTTTGGATGCCCCCTCCCCCAAAATACATAAGATAAGCATCAAAGACGTGAAGAAATTCCGCTCCTCGTATGAATTTAGGGAACACATTCCAGTACAGGAAGTAATTCCATTTTTGTCGGAGTTTGTTTTAGAGGGGCTTCACTTCGAAATATAAACGGAAATTGAAAGGTTTCCTTTGACTACAGAGGCAGACCAATAGGCTGCACTTCCTTTGCATTCTGATGCTTTCTGACATTGAAAATATGCTGTCAAGATTTAAATGATTACTGGGATATAGCCCATTAGTCTGATGTAAGATCGTTCAAATACTGCAGCGGCGAATGCCCAAACATTGCTCTATTGTTGACAGGGTTACAGTAGAATGTTTGCCACTAAGGCTGCTACTACCAGATACTTGTCGTTATTTTGTTGATACTTTTGCCTACCTTAGTTAAAATTACTGCTAGTTATATAATGGTACTACCAATAAGATCAGATCTGGCCATAAATGTGAGATAGGAAAAGGGGTTGACCCTGCGAAAAAGCATTAACGAATGTAAAAATACGACTTTTAAGGAGCAGTCCTGTGGTCAGGTTAGAAATGCTTCGCGGTATCGCAGTAGCACTGCAAAAGGTCGGGTAATATTGATGGGTCAGGAAGGCTGGCAGCGTGACCGATCGGGGTCGCGGATTACCTGCTATGGAAACGAACAGCATTAGGTGATGTAATTGTCAGAGAGCGGGGACAGAGATCAGCAATAGGACAGAACGAGCTGGCCACGTACCAGGAGGAAGAGGTGCGGCAGAAGCAGGAACTTCTTGTTGTTCGACAGGCCGAACATCGACGCCACCGTGGCCAGGATCATGGCGAAGCTCATACAGGAGAAGGCCCACCATTCGATGCTGAAATGGACACTTGCAGAACAGGCACGAAACAGATGACAAAAGGGGAAAGAGTTTTGAAGGGCAGACTTTTTCTTTTCAACCACGCATGTCTCTACTATTTTCACGTCAAGCTAGACATTCTTCCACGCAAGCCTGACGCTTTTGAAAACAAACCTTCATCCTTCAAATCAAAGTGGGCGTCTAAGAACACTCCGAGAAATGTAGAATAATTTCTTGTCCAAGGCATTTTTTGGGTATGATCCTCCTCGTTTGAAATTTCACAGAATTTTTACTTTTCAAAAAGAATTGTGGTTTTAATCCGTATTACAAAAATCAGCAATTGTTTTAGCATGTTAATAGGAGAGATCGTAACATACATTCGTTTCGCAATTTTACTTTGATTGGTAGTATAAATGCAGCTTTTATAAAGCAGCGAAGAGAAGTGTTTTCTACAATTGTTTTTGATGTAGTACCATTGATGAATGTGTAACTCCGCGCAAGCAGATGTTTTGCCACCAATCAAATTAAATCGCGGCATACTGGACGAGTGTAAGGTGCAACCTCTCTTTATCGCAATATTAGAATTTCAGAATTGCTGCCTTTATGCGGTCTAAAATGTAGTAACTCATTATTTTACCTTAAAAAACAAAACTTCATAAAATCTCAAAAAGTGTGTTCGCCTACTGACGGAGGTGAATAAAAAATTCCAAAGAGAGTCATACAAAAATTTCTTGAATAAAAATTACTCTTAGGTTCCCGTAGAAGCTTTAGTTTAGAAGAAGTTCGTTTTGAGTTGAAAGATGTTCAGTGATTTCAGAAGCGTAGAGTATGCCTGAAAGACTGTTCCAACTGATTTTAAAGTGTTCAGTTTGGTTTGAGGTGTTCAATTTGACGTGAGAAGGCAATGCGCGCAACTTTAATCCGACCCCTGGAGTGAAGCTTGACTCTAGCCGTGGCTCAGTGGCGCCACATCCCACTGCACCGCATGTGGGTTGCACCGCATGTGGGTGGTGGTCTCAAATGCCAACTCAAGAGTCCTTCAAGCCGCCGTCATGTTTCTTTCTTCAATCAATTGTATGAGTTGGGATAACAAACAGTGGTCAACAACTTGTCATTGAGAAGCTCGAGGAAAACAGCTGGTGTGCGCCTTTATGCAGGGAGGCTGACGCTGGTGACGTGAAGAGAGAAGAAGACTCACTCAAAAAAGTAATCAAGCATTAATCTAGGAGATCTTATGAAGGACATAAAAAGCCTTGGCTACGTAGAAGAACGAAGTGGGGTGATTGGCGAAAATTAGATCAGGCTTGCACAAATTTTTAGGCAGATGTGCATGAGTTCTATAACTATTCAAAACTTCCCGTGAAATGTTGAATGGAATCTCCGTGTCATTGAGCCTAATCAACTGCTATTCACCGAAAGTACAAGCCGGAGAAGAATGAAGTGGATATCCTTGGCAGAAATCAAATCTTTGCAGCACTGCCACTTCATTAGGCCTGATCTTTATTGCACAAATTTCCTGTGGTTAAGGCAGAAATTTAGTCCTGAAACTCTTAAAGTGGATGTCGTTCATGGATTCAGTACTGTACGTCTTTTTATTGTTTTTTTCTCGTAGAGAAAAGAATTCTAAAACAAAGGAGGCTCTTAGGGCGCGCTTCCTAAGTGACACATGGAATAGCGGTGAGAATCCGAAAGTAAACTCAAGTGACACTATGGATGCGAGAACGAGCTCTTAAAGCCATGCGTTTTGTTTCATAGGGGCATGCGGTTAATTAATGGGTTTATACGAAAAGAATTATCTAAAGGGATGCCAAATACAAAATTATAAATAAACATCAATATATGATGTGATAAACTAAATGAAATAGAAAGATGAGTTGCATGACGAGAGTTCCGATGATGTGTATAAGTTATTCTTTCAGTACTAATAGTAAGGAAGAAATTTTTAGGGGTGTCTATGAACACATTTTCCTCTTTCTGTTGTATGTGGTACAATGCATTATTATGCTTCAAGAGAGAGTTATGCCAGAAATGTCGTAATTGGAGGTCGGCTTCTGACCTTGAAGAAATCAGGCCAGGATTCATCAGCAGAACATAAAAATTCTAGGGTGTATAAATTAACAAGCTGCTTTGAAGACATCTTTTGTTGGGTCTAAAGCTGTATTGTTGGCACGTGAAGCGTAGCCGGAGGAGGCGCCGGCTGTCGCGCGCACCGATACCAGGCTCTTGGTTCGAATTTCTCGCCCAGGGCAACCAAGCCCTCCACCCCTCCAGGGACGCTGAATTGCTATAGGGAGACTTCTCTAGGAAGGAAGAAGCGCTGAATTGTTCTTCGGCAGGCCACCGCAAGTCACTGTATGGGCCAAATACGCATTCAAATCGCCTCTACAGCATCCCGTGCAAGTAGAACGGCATGGCGCATCCCAAAAGAGATGGGGTAACACCGCCTTAATCTTTATTCTAAGGTTGGACTGTTAGGAATGGGGATGCCTAACAGAAATCTAGTCCTGCGGTTCCCAAATGCTTGTTGGAAGTGGAAGTTTCCCTAGCAGCATCCAATATTTTTGATATTACCTGTTATTTTCCCGCCTGCTGTGTGCTTCATTTTGAATGAATTACTTTCTCATTTCGCATAACTAAAGTGAGACACTCATAAACCATATAACGTTCTTGAAAGCATAAAAAGTAACCAAACAATTAAGTAAATAAATAAATAAATAAACTGACACGGAGTTTGTTCACAAACAAGAGCTGATATGCACAGTGCAGTGCATAGTAACCAAATTATTGAACGTGAAACAATGAATGAAAATGAATGCCATAGAACTCAAATTCCGCATCCAGAGGATTCGAAAGGAATCTCTTAGTAATGTAGAGCCTATATTTCTGAGGAAAAAATAGCTGCTTGCGGAATAGTCTAAGGAGTTAAGGAAGCTCTATTAGCTAAGACGGACAAGGTGAACTTTTTCTACTCCAACATTAGAGGAAGACGCCTCCCCAGCAAAACTTGGGCTCACGCCAAAAGTTGTTCGTGAGTAAAATCTGATCTCCCTAGTACGACATTGGTAGTCCATCAGATCTCTATTTTTTGTTCCAAAAAAGGATTCCAAGCTTATGTGAGAGATAAGGTCGAATTAGCTCGGGTTTTTAGGCAGATTATTGCAATAAAATCAGCAACTCAAATAATACAGGAAAATTATGTAATAGGCAATTTTACGAAAGCTGAGACACCGCAGTGCCGTCGTAAGATAGCGAAAAATCAACTATTCCGAGCTGATCAGACCACTGGCTTGCTGCTTCTATGAGCTTTCACCTGCAGGTAATCCTTTCGATTTTCAAAGTTCAGAAATATAGGCATAACCGCGGCTGGTAACTTTCAATAACACACATATCTAAAAGCGTGTGCAAGTGTCTATACTTTCAGTATTATTCCTGTGCCACTTATACGAGACACTCATACCAGCAATAGGCTGCACCCTTCAAGTAGTTCCTTCATAACCTGAGTTAGATTTTGCATACTTGTGCAGCTTGGCCTCCAGCTCGGTGTATTTCATTATCTATGCACGTTCCTAAACCGCGTTCGATCGTGTACACAAACCATTTCTTCCGTACGTCTACCCCTTCATTGCCCTCCTAGGATATGGACAAGCAATCGTTGCGGTTCGATACTGTCTAGTCTACACACCTAATGTCTGGTGTTCGAAGACGGTCATTCTTGATGCTGGACCGCTACTAATCTTCATCAGTTTCTTCAACCTGAAGACTTTTGACTATGCTTCTTTTTTTAAAGTCACGTGTGGGTTATTCTTGATGGCTGGTGCTGGAAGCTTTAGGTGGATGTGTTTACTTTGAAAAAGCACTCTGCACACTCCAAATATTTCTTCGCCACTCTAATCTGGAAACGCTTTCCACCTTGATTTTGAAAGTGTCTAGAAAAGCAAATAGAAAGCGAGATACGTGTATGTTGAGAGTGGACGTTAAGCAGAGGGATGCTGCCTTCATAGAAAAATGTGTCTTATGCATAACAGCGAATGATACATTGTGGACTACCACGAAGACAATCTGGATAAATAGCATAATGTGTAGGAAGCGATTCGTGTGAACTCTACCTAAGCCGACTTCCCTTTGGATAACTACGGAAGAGGAAGTACGAGGGACAGTTGGATGCAGATGTGAAGAAGGCAGCAGACGTCTTCGAAGAAGAAGAAAGTAGCCGCTCATTTCGTTGCAATAGACAAGTTAAACACAAGAGCAGCTAAGCAGACCTGCTTCAAACAGTCTGGAGCATGCGTTTGAATAACTGCAACAAGCAGATAAACTTCCTAACTTTATAGCTCTTCAGTGGCTTAGCCACGTTCCTCTGATGTTACCGCCCAATCAGCTGCTACATGATACATTAGAATGCGTATTTGACTCGTACAACGGTCCGCTGAGCGCAGCCGATAAACAAGTCATTATTTTCCGCAGACAAGTCTGGTAACAATTCATCAGTCCCGGAGGGATGCAAGGCTTGATTGGCCCGGCGGTGAATCGAAGACCACTGACTGGTGTATACTTCGACTGCGTCACCCACTGTTCCCTAAATGCTTCAGAAACCGCCGTGAGAGAGAAAAGCGAACTCAATCCTAGCATGTCATAGACCTCAACACTGATGTAGAAGCTTGTGCCTATGTACCACAAATCTCATTTTGGCAATATGAGCCAATTCGAATGCATACGATGTCCATCAGATATAGTGCGTAAAACAAAATCGTATAGTTCTTTAAGGTATTTATCTAAAAATGTAGATGTTGAGAAACACGTCAAAATGTTTCCATGTTGTCCATCCATGTTTCTACGATGAGATATCTAAATGCATAACCTTGAGCCTATTCAAGGCAGCTTATTAAACAAAGGGAATCACCCTGTCCTTAGGTGGAATAATTTTGCTCAAAGCAACACATTCTAAGGTTCTTTCCAGGAAAATTTAGGCGGTGTCACGATTCACCACTCTTCAAAACAGTATTCAACGCGATTTGGGTCGTCTACACTTTGCAATCAGCAATGACACTGAAGCGGTACCTAATGTATTTTTCAAAGGCTCAGCCTCCTAGATGCTGGAGCAAGGGCACCTTCGACCTGCCGATGAAGTGGTAGAGGTGGGCTAGTGTTCACGGCACCTATTTTAAATGATTCACCATTGTTATGCAAATAGTACGAAGTAAAATGTTCTGAACTCCAAATGATCTAGAACTTATACAAGTTCTTATTCAAAATGAAAGAAGACATTCTTCAAATGGAATAATTAACTCCTCTGTGCTTATCTTCATCCAACAGAAACCCCACCAAGAGATTGGGTCTCTAATTTTCAGTTAAGTGCCAATACAGGTAAACAACGGAAAACATCCTAAGAGAGGGCAGGCTAGATGTACTGGCGAAGATGTCAAGCTGACACGAAAATGAAAAGCTCCTTATAGAAGCACGAGCAGTCAGAGCAAATTGTTCTCCTTTCACGATGAAGCTGACGTCGTTTAGCTCCAGTGGGAACGTAGCCCAAAATTCTATTGTATAATAATGTCAAGAACTAGGGTCTGCTCAGAAAAGTATCTTTCGGTGTACACAAAACGAAGGAAACGTCGGAATCGACGTTGGCTTCTTAAAGAGAAATGACACTCATCGCCGTCAAGCATTTGAAGGGAGAAGTCGCGTGACCACTTCAGGTTAGCGACTGACATCGCCACCAAGTGGGAGAAAGATGAATGAAGATTAGGGAGAAGTTGCCAGAAGTAGACGGTCGTACAGTGATACAACCAGTACGAGAGAAAAAAGTGTAAATTAGCATCGTGTTGGGTGTTTAGGGCGCTAGAAGCTCAATAAAATGGTGGATCTGGAGCGCGGACGAGGGAACAAACGGCAAAGCCAGGTAAACAGCAATGAGGAGCATTTTGAAAGCACTCAAAAGGAGAGAATAAAGAATACTTGAGTGAGACCTAAATAAATAAGAAATCCTAGGAGAGATCAAGACCATACGCTGCTGAGTAATACGAACAGCGGTTCTCTATACTGAAAGAATGAACTTTTACGTTTAGCGTTAGCATAGGTCAGCTAACAAATGACAATGTTTACGAAGGAGTCTCTCAGTCAATAGGATGACAGGAATATTAAAACAAATGTTGAAGTTTCGATAAATAATAAAGGATAAAGGACGGCGTTATTCAATCCCTTCTGGGATGCGCCAGCGCATTCTACTTCTACGGGATGTCGTTGAGGCGACATGAATGCGTATTTGGCCATACAATGACTTGCGGTGGCCAGCCGATGAACAAGTCAGCGCTTTATCCTTCCCAGACAAGTCTGGTACCAATTCACTGACCCCGGAAGGATGGAAGGCTTGGTTGGCCTGGGCGGGAAATCCGAACCAGGAACCTGGTATCGGGTGAACGCGACAGTCGCGCCTCCTCCGACTGCGCTACACGCGCCCTCGATAAATAAATAAATATTCGATAAATAATGCAACGGATTTTTCGCTACACTGTTCTACGCGCACATAAGAGAAAAAAGAAGAATAAGAACAAGGTATGTCGAGGGATGATGAAGTAGTTCTGAAATTCAAATTGCATTTGGCGATGGGAATCTTCATGCTATGCAAGCAGAGGATGTCAAGATCTGGATCAGTCTTGTATTCCCTGTTTCCACCTCAAGAGAGTCCACAAACTCTGAACTTCCACGCTTGAGGTTTTATTATTATATGTTGGAAGCGATGTTTCCGCTTTAAAAAATATTTTACTCCAAATTTCGCCGAAGGTTTTTGCATAATGTGATAAACCATTCGGAAGATAGTGAATTGCTCCATCAAAAATTGCATTAGGCTTTTTGTTCATTTTGACCTTCGTTATTTTTTAAGGCGTTAAAGTGGAGAAACCAGAGGAGACGAATTGTTTGGAGACCAACAGATCTTACTCGTTGGCCAACTTTTTTGAAGAGTGTTATGTGCCGTTCAAAAAGAGTGTTCTACTGCTCTATTAAAGCATCCGTTGCATTTATTTGTTTATGCCGATCTTGTCAATTTTTAGCAGAATGCTAGGAGAGAGGATGCTGTTTGTAAATGTTATTTTCTCTTTTTGCTGTGCCAAATGTTATGCAAGAAAGCTCAAAAAAGCAGAGAGAAGGATCTTGCCTTTATTTCCCTTTATTTCTTTTCGAAACTCACTTTAAGGACCTGAAGTTGACAAAAATCGAAGCGAGAAAAAAGCAAAACATTCTCTTTTTTTCTAATGCAGAATAAAATGTAAGAAGAGCGAAGACTTAGTTTTCAACCCAATGTGAATCTCGTTATAGTTATCTTGTTGTAGCTTTCAGTCCGTACATCACAATTTGCAATACACTTCTGTTTGGCCATCATGTCTTGGCTTGGTTTGGCGGTGCTGATTCCTTCAGAGCCCACTAAAGTCTAATTATCGCCTGGAAAAGCGGTCCTAATAACTTCAATTAATTGATGAACACTCCCGACAACTTCAGGACGCAGTGAAAAGAAGGAATTCCAACATGAAGGCGAAAGCAATGAGAAGGGACCGAAGGACTAATGTTTATGGGTGGAAGCCAAAGCAATAAATCGCCTCATTATAGCTGCAGTAACTTGGGAGCACACGAGGATATCCGAAACCACTACGTTGAGTGCCATCGCAGCTTGAAACCCATGAGGTCTCTAAAATATGCGAATTTCTACGGAATCGCCAACCTCGTGTTGTCGTGGTAGGGGAACTGTGTTCTTCCCGAAGCGCATCATTGAGACTCTTCGAGGTAGTCGGAGTGTTTCTACATCCTTATACATAATTTATGGCCTTCATATTTCCCCATGTTCAAAACTCTTACTCCTAGTTGGTTAAAAAACTTGAGCTTCAGAATACTTGATGAATCCTCTCTGAGGTAGCGCTTGCAACCTACCAAAAACAAAAAAGAAACTGGTCTTCCAAACATTTCATGCCCAGTGAATTTTTGAGAAAACGAGAGCAAATAAACTGCCAGTGAGGTACAAAAAACCGCGATCCAAACCTGACAAACTGCTTGTCCTCGTAGATAGAAATGGATTGAAGCTTAGCGGCGATGACGGCCATCGAGGCGACGAGACAGGCTGCGGACATCACCAGCTGCACCAGAAGGCAGGTCCACGTCAGCGACCGCGTCGACACCATCTCGGACGGACTGCTGCGACAACGTCGAGCCTTCGCGAGAATGCCAGCAGACTCAAGATCACTAAACGAGCGACCACTTAGAGCGAGGGAGAGACAATGATGCGGAAAGTTCACAGAAGAGTCGCGAAAACAAGAGGAGAACCTAGGCAGAAAACAACGAGGTGAATCGGAATGAGGAGACATGGAGGCTTGGACGACACGAAGGACATAACCCTTAGGACAGTCCGCGGCGAAAAGAGTCGAGGATCTCAGGGAATTGAGACAGATAAGGGCGGCCAAACGCTTGCGCTAATTCTTCAACAGGTGAAATATTACGCTGACGCACGCAATTCCGAAGTCGGAAGAAGCTCCACAGTGATCAGATTTCTCAAATCCTACGAAGTCACCTTGACAACGGCTGGTTTCGACTGCAAACAGAACGCAGACATCTTCAGGTATGCAGAGATCAGTCTCCACATAGCTATATATTCTGGATAGGATGCGTTCGATGTTCAATGACGCAGGCGATTATGGGCGATTTTCATTCGGATATGGTAGGCAGTCTGTTGGTTTTTAGATAGCCTGTGCCTATTAAACAGCTTTGGGAAAGAGGCGAAAAAAGGATGCCCCGATAAGAGAAGGAGACTTGAAGGATCTTGAGAGGAAGGGACAAAGCGCAGCTCAACTCCAGTGCTGCTGAAATGCG
The DNA here is from genome assembly GCA_947396885.1 of Heligmosomoides polygyrus polygyrus. Taxonomy (NCBI): domain Eukaryota; kingdom Metazoa; phylum Nematoda; class Chromadorea; order Rhabditida; family Heligmosomidae; genus Heligmosomoides; species Heligmosomoides polygyrus. Next base: position 81,960,873 of record OX377202.1, read on the forward strand.
TTCGTCCCAGTGACGAAGAACGTCTGCCGCTCGGCTCCTTGTTGGCGTTTTTTGCAAAAATTGAATGTCTGTTTTTCGTTCTCGCTAGAACGACACGCGCACTTCCCCTTCTCCACTCAATCTACTTCATTTGCGCTTCCTAAGTGCGAGGCAAAAAGGGCGCTTGGTGGATGGAGCTCGACGTCTTCTTTCGCGCTAGGGATGCAATAAGAACTGTTTCTTAGGATAGTGGAGAAGTTGTCAGTTCTGGAACCGCACAATGACTAGAGGACAATCATGATTGGAACCTATGATTCGAACCAGGAAGGAGGATGGTGAAGCAATTGCTGAAGTTGTACTGAGCAGGTATTAATTTTTCTTTATTACTCGTCGAATTAATTTTGATCACATTCGCTCTCATGATCTCTTTCTGTAATTTCTATCGCGCAGTAAACATCAATGAATGAATGTATAAAGGATGTAGGGTAAAGGAGAGCGCTAGTCAATCACTCTTTGAGTTTCGTGTTCCACATCAACCGGAGAGCCGAAAGTAGGACCTGGGATGGCTATTTGGCTGAGTTCGGCGTGAAATGTGGCTACATCAAATCGTCAACCCATTGCAGGAACGGAGTACATTGTAGAATCGCCACACACTTTGAAACTTCTAAGAATTACTCAGAATATTGTGGAAGTTTATTCTCGAGAAGGCCTTTCACAGATGTTCTAGCCACCTTTGGAGCAAGCTACAGTAAAGGCTAAAAGGATAGAGGTCGACGTTAATCACACCATTTTGAGATGTGCCACACATTCGACTTCTACGAAATGTCCTGGGAGAAATTTGATTGCGTATTTGGTCTATGCATTGATTTGCGATGGCCAACCGAGGGATCAGTGTCTTATCCCTACAGGGAAGCCTGCTATTAACTCGTCAGCCACAGAAGGATGGAAGGCTATGGAGGATATAACGAACCAGGAGCATAGTAGCATGGTCGGCTGCGCGCGACAGTTACAATTCTGCCAATAAATAAATAAAAATATAAATAAATGATCAGAAATAAGACTACAACGTTATTAGGATCGATCTAACATCATTAGATCTATTTAGATTGATCTAATATCCACCGTCTAGCATCTTCTAACCTCCATAACAGCCACTCCAAGCTTAACTAACGTGCAAAACATCGTTCACATAACGACTCGGAGGACTGCTATCAAGCGTCAACTCTCGCTGCTCTAACTTAAGCATTCTAGTACGCAACTTTTGTTGCTTTTTTCGTCAGTCGTTTCTCAGGCGCCATTCCTTAATTGTTTTACCTACTAGAATTCGCATAAAAAGTGCAGACGGAGACGAAAGACGAAAGCACATGGATCGAATTGGCTCAGACCACAGATGTCTCCTTTCAGAGCTAATTAGCAAGCGTCTACAAGCAAACAACTAAAGCAGCTTTTCGAGCCAGGAAGGATGGATAGAGACTCACTTCAAAGTTGAAACTCAGCGCTTTAGTCTGAAACGGCTACTCGGGAAATGATGAATGTTGAAGAATAAGATCTCATTAACAGGTGCTTTCAAGAACTGCATATCAACGTTATGTTGTTTCTTGATTATTTTTTGTAAAGCGCACAAACAGTGCAATAAATAAGTAAATAAATAAATAAATAAATAAAACATTTAGCTTTCTGATGAATGCTAAAAAATCATAGTAAATAAAAAGAAGCACTGTCCTTCCTTAGCAGGCGGCTTTGCTTATTCTACTATCCACAACAAATTATGAAAAACAATGCATAATGAACACAACAGTGTAGTGTATATATTTATAACACGATAAATACACGTCTATTGTTGTTGTGGTCACATTACACGTGCAAGATGTAGGAGCTAATGAGAAAGTGCAAAAATCAGTGCGGCTTCAGAAACTGTATGTTCTCCCTTCGATAACTGATTTAGAGAGACCCACCGTGGGCGAAAAATATACGCGGATGGACTAATCGCAAAGCGTCGACTAATGGTAAGAATAAAAAGAAGGATCCTTCCATTGTGACTGAGGAATGTGTTCATTCCCAGAACTAGGCGATGAAACAGGATCAAAACCTCGGTTTGAGATGGCCTAATCGAAAACAATTCAGAAATTCAGAAATTCAGTGCACTCCATGATTTAAGGGTCAGTAATCGAAAGACGTAAAAGATACAAAACGTAGTGGCAAAAAACAACGAAAAAAGAGTCTCAGTAGCGAAAACAACTCACATATGTCTCAAATTCCACGTTCAACTTTCAGTAAATCTCAGCATAATTCCTCTTTAATTTTGAGTATGTTGTGGACCTTGAGGTAGAACGAGACTGATATGATTCATGGACGCATGCGAAATCAGTTCCTGAGTTCAAGCGGAGTAATAGAGAGGCAAAACATCGCATGCTCCCCCCCCCCCCTTCCGTCTAGGATAGATCCGGAGGAGCTAGGCAGTGGGAAGGATGACTGAAACTACTGGAGGCCCATTGAAGGTGAGGCTGCGGTGATGACGATTTATGATGAGGGTGTATGCCCATGCGAAGCCGACGCTGCAAGAAGAAAGGAGTCATTAGAAAACGTTACGAAACAAGACCCGTTCATTTTCAAAGACGTCACCGTCGCCTTCAAAAGGGTAAGAGGTTGCGACCGCTAATCGTTCCAAATACCCCAAAAGCTGTATGAAGGCGTGATTGATCCAGACGAGGAAATGCGACGAATTAAGTCGGGCCATAGACAAATCGGTGCATTTTCTCCCAAAAACAAATCCGAAAGCAATTTGTTCGCTGCAGAGACATGGAGGTCTCGTTGGCCTAGGTCTGTGGTGTTTTGCGTCAAAACCACTCCCCCTTGCCTTGTCGCACTCGAAGTGTATTGGGGGTCATCATCCATGACTCACTGAACAAGTATCATGTTGAAGTCTTTTTCTCCTCAGAAACGACATTGGCAATAAAAATATGAGCAGTAACAGACCAGGAAGTATCGAGAAGTCGTAGATGTCTAGAGATGAGCTTCGTAAAAAAGTGATCTGAGTGTTATCGCCAGGTGGGAAGTGATTTTGTAATGGAGAAACATTGCAATAAAATAGAGGTAGAGCATGAATAGCTCATTCGCTATTAGAAGAACTTTTAAGCGCGATCAAAGCTCTTGCACCAGCCGGGAAGCGGACCCGCTCGCTCTGCTTATAAAGCAGTTCATAATGACTGATGGGTAAGCGGCCAACAAGACAAATTGTAATAATAATATTGCCTTTGTTTTTGCTAATAATAATAGCAAAGCGATAGGATGGATAGCTACTAGTGTAGTCTATCAGAAAGACACCCGCTGCTGTTTAAAAGTGCGACTTTCCAGAGTCACTTTTACGGCAATACATTAAGTACTTGGAGGGAGCTTACTATTACTAACGACCTCGCGAATCTCACGATGGTTAACACTTGGGTCGAAACGGAACTGAACCTTTAGACACTCAACTCCGATGATGGTCTCAAATTTTGAGGACTTAGTAAAATATCTGTGAAACTTTATGCTGAGAACGGATGCGGGTTACCTACTTAACACTTCCGTTTGTTTGGAAGCAATCTAAGAAGTCAGCGAGATGCCCAATCAATGCATATATACTACTTTAGCATTGGGGACACCCTAGAAAAGAAGAAAAAACAGAAAAAAGATTTTTTGGTCGAGACAGTTCCAATGAGTCCTCAAGGGTCTTATCGTGAAGGGTCTTATCTTAAAAGAGGGAAGAGTAAAGAAACACAGCGCACATCACCAATCCATCACATCACTGCACCACGAATTCCCTGTGGGGTGCTCCTAGGTTAGTCATCTATATGACCATGAGTGTCAGTCTTAAACGGCTCAGCAGGGACACATTTAGCACTTGGGCTTAACAGAATGTCGAATTTCTAGTTCGATTTTGTCCTAGTTTTCGGAAAAAACGATCGAGAAAACCGCACTTCGGAACGGCGAGAGCAACTCCACTTTGTTTCTCGTCGAAAACTTTTTGAATTCTACTTGCGGTGGCAGTGCCTTCCCCATTTCAAAAGCAGATGGTGGCGAAAAGTCAGCGCGAGAATGAAGACTCCGCAGAGTGAAAACAAGTTGCAAAGCGAGAGGAGAACAGCCGAGGAGATTATGACCGAGGACTACTGCACTAACGACCTCGTAAAGCCAATGATATAGACCAGGCCAGCGGAAATTGCCCGAGCGAAAGCATTAGAGGCACTCGAGCAAAATTCGAAGAAAGAAGAGGTCTGCCGCTGAGAAGCCAGATCATGTCATGCTTATTAGGATTCAAACACAAATGTTTCTGTCGTAGATTATAGCAGCTTAGAGAGCAGACGACATTTCCGAAGACGTAGATGAGCGAGAGATTTGTCCGAAGTCCCAAACAATTCCACGAAGCAGGTTGTAGAAAGTTGAGGCTTTAAAATCTGTTGAAAGCAAAGACATGGAGGGGAAGCATACGTCCCATGATTTATAATTCATAATTTGATAGATGGTCGCGTGTAGCGCAGTCGGAAGAGGTGTCGCTGTTGCTGTCGCGTGCATTCGATACCACGTCCTTGGTTCGGATTTCCCGCTCAAGCCAAACAAGCCTTCCATCCCTCTGGGGTAGACTAATTGATACACGACTTCTCTGGAGAGGATGAAGCAATACCTTGCTCATCTTCTGGCCACGGCAAGTCATTGTTTGGCCAAATACGCATTCAAGTCGCCTCCACAACATCCCGTAGAAGTAGAACTTGTGGAGCTTTCCAAAAAAAGATTGAGTAAGCAGTCCTTTATCTTTTTATTTTATCCTTTAATTTCATGAATACCATTCAGCAGGCATCGACTTTTTAAGTGCCAATATCGAGTAGATTGAAGAAAGAGGGTCGCTGCGAAGCATTTTAGCATTTCATGTTGAGACATCTGAGTCACCCAAAGTTGAGTACGTCACTCTATAGAGAAGTGAGGATCCCGTCACTTTCCCACTCCATTCTTCTAGCCAGCTAACCCAATATTTTTCGAAAACAAGCTTATGCACGAGAGCGATGAAGGTGAATGGCCTCCATATGTCAACTCCAGTCTTCAGCCCAGATCACTGCCTTCTGCCAGTTGTACCATTTACACATGCGTTAATGGCTAAAGAAGCTCTGTAGGAAATTCGTGCAGGAGTTTAAAAAGGCATTTCCCATCAATGGAAGTGAAACGTGTACATGTCTTCTTACACCCTTTATTATAGTTCGCGTTCATCGCGTCCACACAGCGCCGTGCCGTCGACCACGCACAAATTTCACTTGCTTGACCGAGCAACTACCATTCACCTGAAGCTCTTTAATCAAGGAGTATACGATTTTGTGGCGTGTCAGGCTCATTTCTTCAGAGACTACTCGTAAGAGTTTCAACCGCGCCAAAAACATCTCCGACTTTAAGAAAAGTGCGTAGCAGCATTATTGCTCCGCTAAGAAATTGAACAAAAAATAAAATTAAATAAATATTGGGGTCACAGTCTTCACGAAGTTCAGTCAGTAGGAAGGTGCACGCTTGCAACGTAAATCAAGACCTTATAATGGAGAACTATATGTTGAAATCGCACGACTGAAGTCGTGTATGAGGAACGAGTTCATACTGTTACAGAATTTGGGGACTTTTCAAACCGAAAACGATGGAGAGTCGTTCGACTGTTGCTGAATCTTAGTGTGTCGCTGAGCATTGGGGTAGAATGACTGTAACTGTAACTGAATTTTATTCGGTTAATCTTTCGTGTAACCACACTTTTAGAGCCTGACAAGGTTGAGAGGAAAGCTGGAAAATTATACCGGGTGAAAGTCGTTATAACGACTTGCGTGCCCAGCCGATGAACAGGTCAGCGCTTTATTCTTCCCAGACCATTACCAGTAGCAATTCATCGATTCCGGAGGAATGGAAGGCTTGATTGGTTTGGGCGAGGAATCCGAACCAGGAACCTGCTATCGGGTGTACGCGGCAGCCGGCACCTCCTCCAATTGCGCTACACGCGCCCACATCCCCTAGCACGCAGTAAATATGGAACATACTGCGATGTTTCGGTGAGCGCAATCTCAGCAAGCATGCGCTGGCGTTTTTCTGACAAGATGCTGTGAATGTGATTGTGAGATGCTGTGAATAATGACGTCGCCCCTCTTTTCTTTTTGCCGCAGATGCTTCTGCAATTTTGGGGAAAGCGAAAAACAAACAACCGCATACTCAAATGCATAGCGCAGACAGTACAAAAACCCCAATTCGGTTGTGCGTGAAGAGCGAAATTTTGGTCGCATCTTAATGTAGAAGCTGAGGTACGTAACAGCCAAAACGGAAGGATTTCCGCTAATGAGAAACAGCGGAGCCAGAACACCCAGCGCACGATGCAACTACTACTCTCAAAATGTTCTTCATGTGTTGTTATTTTTGTGAGGAAAACCTCTCCGCGTCTAATTGCCACAATCCCAGACAAAGATGGGATCTGCCGGCGCTTCAGAGAATAGCGAAGCCTCCGGAGAATATCGCATGGCAGGAGGGGAAGAAACAACACCGGCATCGGAGCCGCATTAGATCGACGTCAGATCAGCCACTCGTGACGCAGATGCGATGGCGCAGACGCGTTGGTTGAAGCGGTAACGGGAGCTCCCAGAAGTTTGCTGGAAGTGGGGAGCGAAACGTTGTTGACGGAACCACTTATTCCTGGGAAAACGGCCATAAGGAGCTGCTGATGTGCGCCTATGGGCGTCCTCGTACATCGTTTGGTGGAGCTCGGGAGCCTCAGGGACCAGTTTCGACCGCTTCACGGATGGGGAGCCCCTAGGAGGAGGTTGGGCTGCTTTCGCTTAAATTGCCTTAAATGGCAAGAAGGGCACCAGGAAATCGTCAATCACGTGGAAAAGGTGTTTTTCTGGAATCTCGCCTGCGTCAGAGAACCCAGTTTTCTTTACAATGAGCTCAACAGACTGCATGAAGTCTGTTCGTTCCATGCTTCCTGCTGGAATTAGCCCTGAGTGAAATGACGAACAATTTCCGTTGGCGTTTTTTTCGGAAGATGCCCTGCATTTGTAAGCGGACTAAATTCCCCCACACAGCTTGAAAAAATAGCACGAAGTAAAAGCGCAACAGTGCTTTACTTCATCCTAATTTCCTGCTTGTCCACGGCAGAATTCATAAGAAAAAATCCAGTAGTATTGGAATAGGAGGGAATGATGTGGCATTCATCGTACGCATTACTCACCTATTCACGAGTACAAAGGACAAAAGCATGAAGGACGGCGATATTCAATCCCTTCTGACATGCGCCACGCATTCTGCTTCTGCGAGATGTCGTAGAGGCGTTTTGAATGTGTGTTTGTTCCATGCAATGATATGCGGTGGTCAGCAGATGACGAAGACAGTGTTTTATTCCTCCCAGTCAACTCTGCTACCAATTTAACGACCTCGGGGGGATGGACTGATTGGCATGGGCACGAAATCCGAACCATGAACATGAAGCACGACAGCCGGCACCTCACCCGGCTGCACTCCAAGTGCCCATTTGTGAGTGCATATACTGGTAGATAAACCGAGTAGAAAATCCTCGTGGGTGTCTCTGCGAACCCGCGAACGTTGTATCAGCGCTAGAACGCCCTTTGAGGAACCATCTGGTTGAAGGGGCTAATGACGCAAAACCTTAGCTGTTATCGAAAAAAGCCGATGACGAAGGAAAGAGCTATTTAGCTAGTCTTTTCAATTTCCGAAACAGCTGATTTTCTCTGCCGCGAAATTAGTGCAGAAGAATAGTGCAGCCTGGAGCCTCTCCTCTATCATGCATGGGCTGGGCTTACCCGCCAGCACAGTGCAAGTCATAGCCCCTTGAAAGGGCCAGGAGCTTGACAGAGAGACATCTGCTGAAGAAGGGGATTGTTTTTGTGGACTAATCCACTGTTATAGGTAATAGGAACAGGATAGTAAGAGAAAATTGTCGCGGTTCTTAAACTGCAACAACTGCTGGACGACGTGAGCGAAATAAGTGAAGTCCCCATTGTAAATAAAGTAGCATACTTCTCCTTTAGTCTTTTGCATAGAGTTTTCTTCATGATAAGTCGTTTCATGCCTAGATGGGAATTCTGGGACTTCTTCATCACAATTATTCCTGATTTAAACATTTAAGCAGTGCTAATGTGCAAGGAAACTGGATTCAATCCGGATATAAGGATAAGGATAAAGGACAGCGTTATTCAATCCCCTCTGGGAATGCGCCACGCATTTTACTTTAACGGGATGTCGTGAGGCGATTTGAATGCGTATTTGACCACACAATGACTTGCGGTGGCCAGCCGATGAACTAGTCAGCGCTTTACCCTTCCCAGACAAGTCTGGGGGTGGCTGAAAAGTTCGGGCAATTTTTCAAAGTATTTCAGCAGTACGAAAAAACTACATAAACGCCAAAGATTTACAAACAAAAATAACAGAAACTTCATTAGATCAACAACAACATAATACAACAGGAAAATTCACAACAAGTGCTCAAAACTTCCTCCTTTGGCTTCAATACATTTTCGCAGTCGTTTTGGGAAGTCGCTGATGATGGTCGCACACTGCTCCGCTGTAATCTCGTCCCAGGATCTCAACACGTCGATTTCAGCTGCTCAACGGTGGCGTATCTTGTAGTGGAGATCTTCTGCTCCATGATCGACCACACAGAATAATCCATCGGGTTGAGATCAGGCGAGTTGGATGGCCAGATGTCCCTGCTCCAAAACCCTGGGAAGAGCTCCTCGCAAACGGCGATCGTGGATTTGGCGGAATGCGCTGGTGCCCAGTCCTGCTGAAGAGAAAATCCGGTTTCGCCAAAATGGCTCGTCGCCCACGGCTCCAGTACGTCGCGGAGGACATATTGCTGGTAGCTGGCAGCGTTAATTTTGACGTTCTGTTCCATGAAGACCAGCGGCGTCTTTCCGGTAGCGCATATTCCAGCCCACACCATCACCGAGGCTGGAAAATGGCGGCGGCTGATGGTCCTTGCGGCCGACGTCTTCTGCTGACCCTTCTTAAGCAGCTGCCGGCGATTCTGATGGTTGTGAACCGGCTGGACCGTGAAGATCTTCTCGTCGGTGAACAGCACCTTCGACAAGCGACCATCGCCGACCAGCTGACGCATTCGCCTGCATTTCCTCAACCTCTCAGCTTTCATCGCGTCGTTGAGGAAGTGAATACGAGCTACTTTGTAGCTGCGTAATCCCAGCTTCCTCCTGGCAATATGCTGGACTCGTTCCCTACTGATCCCGAGATCCGTAGCCATCTTGTTCATCGATACCTCAGAATTCCGGCTAATGCGACAACGAACCTTGTTGATGTTCTCCGGTGTTGTCGCAGTGGTGGGATGGCCGCTGCGGGGACGGTCCGAGGTCCCGCCAGTCTCCTTGTAGCGTCTTACAATCTTGTAGACGGTCCTTTGTTTGAAGCCGGTTGTTCGAACTATGTCCGCGGTCCTCATTCCCGTCTTGTGCAGCTCGACGACGGTGATACGCTCACTTTCACGAGACATAACGCAAGCATAACTGAAAACGAGAAAACTGGAGCAACAGATTCTAGATCAAAATTGCGCGAGGAATACAACGGAAACAACAGAAATAACAAAAAACCTCAATTTCAAGGCCAAAAGTAGCGCCGCAAAAAATTGCCCGAACTTTTCAGCCACCCCTAATCCAGTAGTCGTTGCCCAGTACATGTAGTTCGCTGAGACGCAGTAAAAGTGTCCCCCCCCCCCTCGACCTCATTTGCTGGAATAGATCGTTGCTTCCATTATAACCTCAGGACCATCCGTCATCTACCAGCCAAGCAACCGACGCTACAGTAGAACACCACTTTTTTATATCCTCACGCTTTTTGTTGAACCCGTGAAGAACGATGGAGGCAAGGCAGACCAAAACGTTTACTAGAAATGTCAAAAGACGTAATAAAAGCTAAAAACTCTCGAGTAATTCTCGGAGGCACCAAGATTCGTTTAGAGGATGGGGTAAAGAATGCGGTAGAAAAGTGAATTCAACGATCAACGATTATAACGGGCGCTTATACTATTTTAAAATACAAAAAAGGATAAGGTTAATCAAACCCTGTTTGGGGCACGTTCTACAGAACAGGAGGGAATTTCAACTCATATTTGGCCTATGCGGTGACTTGTGTTGGTTGATCGACGGCCAAGTCAACACTTCATCATTACCGGACAAATCAAGTGTGAATTAATCCATCCAGGAGATATGGAAGACTTGGTTGACCTGGAGGGGCGAGCAAGGAAGCTCGATTCGGGGTGCATGCAAATGCAGTGCTGTGAGGTACAGCGATACGAAAAGAGACCACTCTTTGGTCAAAGCAAGCAAAATACATCACCTGATAGCATTTTCATTCCGCGGCTTCAGCATATTGAATTTACCTTGCTTTCCTTTTCTTTTTAAGAGCTAGTTTTTGAGTAGGGGCGTGTCTAACGCAGTCGGAGGAGGCGCCGACTGTCGCCTGCACCCGCTACCAGGTTCCTGGTTCGGATTTCCTCCCAGGCCAACCAAGCCTTCCATCCCTCCAGGGTCGGTGAATTGCTACCAGACTCGTCTGGGAAGGATAAAGCGCTGACCTGTTACCCCCTCGGCTGGCCACCGCAAGTCACTGTATGGCCAAATACGCATTCAAATCGCCTTCACGACATCCTGAGAAGTAGAATGCGTGGCGCACCCCAAAGGGAATGAGTAACGCCGTCCTTTATCCTTTTATTTAGTTTTTGAGTCGATTAATTAATTTATTTTTGCACTCATAGGTGCGCTCTAATCGACAGAAAAAAATTATAACAGCAACAGAAATATAACACTTCTCGATCCTATTCGAAGTAGTGAAAAAATTGAAGGATCAATTGATCGGAAAAAATCGTAACATATCAAACTCGCTAGTAATATGGAAAGAGGCAGGATGGATAAAAGCTAGGTGAATACGACAATTATTTCGGCGCATGCATATATAATTGATGTATACTTCTTTGAAGATGACCAGAAACGATGCTTTAGATGAAGGGCAGACAAGGAAAGTAATAGGAAGAAAGAATATGAACACGTAGAGCTGCGTGCGGATGAAGATGAAGCTATAGTGAGGAACGGAGCTGACGACTTTATAGATTGGTGGTGATGTAGGCACGTAATGAGGTTGTTGCTACCATATGAGAAACCTATACTCATCGACAGATCGAGGAGCGTTGTACTATGCAGGGCTTTCAAAAAATGCACGTCTTTTTTCGTGATTGATAGTAGTACATCTTAGAGAGCAATCGTGTCGATTCGTGTGTAGGACTGCCATGGTGCAGTGTAAGAGTTCTTTCCTGATAACATCACTGGCACACTCGGTGATATGTGATCGAGTCAATGGCCATAAGATATAGAAACATCCCAGAACTCGACATTTTGCTTTTTTGTTTATTTTTTATCACAGGAGTCTTTGCTCAATAAATCATGCATCTAATAGAAATGCTAGATAAATTTGCCGGCAGGATATGAAATCATCATGGAGTCCGTATGGCAAGCGTTTTCTTTGTAAATCTATGAGGTTGTGTCTTTTGAGGTAGTGTTGATGATCAGATGAAGTAAACCCTAATACTACTTCAAACCCTCAATCCGAAGCACTTCGAAAATATTTAACTTACGCATGTTGTTTCTGAAGTCCTTGAAATTCCCACATGAAATTAAATCAAAATCAGTGGAAGCTGATTTGGCCACCTCGCGGTAAATGAGTTAACCGCAACTTTTCCAAAGGAACCGCTTAATTTACGGTGTTCTGCGGCAAGCACTGTCGTTCTTCCACGAGCAAGAACCAGCATTTACTGGCCCTAACGATAAGTTTAACCTCCACGTGAATAATGCGAAAGGAAAACGCTGGAAATGATGTTTGAGGACCCTTTCAGCACTAGCTGAAGCAAAATTCCGACAGCCCTAAGTACAGAAAGACAAGCGTGAGAATGGACCATCACAGGAAACCGTAAAGTTTGACGCTTCTTTAGGAGGTTATGTCAACGAAACACCATTGAATGCTTTCTTTTGCCGAACAATAGCAAAGTCCGTTAGAATTGTGCACCGCCATTTGGGAGGAAAACGCTGGTTGTTTGTCATTCGTTATCACCTATTGTTCCTCTTTCCTATCAAACAGGCTCGACGATTACGGCAAAGTGAAGAGCTCGGGAAAATTTTGAGGGAAATTGTCCACCTTGGTGAACAAAACAATATCTTCCATTTCTATGGCGCAGTCTTGTTTTAACTGGCACAACAACATTAATTGACGTTCATGGCCATTTAAGAAGCAATTCAGCCTGAGTGATGGCTTGAGGAGGCAGTCGATTGCCAATTCAGCAGAAAGTCGTGCTCATTGTTCCTTCTCATAATTGTTAGAGCACGACGGACGCAATGGAACGACTGGTAGTCCTCCACAAAGTAGGATTAAACGGAGTCGAATTTATAAAATGTAGAAGAGCCTGGGTCTCGACCACACATGAGGCGAGCCATCAGCAAGACGGTAATTAGAGCTAAAAGAGCACGGAAATAAATAAAACTACATAATTTATTCACCAGAAGTTCGTCTCATGGGACACTTGAGATGTATGTGTATGTATATAATAAGGAACATGAAGTTAAATTATGGGTCGCGTATGTACATGGTTGAAAATGGAACCGAAACGGTCCGAAGAGAAATGCGGGGAAAACCTTCAAATTCCAAGATAGCGCGCTACGGTCTCATAGCAGATCGTCTGGTTATAGAAATTCTCAGAATATTGCTAGCAGCTTAGACGGCTGCGCTCCACTACGACTAGAAAATCTTACTGGTGAAGGAACGGGAACGATTATAAAGAAGTTCGGCTCGATTGGAAATCTAGGGCAACTCGCAGAACGCTCTTAGCTTTTCCGACATTGCTCTTTTTTGCTGCGCGATCTAATTAGCAGCTAGAGATAGCATTTCGCTCGCTTGTTTTCTCATAAGGTTTGCGGTCGGCACATGGTCGGCACATTGGCATTAAACTTTTCTAGGAAGGATAAATCGAAGATGTGTCTATTGGCTGTCCACATCAAGTCATTGTGTACGAGATGCTCTGAGGGCCTAATCGGTATACCAGTAAAGTGGAATGCATGGCGTGGCTCATGTAGTGCAGTCCGAGAGGCGCCGGACGTCCGCTTCAAATGAAGGAGAAACAAGCCTTCCATCCGTTTAGGGTCGGTGAATTCGTACTAAACTTGTCTATGAAGGAAAAGTACTGGCTTGAAGGGTGGGAGGGGCCCTTTCCTTCACCTAGACCGTAACTATCCGTGGATATTTAACCAGCCAATTGGCTGCATCCATAAGGTTAGTTGCGTTGTCACACCGCATTTCTTCTATTGCCTTCCGAAATTACTGAGATCTGGTATATTAGGTTCTTGGGCGAACAGCCTTTCAAACCCCGCTAGTCTTTTCCAGGCTTTTCCAGGCATTCGCTAGATTATAACATTTCTAGTTATAAAGGATAAGGATAAAAGACGGCGTTACTCAATCCCTTATGGGATGCGCCAGCGCATTCTATTAGGTTGGAAAAAAAGTCTCTTCACCCTTCGAAATTTTTTTACCCTTCCCCTTGTAAACGCACTAGCCAATGTTGATTGCTGATTTCGTAATCCTATCACACTTGTCTACCGTTCTCACGCAGACACAGGTTAAGACTCTTCTTGTAATTCGTTATCCATCCAGTCTTCCGAACTCAATGCCAGATCTACCTCATGGCCGTTTTCAGCACGGCATTCTTCAAGAATTCATTAAAGAATCCACAGCACGTCAGGCAGCAGACCAAATTAACCACATATATGGCTTGGGATCTACTACTCATCGTGCCTGTTATGAGTGGTTCGGAAAGTCTTTAAAGGGAAATTATTCACTGAGGGCAAAGCATGGTCAGGAAGGCCAACTGGATTGGACGACAGTGAACTACACCATCATCTTCGTACCGATAGTTGGCAGACGACACGTCAGCTGGCAGAGAAGCTCGAAGTGTCTCATAGGATAGTGGGGATCCATCTGAAGAATCTTGGCTTTCATGGAAATTTGGAGCTTGGATTCCACATGCCCTGTCAGACACTCAGAAAGGTCGACGGCTCTCCATCGCTGCTTCTCTTCTGTCCAGATAAGGAAGAAAATCGTTTCTTCCGCGGATTGTGACAGGCGAAGAGTCCTGGGTTCTGTGTGCCAACTTCCGAGGAAAAGGCAATGGGTACAAAAGGGAGAGAGCCCCAAGTCTGATCTCAAGCCCAATGTTCACGAACGGAAGATTCTCTTGAGTGTTTGGTGGATATCAGAGGAGTGATTTATCGGCAAACTCTCAGAAGTGGAGAGACACTTACTGCTGCCACATACAGTGGCCAACTCCACAAAGTCGCCGCAGCTTTCCAAGAAAAGAGGCCTGAGAAGTCGAAGGTGATGATCCTGCATGACAACGCAAAGCGACATGCTGCAAGACTCACAAGAGAAACAATAAAGAAGCTGGGCTGAGAGGTAATGCCACATCCACCGTATAGCCCTGACCTCGGCCCTCCCGAATGCTATTTCTTCCACGCTCTCAAGCAAGAAATTGGAGAGAAATATTTTGAAACGGACGAGGACCTCAAAAATTGGATTCAGCGGTGATTCGACTTCAGAACTGCAGTCTTTTACGCGAGAGGAACTAGAAAAATTACCACGTCTTTGGAGAAGTGTAGTAGAACAAAATAGAGTTTATCTCAATTGATTTGACTTTGTAGTTGTGAAGTAATAAATCTTTGAAAAAAAGTTTAAAGTTTGAAAAAAAGCAAGTTTGATATGTTACGATTTTTCCCGATCAATTGAACCTTCAATTTTTTTACTACTTCGACGAATAGAATTGAGAAGCGTTATATTTCTGTCGCTGTTATAAATTTTTTCTGTCGATTAGAGCGCACCTATGAGTGCAAAATTAATTTAATTAATTGACTCCAAAACTAAATAAAAGGATAAAGGACGGCGTTACTCAATCCTTTTCGGGATGCGCCACGCATTCTACTTCTCAGGATGTCGTGAAGGCGATTTGAATATTGGCCATACAATGACTTGCGGTGCCCAGCCGATGAACACGTCAGTGCTTTATCCTTCCCAGACAAGTCTGGTACCAATTCACCGACCCCGGAGGGATGGAAGGCTTGGCTGGCCTGGGCGTGAAATCCGAACCAGGAACCTAGTATCGGGTGCACGCGACAGTCGCGCCTCCTCCGACTGCGCCCAATTCTAATTATACAAAGGATAAAAGATAAAGCACGGCGTTACTCAATCATTAAATGAATGGAACCAAGCTCTCGATGAAGGAATGAATGTAGACGTTGTCTAGGCTAGGCTGCTAAGGCTTTTGAAAGAGTTTCACTGAACAAGCTTATCTTCCGAATTGAAAACATAGGTGTCCATCCTAGAACAACTAATTGAATAAGAAACGTTATCATAAATAGATCTTTCCACGTTAGAGTTAACGACTCATTTCCGAACCACTTCCGGTTACTAGTGATGCCCTCAAGATGTTTTCTCTCCAATTATTTTCAATATTTACACATCTGAGATTCCCTATTTGATTGATCGGTATAGTGTCGCCTGCAAAGTATTTGCGGGTGACATAAAAATTTACAAAAATATCGTCGGTGTGGAGGACCATCTTGGTCTTCAATCTGCAATTAATGCTATTGTGAGCTAGTTAGCAAGCTGGAATCTTCCACTGTCAGCCCAAAAATCTCAAGTACTACCCTTAGCGGGCAAATCAACAGAAAGGTTTATCCCCTTGATGAATCTCAGCCTAGCAGTACAACTACTTTACGGGACTTGAGATTTACTTTAGACTCAACACTGTCGTTTAAGGAACAGTGTGAGTTGATAGCAACGAGAGGGGACAGGATTGCGCATATGTCCCATCTTTAAGTCCTTAAAAACAAATTCAGTTCTCCACATGCTGCTAGCCTACAATGCATGGCAATGGCAGGCCTGCGCTTGAATATGGTACCACTGTGTTTAGACCTAACCTCCCGGTAAGTATAAGCTTGGAATCGCTAGGCTAGACTCTACCCTAAACCCTTTTCTCTCTAAAGGAGCAACAATTATTTAAGATTTAATGTTTTAACACATTTGTTTAAGTCTGGTGCGACTTTGTAGAATGTACAGCTACAGGATGCTTTTTGCGATCAACGCAAAACACTTGCGCGAGGCAGGACTCGAACCCGTACACTGCTACGTGTAAGGCTTCACGGAAGACAGAAAGTGCGGGTTCGAGTTTCACCTGGCGCAAGAGTTTTGATCGCAACAAAACATTCTGTAATAACATACATAAGATTGGTTGGAAAAATTGACGTTTCAGAATAACTGAAAAATTTTTTCTTTTGCCGATGCACCCCCCACCAATTCTTGTTTTCTTCACAAGGATCAATTAACGCCTCTTTCTCCATGTGTAACAAACAGATGGAATTTTAAAAAAAGACAAAAATTTAGACAAGAGAATAACTACAGTAGAATGAACAGATATTGAAGTAACTGCCTATGAAAAACGTAGTGACCGTCGGCAAACGCAAATGGTGTTACGACGACCTAAAAAAATTCAGCGAATGCTAAGTGCAAGCAAAGACACGGGGAAACAACAGTGTGCTTCTAAGGTAGGAGTGGCTGTGCGTGAGCGAACGCTCTAGGCAGAGAAACAAATCAAAAACTGACAACAATGCGCAGCTGAGAGGGGATCCAAGGAGCGCTTACCACAAACCAGTACTACTTCTACTAACGGCTGGTGGAGCATTGGTCCATGACTATCACTAAAACCTCGCAGGCTCACTTATATTCACCGAAGAAGCGCTTCCACACCCTCCCTCTCCGCACTGCCTTCACCACTTGGTCTCTAGGGCTTGCACTGACGGATAGAACTCCACTGCTAAGAGAAAAATGAATGAATGAGCTGTGCAAATGTGCTCCATTTCAGGTCTAGAAAAACTGAGTGTGCGAGTCGGTGCCAGTCGATCGCTCCTTTGAAATTCGAGGTACTAGTCTTGTTCGGAAGCGGAAGAGTATTCACTGCCGACAACGCCGGTTGAAAAACACAACGACCGGTCGTAGATGAGCAGTTAATTCCCGGCCCGCGGCCAGACATAGACGTGCAAATGGCAACGATTTGCCAGATTGCCAGACTGCTTTCCAGGTGTCCGTCACGTCGGACTCGAGGAGGAGGTTGAGCGGCAATTAATTCTGAAAACACGCGCTCGCATTAAAAACGAGACGTCTGACGATGGATAGGTGAACACTCCACCGTAACACCAGTCTTCACCTTCGTGAAGAACCACAGAATTTGCCTGAAGCCCTGAAGCAGTTGAAACTAAAGTCTCTGGCAGTAAATTTGGAATCAATCGAAAGATGTGAATTCTGCTTAATGATTCTTCTTCTTCTTCGGCGTTTGTCTTCGCCTCGTAGCGGGGTCCGCCGTCCTGCGGTCATGATGCCACCTTTCCCAATTCAGAGCTATGTAGATCAGGATGCACACCAGCAACCTTCGAGTCCATATGTAACGTCCCAGACCAGTGCTGCCTCCGGCGCCCTCTAGACAGCTTTCCAATTACGTGGAACTTAAGGCCTATCTTGCGGACTTTTCTTGCTTTCCACGCAGAGCGTGGCCGTACCATCGCACCATCGCAAGCGAGCTTCGCGCATCTTGTCTGCTATCGGCGAATCCTGCTCAACAATTACGAGGCCTTATTTCAATCTTTATTTCAGGACACAACAGCAAGAGTGCAGTGTGTCTCCAACAGTGAAAACCTTGATTTTATGTCAGCTATTGTCCCTATCACCATGGTTTTCCATTGGTCACAGTCCGCGTCAGAGAAGGATATGGAAGACTGAGGCTACGATTTCTAGGAAGACATATGGACGCTTGGGGGCAAAGATTTGTCATCAGTGTTGTAATGACCTTGAATTTATCATCAATCGTTACAGCCACAGAAATGTTTCCCTATTTATTTTAAGGAGCGATAAAACGAAAACCTTTTATCGAATTTAATGCTGAGATCGCGTAATGCACTGTGAATTAGTTCGTTCTTTTTAATGGTGTAAGTCCTTAGTACTTCAAAGTTGATGACAATCATAAAAATAAAAATATCATTTTAGGCAAAAATTTTGGTTAGCTAGGATTATTTAGAACACTGACATGGAAGCAGTGCTCTAGGATGGACTTAAAAATAGTGAATCTTAAATAAAGAAGGTTTCTGCTCTCAAACGCCCTGAACATTTAAATACTGTGGAAAATAATAAACTATCCCTGGACAGCCTATTATTCTTTCCGTTTATTCTGTGTAATCGTGCCTACGATACCATGATGTGGCATCTTAGACAGCGGGATTCAACTCATTCCACATATGCTAATTCTTGGCCTATCATGCCGTAATTCACAGATGCTTGATAATGGATAATGGGTTTTCGAGACCACGTCAAGAGGCCAACCATTCCCCTTGATCGAGGAGGAATGAACCAACTCAATTTTAGGTTCAGAATAGATTTTATCCCAAATCGATAACATTGTGAGTGCTTTCACGTAATTAAAGTGTTGCTCGAGGCAAAGGTTTATTTTGTGATCAAGCATAACTATTTCGCGTGCAAAAATCCGTCGATTTTTCCTCCGCGAAATTTACATAAGGCGCATCACCAAACTGAAGACAAGGGCACACTAATAAGCATATGGCGCGGCCTCAATGTCAAACTCTGCAATACTCTCGCTTTCCTACTTTCCAAAACAAGGCGTAGATTATAGCCAAACAAATACAAATTTTGTGACAATCCAAACGGTGATAAAATGTTTTTGAGCAGCCGGTGTGAAATAATGGGAATTAAGAGCAGTCCTGAAGCACTATGCTGCTTTCGCGAGGTTTTTAATGGCCATACATAGGTGTCTGGCAAACAGAGGCCTCACTTCACAGCACCTCTGAGAACATAAAAAACCCAGAAATTTCAAATCTCAGCTATTATATTGTTGCTGCAGTGCACTGAACCACTAGTCAACACGGTTTTCTATTGATGAGGTCGGGCTTACAGCTCTTTACTGCTGAGCCTAAGCAAAGGATTAGCAAGTGGTAAAATGTAAACAAAATTTCAGCAACGTGCGCTAGCTCTACTGCAATTGAAAATTTGATCTCTAACCTAAGAATGTACTGCATTTACAAGAAGGGAGTGAGTTATAGATGAAGAAAAACGTCCTTACGGAAAAATCCGAGCGAAGTGTTTGAATAAAAAATGAGAGCAAAGGATCGGAAGTGGGATGAAACCTGCGCAGAAGTGGAAGTGGGAGGATCGGTAATACTCCGTCCTATATGAAATACACCACACAATTTTCTGCCCCGTTCTACGCGCTTTTTGAATCCGAAGTTTTGTGATGGGGAATTGATTGCAGTAGCTTAGCGAAGACGACTGACCGACATACATAGCTCCCTTCAGAAGCAAAAACGTTGCAAGTCTGATGATCCTGAAGGGAGGATGGAGTGAATGACAATCTTTAAGCAGTGGTGGGGAAAGTCTGAAGCGGACATTGAGGCAGTGATCAGCAGACGAGACATTAATGTTCGGCAAGGAAATGACGCAAAGCAGCAGACCACTGCTCGTACCGACCCCATGAACGGAAATCTCGATGATGAGGGCGGTAGTGGCAAACAGGATATTCGAGAAAAGTTTCAGAAGGAATAGACAAGCTGCTTTCTCGGCGACAACAGGCGAAAACAAACCGATCAGAGCCACTCACATCCACAACAAAGTAGGAACAGGGTCGTTCTTCTGCTCTCCAGACATTTTCTGAAGAATTTTTGAACTTTATTTTATTTTATTTTTCCTGGAATGTCGTCATCGCGCAAGCTCTATCAATACATTCGACGACTTTCCGTAACGAAATGTAAGGTTGTAAAACATTTCTTCTGCCAGCAATTTGCACTCTGAACACATGCTGAGAGCATTGTGAAATGGGAAGTTCACAATGCCTTCAGCATGTGCTCTCGATCGCCATCTGTCTCTGTCACTGGCTATCGAACAAATTTATATTCCTACAAGTAGGCCTAGTAGTGTAACATAGTATTCCTTACTGCTGTCATTTCAAAGAGCGGGACGTTCTAAGGCTGCGGATGAATCTAGCCGAATGTTCCGTCTAGAGGACCATTGCGGATAAATACTCTTTCCATTAGGCTATCGCAAAACTAATCGCCGGAACGGACCGCTTGCTTCCAACGCTATAACTCAGCAGAAGCACAACTTATTCGTCGATGTAAAAACTACCAAAATCTATACGTGTTTGACAACGAGTAATGAATCAAGTCCTTTGCAATAAAAACTGAGATCACAGGAATTAAAGAAATCAAGGAGAGCACATTCAACATCGGTCAATTTCTGACGCAAATGCGAATCAAGAGCTCGAAAAAAGTGATATTCAGTGAGAGAAATGTCGGCAGAATATGGTGGGTGAGGCAGAATTTCGGCGCAAAGCGGCTCGGGGGGAGGGGGTCACCTCGTAAAAAGTGTCACTAACACGAAAAAAGAAACGTACTGGTAGTGAAGGAAACAAACAAACAATGCGATAGCTCTGTTCTATGGTCTCCTCTGCTGACGCGGAGGAGAGCACAGACAATAGGCTGGGAAAGGGACTCCTGGGTGCGGCTCGACTGACGCACTCGTGTTAAAATCGCCTACATCCTGGAGTTTCTTCCCCTGCTTAATTCGGAAGTAGATAAAACGGGTCTGTAACTGAAACGAAGAGATGGGTGCGCGCCACGGCGGGGCATGCTGACCCCCCCCCCCCCCGAGCCGCTTTACGCCAGAATTTCGATACCTAAGTGGGTCGGTTTCCGCCGATGACTTGTAAGGTATGTGGCCATGCGTTGTCCTGTAACAGGAGCGCCCCTCCTTTATTTACCACTGCCGGCCACAATTTTTGCAACTTCTCACACATCCGGTCTAAATCACAGCAGTAAGACTGCTGAACTGTCTGACCAGGTTGCAAAAAGCTGCAGTGGATTACACCTTTACAACACCTCTAGGAAGTAAGAATAACTTTTTTAGGGTGAGGGTCGGGTTTAGGAAAGGATGTTGGAGGAGCGCCCTTATCTTCCCAGACAGATCCCTGCTTCCTGTTATCGTAAAGGAGCAATTTGTCATCTACAGTCATAATACGGCCTACAAAGGGCTCATTTTGAAGCGAACTAGCAGGTTGGAGCAAGTGTCGAAACGTGCCAGACGCTGCTCGTCGGTCAGCATGAGGCATCCACTTCGACATCTCCTCAATTCTTGACAAATGTCTTGCTACCGTACCATGACGTACGACATGGTCCTCTGCAAACGCACGTGTTTCCGTCTCCGGATTTGCATCGACGGCTCTCCCCAAAACTTCATCGTCACGCGATGACCAGCGCCCGCGACCCGGTTTTTCTTCGAAATCAGAATCGCCAGAAGCGATTTTTTCGAAGCAGAGCCTCACCGTTCGCTCACAAGGACAGTCCGTCCCAAAAGCGTTCAAGGTTATTGGATGTCTCTGCCCAATTTGAATGCGTAAAGCATGTTGACTCTATAGCTGCGTCGGTTCATGATTTTACGAAGCCCTGGAAAAGATCGGCCAGAAAAATTAGAGCGACATCCACAGGTTTTTGAAAGAACAGGAAAAAACCTACCGATCGGTATCTGTGGCTTTCCCTGAGACGTAATGGTAAAAAGCTTGTTTAATTATGCTTACCTCGAAACGGAGATTAATTTTGGAACAGCACCACAATATTTGTGGTGAGCACGGTTTCTTAAAGGTAACAATCATCTGGTGTTCCGTCTGTCGTTGTACGAATCTTGTTGGTTACCCTGCCCGCTTATTTCTCTTGGCCTATTTCCGACAACATGGTGGGTTGACCTCTATACCTAAATACACGTACGGCCAACTCGTAACGAGCCAGAGCACAACTTCTAGGCCACCGCTGCCGTCGCCGGCCTAATTTTATCAGCTCTCGTACCTCACTACAGTTTATTCGCACGGCCAGCCTACAGTCCACATAGTGAACTTCGACAGATCAGAACTCATTCAGGAATTGCATTTCGCAAATTTGACCCCATATTCGTAGTCAACGTTCCAAGGTCGTCTTAGTCACCCTGGGCTCCACTTGAAGTTCCACGGGAGTCATTTTGGATACGTATTTGGCCCATATAATTCCTTGAGGTGGCTACCGATGAACGGTCCTTGCTGCACTTCTTTCCCGGCCTAGGCTGCACTCGATTCGGGATCTACGTCATAGCATGCGCCTGAACCGGTTTGCGCCACCACGGTGCTTACAGTGAAAAATAATATAAAATAGCAACATTACATTTGCGCAAACTATCGTAGTTTTGACACCCCATTAGACAATAATACAAAATTTATGAAAATCCCCGTAACAAAATCCGTAGTAGCATCTAAGAGTCTGTCTTCTTTGGCACACTGTTCGTATCATGAAAAAAACTCAAAACAAGCAGCAAAAGGGCACATTACATAGTCAAACAAAGACAGCGTAAGACAAGGTAATTCCACCCACAAAACTCAAATAGTTGTGAAGTGGGAAAATTCTACAGTTCTCGCGAGCCTGTAAGCACTGCAAATGGCGACGTAAACGCGTAGCAAACAATCCGAGAGGCGTCATTGAAAAATAATGAAAGAAGATAAAAAGGAAAGGAATGTAGGCAGCAATATCTTAGGCTTAACAGCAGCAAAAGAAATCCTCATCGCTTTGGTTTAATAACAATAGAAGCGAGTCTCTTATATTCGTTCGGTTCTGAGGTATTACACTTCGTTGGTGACGATTTTATAATATTTTGAAGTTAGGCTTCACAAAAAATGGGGAATAGTGTACTGCTGGTGAAGTTTGTTCAAATGGCTTCTATAGCCTAGAAATGTTTCAGATGTGGAGACAATTTTTGCCAAGGTAAAGCAAGAGCTGCAACAAGCTGACTAGAAGACTCTGAAACGCTTAATAGAAACCACTCGACACTCCGTCGATTCTGCGTTTATATGCACATAAGTGGATGATGTCAATGCTAATCTAATAGCTGGTGTTCCCGTTCGTAGACCGTTAATCTCAGGAACGAACAAGGCAACCACTAGCGAACGAATCTTGCTGGAGCCGTGGTAGTTCCATAGGGTAGTTCCATAACTCTTACGGAAGCCTGATCGCGGAACCACTCACCTTGAGAGAACTAACCTCTCAAAGAAATTGTCAGAGTGGTCTGTCCGATGCAGAGGAACAGCAAGAGGCACTGCTTCCTCGCCCTCTGTAGAAAAAAACGGGGATCAAGTACTTCTGTCATGGAAGCAGCCATTCTACCTGAGAATGCTTTACGCCACAAACACATGTAGGTGACTTCACCGTCCAAAGACGGAGCCCCTCTCGGCTGGTGCCCGTCTAGATGGCCTGTGCAGGTGCACTGATATTTCTAATTTTTTCTAACCAGGTTTTTATAACTGCGCCATCTGATTAACAGCCTAGTCCTGAAAATTGATAAAGGATAGATTAATATCTTCTTCAGTCATTTTTGTTCGCAAGTAGGCTATATATTTTTTCCGTCTCTGATCTTTTCGTTTCTAAAAAAGGGAAAAAAGGGATAAACAAAGGAAGGGAGAAAGGAAGAGGAAGAATCGTCTGCTGAAAAATAATCACTGAGTGATCAATGCAATGACTCCAGAAATTTAAATAAACGTTCGTACGCTTCTTTCAGCAATAATTGATTTCTACATAGCGCCATTTTGTTGTGCTAATAGTAGGTTTTGTTTATGGTTGGTTAACGTGGAATATAAAAATGGATAAATAAATATTTACTGTCTTTGGCAGTGAATCCTCTCTCCACATCTAGGAATTTCACTTCTTCTTCCTCACATATTAAGAAGTGTTCACGGCACATGATAAGTTAGTGATGGACAACATTTCCCTAGTTTTGCAGAAAATAAAAAAACAATAAAGGACTAAGGTGGTCCGCTGTTGATCTAGCTAGTTTACGCCACACATTCGTTTTCTATGATATCTGGTGGATTGAACAAAACTGGACACAGTGGATTTCAGTGCACGGCAGACGAAGAAGTTTTTTAGCTTTACTTTCCCCTACTATGCTAGTGCCAATTCCTACCGACAAGGAAGCTTGGTTGACTAGGCTCGACTCGAGCCAAGATCGTCGACGCGGGGTGCATGTAGCAGCCAGCGCCTTCTTCGACTGCGCTTAATAAACGGGAACTGGAAAAGGGATAACCAAAGGAGTAGTAACCAAACCGCTGCATCGAACTCCTGTCTTCTAGCCATAGGCTGGCTAACTGGATGATCAGCTTGCTCATGCTCGACGCGTAGTCAGTGCCAGCGGCTTATGTTCAAGGTTCCCTGTTAGGAAATTTCTCTCGCAGTTTCCCTGTTAGGAAATTTCGTAATTAAAGTAGTGGGTAGCTATAATTTTGGATTTCCACTAGCTAGAAGGCTGGCGGAGTGATTGCAATCGTTTTATTGGATGTGAGAGATTGCCCCTGTTGTTCTCTTGTCGGTGAGGAAATTAAGAGAGCAAATCAATTCCCAATAATGCAGGACTGTTCACACGGAAATTATTTGGAAAATTAGATGTTAATCAGTTGCAGATGTAAACAATTCGGAAACATTCTTGCGTATTTCAAAACTGCTCCCATATGATAGAATTGTGCAGACGGGCAGAGGAAGTGATTTATCAGAACGGCTGGAAAATAAAAGCTCCGCACAACATCGGCCGGCTGAAATGTAGCGGATGGACATGACAACAACACAAAACACACGGCTCTGGGGATCGCAATTGCGCCGAACATTGTATTCACGCTTCAGCCTTCATCGGAATAATAGCCAGCGCGGCTATAAACCAGCATGTGAAGGTGTTTGCAGAGTTTCCGCTAATCCCACCCTCAACGGAGGAGATCTATTTCTTGGCTCGCAGACAGAAATGGAGCAGCTAAAGGTGCATATTTATTTATTCATTTATACGTCAAATAGACGTGCCCAAAACGCTAGAAAAAAGATCGAAACAAGACATGCAATAAGAAAAAGACAACACCAAAACAACGAGAACAACAAATCACCCGGCAGTAGTAACCCTTTGGAAACCAATTTTGAGCTAGGGGAACAAGTGCACAACTTGCAGCTGAGCCGGAAGAAGAGAGCATGCCCCTCTAAATGTGTGAATTTGTCGCTTACTCTTGTTCAGTTTCACACCAAGGCTACCTGTCAACATCAGCCAGCTATTAATTATTTAAATAATTAAATTCAAATTTATTTGTTTATTTAGTTTTGTAGACTTATAATTTTGTAGAATATGTTTGGGTAGCGCGTACATATAATAAGTTTAATATTGGAGCCACCGCTTCGCAACAATGCTTCTGCGAAAGAGGCACCCAGAGGATCTAATGTAACCCGTGGGGAAACACTGGATAGTTCCAGGATCTCCAGGAAGCAGCAGATCTCCACAGAGTTAAGTTGATTAAATCTGATAACTTCTCCAGAGTGAAACTTTTTGTTGGTTTTCGCGACCAGGATAGCGAAAACTTTCTGAAATGTTAGATGACGTGATCACTCCGTGCTCCTGCTCAGTACGTGGCAGTGTTCAAAAGGTAGATGATGTAACAAGTGTATAGGTCTACAGTACAGGAGTGCACGGATTTTTGGGACTGACCCTGTTAGCCCGCATTCTGTACCACTTTCGCATCGAATTGAACACTTTTCAAACCAACGCAACACTCTTGACACTCTTCTAAGATGACCTAAGGCTATTGAAATCAAGGTGAACTCTTCCAAATCGAAATAAGCTTCAGGCAGTTTAAACTACTGACTTAATAAGAAGGCTGGAATAATTTTTGTCCAAACAAAATTCGGCTTAGCAATCTTTGAAATTTTTGATTTACCTGGTCCAATAAGTGTAACAATATTATAAAATCTTTGTTTTGAGAAGATAATAATGAATTAAAATATGTCAATAAAATAAAAATCGCGACGTCTTAGACGAGGGTATCGAGCAATCTCTTTTTGGAATTAAAAAGTGGCCGCCTTCGTGCTCTTTAAAGCAAGGCTTACCCCATTATTTTTCCTCAAACACTAAAAAATTTAAAATTTCAAACAAGGTGTTTCCTTGTTAGGTATGGAAATTCCAAAGAAAGTTATACTGAAATTTTCGTTGTACAAAAAATTATTCTTTTTTGGAGACTTTCTAGTTTAATGTAGAGAAAGTTTGTTTCGACTTGAAGAGTTTTGATTTCAAAAGTCTTGAGCTGGAATGAAAGAGTTTCTTATTTGACGCAAAAATTGTATGCATGACAGCAGAAAAAAGCTAGAAGCGAACCTAAAAATGGAGAAGGTACATTGTGCTCTTTTATGTAATGTAGGGAGTGTTTTCCCTCTGGCATCATGGTAGTTATCCACAGTTCCGTATTGAAACAACAATTGGAGATTGTTCCAGTTAGAAGTCCTGATCGAGATAGAGCATGTGTGGCTATCTAATTCTTGCTTCACTTCGAAGGACTAGTGCTGATTTCAAGTTTTGTGAACATCTGTAAGTAATCAATAATGTGATGGTTCAGCAAAGCCATGGGCAAAAGCATTTCCGCATTCACAACCGAAAAATTTCACGTAAAACTGGTTAACATAATCAATTCATTTTTCACAAATCCACCTGGAACTCAATTTAAATAATTTTCGAAGAAGAACGTCTTACCAAAATCGTTAAGGCAATGCAGAAGATTCGTTGGCAGATATCTCCAATGCGTTTCCTAATAGATTACTTTCTGTTGCTGTTGTCTGTCGTTTGTATCTGCCAACATACGTTTTATCCGTTCAGTTCTTTAACGCTCTTTGTTGTGGTTGTTTCTTTGCGTAGATCACCACGTATAAATGAATAGATTAAATCAGATTGCGCTGCCATAACGACCACATAAAGTGAATAAATTACGAAGCAGCGAGGAATTTCGTGGCCTGCTCAAAGAGGCCTGCATAGATAAGCCTGTGCACTTGGATTCAACGAGACTGTGAAGATGAGGAAGGCTAAAATCTTACGGCATCAAGTACACACAGACTAGGCTGCCATGTTGAAGAGCTTCGTCATAGCCGCTGCAGATTTCGGCTAGGTCACGGACAAGGACAGCGGCAGCGCCTCGAGTTTTCCGCCGTCGGAGTGGCGAAACAGCTGCCGAAAAATGAGGTCAAGCAAGATGTAGGGTCTGGCTTGACAGACCCGGGGACACACGCGAAAACATTCGCAGGGATTGTCTAGAGGAGGTCGACGACGAATGCTAACGTCGTCAGACGTCGAAACTCGAGCATTGACGCCCATAATCCGCGTCCGTTTGACGACGACGAGAGGGGCACAGCATTCGCAGGTACGCGTCTCGGTTACGTACGGCGTGTTGTTGGCGAGCTTGTGGGAAGGCGAGAGGAATAAGAGAGTGGGAAGAGGATCCCCGGGGAGATGCGGGCTGTTGTTCAGATGCCTCGTTCAGAAGGACTATCGGTCCGCGACTTATAGCTCGACTCTCCTCGGATTCCTCTCGAGCTTCGACACGCTGACGATAAGTAGCCGCGACAATAAGTAAGCTGTGTGTGAATCGATGTGGAGTCGTTTATCGGGAGGCTTCTCGCAAACAGCTGACATTAGTAGCAACAAATTGAACGCGGCTGAATTGCGAGCCGGTCCCAGTGGGAATTGCTTGGGCCATAAGAGCGGGAAAGCCTCAAGACGGCAAGGAGGCAGGCTGACGGGGAAAATGGGATGCTCCGGTAGCGGCAGGGAAGACAAAAGAAATCACGATAGCGAGACGGCGATGGTCTGAAATTGAAAACGAAAGGACAGCTCTCGGGAGGATTGCGGGCACAGCTGTCACCTCCATACATGCACGACTACATGTGCTTCCAGCTCCGATTACAATTGCATACTCGCTGCAGGCCGAGCGAAAGACGACGTCATTTTGAAGGAGCACTGTTCCTCTGCTGGCGTTATGGCCCAATTAGTTGGAGGGTTTCCGTCGAAATGGACGGGGGAAATCGTGCTGCACGTCGTTGGAAAAAGAGGCCAAAGTAGGCCATGGACGACGCGTCTGGCCGGGAGCTGGCACAAAACCTTGCCTTGCTGGAAGATATAAGTAAATTGGATTTCTCAGCGAATCTCTAGGAGCGGTGAGGTTTCTAGAATAGAAGAAATACAATCAATGCATTCATATACTTCAGGAATACGTCGCAGTCCTTGAAACCAGCCGGATATAGTTGGTTCTCATCAGTAGTTCTACACCTTTTGCTAAAGAGATGAAAAAGGAAAACACTCAAGTAATGAAATATAAAACCCTAAGAGAAGTAAGCTAAAACAGAGTAAAACCATTATTTCCTAAAACTACAAATATGCTAGTCTGGGCACTTTTTATCTTAAAACAAACCCTTTCTATGTCAAAACAGACGTTTCTAAGGTTACAGTAGACGCGTTTCAACAAAGGCAAGTAATCTACTGCTTTAATGAAATTTGTGCTAAAACGTCACCTATACAGGGTATGCTGAGAGAAAAATCCTATACTTTCTGGATGATCGTCAAACTCCAATCTCCTTAGCAACATCTACACTTTCAAGTTCTGAAGTATTCTGACACATAGTTTGTCGCCTGAAGCGATTGCGCCGTGCACCCGTCCAGAACATCGAAGTGCTTATCTTGATGATAGCGTTAGGTTGTTCACCGAAACGTGAGCAATAAGAACTGGCGACACTTTCTGCATATTGCGATTGTTTTTGTTGTTTCTCATCTTCATGGAAACAGCATTCACACTCTGAATTCAGTAAACAACGCGATGTCCAGTGCGTGGCGCATTCTCTCCGTACAACACACCAGCAAAAAACTGCTCTCGCCGAAGGAGTAGTATTTTATATAAACACGTTTAGTGTAGTTTTTAAGGGACGTCTTGCTAATGTGAATTTTTAACATAAATTTTCTCTTAGGACGATTATGTTGGCTTGCTTGCAAAGGGTCCACTTTGTTTTAAGTGTCCAGTTTGAAAGGAACATGGTATATGCGCGAGCACTTTGCAGGCTTAATGCCTGCCATAACTTATTGAAAGCGGAAAAATGCGTCACTGAAGTGCAGGAGTTGTGAAAATGCCGTCGTTGGGTATCATTTTCTTGGTAGTGCTTCGAGTTCTTCATGAGGTGGATCCAACGTCTTGAAAGGATCTTCTACGACTGCTCTTAAACCTTAAAAGCAGCTTATAATTTGGAGCTTTCTCTCCTCTAGGAAGATCTGCAAGAATTCGTAGAGCCATAGAGATTGAATGCCCTGTCTAGGTGGCAGTGGGCGCGTGGTAGCGCAAATAGATGGGATGCCAGCAGTAGCGTGCGATTCTCGCTTAGGATTCTGGCCAGGCTAACCAAATCCTCTATTCCGGGGTAGATGAGCTGATACTAGAATTCTCTGCGAAGGAGGAGATACCGACTTGTGGCGGAGTGGCGTTCTATCCCCCGCCCTTTAAACAGAGGCGTGGCAAATGTCTGCGTCTCCACTATCTCGTAAGGCAGCCACTAGACTCTCGAGCAAGCACAGGGGTTGGGGGTGGGCGGGCCAGGGGGACGAGGGGATAGAACGCTCGACCCCCCTGACTTGTCCATCGGTTGTTCACTGATAGTCACTGTATGGGCCAAAAACAAAATGAGTCATATTGCCGCCGTAGGAGTAGCATGCGTGGCGCATCCAAGAAAGAGAACGACTAATCCCGTAACCTATTCGTCACACTTATCCTCCATTTTAGTGCAGTGGAGTTCTTGCCTCTAACTTGTTACAAATCTCTGCGACATGAAGAAAAAACAAAAGAAAGGATAAACGAAGAAGAAAGAATGGAGATGGAAACAGCAGAGCTCTAGGGCAAGCTCAGGGGAAGTCTGTGGGCATGCCAGAGAACGTGGGAAAGTGCATGCGATGTTGCAGAGTCGAGAGCGGAGAATTGCAGCACTTGGATACAGCTTATGGCTCCTTCGTGATGTTGCCCGATTTACACTGCTCATCCGTAGAAAAGAATGCACATGGTGCATTTAGGAGAAGCTTGTTCTCCTGCGGAACCGTAACCGATGACGGGCTCGGGTCCCGCCCAGGTCATCCGAGCCATCGTCCCTTTGCGGTCGCTAAATTGATATAAGGCCTGTCTGAAAGATTGTGTTGGGCTGATTACCGCGAGCCATTATACAGGCCAACTACATCAGCTCCTTCGACGACATTCCGTTGTACTAGAATACATGGTGCATTCCATGCCAACTGATTAACGCACTCTTTACCCTTAACTTTTTAGATCTGGAACGATGTAACTAGTAGAAGTAGGGCAAAGGTGCAAGTACAGGGTGCGTAAAAAGTATTGTAAATGGCGGTTGTGGAAATAGTATATGAAATAGTATAGTATAGTAAATGTATGAAATAGTATAGTATAGTAAATGGCGGTTGTGGAAATAGTAATGCGCAGTAAGTTTTAAAATATTCACTTGAGAAATATGGAAAATGATCTTGCAAACACGAAAGAATAACTCGTAATTGACATCGGCTCCTTTACTGTGAATACAGGAGCGAAAACTACGAAAAAATTCATGAGCACGCGCCGCAAGTACTCGCTTGGATTTCGTCCCGTGCTTTTAACAGGGTAGCCTTCTGTGACGGGTCACTTCTGCTGAAAGTAGCCCAGACCTCATTCTCCAAAATCGCCTGAAAAGAATCCAGCGGATACATGTTTAAGCTGTGTTCGTCTGAGAAGCTGTCCACAGCTGCGCGCGTTAGCTGTTTGCCGTTATCGGACAGAGATTGATCATTTTGGATTCGAACGTTATCGTGCTTGAACATCTTGTAATCATTACCTGTTATGACAAAGCCGCGGCTGACGTTTGGGTTGCTGACATCTTTCCGCGCCTAATTCTCTTGTTAAGGAAATATGCAGCTCTTTGGGTAACAGACAAAAAAGGGCCACCGTAGCGACGATGGTCATGTTTCATCAGTTTTTTTCGTGAGTGTTTTTGGAGCACAATACAGGAAACAAAAATAACACACAAAAACCTAGAGAGGTAGAAAGAGAAAGCTGGAGCTGAAACAAAATGTAGGTGCGTCAATACTTTTTACGCACCCTGTAGTATGAAAGCGTCGTTTTAGCAACATGAATAAGCAGCCTGGAAAATAGTAGTACTTAAATTCAAAAATTCAGACTTCTATAAGCCATCCTATATGTCAGAACATATTTGAAAGCACAATATGAACTTCTTCAAGTTTAGGGGCAGAAAAATACGTATTTTCTTCTGAAACGTGAAACTGGAAATGTGCAGCGTTCAGGTCATACAATATGGACCCGTTCGCACAACTGACGCGCAGAGAAAGAGAGTAGCACTTAAATTTAAGCCTAGCCGACCGAGTCCCTAGAAAATTCTCAGTCTGAGTCACACTACAACTAAGGATTTGGAGGGTCGAATGAAGTGGATCGCGTTGAGGAAAGACTGAACCGCCGAAACAGGCTAACGAGTGTCGGCGAGGATTCCGCAACGCTGCAGAACACGGAATGCACTCCGAGGTGCACGTGCTAATAGCGCAAACGACTTCCTGCACAACGAGAGGCCGGTCTCCCCTTGCGGAAATGGATTTGTTCAACACCGACAGCAGCAACTTTCAAGGCTTCATTTGCAACTGCTGCTGACTATATTTCTTGTAGGGTGGTATAAAGGGGAGTAGGAGTGACAGTCGTCTTATGTGTCAGGAAATGCACCCCTTCACCTGTCCCCTTATACGATTATTCTGCGCATCAGAATACCTTTCTTCGGTTCTTGATTTTGCCTGAAAGCAGTGGACCCGGTTAGAAGCATTAAGAGGAACAGTACAGAGGCTAGATGAATGTTCCTAGGACTTCGCCTAGCTGCAGGTTCGAAAGGTCACCTGTACAAGGTGGTTTGCAATATCGAGCGCTCTACCAAACTTCAATCGCCTTCAAAGACAATTTTTAAGACGAATAAGGTTTAAACATGTTGCGAGGCTGTAAGATTTCTGACATTGGAAGTCCTAATGTTCTGGAAGTTTATTCAGCAAAGAAGCTGTTGCCCTATAGTCTTCCAACCTCCCACTTCTCGTGCTTATTTAGGTTGGATGGAGATATTTAACCTCGTATTGTATAATGTTATCGAAGTTTTTCTTTAGCGTCAAAAAGGAGCACGCCTATTGAATATCGTCTTCTGGTCATGATGAGTCGGCATCAAATCCAAACCGCCATCTTCCTTCGAGAAGACAAAAATCTAGGTGGCCAACATTAAGAAAAGGCATTTAGTGAAAAGCCGTGCTCGAGTTATCTGGCTTCCCCTTAGAGTAAAGCTCCGCCTAAAATCACTCCGATCATGGCGAGCCATGCCATCCGTGTTCTGACAATATCAGCCCGCGCTGAAGTGGTACCATTTTTGCCATTTTCGGACCACCTAGTGGCCCATAGCAAAAAAGAAAAGCCCTTCTTGTCTCATGCCTTACAACATCATATAGGTCTCGTCTAGAATGTTTGGAAAAACTTCATAA
The DNA here is from genome assembly GCA_947396885.1 of Heligmosomoides polygyrus polygyrus. NCBI lineage: Eukaryota > Metazoa > Nematoda > Chromadorea > Rhabditida > Heligmosomidae > Heligmosomoides > Heligmosomoides polygyrus. The sequence continues at coordinate 81,993,408 of OX377202.1, forward strand.
GCTTTCCTTGTGAGATACACAAAGGGTTCTATTAGGCGAACTGCCATAAAGGAAGTAGTGCATCAGCGTAGAAGACCTTATGATGGAAATCCAGAAGCATGATGCTTTGCACAAAAAGAGAGCAGAAGGCCACCACTTCTAAGCTCTTGACGGAGAACAAATTCTGGAGAGCAATAGAAAGTCGAATGTAAAACTTTATCATCCCAATGACGCCGAAATGTTCTCATCCCAGTATTCCTTGCAGCAGAGTCGTTGCGTGGAGGTAATTTGAATGCGTATTTGATCTATACATTGACTTCGGAGAGACCATCGATGAAGTAATCAGGATTCTTCCCTCCCAGACAAGTCTGTGACCAATTCACCGAACTCGCAGGTATGGGAGGCCTGGCTGATTTGGGTGGAAACAGCTGGCGCCTCCTTCGACTGTGCTACCCTACGCATCCGAATTGCCTCCATGCTTAGAATCATAACGCATGATGACCAACGCTGATCTTTATCCGTTTCTATCTTGAAAATCAGGGCAAAAAGTATTTCAAAGACTCAGCGATTGATTCGATAGTGGTGATGGTGGCTGTAATCCCTGCTTTATGCTCGTAAAGGCACAAGTCAGGGAAAACATTTCTTCGAAACGGGAAAACAAATAGACACTGTACATTCTAGTCAAGAGCTTCAGTTTCGTATTTTACCAACGAACAACGTCCTTCGAATCGCTTTCCCACTGAAGAGCACTTGAGAACATCTCGTTAAGAGTGCTCCCCACTTGTATCTGCTACATACTTCATCGCTTCCCTCTTTGGTGTGTTGCTGCTACCCACCCAAGCTCGCGCTGTTTTCCTCGGTTACTACAGCATAATACTCCGAATCAGCTGTCATCTTCGTAAAGTGCTGATGCTCCCTTCAACATTTCCAGACCGCTTTCCCCTTTTAGTCTTCAGTCCAGTTGGGTCTCCTAGGATTCCGAGAGCAAAGTATCTGGATGATCAAAAGGGGATGCGCAACAACGGAAAAGGATGAGGGACGAGCAAAAATTCGGCGTTTCCAAACGAATTCCATCACAGAGAGACGCGACTGTTCGAGAAGAGCGTAACGCACTTCGGGACGAATTCGCTCCTCCATCGCAACGCTGAAGACGATGCAGTTAAGTGACGAGGACGAGGCGCAGTCAGCTCTACGGTCGTCGAGATGATGAGGTGCTAAATTGCCGGAGCGAACGCCGCCGGCCCGGATGAGCGCAGCGGCACAGCTGCTCACTGTTGTTCGGCTGGCCGCGAGATTCAGTAGCCGCTGCTCCGCGCCCTCATGTACCCGCCACCCATGCAGAACGCGAATGACCACGTACAGGTGCTCCGGATGGGGCCACTTCCTCAAAGCTTTCAGGCTTCTCTCCACACCAGGCTTTGTGATTTCAGAGAGCGTCAGGACACGCGGAAATAATGGCCGATTTTTGATTTCTACTCTTCGTGCCTCGGAAACTGACTCTGCAGCTATATCTCAATTATACCGTTGATCAAACTGGTATGTGTTGTGGAAAACAAAAAGGGCACAACCAGTAGACGTTTCAAGTTCATTAAAACTAAATTTGACTGCCTTCTCATAAAATTCAATAGTTACGTTGAACGGAAACTTTAGGACAATTCAAAAAACAACAAACTGTTGAATTCTAGGCTGAGGCTGTCAGCTAAGATGCCTACGTTTGTAGATGATGAAGATGATCAGCCGACATTGATTTTGATAAAGCATCCATGTTTGCCCTACATTTTAATAAGTCGTACTCCGTTGTTTCGGATAGCTGGTCAGAGTTATACTTTTCCACTCAAGGTGCCTCATCTGATAGCTTAGTTTCATTTATCTATTTCATACGTGTATTACAACACACAACAAAAGGAACACTATTAGCGATAAAATGCAGTGGGAATAAACACCAAGATGGAGGGAACGGTAAATTATCGATGCCTGAGATAACTACATATCAACGAGCCTCCTATATTGGTTTAACGAGGACGGCAATGCGTGTTTTTTTTTTGGAAAACAGTGTTTTTTTGGAAAACACCAAGAATTCAGAACCGGCTCTTTGAATAAAAAAGGAGGCGCAAACAGAATTTTTATTCATAGGAAAATGAATTTTAGCTGTGCAACCCTTCGTGATAGAAACCCCTTGAATAAAAACTTACTTTTTTAGTGCATTGCGAAATGAAACACGTTATATTACGGTGCTAGCCAAGACTTTTATGCACCTAGAGTGCATTAAATAAATAAATAAATAAATAAATAAACATAACTAGACTAGACTCAGGATAGTTCAAATTCGAGCTGTCCTTTTGGTGTGCATCACGTAACCCCTACCTCTACTGAATTTCCTAGAGACAGCTTTAGTGCGCACATGGGTCGTGCCACGAGTTGCAATGGCTGGTTAATTGGCAAGACAGAGTTTTCTCTAACCATAAGAGTCTAACAACGTTGAAACGCATGAATGTGCGTCACCTTTAATATGCGTTTTCGCTTGGCGAGCCCGTTGATAATCAAATATTCCTCCACCTCTTACCCCTGTTTGCCCCTTACGGACAAGCATATCAAAGATGATGTGTTGTGTGTTCGATACTGATGGATTGCCATGGTGCCACTCCACTCTACGATTTTGACTTGCGAAAACTTGCAGCAGTGATAAGGCCATTAAAATGTTTAAAAATGTAACAACACTAGGCCTCAAATTAGAAGGACGTCGTGGAGAGTCCCACATCTAATAGATAAGCTTGACATGCATAGCGAAGTACAGACTGGTCCTTTTTGTGTGACATGTGGTAGGGGAATTACTAGAGGACGAATCATTAGGAGTCATTTTCTTACTGCAACACAGACAACTCACAGATGAGGCCAGCAAGCTAATTAGTGGAGAAGTTCGAACAAAAGGAGTAAAGCATTCGGAATAGTTCTCCGAACAAGCGTTAAATACTGAATACGAGAAGCAACCGCCTGCGAGGCGAATTTGATTATCAAATGCACAGGTTTTTCTCTATATGTCGCCGAACAAGATCACATGTCTCCCGTACTTATTAGCCTCATAACAAGCAGATGTGCAAGAAATTCTGCACTTACATATGTGAAAGAGAAATGTGTGGCAGTGTGGCACTGTATGTACCTTTGTTATTAAGGAAAACAAGGAGCCGAGGGGCACTAAAACAAGTAGTGGATTAAAAAACAATAATTCCAGTAGACCATTTTGGGAAAAATAGCACCTGGAGTGTGCACGTTTTGAGCCAATCACCGTTCAAAAAACGAGAGCTCTCCGACCCCTTTGGTAACATCTGTGATGAAGTGGTCAATTATAAAAGAAATGCAAGTTCTGAAACGGAAGCAAACTTGATGAGTATAGAAGAACGCGTAAACTCTGCATAAACTCTTCTCTCTGGGAATCGCTTGTTCATGAAAGTGCTTTCTATTAAGCACCCATAATCGTATGTGCTATTACTCGACAGTACGGTAAGCGGAGCGAAAATAGCATCTCGCCATCAGGATCTGTTTTGCGGAAAACGTGTAGGCGAGGTGGAACAGCACTGCCTTCTTTTGAATAGCGGCGCTACACAGGTCGTTAAGAAGCGTGTGCCATCCGAAGAACGTAGGGGACATAACGGCAGTGCTCTTCTTTCGATCACTTACTTGAACAGTGACACTTACACTATAGGTGGCGGTAGTGTGCTTCATAACTCCCGGTGTACAGACAGTCGTAGACATGAGTGGCGACGCCGAAGCAGATGGATTCAAAAGATAACCGATGCCGCCCATATTTTGCATACACCGTTAATTTGTGGGGTTAATCACGAATTCGGCATGAACTTACGTAGGTTACGGTGTGCATAATTAAGGAAGGGTAACTCACCATGGTAAACGTTAAAAGGTCAAAGCATGATCAGGAGGTGGGTGTCACAATTTTGGCCTATATTTTTGTAATCAGGATCCCATCCTCTCTCCAGCTACCTAAGCCTAAGCTCCATGGGAGGTTGAAGCCCCTTCCTGGTTAGGAGACGCTAGGGAACTATCCTAGAATGGAGGAGACAACCTTAAAGTATCAGTTACGTAGAACGAGCACGGAGATCTATGTGTGTCTTATCACTAGTCGGGAGAGGGAACCGTAAAGTGTCAACTGCGTACTTCTTCCCATCCTCGACAACCACATCCCGTAAATTTCAACGAAGCCCTCGAATAACGGAACAACAGTCGGAGCACTTGAAGAAGCTCAATAAGGATAGTGGAGACGCAAACTACTATAGGTCCTCTCCGGTTGAGATACATCCGACGAAGGGTTCCGCAAAAGCATTGTTCACCCCAAATTCCTTCATAACCACACTACATCTATCTTTGTAACGTCAAAGTTTGTCAGCAAAGACCAAGAATGCCTACTCTTTTAGAATATAATAAAAAAGTAGAATGTCACTTCAGCCAGCACATGGTGATAGACAACAACCAAGCGTCCTCCATTTGCAGCTCGTGCACTTTGTCAAATTTGTTGTCGAAATTGCAAAATTCTCAAGAAAAGTGGTACAAAGTTCAGTTTTGAGGAATTCAAACAAATAGTTGTTTGAGGACGTTAGGTTACGTGTAGAGTAAAAGCGTTGCTCACATGATGTGTGTCTCTTCCCCGACATCTGGCCTGAATTTGTTAAGTGAGCCAAAACGTTATTGTTGTGTTACGAAGGGAATGGATTTTGAAGAAGCTGGATAGTCTTACTCTCGTCATTAACCGCAAGGTTTTGCTTTGAAATTAAAAATCTTCTTCAGGTGGATAAACGAGGAGCAAATACTGCCGCAATTCTGATACGAAAGCGGATATGAAGTTGTTTTTTGCTGGCACACGAGACGGCGTTTGACAATGAAAATTTAGATTTCAATTCAGGCAATTTAAAGGAGAATGGGAAGAGAAAAAGGCAGGGTAATGAGGGTGAGGGGCATAATTAAAGGCAGACGTTCCAAGCGTCTCCTGCCTGCAATCCGTAGGAAGCTGTTCCTTCCCTTTTTTCCTGGTAGTAAAGGCACGCTGGTGTGCCATGGTTCGCTGCTGTGCAATGGTGAAAGATAAAGGATAATCAAACCACTTTGGAATGCGCCAGGCATTCAACTTCCTCAGGATGTCGACCAGGCAAACCGAATGCGTATTGCACATGCACAATGACTTGCGGTGGCTAGCCACCAAAGAAGTCTCTGTCACATCTTCCGCAGACAAGTCTGCTAATCACATACCTAGAACCTGGAATGTGGTAAACGCAACAGAGACTCCTCCGACTGCGGTAAAGGACCTTTGCGAGGGTAAAGAGAATTATCAATTCTAGCTAGCTACGGAGAGCAACGTTGCGAAACCTTCGAATACAGGTCACATACCGCTCCAGGTCCAAATAGCACTCAGCAGAAAACAGTTGACGGGAGGTAGTCCACAACAAGGGCAAAGCCGGCCACTTTTCCAGTTAGCGATTTCATGGACATCAAGAGAAGAAGTAAGGTTGAGAAGAAAGGACGGAGCATGTCTCCAACCAATTAGGAACGCTGATAGGGTTATGTATTGTATTAATAGATGAGTAGCAGATTTTATCTTGGCTCAGAATGTCCGCAGCGGCTGTCAAGGCATCCTATGGATACAGGACTTCCTCGAGGAAAAGTGCCACAAAAGTGCCACAAAAGTGAGGAGGACGGGTGATGAGCTGTCGTGTTGTTATATGTAATATCACAGGCTCGGACATCATTAGCCATGCCTGCTTAGGGCAGTCACTTCATCGAGTTGTTTACTATTAAATATGCAAACGACGTTCGGTACTCCACCTCAAACGTGCAGGGAAGGCACACAACGTTAGAAACGCTAGTGCTGCTTCGCCTCGAACGCATGTCGCCAAAAAGTTCACTACTGTCCCTAACCTCCTTTATTTTTAAGCGTTTTTCTGATATATAGGATGCGGATTGACGACGTTTTCATTTACGAGCTCAAACACAGACTGTGTAAGCGCGAAAACAAACCGAGGAACCCATTCCACATTGAGGCAGGATAGCTCCAGTAAATGCGCAGTATGTACGGCTTCGGCATCGGGAATTTCGCAGAGAAAAGCAGTCTTCATTTATAGGCAAGTCGCAAAAGGCTGCCTGACATTGACTAGTTCAATTTCAAGAAGAAACTGCGATAAAGCCAGGAAGGACCACTGCTCATTTAGAACGATACATGACCGATCAGGTGCAGATACATCATTTGGGAATAGAGAGGAAACCGGCGAACGGAACAATACAAAGTGGGAACAGAAATTCGTCCTCATTTTCTAGATTATTTGCACCAGGAAATGGTGCTAGTCATTGTTTTAATGGAATTCTACGTAATATCACTTTGTAAACCCATAAAAGAACCACATAAAACACCGCCAACCCGTAAATAATCTGCCAGAACCTGCCAAGTTTGGTGAAAAGGTTGAATAAAGGAAAGACCGAAGAACTGCCTTATTCAATCCTCTTTGGGATGCAAAACGCATTCTAATTCTAAGGGATGTCGTGGAGTCAAATTGAATGTTAGTCCTTTGCTCCTTGGTAAATACAATTACACGCCGTGCCAATGCTAGCCGAAGGACCTATCAATGCTTTATCCTTTCCAGACAAGTCTAGTGTCAATTCGCCGACCCCTGAGGGATGTATTGGTTGACCTGGGTGGGAAATCTGAACCAAGAACCTGAAATGGGATGCACCCGACAGTCGGCGCCTTCTCCTCCTGCGCTGCCATGGGCATAAACCTTTAATGGGGGATATGATATGGTTCGGTTTATTTATTTATTTATTTATTTACTTATTAATTTCATACACTACAACGAGAGCGCCGTAAATTGCCGAAAACCGTGGAAATGTAGGGGAACAGAAGGCGGTACTAGTTGATAAAAAAGCGAAAAACTATAAAGCTATGAAAACAGGCGAGACCAGATTCAGCGCGATGGAATGAGCCCTCAAAAATGACGAAAGCGAAAACGGCAGAAGTTTGTTGTACTAGTGCTTGCTAATAGGGCAGGCTACTAAGAAGAACTATATCTGTACCAGTTGGCCATGGTACCCTAATACCTTTAGGTATATAGATCTGTGCTGGAGCTTCGGGACACGAGTATGCCAACACCCTCGTGGAACCAGCACATTAGGATAAAGAATATTGGAAAATTAGACTAGCATGCACTATTAAAGCAACCACCGGATACTCCTTGAGGTGAATAATTTTAGAAATTGAGATCATACTGGCTCCCATCTAGCACTGAGCTCTGGACCTACAAAGAACGGAAAAACAAAAACACCTAGGAAAGTAGATGTTAGAAGAACAAAGCGAAGGTAGGCGGAACATAGCAATTAAAGGCTGAGGAAAGGTGGTGTAAGAGAAAGAAAGATTAGTTAACTGAACAGAATAGATCTGGTAAACAGGAAAAAGTCGAAGAAGTTTAGAGTGAGCACATAGAAATTGTTTCTTGGAAAGCAGCATAGGACCAAACTTCGGTACCGTAGAATATGACAATAGTCGTAGTCGTCACGACATCGCAGTCCTACCTGGAACTATTATTGAACAACTTCCCTTTCTATAAGCTGCAATAAACAAAATTTCCTAATTTTTCTTGAAAATAAGGCTGTTTTCGGACTGAATGATTTCCTTGGGTAGGACCTCCATCCAGCCGGTATACTTCTTGTTCTGAATGAGTGTGTAGTGAAAGTTGAAACCACCGATGCGAGCATCACACGGCCTAAAAACCAGTATTTGCTCGGTGGTAATTTAATTTCATTACGTAATATTCGGAAGCAAAAAACTAGGTCAGCTATTGCTCTTCTGCACCGCAAACTTTTGAGTCCCAGGGACTTCAAACAGGGGTTGCATGCGGGTATGGATACAGCATTAATACGTCCATGGGTTCGATAGAAAACTAGCTTAGTGAAGGCCTTCTGGACTCTCTCAAGCTTTAGCTAATGTACTTCTTTTTAGATGAGTTCCACGCTTCACAGTTACACGGTGATGTCCCACCGCGCGCTTCGAAATCGACTCTCCAGAGAATTGTCAAAGCGCGGGCGGAAACTCTGTCCCTATTGTATTCTGCGGACTCGTGGGTTAAATACTGTCCAAGCAAGTGCGGAGAAATGCATCTGGGAATGACCTCGACAAAGGGGAGGAAACAACGGACGCCGGAGATTCAGACGACGGTCATCACGTTCACACTCAGGACAACTTTTCAGCGTGCTTTTGAAGCCGAGCGCAGTACTTGAACTCTATCATGTGCGTTCTGTACATCATCGTTCAATGTAAATAGACGCTTATTTTGGTTGTTAGGAATTGTTCGTCTAGTGAAATTTAAAACAGAAAAACGTCTCTCCTTAGCTTGATGCTAACAGTAGGGTTCAATATTGAAACCATAGGCGATACTAACCTGTTCGAATTCACTGTCTCCAAAAGTCTAGGGGCAACCTATCTTTAGAGCTTTGTCAGAAAAGTTTTTATTTAGGGTAAGAAACTGGTCCATAAGGATACACATCTTAACTTGAATGTGGCGGCTAAAACATTCATTATTGTTTCCACGCAGCTTAATCAGGGTGTTCTATGCTTTACAAGAAGCCCTCTTCCCATATTTACATGAGAAAATGTTGGAGGTAATTGAGAGGAGAAAGAGTGCCGGGCTATAGAAACCACTGCAATAGCCACCGCTGAAGAAATGAAAGCGAAGGAATTCTAATACATGAACAGGTGCAATGCAAATGAAAATTGCGGAAAGCCGCGAGTGGATGTGGCTCATAATTCAGCAAATCCGAACAGCTCAAGATAATCGCTGATCCCACATGAGAACCTACTCCAGAGTACACCACAGAAGTCCCACATAGGAGATGAAGCGATCTTAGTGGAGAGGAAAGGACGGGGGATGAGCTTAGAAGCTGAGCATCCTGAATAAGCGAGAGCTCATTACTGAGATTACTGCCAGCGCCAGTTGGGTGGGCACAGATGCCGACGACGACCCGCGCAGGCCGAGGCGGAAGTCGAGGACACGGATAGCCCTGCCGGCGAACGCTTCCTCTCCAGGGGGGCGCTCGATGCGACGAAAGTGCAATCCGATTTTCCGCGCAGCGAGTCAGGCTTCCCACCAGTGGTTCGAGAGCTGGCACCGGCGTCGAGAGATAGGGCTCCCGAATCCTCCTGCCGTTCGTCTTCTCCGAAAGGATTCCGATGCACTGACAGAACTGGTAGAGTCAGATGTGAACTGGGCCACAGCAAAGAAAACGCGTCGGTGCGAGTACTCACGTCAGCGCTCGAGGAGAGGATTTTCGGTGTTTTGAACTCGAAACAGCGAATCCTGCGTGGAATAAATTCCAAAAATCAAATCACCCCGTTCCCCGAAAGCGTTGATTGTATGCTTGAGCAGCCTGAGTGAGTGGAAATACGCGGCGGGAGATAGCTGTTCGCTCTGGCCTCGCTGCTATTTATCACCAAAACTTTGCCATTCATAATGGCTCGCAGTGCTATTGGGAGATTCGAGTGATAAATCAGGTCGGTCCGAATGTTTCCGCCGTTCCAGTGCCTCACATGTTCCCGCTTTTATTCAAATATTTTTACCACACGACTTGGTAGGAGTTTTAATACCACCTCCTTGGGAAAAGTATGTAGTTTCAGAAACAGAAAGATATAGAAGATATGTTGATGAGGATCTAGGCAGAAAGAATGAAAATTTGTTAAAATTATTCTCTTCTCCGACAAATAAAGCGTTCCTTTTGAACGGCAACTCCAAACAGCTAGTCATTAAATACATCCATTAAAAAATTCCAGGTACCTGATATAAAGTCTATATTTAATCGACAAGCATGCCAATTTTATAACGTGTTCTACGTGGTCCAATTATTCATAAATCGAAAATGCTTACCAGTGCATTTCATTGGCAAAAATATGACCAATGCAATAAATAGGTCAAGCTTTCTTTGAGAGAGTAGACAGGTGAGGTGTGTGGTGTGAGTGAGGTAGTTGAAGTTGTAATCATCTGAGTTTAGCCGAAAGAGGCGGTCCGATCTATTTAGTATAATAGTGCACACAGGGGTACTAAAACCCTATCCGCCTTTAGATGTGCGCAACATTTCTACTCTCTAGCTAAAGCGGAGCCTTCGAGGTTATTCTGAGCAGCAGGAATGCGAAGATCTTGAGGTGTATTTAGAGCTGAGGCGCCTCGGGTGCTTCTCTAATGTCTGTGATTTCTTGTCTGCTAGAGAACATTCCGTTTGCAAGAGGTTTTGCAGTGAAGAAATACATGGGTTTCTGCCCTCTTCCATATCTAAATTCAGGCAAAAACTTGGACCGGAACGGAACTTCTGCGCTGAGGTTAACATGGAGTTTTAAATCGCTATTACTTGATCTAGATGAATTTCTCTTTTCGGACTCTCCAAAATATTAAGGTAGTAGCGAGGTATGGATTACTCCACACTCCATCGGCCAAAAATTCCGTTATCAAAACCACCGAAAATAATTTGCATCCCTGTATTGAAGATTCAATGACGGGACGGAATGCACGGCTAATTTGGACCACACCTGATCAAGATGCAATTCGTGATTCTTCAACCTGTTCAGCAGAATTTCTAAGGTCACATAGGCTCGTGGTTTAACTAAATGAAGGCGTGCCTATCCAATTTTTGACCTTTGACTTTTTTAAACAATTTACTGCAAAAAACGTTGTACGAATTCAAGACATAGCAAAGTAAGGCGTTAAGAATTACGCACTGCGATGCTCGCGAAATATCAATTATGTGGCGTTTATCCTACCACTCAATCAAGCGCTATAAAACATGAAACAAGTCCGTCTTACCATAACGTTTACTTTTTTTGCACTTCGAAAAAGAGAATTGAACTTGAGGAAAATGAAAGCAAGAATTTTACAATCACTTGAACTGTGACGCCACTTTTCGGACAGCATCTATACCACCTGTCTTCTGTCTTAACATTGGAGGCAAATTTTGAGCCAAACGAATGCAGCAAACACTTCACACGAAAGAAGGTTTTAACCGAGAGAGTAAAAAAGTCCGCTTTTGATAAAATCTCTCACAAAAAAATATAAGCGAAAGAAACCCCTTTTCACTGAACCTGATTGAATTCTGCGGGACGAGGGTCAACATGTATTCTGAAAGATGTCAGAGACATATATGCTTACCTATATAAAATTTTGCTAGGGTTATTTTACATGAAAAAAAAAGACGCTACGGTGACTAGCAGCGCAGTTGGAGAAGGTGCAGGTTGTCACACACACCGCCTAATCGGTGTTCTTGGTACGGCCCCACTCAGGCCTAACTAGACGACCCACACGAAAAGTCTGTTAAATTCTTCAGTTTTAAGGAGAAATATTGTGTTCTTGATTGCGTCTAAAGCTAAGAGTTTACTTTACGTTACGGCACCAAAATATGGAAAGTAAAACTTCATTGAAACCAGGAAGATTCAAATAATTAAAACGGAGGAAACTTTCGGTTCGACTTAGTAAATCATTAATATAAATGCCACTTGAAACTTTTCAACTAACGATCACATGATTGATTGCGCACAGCTTTGCTGATTTAGTACATCAGCTCAAGATTTTAACTACATTTTTCTTTCAGTTTGAGGGGAGAGAAGACTCCAAACTGCTTGTGAAGAGCGCAAAACGCTCCTAAGAGTCAAAACGATACGAAATGTAGAACGAAATTGCATAGCTGATGGTTAGCAAGACCGAAAGGCGCACTAAGCGGTTGAATGGCTACCAACGGGCACATGGGAAGCAGGCGGAATACACCTCGTCAGTGCCCTTAGCCTTCTGAAGTGAAGCGAATTTAAAACGATGACTTTTAGCCATATGACAAAGCAAGAAGTGTGAAGAGCACGTCATGCGAGCAGCAGTAGGCTGTTAGTGCCCTCAGAAACGCATGAAAATTTCAGTGCTTTGCAGAAGCAGCAACATGCAAAGCAATTGGATTACCAGCCAGCACCGAGGGCTTCAATGCCCAGTTTCAGCTGTTAACGCACAAAATGAAGCAGCAGACGGCCAGAACTCCTTCGTCCTCTGCTAGGCAGCCAATGAATCCCATGCGCATGGATTGTCACTGCTTCTAGCGACCAATGTCGGTAGGTGTAGTCGGTCTTCCTTACGGGCTGCCGAGTGGGCGAAGGCGAGGTAAAACAAGAAGGGAAGGAGAGAGCGCCCGCACAATCCATCTACTAATGAAATGCGCTGAATATTGCAGAAAACAACGCAGAAGTAATGGATGCCACCTATCACAATGATTTGTCGCGTCGTTCGGACTCCACAGAACAGCAGCCATCGTTCCTACCGATTTCCTCGGAAAAACAGAGTGTAATTCTCCACTACATAGTGAGGAAGCGAAGAGGCATAGGTCTCTGAGAATAGAACGGAATGTAGCATTCGTAAGCCTGCTGCTGAACGCTAATGGTGTAAGGTGAAAAAGAGTCCCGTTCGGCACTTAGTTAAGGTTCGATGTTTGAAGCAGCTTATCGCTCATGAAACTGCAGAGCGCATACATGGATTAAAAGAAGAACAGTGGAGGGAGCTTCGAATTCGAAATGGTCTTCTTTGAATGGAAACGCGGTAGCGTCATTGGAGGATCCAGGATCCGCTAGCGCCCGCATGTACTTAATATGCAGCATTCAATGTCAATGCCAGATACGCATTCAAATTGCCTTCACGGCATGGTGCAGAAGTAGAAAGGCGCGTCTCATAAGGCATCAATTTATGCCGAACTTTATCCTTCACTCTCTGTACAGACTCGTGAATGCGTGGTTGGAGAAGGAGCCTACTGTCACATGCGCCCGAGTCGATTCTCTTGGCTCTGCTCGCGGCCAGGCCAACCAAGAGTAGAATTCTTCTGGTCGGTGAACTCGTGCCAAACTCAGTTTGGCCAAGTACGCATTCCAATCGCCTCCTCGATCCTCCGTAGAAAGAAATGCGCCGCGCATTTCGGATGATCACACCGTATTTCCGTATGAGTCCGAGGGAATGACATGCCTGTTGACATGCCTGTTGACGTATGCTCCGTTAGTTATATTTAGTTGACTCCTGGAGGTGAGCGAGATCAGACTTTTCTTCCGACACACGCTCATTTAAGTTCTTCAACGAGACACCGCTATTTTAATAGAATTAGAAAAATGGCTTCTTTCGTGATCTTAAAAACGGCAGCTAAGCGTTTCGATTGAATCTCACTGACCCTGAATTGGAGAGAATAATTTGCGTGTATGAAAATGCTCTTTTGGAAGGCTAAAACTAAGGCAGTAATTCTTTATATTCAAATGAGATTCGAGTAAGGCAGCTGCACGCCAGATGGTGCACCACAATAACTCCTAGATATTATGTTGCATCGCCGAGCATTGCTCTGTTTTTCATCGAAATTGCTGTGTCATTCCGTTACACAGTGACATTCAGTTTTATTGGATCATGAGAACAGGTGTATGACTGAGTCGGAGAAAGCTGTTTTGCTCTCCGTCTGCACACTTATTGAACAGAATGTCCAGAAGAGCAGCTAAAAAACTGAACTGAGCTCATTGCCATGCGAATGACGGAAAATGTTTCATCCTTGCAGCGGACAAACAAACATGGCAAACATACAGAGAACACTTAAAGGCAGAAGCCGAAGATGAAAAGTGGAGTTTTCGCAGCAAAACCTCTGTTTAGGTGACCTCTATTAGGCTGGCTGAAAAGTCCTGAAACAAATTTTTGAAAACCCTAATTTTCTGGAAAAAAATTCAAGAATCCTGGATCAGTGAGGATCGTGTGGAGGGTTCCAGCTTTCGCTGTATGAGTATATAAGGGTCCGCTCGCGTCATTTTGGTGACATGTCGAACATGATTAGCCAACAACAGCTTCGAGTGGTCATCTCCTACGAATTGTGCTGAGGCTCCAACGCAAGCACAACGGTCTCTAATATCATCGATGCATTTGGAGAAGGGGCTGTAAGCTGCATCACAGTGCATCGTTGGTTCGGTCGCTCTGATTCAGGAGGTATGAACCTTAAAGACGGAGAGCGCAGTGGACGACTTTCTGCTACCGATGATGGTGGATTGCAGCTCGCTATCAAATCCAATCAGAAGCAGCTACGCGGGGACTGGCAATCATCCTCGGCTACACCCAATCCACGATAGAGCTGCATTTCCACGACTTCGGCTGTCGAAACGTTTCGACAAGATGGATCCCTCATAGACTGACCGAGCCACACAAGCAAGTCCAAATGAACATATGCCAGTCACTCCTCGCGCAGCCGCACCAGAAGGAATTTCTTGAGGATCTAGTGACTGGGAAGAGAGGTAGATAGTCCACGGTAACAGCGCGCTACATACGTGTCGTTGGCTCCCACGCGGCGCAGAACCACCAGAGCACCAGCCGAAGCCAGACCCACACCAACGCGAGCACTTTGGGTTCGATAGGAAGCGAAAGGGCCAGTCTACCATGAGCTGAGCTGCTGGCTGCTGGCAAGGCGATCACCGCTTCTATATAGGCTAATTAGCTTCAGAAATTGGCCGATGTAATGCGAGAAAAAAGGCGAAGAATATTAAGTGTCCACCTGTTGCACGACTACGCGCGCCCACACGTTGCATCAACAACCTGCGAGAAGGTAGCCGAACTTGGCTGGCATCCGGTAGCCCATCCACCGTATTCGCCGCATCTGGCGCCATCGGACTACAATACCGCCCGCGTCGCGCGGTCAAAAAGACGGTTTGCGACGGAAAAATCCGTCGCAAACCGTCGTATGCTCATAACTCCTTAAATTTTGAGCTGTTTCAGAAACAGTTGGTACCATTCGATTCGTTTCCTCGAAATCTATAAAACCATGTGTAAAGCTTTGCCAGTCCACAGCGTTTTCGCTGTGGGTGGCCTAAAAGACTAACTGCTGCAGGCTTTTGCGATTGGAGCACCTTATTTTCCAGGACGTGCAAGTGACTTGCAGTGTTTTCGGAGTATCTCAAGCATGGCGTGCGTTGTCAGTGCTCTGTCATGCCTGGAATGTTCCGAGAGTGCGCCGTGCACAATGCATATAGTATCGAACCTATCAATCGAATGGGCGGAAGCATGCGCACTGGGTTTCTATCTTCATTTAACGGAAAATGTTAAGCCTTTAAGACTATCTTGCACCGTTTAGAGAATTTCATTTGAAATTCTCGGCCGTCCTTAGGATTTGATCCAGGCAGTCCGACGAGCCTTTGGAGTGCCGTACACAATGCATGCAGGATCGAGCCTATCAATCGAGTGGGTTCGACTCCTGGTAGAGTGAGCGTTTAGGAGTTCTATCATAAATTTCCAGCCGTCCTGCTAAGGAATTGCTCCAGCTAGCCTTTGGAGTGCGCCGTGAGCAACGCATATCGAACCTTTCAATCGAGGGGAGCGACAGCTTTGCAAATTGTACGCGCGGGCGTGTTCGGAGCGCAATAACTCTTTGAAGTTCAAATCGTTTCGGCTGCAACTTGTGGGTCTTGTAGGCAGTACGAGGTTCTTAAAGTGTTCTAAAACAGAACGGTTTAGCTTATTAATGGACTAAATTACAGCCCTCCGAAAATGCAGGTGAGGCTTGTGCGAGCCAATTTTTTCCGATTTCGGTCGACCACTGCGCGAAGACACGGCGAGCTAACGGCCTTAAAATGCGCACGCAAACAGAGCGCTTAGGGTAATTTACGATGACGTGCTCAGAACTTCTCAGCTGCCTAAACTGCGTTAGCCCCATCTGCCATTTTAGGGCGGCGGACTTTGCGATTGAAGTTTCCTGCTCTTTTACTCGCCCACATTTGGGTTTTCAACACTCTCAATAACACCATTTTTTTCATCACGAAATTCTCTATCGAATGGTGTCACTCTAGACCAATTTCAAAGAAATCGATTTTTTGACAATTTCCCATCGAGGACGTGGGTGCCACTGGCCAAGCCGGCGCGGACAATGACGTCATCGAAAACTGATATTTTCGAAATTGGCTACATTTCATAGTGCAAACTTCGTCCAAAATCATCTAGGCGGTTATTTGGGGAGCTGATTACGAATCCGACGCCCGTTTTTGAAAAGTCCGCAGATTTCAGTAGGTTACTACCCGTTTGAGGGTGGTCGGGTCAGGATCACCGGTCATCCTCAGTTATCGGTATGGGCGGTCTCCTGCCGTAATCGCCAGAATGAACTTCGGCATCGTGTTCGGCACCCCGAATAAGTCCCCGCCCCTATACGAAGTCTGAGCAAAATCGGTGATCCTGACCCGATCACCTCCAATTATCCTAAAGAATATCCAATACCTACCGGCATCGGCGGAACTTTCAAAAACGGACGTTGGTTCGTAATCAGCGCCCCAAATAACCCCTAGATGATCTCTAAACTTTTCGAAATATTCTTGAAGGCTTTACATTTTCCAGCAAGTGAAGATAGAAACCCAGTGGGCATGCTTCCGCCCATTCGATTGATAGGTTCGATCCCTATGCATTTTGCACGGCGCACTCTGGGAACATTCCCCACATGACAGAGCACTGACAACGCACGCCATGCTTGAGATACTCCGAAAACACTGCAAGTCACATGCACGTCCTGGAAAATAAGGTGCTCCAATCGCAAAAGTCTGCAGCAGTTAGTCTTTTAGGCCACCCACAGCGAAAACGCTGTGGACTGGCAAAGCTTTATACATGGTTTTATAGATTTCGAGGAAACGAATCGAATGGTACCAACTGTTTCTGAAACAGCTCAAAATTTAAGGAATTATGAGCATGCGACGGTTTGCGACGGATTTTTCTGTCGCGAACCGTCTTTTTGACCTCGCGACGCGGGCGGTATTGTATGATCTCTTTGGACCGCCGAAACATCGTTTGAGAGGGAAAATATTTGATGGATACATATTATGATTTCAAAATGACAGTCGACAACTTCTTCAAGTCGCAATCTGCTGATTTCTGAACGAAAGGAATCAGCGAATTGCCGAGCAGAGGGGGAGGGGGGGGGGCTATATCGCTCAGTGGTAAATGTATTGTTGATTCCTAGTTTGCATTTAGAAAACTATGGATGAATGAAAAAGATTTTTTGTTTCAAGACTTTCCGGCCAGTCTTATAGGAAAGGTACTCTGTCAGTGGTGGATGCGATGAAAATCTGTTGAAAACAGGACGCTACCAAGGTGCACGGTTAATTGACATTTTCCTGCACTGGGAGCTTTTCCGCTCAGAGTCGAACATAAATAGATTAAAAGGCGAGAAGAAGCACAACCTTCTATCCATCTATCCTAGTGCAGGCGATCAATTCTGAATCTCGCAAAAGGGTTGCAAAACCGAAAGCAACTAAGTTCACAAAATCATCGCGTTAATGCTGACTCAGATTTCACCCTTTCGTAGAACAGCAGACATTTGTTTTAATATGTGCCATGCGTAACAGATCCTAATTGTAACTGAAAGTACTATATATGAAAAGCATCGCTAACGACGAAAAATGGCTTGTTAGCTGAAAAATATTGGGAGGAGTTAGCCTTCTGGAAGCATCATCATGTCTCTATACTGCTCTAAAAGGATCATTTTTGATATCTGATGATACATATATTGCGAGCGTAGTCCATAAACAAGTATTGGAGGAAGGCTAATGTATCAGAACAGACTACGGTCATTAAAATTTAAGAACAAAGCAATAAAATATACCACAAATTTTGTTTGAGTCGAAAATAAGGAGCTCCCACCCATACAAGTAGGAATTTCAAATAACAGTTCGTTAAATTCATCATTACAATGGATTAGAGCTCTCAAACGTGGAAGGAAGTGACGCTGTTGGAACGCCTTAATGTTCGGACCTGACGAGAATTGCCTTGGTCTTTGTTCCACGTGGGCGATTCAGAACAAAGTGCTCCGGATGTAGCAGTGAACTGGTCGGAGATGTGGTCTCTGCTCAGCGGAGTTTAGTCGGCTACCTGGACAGGTGTGCAAACCCTGGTTAGTAAACGCTGCTCAGACTGAGGCTGCCGTAGTCGAACTCTTGCAGAAACTGGCGCCTCGAAGGAACGGAATAGGAAGAGGAGAACCTAATTAATGGAAGTGAACCTGATAGTTCACCAATTTCGCGCGAAATAATGATTCAACTCAAACCTAATGAGAAGCGGGTGTGAGGGAGCCGTTTCATTATTCTGGGAGAGATTTGGTGAAGAGGCACGATAATATTTGTATAAAAGGAGACGACTGACTCGTAAATAGAGAGTCATATACGGAATGTTGATTAAACAGGCAAAATAAGCAAAAAATATGACATCTCACAAAACGCAATAAAGTAAGATTTTTAAAAATGCAGTCATGTGCGCCCGCGAATTTTATACACCTAAATGGTAAGCGATAAAGGATAACCTACGGCGTCAACCAATAACTGCTTTAGAACGGCCACGTATGTATACTAGGTGCATTGAGACATGACGAGCCGGTAACTGTTTCATACTTTCCAGACAAGCATGGCACCAATTCACCGACCTCGGAGGGATGGAACGATCAGACGGAAAATCCGAACCAAGGAACTGAAACCGGGTGCACGCGACCACCGGCGCCTTTTCCGACTGCGTCACAACGCGCACAATTTTTTATACGCTTGCTAAGGTACTTTAATATGGGCCGTCATCGCTTGAACGTGCAGCGTTCCTGTTCGTTTCGTTGCCTTTCCATCGTCATCCACGATGTTGCTGCCGTTCGGACTTGGTAGCTTTGCCGAGAAGCTCGATTCGTTCCCAACAGAAATGCCAGCTGGAACAGTGGTGCTACGAACGTGTCGACTCATCTGCTCTCGCTCGAGGACGTCTGACGTCCCTCGGGCTAGACTCCAGTGCTCCTTTCGTCCAATGGTGTATTGTCTCCCCATGACGGGCCCATCGGCATTTGGACTTCCACACGTCGACCACTGGGTCGCCAAGATGAGACATTTTTTCACGTCGGAGCTGCGAAGTTCGGCTGGATTATGAGTTCGTCGGCTGCAGTTCAGAAGACATCGCTGTAGCCCGCTGTTGCAAGGTTCTTAGCGTCTTCGACGTAGAAACAGTGTCGACCCACGTCTCCGCTGGGTGACAGAATGCAGGGAGAACAGTCGAGTCAAATAGGCCAGCGACCGGGGTCCATCAGATGGTCCTAACCTCCTTGCGAGGTCAGATAGTGGACCATGCAGCTGCAACCCAGCCCATCTTTCATGTCGTTCTCCATGTCCATCAAACGTTCACGGTATACGCCTCATGGTCAGTGAGATGAGGGCCTCCCAGTTGAATACCTTCTCCTTTGCAATAGACCTTCTACATGCTTTTTCCTTCCGTTGATTCGCAGTCCTATCTTTTTCCCCGCTTCGCAGTCCTATCCCTTCTCCGCTTCGTTTAACTCAGCGAGCATAGCCTTCAGCTATGTATAGAATTTTAAATAAGTGCGATTTCGTCAGCAAAGCGAAGTTTCGAAAGAAATCTTGCAACGACACGTATGCCCTTTTCTCACACAGGACGAGACCACTCCTTGGTCGATGAGCGCGTACAGAATGGAGTTCCTTTCAACGCTGTCGAATGCCTTCTACTCTCGACGAAGCTCAGAACTAGAGGCCGACCGTACTTCAGTGACGACAATCATTGAAGCTTTCTATACTTACCTCCAGTACAAGTATTTTAAGTTTTCTATACTTACATCCAATAAAAGTTATTACTTGGACCTACGAGTCATTTGGGAGATGCCATAGCAAACAATTTGTCTAAAGAGAGTTAGTGAATGGAACCATGCACAAATTTGATACTTTTCTACTTATTTTTTTACTTTTCATTTACTAGTGGGATCGTGGTGGCGCAGCAAGAGGACGCGCCGGATTCCGACCGCACCCCGAACCGATGTTCGATGTTCGGATTTCTCGCTCGGCCATCCAAGCTTTTCATCCCTCCAGAGTTGGTGAATTGGTACCTGATTTGCCTGAGAGGGATGCAACACTGACTTGCCAATCGGCTGACCACCGAAAGCCATCGTATAACCCATATACGCATTCAAATTGCCTCCAAGTGGAATGCCTGGAATGCCCCAAAAGGAACTAATTATATATTGTTTTTATATATTGAGGTTTTAGCACAAGGCATGGTAACAAGCTCACAAAACAAGATAAAGAGCAAGTCGAAGAAACAAAGGCTGGCAAATGTGAACTGCAGACAGCAGCACTAAGAAGTAAAGTACTCATAAACTTCAGGAGGTACCTGTCAACAATCCCTTCGTATTGCTTCAACTATTTTGGTAAGATGTTTTTTCTCTGAAAATATTTGGAATGCAGTTCCAGCTTAATGAGCAAAAAATCAGTGTGTGACTGAGAACAGTATAAGGAGGTGGACGAGATATGAAGGCAAAAATGACCTAACTTTTTTGATAAGCTTGAATTTCATCCAATTTGCTGAATGGAAATGTTAGATGGAGGAACTTCGAAAGCTGGAGGCGAACTCTCATCGAGGCGGTGAAAACGAGCGAGCGAAATTTCGGTGCCTAGAATTGCAAAGCAAGTTTTTCACAAAACGGCATTCAAAATTCGATGAACATTTTGCACGCAGAGAATAAAAAAAAGAGAAATAGGATAGGGTTTGAGGCCTGCGAAGGTGCAGACGTCCTTGGGTTACTCGCGAACATCTCCAGATTTGACGAACTCTTTGAGGTGATCATTCCTTTTCTTGGAACGTCCGGCAAGTAGATAGGTCTCGTTCAGATCTGTGAGAGTGAAAAATCCAGAGCACCGCTCGTGTGCTCCAAATTGTGATAATGTGTCCTAATTTATCAACTTAGAGCTGTAAAACTCTGACGAAGACGTTTATGAGGAGCTCACGAATAGAGAGGTGAAACGGAGGCCAGCTTCTCGCAGTAGAACAATTATTTTTAGTCTTGGAACGGTTTGCTAGAAACCTTCATGACAAGAGTTGTTTTGAGATCTGAAAGTTGACGGCTTCTCGGCTGACGTCGTGGTAGTCTCGCCTTCGTAAGGTCAGAAAGAGATTGCGGAGCTAAGGAGATCCTGAAAATAGCAACTTCTACGGAGACAGCAACAGCCGAGGGGCACGAAATCGCATTATGACGTTATTCATGAAATATAAGAAAACACCGGGAGAGTCTCGATGTATGTAGAAGTGATATGGAGAAGCCTATTCTCAGTGATGAAGAGGAGAGAAGCGCAAGGCACTGACCAAAACAGGCAATATTAGTGTGTCCCTTCTGTTGGGGAATGAACAAAGGCGACAAATTTAAGGAGACTTTACGCAGACAAAGTCTGAAGCATTTAAATCACAACCACACACCTACACAAACACAGTTGCAATTCTCAGTTGAAATTCTATTTTCTAGTGAGGGAGGGGAGCAGCTGCCACTACTGAGTCGAACCGGAAATTTCCTCCGTCTGCAACTTCTGAAGTCGAATGATCCCAACTTCGCTAAACATTTTGATCATTGCAATGAATGCTATACGTTTAGCATAGTTCTGCTCAAAAAAATAATTGTAAGGATTTTCTACTTGTGGATGTCCACGCTGTTATGTTAGAGCTTGTGATCTGAAGCACTACTTTTGACATCCTCTTGCACGCGCACTCCTCTGGAAGCCTTCTCAGAGACTTAAAAGAGAAAATTTGGGTGGACGAAATGTTTGAGAATCCCACAGGATGCAGCACAACTTCAAATTCAAATCTTAAATATGTTGTTCTAGTCAACCGGAGGAGGCGTTATTTGCAGATACCGAGCAAACGGATGATAACTCATTATTTGCCAGGCAACGCATATTGCGATAGGTTTTCATAATTTGTGGTCAGATTCTTATCAGTAACCTCCGCAAAGGTCAATTAACTTGCTTCTTGGTATCTATCATTGGCAAGATCAACAATTATCTCAAATATCAAAACTGGTGCTTCAGACTGACCTGTTGGATATCATTGGTCCCATGAAAGCAGCTCTTGCGCTTCTCCAAACTCGCTGAAGACCTCTTTGTATGGATAACGAGGCCACATATCATACAGTGTGGATTAAATTAATCCCATATTTTTCTAACACCGGAAGGTAATTTCTCCCTTTGGCATACAAAAATTTTAAAAAAACTTTCAAAAAACTGAGACGTTATATTGACCCCTGCTTTTACGTGCCTATCTCAACGTTCTTCATTCCGGGAATTTCCTCAATTCTTCCTCAATTTTAGAATTCTACATTTGTAGCTCAACGCGTTTTATGCCAATTTTTTACCGCCTAATTCTGTTCTAATACAGTGGTTACCTTTCCAAGTGTCAAGCCATAAAGTTCCAGAGCCACGAAGAGCGGCATAAGCTCCCTACCTTTCGAAACTATATGTAGCTGCACGCTTCCTCTACGTAATATTAACTTAACGGCAATACACTTATGGAATAAGAAACATGAGCGAACACATGTAGGTTTAAACGACTAAAGCGAAGAGAACAATCTCAGTGATGGTGACACCTAATGACCAATGTAAGATGCACAGCCAGTGTGTCGATGTGGTCACATTGTCACTGTTCGCGGAAGGCCTGTTCATATCCGTTCATACTATAGTGAAGACTTTATGCGTAAATTGGGCATACCTATTCGGAAAACGACTTGTTGCTAGAGATGGATGAATGCAAGCGAATTCTTTGAAAAAGCGGTGGAAAAGACAGTGTGGTCACCGAGTGGTTAAACTTCTTAGTAAGCGCCGCATGAGTTTCGATGCACTGGTTTCTGTAGAGTTTCCTAGAAAAAATCCTTAACAATAGAAAACCATCTGCCAGCTAACGAGAGGAGCACTAAAGTGGCGGATGGGACGGAATTTGGTGCCACATTCCAATCAGCTTTTGCGGAACGTTCTGTGAGGGACGGCTTCAAACTGGATTGCTCCGTTTCTGTTTACCACTGAGGATAGGATTTGGCCAAAACAAAACGTCATGAAGCCAGAGTGTCCTGCGAAATTTAAATCATTGTCATCGTCGTCTCTCCTGTAACCACACAGAGGTGAAAGCCTTCGTAGAAGTAATGTGCAACCAATCGGCATCAGGTGAAATCATATAAGCAAGTTTTTTCTCGCTTTGAGAGCCTAACTGTTAATTTCCCAAGGAAGTCGTGGAATGCGTAGAACAGAGGGAGAGCAGTGTTTCGACGCAAATACCTGTGCTGCCAACTGCTATAGAAGTGGAAGACATTGTGCAGTCGTTGAGCAGACCAGTTCATATAGCCCTGATGCGCTGCGAAATCCAACAGGGTGTTGCAAGAAAGCGGCAGAGTGTTACACAGAGATGCAGCCCGTGAAATCTGGAAGTCGAGGTGCGCGAGCAGGTCGTAGAACCCTTCAACAACAGCAATAACGACGTCAAATAGTGCTGATCCACGCGACAACTGCGACAGAAAGCAATAGCTGTTGAGTCTCAGAATTGTCCTTCAACGACGGAATTGCCTCGTCGGAGTCATGGAGGGTAACAGTTGGATGGTTTTTGGGAGGTTCTGCATTTCCAGCCTCCTCATCTCTCCCTGTGTACAACGACAACAACAAACGGGTTCTCGAATTTCAGTTCACGCCACTATTCCACGAAACAAGTCGGAAAATGCGCTTTAAACTGGACACGTAGACCAGTTCTTGGATGGCAGGAGACTCAGATTGAGTTGACGATCGAAGTGACTGCACAATTAGTTGGGCATAGAGTGCAAAGAGCTTCGGATGATTTGTTTCTATGTGAATCCCAACAAACTACCCTCTTAATGGCTCTTCCTACTGGCGTCATCAGAAGTGGTCTCTACCCACAAAATGCCGAACACCATGACATGACATCTAGGAGAAAGTTGAGGAACGAAGATGGCGACACCGCGAAGTAGTAATCGCAATCGAAGCAACCATTATCGAACCAGTTCCTCACAGCGGTGTATTGCGAACAAAACAGGGAGTGCCGAGGTAGAGGGGGCGCAATCGACTTCAGTCGCAAAAATATCTTCAGGGTGGTGCAACCATTTCAAAAATTAGTCACGTGTGCACACCGATTCAAGTTTTAGGGGTCGGGTTCCGTATAGGACATCTAAGCCTTTCATCCTTCTAGTGCTAGTGAATGAGTGCTGGGAAGGTATGGAAAGGGCAAGACACGTTACTGTCCATCGCCTGGTAAAATCAGGTCATTTTATAGGCCAAGTACAGGTTAAAAAGATAATGCACCTTCTTGTTCATATGTGGGAAGCGTCGTGCACTCTTCCACAGCAATTCCTGAAGACACTTGGGTGGGTATTTGGCCTACAAAATGACCTGCGGTGCCCATGCAGTGAACAGGTCAGCACCGAGGATGAGCGGAATTCTGTTTTCTGTTTTCTGATTCTCTGGCCATTTCGGGCATTTTTTTATTTTCTGTTCTCTGCGAAAATTCCCAAAAAGTTAGCCAGAAAACCGAAAAGAAAAGCGTTCTCCAAAGTATTATCGCAGCAATCCAATAACAGAAATTCAGAGAATATATAGTCACGACCAAAGAATGTTGTTGGAATAATCATGACTACAAGAATGTGCGTTTTCGGTGTATACAGGTTGAGATTGCGCTATGCACTCATCGAGTATACCACATTGTTTGTTCAATTGATGGTGTGAAGGCTACTGACATGGACTTCCTTCATAGAAAATTGCCTTCTATAACTTGGTTTTTTCCAATTTTATGAATCGTGTTGGCCAAATAAGTCTTCGTCGTACACAACTTTGAGATAAAATTTAATTAACGAGTAGTCATTCAAGCGATATGAGAAGCGCCACATCTCCCGTTCGACTTAGTCTACTGCGATACTTGTCCTTCCAATTCTTCGCTGTGCAGTGCTGATCCAAAGTTCACCCTGCATTTGCAGTGCCCAGGCTTTTGAGCCGTACAATAGTTCAGCATGCCGGATTTGTGGCACCACACATACGAAAAACCATTGAAATGCATTATCGTATATGATGGAGAAAGGATAGACTTCCTCCACACCATAGTGTTCAACCAGGCTCATTCAAGAAAGCAATTTCACAAAAAATGACGTCACAGGTCCATGGGTTTATGGGCCAGAATCTCGTGTTGCTCTATGAATCGTCACTGCCAGTGTGTAACATTCTAGGCCTGCTAAGGGTCTTGTTGCACCTAGGATTTTTTGAAAGAAAATTGGTTTGCTGGCCCAGAGTTTTCCTTTAGCAAAGCGAGACCAGTTGCTCTGAAAGCGAGATGAATTGGGCATATAAACGGGCGTTACAAGTAAACTGTACCTCCACAGTTTTAGAGCATTTCGCGAGAGTGTCTCTCAGAACTCGCACAATTGGGCGAAATTGGTTGATACATGCGAACAGTGGCGAACGAGCCTCCTCCCATAACTACTAACAGGTGAGTTTCTTGTTCGTTGGGCCATTCAACAAACTTACTTGTAATGCTAATTTCAATCTGAACGTGATAGGTAAGATCCTACAACTTTTATAATCTACTCTTGTATCTCTTCTACAGTTCCAACTTTTGAGAAACCAACGTTTTTCAAAAGGCTCGTAGTATTTGCGGTTATTAATTTGAGTGTTAGGGAGATAGCTGTGAGAGGGAGCTCGTAGGTAAGGCTACATGCTTCAAATACCATGATCGCCTGGAATTTTTCAGTTTAAGACCTAATTAACATTTAATTCAAGAATGTCGTAGGACTGTATATAAACATTAGCAAGTAAAGTCGTTGGTCTCCGATAACATTTCTGGTCAAACCAAAGATTTGCTACCGGAAGAATGGTCTTTAGATAAAATAGATAGCTCAGACGGTAATTCGAAATTTTTCTGATTTTTCCGTTTTCTGGCATTTTTGGCTTTTCTGTTTTCTGCCTCTGACAAACCTGATTTTCCGTTTTCCGAGGAAATTTTAAAAATTTGCGCCCATCCGTGGTCAGTACCATTTCCTTCCTAGACGAGACTTACTACTGACCAAATCATGCCCTGCTAATTAAATTTCCAGTTTTGTAAAGACGCTTTATCCTCATCCAAACGCGACGAGAGCAGCCTCTTGTCCACTTCCTCCTTCACTTTTGGTATGGAGGATAATCTGCAGCAGGTGCTTCCCGAATCTTATGTAGCAGGTAAACTAGTCTGTATAAGATCTGCATGGAGCGGTTCTTCATTGATTCAGGCAAAAGCAGTCTTGAAGATGGACTAAGGAATGCATATTGTGTTGGTGCATTTTGAAAATCAAATGGCGAAAGCTTCAAAAACTTGCAAAGTGCGGTAAATGAAGGGCAATCGGAGTGCCCGATGTGTGAATATAAGAGAGCATGTCGTTCACCTGCAGAAACTGTCACCTGAGGGGTTCTTGACGTAATCGCTTGGAAAGGGAAGAAACATCGTTTACCCGCCGGGAAAATGTGAATGGATGAAAAGAGATAGCTAACCGTACGCTAGGCAAGCGTTCACGAGAAGAAAGCCATGCTGTTTGTTTAAAGGACATTCACTAAGGCACTTCCTTATGATTAATTCACAGGTGGCGCTATTTCAGACCCTCCTGATCTCCAGACTGAATTTACCAAATTTGCGCACCAGGGGAGTACGAAGGTGTACTTCATGTGCGATAGCGCGAACCTATATTTTTCTACTCGCATTAGCAGAGAATTGGTAGAGCTGGGATCCAGCCCATGTCACCGTATTCGCCTAACCCAGCACCGTCAACCTTCTACCTTATCCTCTCTCTAAAACAAGAAAAATAATGAGGATAGAACTCAACAAAATCTCATGCTTATCATCATAATCTTCAGAACTGCGTAGATCGACGAGATATCGCGCAGTTACCGAGAAGACTGATGGTGGAGGTGCTCATAAAATTTTCAGCTGATATTATAAAAACACAAAAAATCGAAAAAAAAACTTCGACTTATAAAATTTTCTGCTGATATAAACATATGTATATAAAACATAAAAAAAATCAGAAAAAACTTCGAAAGAGTACCAGACCGTTCCTGTCCTTTGCTTTTGGGCAGAATAGGAGCAAAAAACTGCCGTTTTGAGCGTTTTCCCATGACCCTCTTCAAAGAGGCCTATTCAAAAAACAAGAGTTACCATCCAAATCAAATATGGGCAATCTATGCAATGATCTAGGTATAATACGGTTATATGAGAAAAAATAGATTTGAGATCTATAAAGCCTGGACCCTGTCGGTGCAATTATCTTCAGTTATAGGAGAGGGGTCGTCTGGTTTTATAGGTTAGCAAAACTATTTCTAAAACCACTGGATAATACCTATATCATAGGATATATCACCAGCATTAGATTCGGACTATTTATTTTTTAGGGCACTTTAGAGGACGTCATAGGGAGACGGCGAAAATGGCGCTTATCCAACCCCAAAACCAAAAGGCAGAAACGGCATTCTACCGAATTAATGTTACATCTTATTATACAAATAAGTCATATAACAGCATAGCAGAGGCACGTGGAACATTCTCCAAAATCGTGAATTCTCAAGCAGGTTTTATTTGAAATGGAACAGTCGGTTAGAAATGAACGATTCCAAGAAAAAAGGCGAATCGCATTTGGGCATTCGAAAACATAGCTAGAAATAGACCCAATTATACGGGCTGAAAACTCTGGACACAGGCATACACTCAAAGTCAATTCAATGTTTATTTCGATGGTCCTAAGAGATTGTTAAATACTATTTTTGGACGTGGAATACATATGTAATTATTATACAGTTGGGAAGATGAACGACTAAATCTATTACTGTTCGCATTCATAGAACAGAAAACCCAGTACTTAGATGACAAGGGACCGAATGCACACTAGCAGCCGCAGCCCAGAAAAGGCCAGACACCAGTTCTTTTTCGCTTCTGAGCGCGACGGGCGAGCGAACAGCTGTCAGAGCTGCCGGTTATTACTTTGGAGAATTGTATGTGCCCCTCTGGAGCGATGCATTATTCGGGGACCTTGGTACAGCGATGCAATTCGTTATGAGCATGTCCTTGGTGGTGGAAGTTCACGTAAAAAAGCTCGTCACGAGACAAAGCCTACTGTTTGCAGCCTACCAGCTCGCGAGCATCAGTTGACAGCCAAGGTCAGAAAGACTTGGTTCCTCGATAACTTATTCCGGAGTTGCCGAATAGATTCGTTCATCTGATAGAATCTTCGAACACATAAGAGGCAGTTGTCAAACTTCGGGTCCGACCAATCACCTTGTTATAGGCCGCCCACCCTATACCTAATATGTAGTGGAAAAGGTCGGACAGTGGTGAAGGTGTTTCGTGCCGTTTCAGAGCATCAGGTGTTTCGTGCCGTTTCAGAGCATCAGGTGTTCCAGCTTTTATCTATATATTTTACTTTTACTCAAGTCTATATGAGTTCTTGGTACCAATATATACAGAAAAATCATATATTGCGAATGCAATAAAATATATGTGAAATAAATATAATATAAGACATTTTTAAAAAGTAGGGAGTTGAGATCACCTTTCTTGTAAGCCGAAAAGCGTGACTTTCAAGTAAAAGAGCTTTCTGATTCGAATCTCGGAAACCTTGATCCAGAAGTAAGTCCGAATTCGAATTCTACGTTGAGAATGAGTTGTTTAAAAGCACAACACGAAACCACAGACAAAAAACTCTTCGAACGAAGATATAGAGCCTTGAGATGATGGAAGGCCCCGCTCGGAGTAGAGTAACCCAGAGGAACAAGAAGAAGAAAAGCACTCACGATGTTTTCATTATTTAGCACGAGGATTGGGTTATCAAATAGCGCGGCAGCCGCCCACTTGCACAGGGAAAGGGTAGAGGTTCACATAGCTTGAATTCTACTAAATGGAAGTTCTACTGATTGCAGTGCCAACGGCTACCTCCGATTTCCTCATTCAAAGAACAGGTTTTTTAAAGGTTAATAAGCTTTCCACTTGTAAAGAGCAAATCATGACCAATAACGTATAGTGGTTTGCAAAAAATATGGAGAATAGATAGCCTCCTGGAACCACATCGAAGCTTTTGAGTTCCACTAAAAAGAAAATTTTGCTGCTTGACCACCACTATGGATATTCTTAAAAAAAAAGAATAATTCTATTACGTTCCATGTGCGACTGTCCTTGAATCTTGGCATGTCTTAGAGCAGTATGGCAGGTAGTCGTCGAGCTGTCGTGCCAAGATTTATATCGAACGTTTATTCGGCTTACGTTTCGGCGTAACCGCCTTCTTCAGAGCCTGGAAAAGACAGGGGGCTGTCCTCCTCGCGGTTCGTCTCTTTCTCCCTTTAGCTTTTGAGATGACTGAAACTTGAAATGACTCTTGGACGGGTAATTTCTCTAACTCCCCTTGTCTTTTCCAGGCTCTGAAGAAGGCAGTTACGCCAAAACGTAAGCCGAATAAACGTTCGATATCAATCTTGGCACGACAGCTCGACGACTACCTGCCAATTCTATTATAAATCCTTCTGGTAGCGACCCGTAAGGGTGGAATGCTTTACTTTTCTGGACGCTACCCAAGCTCTGGTCGATATGGGGTAAGAAAGTTATGTAGGTGCATAGGATCACCACACCAAGACATATCTCGTGGGCTGAATGAAGACCTCAATAAAATCCAATCAAAACTCATCACCTTCAATATTTATTGCAAAGCGTAGTTGGAGGAGCCGCCGGACGTCGCGTGTACGCTGAATCGAGGTTTCTGGTTTGGGTCCCGCCCAGTCCAACCAGGCGTTTCGTTCTGACAGGGTCGGAGAATTGGTACCGGACTGGCTGGAAGGGATAAACCGCTGACTTGTTTATCGGCTGGCCACCGCAAACCATTTTATGACCTAATACGCATTCAAGTCGCCTCCGACATCCCGTGGAAGAAGAATACGCGGCGCATCCCAAGGAGGATTGAAGAACGCCGTCTTTTATCATTTATCCTTGTCTTTGTCAGAGTGGACCTCTTCCTATTTTGCTGGGAAAGACAAAGCAGCGGCGTCCCTTCATCTGACCAAGTCGCCCTATAGGTGCTTGGCGCAACCCAAACAGGGATTGACCGATGGCTTGCTTTATTCTTCATTTGTTGTGAGTTATGTAGCCCTCTTCCAGTTCTCAGTTTTTTCGATGCCATAGTGCTTGTCTGCAGGGAGTTTTTGTTGAAGGTCTCTGACGTCTATGGCTTCCGTCCGTTCTATTAATATTTAATATGGTGACAAAGACGACCGAACCTGGGGCTGTGCCAGAACACAGGCTGATGAATTAAATGCATTAAAACCAGGATCGCTGGGAGCGGAATTCTGACGCATTTAGAATATTAAATTCCTTCAACAGCTGTACAAATATGTCTATGCACAAGTTAAGCAGGTTTCCATTCCAGATCCAGGTAATATCTTATCGTTAGTAGAAGGCGAACCTCACAAGAAATTGAATAGTGCCACTTCCGCCTTTTTTTAACCTGAAGTGAAAACTCACCCATATATGTTGGATGAATGTAAAGCGATTACAGCACTTTCCTAAGACTGCTTTAACGCGAGTTTTTCCTTTTTCGCGTGAAATTGGACTGTTTTCCAATCCACTTGGACATTCATCATCCAACGTGGCTTGAAGTATGTCAATTCAACGTAAAGTTGGTATAAATAAGGCAACTTTTATATGCATGCTATTTCGCAAGACAATCCGTTTTAAGGTTACTGCTGTAGAAGATAGGGTGAATTTAAAGAAGGCAGAGGTGACGCAGTGAGTTGCACAAAAGTATCATGGCCAAGGCGAAGATCGCGGGGCAATCCAAATATCTGGAGAAGGGTTACGGTGCTACGGTTGCATTTACATCGAAATACCGAAATACCATTCAATCAGGAGGGGAAGGCCAGCTTAGAACAAGCTATTCTTTTTGTACCAGTGCATGCGAGGACCGGTCTGCTGGAAGTCGATGAAAACAAGCAGCTACCTAGAAATTGATCTCGCACGACTTTGTATAGTAAGGTCTAGCAGAAACAGTAATGCTGCTCCCATCAGAGCGTGAAATCTCATGAGCAGACGGATACAAAGAATTGCAGCAGACTGGAAAATGTGACAGAGGTACTCCGCCGGTCAAGTGTACATACTTCATCGTCTCGGAAGATCTTCTAGCGTGGTGTGCGCAGTTCCAAATTTCGTCGACTTCCGACGATTAGAGACGCTGTCATACCGCCGAAAATTGGGTGGGCCGGACAGTAATGCACTTCGTTACGTCTACGGGAAGGATACCGCAACTGACAGGATTTCGTAGGTTGTCTGAAGGACCTCAGGACGTCCATGAATATGCTGGTCGGAGTTTTTTCTAAAAGCCTTCAAGAACAGTTTGACGCGCTCGTTGGGCGAGCTAATGACTTATTCTTGAATACGAAAGGAACGAATGAAATACTCTGCTCTGCTACTCTGATGAACAAACGGGACAGATGACACAATATGGTATTATATGTTTAATAATATGTATAACATCAATATGGTTAATACAATGTGGTTAAGTCAAATCGCTGTCTTGTCCTGAATTGGTTGCAATATGAGATTTATTTCTCTCATACCGCGGTTCTATAATGGAGTTCAATTAGTAGAACAGTTCTCCCCTTTACCTCTACAGAAGGCGCAGAATACCGGTCAAATAACTTGAGAGGGTAAGAGGCAGAAAAGAAGGAAATGAGATATGATTTCCATTTTGCTCAAGCCCTTAGACGAAGACCAAACATATAATAGAAAATACTCCTCCCCTCTGTGCTCACAAGGGAAGGAGGAGTTATCTATGGTCTAGGAATTAAAGGTATAACTCACCTAGAAACAGCTTGTCGTTGAAGAAATACTTCAGGTAGTGGAATAATTCGTGAAGGCGTTTCCATTAATAACGTGCTAAGTTAAGTGAATAAAGAAGCAATGGAGCAGACCCATCCCGAGAAGACCTAGAGCCTTTATCAAATACCCTACCTTCTTGGCGTCACAAATCCCCGAGAAAGTGTTTAATTTCGCCAGTAGCAAATGGCATTTCCATTAGAAATGGGTGCCAGCTTATGCATTCTGCTCCACAGTACACTTTTCAGTGAGCTGTTTCAGAGTTTGTAGGAGATGGACTCCCTCCAAATTAATGCAGTCTCTCTCTCTCTCTCTTTCTCTGCACTACGTAGTAACCAGTCTTGTAAGAAGACAAGGCGCGTTTTTCTCATCGCGCCTTGTTTGTCACTGGGAAGTCAGTAGAACTCCAGGGCATACGAGTGATCAAGGGAAAATCTGTTCAAATTATGGAAAAATCAATGTTGATGAACATCTTCGCAAAATTTAATCTTTCAACCGGAAGCATCTGATGGTATTGAAGAAGAGAAGAGACAGTGCATCATTGATATTTGGAGGGCAGTCTTAACAGCATTTAATCATCCCTTTAACTCTTCCTTTAAAAGGAAGAAGGACAGCGTTACTCAACATCTTTTGGGATGCGCCACATATTCTACTCCTACAGAATGTCGTGGAGGTGATTTGAATGCGTATTTGGCCATACAATGACTTGCGGTGGCCAGCCGATGAACAAGTCAGCGCTTTACCCTTCTCAGACAAGTCTGGCACCAATTCACCGACCCCGGAGGGATGGAAGGATTGGTTGGCGGCTCAGGCGGGAATTCCAAACCAGGATCCTGGAATGGGGTACACGCAACAGTCGGCAGCTCCTCCAACTGCTCTACACGCGCCCTTACGTTTTCCTTTAATTTTGTAAAATTACGTCAGGTTATATTGCGAGCGGACATGACGCCCTGTAAATTGTACGGTGGAACAGCTACACAAAAGGTGCTTTGCAAAGCTGCATTAATTCGTAGGCGAGTAAAAATGGTCGAACAATAAGAACTAGAATGAGGGGAACCTGGCCTTCAGACGCGAAGATACAGTATGGCAAAAACCTTCCGCGTACTTGCGGTAAGATCAGTCCCGGAAGTTGAATACTGTAGACAAATTCAGCGCCTAGAAGTCGCAGAGGTTCCCTAGAGCAACTGGACGGCGGTGAAATGTGCAAGAAGAATGAGGTGTTCGTTCGCGAATAGCTCACGACGCGACCTAAGTGGCTGTTTTGTCGAGGAAAAGTGAAGGAGCTGAGGAACAACTCTAAATTACTGATCAGATAACCCATTGCTTAGCAACCGGCCACGTGTACAGGAAACGCAAAACAGACAAAATGAGGGGATTCAGCGTCGGTGCGAGTTTAGAGAGAGCAGCTTCTTGTGTGGGCATCGAGAAGAGCAGATCGACAAATTAGCTGCAGCTCGGCAAGATCGGCCAGCAGGAACTGTCAACAAAGAACGGATCATGTTTCGCTGTCTGCCGCCGTCACGTTTCCGCCCCGAACCTCGCGCCTCTCACAATCCCGGCCCGTCTGCTATAGAAGCGCCCGGGAGGATATCCATGACAGGGGACATAATGGGAGATCTCGCACGAAATGATCTCCCAGAGTGGAATCGCGAACCGATGGCGAGAATGGGGCATTATGACGCCTATTTCGGGCCCCGTTGCTGATGGTGTTTTCCTCTGCTCATGGTCTGTTGTCGTTGTTGCCCTTCGTTCCACGAAATTGGCCATGCCCAATGACAACGCACAGCCGAAAGTTCGCAAAACACCATCAACCTGAGGACGGCGTTTGGTAATCTTCGCTTCGCTCTTCGCTTTTGTAAACTTTGCTGCCTTTGCTCAGACTGTCAGCCTAACCGGCCGAGCGAGAAATATTGACCAATCATCCCGATATTACCGGGAGTTTTTCAATGTTCCCATTCCTATTATAGGCGGAGAGAATGCCACCGACAGACAGGTTTCATTGCTGCTTTCAGAACGACCTTATCTCATCCAAACCATTCAATGCATTTCTATGATGAAGCTCTTCCAAGGTGATGCTTAGCCGACACATTGACACTTCTTTTTTGGTAACACAAGAAGTACAACGAAGACAGGATGCCGTTTGGGAACCCATCACCATTCCGGTTCGTTCCAGCGGGACTGGAAAACTAAAAACTCTCGAAGATGAGAGACGGCGTTTACCAGTTAGCGCTTGAGGTGCCTCACGCATTTCGCTTTTACAGGCTGTCAATAAGGATATTTGAATGCGCATTTAGTCAACACACTAACTCGAGGGCCAGTCAATGGACGAGTCGTTATATTATCTTTTTAATACGAATCCGGTACCAATTTTCCGAAGGGCCAAAAACTATAGTGGCTATCAGAGGACTACACACACTCTATAGTTCAAAATGATTAAAGATAAGGTTGAAGGGTAAGGATAATCAATTCCTTTTGGGATGCGCCACACATCTACGGGATGTCGTGGAGGCGAATTGAATGCGTATTTGGCCATACAATGACCTGCGGTGGCCAGCCGATGGACAAGTCAGCGCTCTATTCTTCCCAGACAAGTGTGGTACCAATTCACCGACCCCGGAGGAATGGAAGGCTCGGTTGGCCTGGGCGGGAAATCCGAACCAGGAACCTGGTATCGGGTGCGCGCGACAACCGGCGCCTCCTCCGACTGTGCTACCTTTTCAAAATGATTACCATTAGTTTATTACACCTACTACAGGCAAGCATAAACACACAACATATGTTGCATTTCAATAGTATGATGACTGTGACCTGACTATTAAACTTACCTGATGACTTTCTTCAAGAGGCGTCTTACTTCACCATAAGTATTGAATCAAAGCTTCTCCCTTCGTCAAACCTTGGCATAGTAAGTTCCTCAAGTACTAATAATGTGCCAAACGAGGTTTTCACGGTGAATCTCCTTTAATCGTGGCCTAACGTTTCGACGGATCATCGTCTTCAGAGGCCTGAACATGGCGAAGGACTGAAATTGCACTCTACTCCCACCAAACGCCGTAGCCACTCTAGCAGTTCCAGAAGTATAGAGGGCGCAACCAAAGTTTCCTGAAAAAAAAGGAAGACGATTGAGTAATGCCGTCCTTCATGTCTTATCCTTTATATCCCTTTTATCTTATGTGGGCTGTAGACTGTAACATGGGAGTCGACAAAAGGGGCCGATCATGACATTTACAAGACGAGCGAATTTGTTTATTTACTGCAGAGTGTTTTTAAAATATGAAAGGTCAGCCTAGTTGTCCGCTTTCGTTGAGTGTTGAGATACTGTCGAAAATCTATTATATAATACATCGCAGCTGTAATGAAAACAACTAGTACGTAGGAAAACCAGAGAGCTTTCTTCGGGCTACATAAGGCTTTTGAGTTGATAAAGGCAACAGCCAGTTCTTTTGCATAATTTCGATTGTCCTTCGTAACTTCGTAAAATCGTCTCGCTCTTTAAATACACTATGCATACACAGCACGTTTCCAGGTGCCTTGTTCGCGTTTCCCGCCCAGGAGCACCAGCCTTACATCGCTTTGAAGTCGGTGAATTGAAGAGACTCGTCTGGAAAGGATAAAATACTGACTTGTTCATTGGCTAGTCACCGCAATGCGTTGTACATTACGTCTTCAGATTTTCATCGTGGTATCTCGTGGATGTAGAACTCGCGGCGCGTCCCAAAAAGGGACTGAGTCCTTTATCCTTTTATCCTTACTGGCGCACTATGACATAAGCATGGACATGGACATCTACCTACACATCGCCTTGTTTTGTGAGCAAACCGCACTATTGCTAAGGTGTCAACGGTCGAACTCAGCGCAAGATTAGACCGCAAAAGTCCTCTGAAGAATTTCACCTCGAGATTCACAGAATGCCGTGGAAGCAGCAAAGCGAAGACCATGTGAGTTCATCAGAACAATTGAATTCATTAGGACATCCATGGAACCCCCTCAGAAGACCTGCTCCCGGAGCTCGATTTGGGGTCTTTTGGAGGACAGCTTATCAATGAGACACACCACAAACTTCTTATCTGGACCTGATCACTGATGCTACATTCTTCGCTGCTACTAACGTGCACTCTATGCTATCACAAGATTCAGAAGGGCAAAGTTGGAAAGATTTGCCTCGTGACCACCTGATGGAATCCCAACATAATTATGGTGCTGAAGCGTGCAATGAGCGGTCGCCGTTAGCAAAGACGACGATCGCTTTGGGGAGTATCATCACTTTAGTTTCGAAACAGAAATTCATGGTCAAACCCCCAATTCAATCACCAAGTAGGAGAGAAAAATCTGATACCAAAGCAGATGTTTGTTCTGAGAAGTTGCTGAGAAGAAGGAAATTGAGACTCGCAATCAACTTCAGCAAAAAATAAGACTAAACAACAATGCCTGTTCACAAGAACTGGGCGTAGTTCACGTATACCACTTCAGCCTAAAGAGCGATCGAGATGGACATTCACGACTTTCCCTCCGATCTCATCGATAGCTGTGTTCACTTGCCTCCGTAGCACCTGTTGCATGATGGATATGCCTCCTCCACTTGTTCATTTCCGAGATCCATCAACGTAGGTGAAGAGACGTAAAACACACGCTTCCTAGTGTATGATCCAAATTGCTTGCTTGTTCTCCACTCGCTCACTTGCTGGGGTCAAATTTAGTACAACAATTGTCGATGATCTCCCCGCTCTTACTCGCCCAAATTACAGTTCTCGCTACCCTAAGTAAATCCATTCAATTGAGCACGAAAAGCTCTATCGAATGGCATCAAACTTCGCCCAACTAGGATATATCGATCTTCGATGACGTCACCATCATTCTGCCGCGGCCTTGAGCGGCCTCGCCTTCGATGCGAAATTGTCAAGAATTGATATTCCCAGAATTGTCGAGATTGATGCCGATTGATAGAGCTCTCTGAGCTGCAGTTTTCACAGCTAGGGAGTTGTGAGCATGTCGTCGTAAAGTGCCTTCAGTGTTCTACTCGCCGACGTATTTGCATACCGTTACCTCGCCGCGTCTTCCCGCAGAGGTCGACCGAAATGGAAACGTTGGGTCGCACAGGTTTCACCTACGTTTTCGCAGCGTTAAAACTTAGTCTTCTCATGAGCTACACCGCTGTGCTTTAGTGCGCTTGAACAACCTTGCGCAGCCTACAAGATCCTTGAGTTGCAGATGGAAAGATTCGCACCTCACAGAGTTATCGCGCTCCGAACACACCCGCGAGTGCAATTTGTGAGCGGTCGCGCCCATATGATTGATTCGATTCTATATGCATTGTACACGCAATCCAAAGTCTCTCCCGGACAGTGCAGCAATTCCTGAGTAGGGCGGCTGAGAATTTCTGATAAAACTCCTTAAACGTCCATTCCTCAAGCTGTCACGCCCACTCGATTGATAGGTTAGAATCTATATGCATTGTGCAAGGCGCACTCTCGGAGGATTCCCGGCATAACAGGGCACTTTACGCTATGCTTGAGATACTCCGAGAACATGCAAGTCTAGAGAATTAAGCTGCTCCAATCGTAAAGAGCCTGCTCCAGCTACATGTTTGTGGAGATCCCAAATAGAAGAATCGAACGGTACCAACCGTTTCTCAAAAAACTTCAGATTAGAGCAATTGTGCGCATGCAAGAATATTTTACAGTTTGCGGCCGACAACTCGTCCTCGACAGCCCTTCGCAATGGAGCGCAAGTTTTCAATTTCGCACATTTTTATGGCTCCATATGAACAATGTATACCATACGATAGAGCTCCTGCTCCTGAGCTCAAATATATCGTTGGTATTGAAATGAACGAATTTTTGGAGAGTTATGTTCGGAAGACCCAAAAGCCGGGAAATGCGGCTTTTCCGGGACTTGATCAAAAGACACGGCCATATCTGTATTCACAGGATCCGGATGCTCATTTCAAGACAGAAATAAGACGACATAGACAGTAATACGCCGACGTGACCTCTAATATATGAATAAATGTTTTTAGCTCTATGAAAATTGGTTCACTATATCCATTTTTATACATATAATATCATTTTCATTTTTAATCGGACACTTTAAAATTTAAGCTGGGTCTCTTTATTTCAAAATCGGATAACTTTGTAGTCAAAATATATCAACCAAATAAGCGTTAAAGTGTGCTGGATGTTTTGCAATGTAAACTAGACGTCTTTGTAGAACATGCAGACATGGCTTATTTATATCAAAATCTCCTAGAGAAACTTTATAACAAAAATTCAACTTCGCGAAGTGTCTTTTAAAAAATAACTACATTATTTGAACGCAAAAGCTCGCAAAGTTCTTGTAATTTTACTTCCAACAATATTTCAAGGTTTATTATATGGTACTGAAGGCAAAGAATTTTCTAAAATGTCATAAAGAGATGCTGCTTCGCTCACTCATCCTATCCTACATCGCACTGAATCAATAGCTATGAAAATACAGATGGCACGTCATCTTTTTGGGCTGCGTTACTAGGCAAACAGCATTCAGACTATCAACCAAATAAGCGTTAAAGTGTTTTGAACGAATGCACGGCACGATCCCTTCACACGAAACGTCTACCATAAGAACAAATACTTCAGAATAAACCTAAAGACATTGTTTCGGACAAGCTGATAAGCGTTTTGTAATCGTTAAAAAGCGTACACATTCTCCTTGATGTCTTTAGAGACCCGTTTGAAGAAGAGCTTTTTAATTCAGATTTTCTTCTTGTAAGAGTTTCTATTAACACCGCCAAAAGTGTTTATTTAAGCCTACTTTTGCTAAAAAACGGGTTTAGAATGAAAAGTCCATAGTGGCACATACGACAAAGCTTTTGGTGCAACAGCTGTGGACCACTTCGTCATTTCTGTTTTAAGTAATCTCCCCCCACTTTATATTAGGTTGTCCCATAAGTCATTGCCGTTTTTTTTTTCAACGATTAATTGCGGATTTCGCCGGCGGTATTTTGCATGGCGCTATACAGCATTCGGAAGAGAATGATTTGCTCTATCAGAACATGTATTGCATTTCTTTTTTCATCATGAATTTTGTCAATTTGTATGTCGTTGAATTGAAAAGTGAAAAAGTAGCCATTTGCGCACTTGTTCTCTCCGCGTAGGTTTGTAATTTTTTGCAGTTTTTATAGCATTTGGAAGACAATGTTCTGTGCTGCAAGAATACGTGTTGGATCTATTTTCTTACCTGTCCTTTATTGATTTTTCGGCCATCAAATTGGAACGTCAAAACGAGGAGGGTTATTTTTGCCGACAGCTCCTGCTCTGTGGTTGGACTTTTTGGGTTGGTTTTATATGTCATTCGAAAAAGAATGTCTTGCTCTATAAGAAAATGTGTTGCGTGTATTGATTTCTATTGAATATCGAAAAAATGCCAAAAAGAGAAAAATCATCTTCACCTACAACAACTTCTCCTTCTTCAGTCTGTCTTGCTCAGTTTTATAACACACTTGAAAGTGGGCGTCTTGCTCTATCACAGCATATAATTTGTTCTTCGGTCATTTAAATTTTTGCTAATTTTCAGGTCATCAAAATGGAGTGCCAGACCGACAAGGATGAGCATTTCCGGCACCTTCTTCTCTTTGCTTTCAGCCAAAGCTCTAGTGCGGCTAAGGCACTAGAATTCTGGTTGAAAGTACAAACTCAATTTTTCATCGCCATTCACAATTCTGTGCAAAAATCGTTGAATATGTCCGTGTGATGAATGAACGTCAGGAACCAGCGAGTGACGATTGCTGCTGGCCTGCTTGGCCGTCATCATTCATCAAACGACCATATTCAACGATTTTTACACAAATTTGTATCCAGCGATGAAAAATAGTGTTTGTACGGTCAACCAGAATTCTAGTGCCTTAGCCGCACTAAAACCCTGGTTGAAAGCAAAGAGAAGAAGGTGCCGGAAGTGCTCATCCTTGTCAACCTGGCACTCCATTTTGAAGACCTGAAAATTCGCAAAAATTTAAATGACCGAAGAACAAATTATATGCTGTGGTAGAGCAAGACACCCGCTTTCAAGTGTGATATAAAACTAAGCAAGAAGATTGAATAAGGAGGAGTTGTTAGTGAAGATCATTTTTCTCTTTTTGGTATTTTGTTGATATTCAATAGAAGTTAATAAACGCGACACATATTCTTATAGAGCAAGACATTCTTTTTCGACGTATAACACCTACCCAAAAAGTCCAACTACGGAGCAGGAGCTGTCGGCAAAATAACCCACCTCCTTCGGAAGTCCCAATCTGATGGCCTCTTGTAGCAGTAGCACATAACATTGTCTTCCAAATGCTATAAAAAACTGCGAAAAAAATTTCAAACCTAAGCGGAGAGAACAAGTGCGCAAATGGCTACTTTTTCACTTTTTCACTTTTCACTTTAACGACCTAAAAATGGATAAAATTCATGGTGAAAAAAGAAATTCAGTACATGTTCTGATAAAGCAAATCATTCTCTTTCGAAAGCTGTGCAGCGCTATGAAAGAGACCGCCGGCTAAAACTGCAGTGAGTCGTTGAAAAACAAACCGCAAGGACTTAAGGAACAACCTAATCGAATGCATAAGAAAAAGCATCGCTATGATCTCTTTAAGGATCCGTGCTTCTGCTCGTAAGATGAGGAGTAGCTGCAAACGTGAAGTTTTGTTTTCATTAAGAAAGTTGAAAAGAAATGTTTCTGTAACCCTATATAAGTATATGTAAGATTAGCCACTCTCCTTCACACAATAAAGCTTTTTGCTTGCTAGCTACATCCAATACCCATAAGGCCAATAGCTGATTTTAAAAAACATTTAAACGATCATCGCTGTCCTAAAAGATAAGCAGGAAAACGTAGAAAGGCAGCGAGCAACCAATCTCCTTCATAGCAGTGCTCGACGACTAGTTTTGTTGCTGGTCCACTGAGTATTCATTGGCACCACTTCAATGAATCGCTAATAGTTTGGCTTTGCTTGACGAAAACACCGCTGTCAAGTGACAGCGCCTTCAATGTGACTCGTTGAATTCATCCCTTGTGAACGAGGCGCTCCTTCATTCATTTGCTTCCCAATTCCAGAGTATTTATGGGCCGACGTCGCGAAGCACGTACAGAAAGGAGGATTTGACTAGCAAAAAACTTCTGCACATGGTAATTATTAGAGACATCGATAGCCTTTCGCTTCGTGTAAGAGATGTGCCTGCCCTCTTCCACCACAATATTGGTTGAAAACGGTCTCCTGAATATAAACAACAAATCAACGTGCTTGGAATCCGTAGCCACTAAACTACAACATTTTCAGTCACTGCAGAACCTCTCCCTTCCCCTTTTAAAGGTTCAATGAAAACGAGGAAGCTTCTCTGAGAGAAACGATAAAGGAAATGAGGTCCTTCCAGCGGATAAAAGGATGCAAACGGAGAGTGATCGCTGTCGCCAATAACCTAAGACGAGGGGCTTGTCAAGCACCTCGTCAAACAGTCCGAGCAGCCACCACATCAGCCACGAACACACCGCCTCTCCAGTGCGCGGACTTCGCTAAGCCGCCGCCGCATTTTCCTTCTTGCATCTTGATTTTTTTCTTCACAAAATCCTTCGCTTTAACTAAAAGACAGCACGATTTGAACGTCTGGGAGAAACTCCGCTAGGAATGAGGATAATTCCAAAAGCAGAAGTAATTCTGGTGCAGGGAGCAGAAGGTCTATCCACCCTGTCCTAAAGCCAGCGCTTTCTCGGAAAACTAACGGACAATTATAATATTTTTTCACATGTAAAGCCGTGGTGGTTTCCAAATTTTTCGAGGACTTCCAGATGGACCAAAAATGGCACAAAATTGGCAAGCCTGATCCACATCCTGTAGGAGATTAGCAGCGAGTTTGAAGAGCGAACACGGTATACTGCCCCGATCAAAATCCACTACACATTGATCTAAGAAAATAGACGAGTCTCCATCAGCAATGCCCAAACCCCACTCCCGGAATGGACCCTTGATCATTCCTCTGCATGTCCGATGTGCTATCCACTCGCCCATCCTAACGCTGTTGACTTCCTGGTGGATGCCTCTCCTGGATGTGATTTGTCGCCTCTATTAGGAATTCCTCAAATCTCACGTCCTAGCAAAGGTTCAAACTGCAAAGCTTTTGCAGGATTTCTGAGCATGATGAGGGCATTCCAGGCGTCAGTTTTGCGTCGTCACCGCACGCTACAATTTTCGCAATTTTCGGCGTACCCAGAGGTTCGCAGGAAATTTGGAAACCGGGACGGTGGTTCACAGACAACGCCCTACACTCCTATATAGGTCATTGAACACTTGACGACAATCGCGTTTCGCGGCAGAAAGCCGCGTGGGACACGCGCCTGTTTCTACGCGCGCGCGCTATGAGCCACCGGTGGCTCATAATGTCCCTCGAGGACCACTTTTTTGTTTTGCGCGCTTTTTTATACCAAACTTCGACCAGAAGGGTTGTTTAGGGTGCTGATCACGAATCTGATATCCGTTTATGAAATTTTGGCCAATTACGATAGGTTACGCTAGGTGTGGGTGAGTAAGGCTGCCGAGGTCATGATCACCGTTTTCCTCCAAACGTCGCCCAGGGAGAGGAAAGTTATTTGGGGTGCTGATTACGAAACTGACATCCATTTTTGGTATTGCGGTGGAGCACGGTAGGTTACGGTAGATGCGGGTAATCGCCGACAGCCTTAGTCACTCGTACCTATCGTAACCCACCCTAGTCTATCGCAATACTCCAAATGTCGGATTGGTGATCAGCACCCCAAATAACTCCATTGGCGAAATTTGGGCGCAATTGGTGACCATGACTCTGACAGCCTTATTCACCCGTATCTACCGTAACCTGCCGTAATCGGCCCAAATTTCGAAAAAAGATGTCAGGCTCTTGATCAGCGCTTCAAATAACCTCCTTTGTCAAAGTTTGGGTTGAAAATACTGTCTTGAATTGATTTGATTGTAGAATTAGTCTCCTTCCTAGTAAAATTTTTAATTCGATATATCTAATGAAAGGAAAGACAACTTTCTTGCTTATTCCTTTTGGACATTCTTATATCACAAGTAATTAGGGAACAGAAAAAACATCTTTAAAAAACCGACGGCAGGAGTACAAAAAATAGCCAGAAAAGTTATGAGCCACCGGTGGCTCATATTGTCCCACGCGGACAGACACGTATGAGCCACCGGTGCTCATATGTGTTCATAATTATGTCGTCAATCTGTTAAGAATCTCTACGGCCACTTCACTGTCCTTCCTCGTCATTGTCTTTCTCGATTCTGTTTACCTCCAGTCCCCCACAAGTATTGAGAAAGTGTGGCGCATCCCGCATACAGAGTTATTAACGCCGACCTCTATCCTTTTCGCTCAGCGCCTAATTTCGTTCAATGACCATTGTCATTTCTATAATAGCATTTAAAGTAGCTAGCACTCGCCAAGCACAGAAAAGAAGAGAGGGATGAAAATAATTCCGCTGAATACTGAAAATGCTATTTTCCGGTGGAAAACGTGCCAACAGAGCTTCCTCTTGCTATCTCTTTTCTGAGCCGAGAGCACGCGATGTTGCGGCGCACAGAGATGATACGTGAGCACAAGCTCAACCACTCCACAAACTGCTCGCCAACCAGCACACATTTCGATGGCCCAGTTCCCCATCCCTTCGATTTCTGGATAACGTTGAGATATTGCCTGTTTTTATATTCGACGTCACTTATATAAAGTTCTCGTTATTCCGTCAAGAGTGTCTCGTTTTAGGCACAAACACTCAAATATGATAACTATTAAAGTTCCAGAATGGAAAGAAAATAATATGAAACAAAACAAACAACAACAATCAACGTCTATGTTTCGGGTCCTACCTAGATCAACAAAGCCTTGCATATTAGATGGATGGTCATCGCAGCTTATACAATTGTATAGTCCAAACACTGCTCCAAATTGTCTGAAGGATATTCTGTGGAAGTAACACGCATGGCGCACCCACAAGCCAGTTATTCGTACTAGTTTATTTCTTTTTACTATTTTTTAGTTTTTACCAGTTTTGGCTACATTCTGTTCCTGTACCTACGAGGTTGTCAAGTTGAAAACGTTAAAAGAAGCACAGCACAGGTTAATGTGACCGAGTAGCAACAAGATTGTAACAAGCATTCAGCCCATGCACAATCAATCGAGTCTGGAATGCAAGATTTCAGGCACGAGCACGGCGCAATTTTGACTATTTGCACGCCACAGTAATCCCGTCGCTCTGCGCTTTCATGCTAGTCTCAAATATCTCCAAATGCTTTACTAGCAGCAACTTTTGGAATACTCTCCATTTTTCGCAAGCTATAGTATGTAATTAGGTTTTAGACTTCAAAATAAGCACAAATCAATGGAAACGGTCACTTTATGAAGAAATTATAACATGTATTCAAGCGAAACCCAATAAATCGAGTGTAAAATGGAAACTTTTAGACGAGTGCATGGCGCATGCCATTCCTGTCGCATGCCACTGTCAGAAAATTTCTATTTTCTTAAGCTTTCATATGAACCTTTAACTTTTTCAGTACCATTACTAAGAACAAAGTTATCACCTTTCTAACGGTGTATACATTTTTGAGACACCCTGTATATTAGGGTACATGTTGTCGTTACGGTACTCCTTTTATTCTTCAAATACTAAGCATGGATGTGCTCCTTCCACGCAATTTCATTAGAGCAGTATTACACTTTTCAACGCAATTTCACTTTTGTTTAATTATTTATTTATTCAAAATTTTGTAAAGTCAACGTTTAAATGTACCCATGAGTATATGTAAACAAATAAAGATGGTAGTCTACTTCTCAGTATTTGAGTGATTTTAGAAAGGTTATTGCTTCATTACACTTGTCTGACATGTCATACTTATATAGTATTTGCCTGTTTTTATTCAGACACGCAATAAATTCTATGCTAAATCCATGATGAGTAGGTATTCTGTGAAGTTCTCTTCCCTTACCGCAATAATATTGAAAAGTTGAACAGACAGTAGCTATTCTGAGTGTTTCCGTGTAAATGGCATTATGCTTAATTCTGATTGAAAACTGTGAGTCTATGTGTGGATGCCTAAATATTTACTTGGAAATGAACCCAGGCTGTCGATGTGGATTGATATTCTTTGACAAATACGGCTGTAATTGAGATTGGTA
The DNA here is from genome assembly GCA_947396885.1 of Heligmosomoides polygyrus polygyrus. Taxonomy (NCBI): domain Eukaryota; kingdom Metazoa; phylum Nematoda; class Chromadorea; order Rhabditida; family Heligmosomidae; genus Heligmosomoides; species Heligmosomoides polygyrus. The sequence continues at coordinate 82,038,259 of OX377202.1, forward strand.
AGTAAGTATATAGAAACAAGGGGCCAAGAAGAGAAGTGTAAACAATGAGGGCAAATAAGTTGGGAATAACTCCGTAATGTAATGTCGTGGAAGTATTAGGTTGGCCGAAATGTTTTGCAATCCTAGACCAAAATAGCCTCTGCTTTTGCACAGGGCAAATTCCTCGACCCTACGAAAACAAAATATATGTGATAAACCTTGAGAGCTTCCACGGGGAGTCCAGGCTGACCATTCGTGCTTGCTACTGCTTCCCTGCAGGGTAGGGTTCATGATAGCACGTGTGGAAGTCTACTGTGAAGGGCGTTGAAGCAAAAGCCAGAGCTGTATTCAACGAGCGGGGTATGGTTATGGTTATGTACTCAACGATGTTCCAGACTTGCGGACATGTGAGTAAAACGCATAAGCAGATTCGCTGAAAATGAAGGCCGAACTGAGCTATTCGTGAAGTAGGGTCAACAGTCACCTTGCTCAGGTGCTAACCAAATAGGCTGGTATGAGTTCCTGCTCGCCAGCTCATCCTTCTACGCTTCAAACAGAACTCATTTCAGGTAGGACTGTCGCTGCAAGTAAGAACAAGAAACATTATGCTTCAACACAGATGATTAAGGTCAAAATATGGCATGAAAACTGGGGCAAAATGCCAAAGTCCAATCAGGAAAAAGCAGCCAGCATAGCCACAAAGCGGCTGTCTGTCCAACAAGAGTTTTGTGATAGTTGAGAGTTCGGAAGAGAGTAATGAGCATTGGATTGGTGCAATCTGCAAAGACACATGGCTCCTATCGATAACGAACGACACAAAATGGATGTTGTTCTCTTCGGAAAGAGGCCCGAAAGGACTGGAATTCATCTTATCTTTGAAGGCGCCACATCCCTCAACGTGAAAGAAAAACACATCCTTTGCGCGGAACGAACTTCTGTGGAAAACGGTCTTATGTGCTTTCGTGACGTAGCATATCCCAATCTGATCAGCATTCTCTTGACTCCGTTGAAGCTGTACTTGTTAAGAAATTGATTTTCAGACACCAGTGCTCTTTTTTGGTCGCATTTTCCATAAATCTGGCAAACGTGTGACGTATGTCAAATGTGGCCAGCCAATCTTCCATCCTAACATCTCAAAATAAAAATAAAAATTGTACATTTAAGACTAAGAGCATTTGAAAACAAAAAAAAACACATCACGGAAATGATTTTGGATCTCAAAGATATTGAATGAGCCCATGGAAAGGTTACTCACTACGACTCTCTCGGTGCCGAATCTCAGAACTGAATTGTTGGATGTCAGGAATTCCTTGCATCAACAATCTAACCTTAGGTCAATAAATTACTAATTTCGAAACAACCCGCTATGCAGCGCGCTTTATCATTTTTGTGTCCGAGTGCAGGGGAAGCCTTAGAAAATCTTTACCGTATTCCATATCTTCTAACGAGCCACGGACTGTGACATGATCATTTTACATCGGCGTTTAGCTTTTGTTAATTTTGATGGCCGCTCAGCTGGGATTCCCTAGAGAACCCCTACTGTGCGGAAGGCGAAGGCATGTAGCAGTAGCGACCACAACAGACAACCTAATCCTCAGCCATATTCACTAATAGCATCGCTTATACGTTAGATTAACTCACTGTCACCTTGTAACGTTTCAACGTGTTTCGAAATTGTGTAAATTTTTCAGCTCTTTGAGCTACGAGAGACTTGTACTTCTGAAGATCTGAAGTTTTGTTGAAACCATTGTAGTATTCCTTTTACTGTACAAATGTAATAAAATTCAGCGTGTTTCTACTTTAAGCTGTTTACCAAGATTGTTAAACAGGCTTTACTGTAGTAAAATTGGCAGTAAATAAATTTGTATTCTCCGCCGTTTTCTTACCACAGAAGTATTTTCAGCAATACTAACACTAAGCCCAACTTGCGTGCACCCTTCACTTCTTGTGCAGTACCTTCACTTGAAATTAGTACCTCTACCACTGGTACTACTCCCACTACTACTCGTGCTACTAACAGTACTGTCAACACCCAGTACCACCTCTTGTATTTTTTTCACTACTTACAGCTACTTCTACTTCTGCTCTATCAACCAGTTCTGCTCCTGCGCACCGCTGGATTGTACATAGTGGTTGGTAGAGCAGAAGTCAAAGTAGTGACAGGTAATGGAAAAATTACAAGTAGTGCTGAGAGGACTGTTAGGAGCACGAGTAGAAGTGGGAGTGCTGCCAGTGGTAGAGGTAGTATTTTCGAGTGAAGGTAGTGCACGAGTACTGAAGGCTGAAGGGTGCACGCAAGTTAGGTTAGCGTATTTGAGCAGCTTGTGCTGCGAGATGCATGGAAGGTGCTCCTTGCCAATAACAGCAGGATCTGATCTTGAACTCTGCAGCACATCGTACCCAGCTCGGCAGGATGTGATGCCTACGAAAAGGATGACCGGGATGACCAAGCGCTGCGAGCTGGGCTGGTGGTTCCGCGCACTTTTGCAATTCTTGGGCCGTGCCCCGGAGCCGTTCTGGGGCAACAACTCCCGTTTTGTCAGAGCTGTTAAAAACGATTGACTATGTAAAGGGCCGAATTTATCGACTTGGTACTACGGTTGGCGATCGACATCGCGCCTGGCATGTTCTCCTTTTCGTGTGAAAGTTCACTGATGCTGATGGAACACAACTCGTCCGTTGCAAAACACTGATACGTCTTAAGGGAGGCATTTGAAAAATTAAAAGTACAGTCTGAGCCCGGTAACGGTGATCAGGAGAGTTTTAAACTCATAAAACACAGAAGTTTTCGACGGAGGAGCTCTCAATAGTTTTTTAAACGACTTGAAAATGTGCTAAGGTGAGAATGTTGAAACTGCGGAATGTCGTAAAACGGTCTCCTTGCTGCTCAAGTGTTTTCGATTAGGTTCTTCCCCACTCGTGCAGCGTGAGCTGGCTGCTCGATTCGGAAATGAGCGTCTCAATGCCAACCCTGCTAAACACTAAAGCGTAGTAATTTTCTCTTGGAACACTTTCCACGGGTGGGTTTTTGTTACAAATTTTCTTAAACACAATACTCCTACATGTACGGAAAGTGCCCATTTAGATTTAAGAGACACCTGCTTCGGTTTAAAAGGGGTTCAAAACAGAATGCATCCTTTTGATTGAAAACGATACGTAAGTTAATATATACCGTGAAGTAACGTAAAGTAGCTGCAAAATTAACCCTTAAAGAACTGAAAGACGCAACACTCAATACGAGAACAGATTCTGCTACAAACTCAAGTCTGCTCTTGTCCAAAAGGTTTCCTTGAAAAGACCAACGCGCTGCCGGAAAGCGCTTCGAACGGGAACTTTGATTCTTTAAGCTTTCCTTCGTAATTCGATCTGCGTCAGCTTTTGCCAGCTCCGTTTAACGCTCTCTGCTGCCATTACTGGCTGCTGGACTACTCAGCGTTTTTCCCGCGTATTCAAAACCTTTCGCACGATTGTGTTCCGCTACATTAAATAAAGGACAAAAGTTGGTCTCAATCTCTTATGGGACGGAGCTATGGGTCATTTTCGTAGTAGACTCCTTTGCCCTCTAGGTCCACGCAGAGCGGGCGCTCACAAGAGAGCGAGCCCCAGTAGGGTTGAAAGTGCGCTGCCTGGTGGCGCAGTGGGTAGAGGGCTGAGATAGGGGTTTATGGTTCGAGTTCTCTGAGGTGCGGGATCTTTGCGCTTTCTAAAAAAGATCTGCCAAGATCAACCAAAGCTCTCCATGTCAAAATGCAACGGAAAAGATCACCAGAAAGGACTTGTCTTCATACTGACAACTTCATACTGGCAGGAAGATAGATACAATTTATCATGAATAAAAGGATAAAGGATAAAGGACGGCGTTACTCAAGCCCTTTTAGGATGCGCCAGGCATTCTACTTCTACGGGTGTCGTTTAAACGGTTTGAATGCGTATTTGGCCGTACAGTGGCTTGCTGTGGCTAGCCAATGAACAGTCGGCGTTTCATCCTTTCTAGATAGGTCTGGTACCAAATCACCAACCCCGAAGGGATGGAAGGCTTGATTGGCCTGGGAGGAAGTCCGAACCAAGAACTGGTATCGCGGGCACGCGACAGCCGACACCTCCTCCGACTGCGCTACACGATCCCCTACATTCCGCTACATTAGGAACCACATTTTCCATATGTAAGATAAGAACCTGTTTATCTCATTCGATCACCTGACGACTTTTCCTTTGGCGGCGAATTTAAGAACTTTTCACATAACGTGATTTCGAATCCAGTGTCCGAAAGTAATGGGAATCGAATCGCGGTAGAGCACTAGCTAGCACAATCAGAGCCTCTCTATCGCGGATACATGCTATTCAGTGATCTATTTTTTCTTGAGTAGTTTGGAAATGTTAAGCCATTTTCTTATGACAAGCGTTTGTTGTAGCATTTCGTGCCCAGCTATCTATCTCTTCACCTCGCGAAGCAAATACCAACGGTCCTATAAGTACGGTGGCATGTACTTCAGCCAACATTCTCTCTCCAGTGCGAAGCGCGGCGCTTCATGCTTATTAATTTTAAGTTTCATATTTACTCTTGGGCGCGTGTAGCGCAGTCGGAGGAGGCGCGACTGTCGCGTGCACCCGAAACCAGGTTCCTGGCTCGGATTTTCCGCCCAGGCCAACCAAGCCTTCCATCCCTCCGGGGTCGGCGAATTGGTACCAGACGTGTCTGGGAAGGATAAAGCGCTGACTTGTTCACCGGCTGGCCACCGCAAGTCATTGTATGGCCAAATACGCATTCAACTCGCCACCACGATATCCTGTAGAAGTAGAATGCGCTGGCGCATCCCAGAAGGGATTGAGTAACGCCGTCCTTTATCTTTTATCTTTATTTACCCTTATTTCTTATTTTGCTTTTTCCCGTTCTTGTTTTCTTATGCGGTTTGTGTTGATCCTTCATTTGTTACTTAATCCATTTAATCATTCAGTCGCGTCTTATTTTTGAGCTTGCGTATAATTCTTTAATTACTTAAATACTCTGATTTAAATACCCAAGTTTGAGGCATTGCAATTAGCCGTCGGACGTTTTCTGAGTGATGGCAGAAGCAAAATCTGCCCCTGAACCACCGAGCCATTTTACTCTCTATTCTCTTAAACATATTCCAGCACCCTTGATGTTGCTCGCTTGTGAGGAAGTACTGTTCTATGGTGTTTACATAGCGTATTCGACGGAAGAGCTGGTTCACACTGACGCCCCGAGTCTATTCAAAGATCGGGTCTCATTTTGGATGTCCAAGCTTTCCAACCCACGGAACTCAACAAATTGGTATCAGGCTTGTCTGAAGAGTAAATCACTGACTTATTCATTGACAAATTTTCACTGACTTCGTTCCTTCTATCTCACATCATTTGAGACAGTCGAAGATGAGACAGCTATTCGTGGATCATCAAGGACAACGAAACTGTTTAAAGCTGTTCGTATTATTCAAAGGAGACCATCTAAGGGTCGTCACTTGTTATTCGTCTTTCGTAAATACTGGACACTAGCTTCAACTTCGTTTCATGACTAATCGGTCTCAGGCAATGGAGTGATCTGTGTTTAGTTTTGACTTTTTCTCAGGTAGCCGAGTGGAGACAAACAGTGACGGTTTTGTTTGAAAACTACTGCATGGAACGTCTTGAAGAAGTGTTTTCAAAGCGGTCTGACTATGCAATATATGTCAACCTCCTCTTATCGCGACTGCATTCAAATTGTTCTAAGTGAGCCCTTTCTCCTGCCTTAATTTCCATTCTGCATCACCTTGAAACACATCGATGTTCTCTTTCCTTATTTGTTGGGTGCCCCAAAAGTTTGTAGACGAAAATGTTTATCTTATGTTGTTTATTTTTTAATTCTTATCGATTTTTTCATAGACTGCTCATTGTTGTAGTTCTAAAGTCGCAATGTTTCGACCTGCCTTAAATACATTTTGGTTAGTTTCAGTGTGTTATATAATTTGGGTCTGCAACGTTGGGACCATCGTCAGCCTCTACTTAGTCAAAGCTTTTTTGGCTTACCCGACGGGTCTTCATTTGTCATCAGTTTTTGTGAAAGATGCCGGCACGAACTGAACTTCGAGGAATGCCAAATCGGCAGACATAGTCGTGGTTCAAAAGTGGTGTTTTACATGGAGGCGCACACGGATGCAAAAACAGAGCTGTCAGCGACTAATTTTATGCTTCACGCATGCAAATTAACACTTTCGACTGTTTCGGAGCGCATTGCGATTAGCCGGAGACCTAGCACTAACAATATCCACCATATGGATAGGAAAAAGCCGCGGAAGGCTCGATAGCTGCATCTTTTTTGTACTTTCGCCTTGACTCCCTTTGTTATAGCCTGGCCATAAAAAGTACACATCACTGAAATCACCCCAGTGAGTGAATGCTCAAAATGATTCCAAAAGTTGGTACTCAAGTTTTGAGGTCGAAGTATTACCGGACACGCAATTGGGAGCGACATCGCCATTAATTGCACCCCACGGAAATTGGCTCATTCTTCCATGAGAGAGTGAGATTGACAACTGCAAAACATTGTCGGTCTATTTCTCGTCATATGGCCTTACATTGACTCTTGCGTTTCCTTATCTGGTCCAGCCTACAAACATTTTTGCATTCCTGTCACCTGCCTCACCTGTCATCCCGTTGATCATCGAGTTGCTGCGGGCATCAGCAGCGTCTCCATTTCCCTGTCGCGTGCTAGAGTGCTCCAATGGATCCTCCTCGCTCGAGGGGCACGAAGAGGGTCATAACTTTTGCTCAGGGCTTTCGCGAAGAAGTCCGACCAACGCTTTAGGCGGGGGGAGGGGGGGGGGCGTCCTGGAGCCAGATTCATCAACGATACCGTTATTATCATTTCCCCGCGGAGGCACCGTAGCGCCCTACGTAGTAACCGATACAGAGGGTTCGACCCCAGATTTACCACACCGCATGTTGATGAATCGTGCTATCAGTAGGTGTGGCGGCACTTTTCACCGTTAAGCAGGTAAGCGGTTGACGAATCTGGCCCGGGTGTTTTCTTGACATACCGCGAAATCCAGCCGGTGACGGTTCTCATCTGCGAAGCGCATTAGATGGCCGCCCCACTTAATTTTGGATCACTTGGTTCATGCAACAGCGTCCCTGGCCGTCGAGCGTCGACAAAACTCGGAATTCCGGAGGCCTTCTCTTTTTTATTTTTATTAAACTACAAAAGAATGACTCATATTTGCAGCTGAAGAACAAAGGTGCCTTCTCTGGGGTGGATGAATTGGTAGGGGAGTTTTCTGTACAGAAGACCAGCTCGTTCACTGCTTGATCTATTAATAATTAAGCGAGCCAATTCCATGAGATTCCGTAAAAGCGGTGCTTGGCGCAGGATCTGAAAAGACAGTTCCCTAAGCGTCGTCCTTTATCTTCTATTCCTAAGCCTACTGCAACTCTTGCTGCCATCAGGAAATCTGATGTCTCACATGAGGCTGCGGATTGTTGACAATCTCGATGCTATCACAGCCGAAACAGAAATCGGTGTGATTGAGCGGGTCCGATCGTCGGTCTCGAGGATGCAAGGTTCGTCACTCCCATGTGTTTTGGGTTCCACGAGGCGTTGCGGTCTCAGTCAGCTGCCGCCCACATCCTCCTCCAGATAAAGTGGACGGCAGCGAGCAGGAATTCCAATGCTTCGGCTAATTGTTCTATTTCTAGAGCTGTTCTCTAATTGTTCTATCTACTTCCTTTTTTCGCACTCTTCTAAACCTCTCCTCCCTTTAAGTTTCCATTTCTCTTGTACTATAAGCATAGCCCCTACTTAACAAGCAGTTTTTATTTTTTGTCCCAAATATATCAAATCCGAAATAAAATCGGGTAAAAAAGTTTAAAGATAGAAATAAATCAAAAAACGATCGTTCTCGATACCAGCTCTACGCAGATAAATTTAGAGCTCAATGTTGTCAATAAGCGACCGGCTGAGTCCTCGCGGCTCACTTGCTCTTAGCGTTCATATCCTCGTTTCCACCAACAAAACTGAAAATTATGATTGAAGACCTTGTCGGGCTTCAACTCGCAATATTTTTCTATGACAATTTTTGCACAAACTTGTTAGCTTATATGCTCTATTTTCTGTTCGCCTTTAAAACGGCCTGATTATTTGTTTAATCTTCCAATCAATCTTCCACGTTTACTCTTTCGTTTTGAAGAGCAAGAAGAAGCTCCAACTGGATGTTAATGTGTACCTTGCTGATGCGTGTATTGATTGTAAATCCTCAATTCAAGAAATGAATAGTTGTTTAAATTTTTAAGCTATAGCAGACTTGGGGAAGATTGGGCAACGCTTCGTTTCTAGTGGAGATGATAAAGCACGCCATTGTTTTTTTACCTATCCGTTCAGACATTTAGCCCAGCTGCGATTGATCCAAACTATGCTCTCCGAGCGGTTGTCATCTTACATTTATGACTTTAATTTGTTGTCTGCCCGCTCGATTGCACCCAACTAATAAGCTGAAGTCCACATAATCAACGAGAGTTGTTTTGAGGAATAGTTCGTTGCACTGTTTCATATAGAAAAACTTCCCCTAGATTTGAAAAATGCTTAAAAGCCTGGAGACTGAGGAAGAATGCGGAGTGCAGGTCCAGTCCTTCTACTTGACGCATCGCAACAAACTCCTCTCATCCATCCACCAGAGAGTGATATTGGTCGATTTCCGTTTTTTTTTTTGCCGGATTACACCATCTGCTGGAGTGGAGCTTCCATGGCGTCACGAACGCTGAAGTTCCAGCAACATCAGTGACCCCACGGGTGCATCGCTCTCTTGATCCAAAATATGCAAGCAGTCCAAGTAGCATTGGCATCTTATTTATTTATTATATACATGGATAACCACGCGATTAAATATAACAACACTCAATAAACTACAATCCAGTGTAAAAGAGAATGGAATTAAAAACTAGTACTATTCATGACACAAACAAGCTCTCTAGGTGGATGGCAACTAACAAGCTTCCGGGAGATACCGGTCGACTAATATTTTGTATTGCCTTAGTGAGTTTGGCAAATTGTTTTTCTTGGAGAATCTCAGGAATTCAATGCCGGCTCGACTAGTAAAGAACGAAGACCTTACGTTACTTCTTGCTCTGGGAATCTGGATCTTCCACTGCCCACCCCTTGTGTTAGAAGGGGAAATTGAATAAAATTCTTGAAGTGAAAGGCACAGCATACCGTTTAGCAACTTGTACATCATGATTAGATCATACTTTCTTCTGCGACAGGCAAGACTGCGCAAGTTAAAAACTTGATTTCTCATAACCGTTGATGGCATGGCGACGTAGTCCAAGCCATAAACTCATATCTATAGCTTCCTGGTAACGCTGTTTTGTACAGATTCAAGCCTAGCAATTTCTCGCTTGCACTTAGGATTGAATATAGTGGCGCCGTACTTTAATATAGGTCTAACACACGCTTTATATGCTAGCAATAAATGAACAACAGAATTTGTTCGAAGTGCCTTAAATATACTGCATACAACTCTATCAGCCTTCTTTGCTATGACTTCACAGTGACCTTTAAAGGAAAGTTTTGAGTCTAAAATAAATCCAAGATCACGCAAACAATCAGCATTGTTAAGTGCTAACTCTCCAATGTGATGGTTGTTCCTATTATGCTGCTGTCCGAGGTGAAGAACCTGTGATTTTGGCCCCGACAGTGGTAACTTCCACTTTTTTGACCAACCCACAATAGCATTTATTGCAGATTGCAGAGCAGTGTGGTCTTCCCCGCTAGTAATGTTCTTATAAATTTTTATATCGTCCGCAAACATCTTACACGTAACACATTATTGATTAACCAATGAGGGAATTTTAGCCGTATAAATAGAAAACAGAATTGGGGATAAAACCCCACCCTGAGGAACACCACTGGTAACTGGTAGCGATTCGGAGAATGACTGATTGACTCTAACCTGGAAGGTCCTGTCAGATATGAAATTTTTTATCCACTCAGTTAATCTTGGGTGGACTCCTATTCCTTTAAGCTTGTTGATCAGCTTAGCAGAAGGGACCTTGTCGAACGCTTTCATAAAATCAAAATAGACAACATCCACATCCACTTTTTGATCAAGCGCATGTGTCGAGTCATTCAGCGTCGACAACATCAACGTTTCAGTGGACCTTCCGGTTCGAAAGCCATGTTGATCATTGGGCATTAAAGAATTTGACTCAAGATGAGTCACAAGAGCAGCCTTGAGTTTCCTTTCGAAAATTCTAGCAAAACCAGAAGTAATACTAATGGGACGGTAATTAGAGACAAAATGGTGGGGTGTTTTCTTTGGAATAGGTGTAACAAATGCGTGTTTCCAACGACAAGGTACTTCTCCTGACATATAACTAGCATTGAATATGTGCTCAAGTGGGTACGCTATTGCAATAGCAACTCTCCGGATGAAGTATGGTGGTACGTGATCTGGGGTAACGGTGTATGATTCTGGTAAAGTATGCGGCGTAAATTTCCTCTTTGTAGAACCAAATGGACTTTTCCATACAGAAGGAAGAGCTTGCGGTACTAGATGACTCAACATCATTGTGGCACTCCGAAAAGGACTTTTGGAAAAATTTTGCAAGCATAGAAGCTTTGGATAGGTCAGTTACAGCGGAAACTCCTCCATCATCTTTCAAGGAAGGAATTCGCTCAGTCCGCTTTAGGACAGAATTCAACAATCTCTAAAGAGATGGTTTTTTAGCATCTTCAAGAATTCTCCTTTCGATATACTTGTTGTACTGATTCAATTCTCGGTCGAACTTATTGTTCACAGTTTTGAAACGATCAATATTATCCAAACTAGGGTTACTTTGATATTTCAGCCACGTTCTTTGCTTCAGTTCAAAAAGCTTAAGTAAATTAGGAGGAAGCTTGCAAAAGTTACTTGGCAGTTTTTCCGTTGGAACGAACTGTTCGATGCAATCATGAAGGATGGCCAGAAACAACTCATATTTATCGTTTACACTAGTGTGTTGTTCCAGAAGTGTTCTCCAGTCTACAGAGAATAAAAATTGGCATACTAGGTCGTAGTTGGCTTTATGAAAAGCCTTCCGTAGTCGGTATGCCGATCTATTCACAAAACCTTGGAGTTTAAAGGAGATGCTTGAATGATCGCTGGAACCTATCGGTGATATAGCAGTTCATAGATTTCACACTACTTTTCTAACTCCGCTGCTATTATTCCGTAAACTAATGAAAAGTGATAAAAGAATTCAGTTTGGAAACGTATCGGTAGGAATCAGAAGAATGAGCTTCCTGAAAGATAATTATCTGGACAGCTGCTCAGTAAAGTGCAGCGTTGTCTGCGAACAAAAATAGTTCACTCCTCAACGATGTTGCATCTTTTTCGAGAGAAAGCGACGCTACTATTCGACAAGACGTGAAGGCACGGGCTTCTCTAGCCACGAGCCAGTGGAGCTATATAAATTCTCATCCTGGGTTGCAAAATCGTCTGTTAGTTTGAAATTCCTGCTTCACCATAGTGGGTAGACTTCCCATTGAGAATTTCCTCTGACACTTCGGTTTATAAAACAAACACAAAACGCTCAATGAGCGAAAAACCAAGTTAGACTATGCCTTTCCATGCTTCATCACTGCCACTCCTCAACGATGTTGCATCTGCAACCTGTTATATTCTGATTGAACGCTTTCACCGCCGTTGAATCATATGATTTTCTTTTTATTCCCCTAGTTGTAATTTAAGCCATCGCGGCTGTACTATTGTTTTTTCTGTACCTTTTTAAAGAAGGGATGAAATAAGGATAAAGGACGGCGTTACTAATTCCCTTTTTATGTGCCACGCATTCTACTTCTACGGGATATCGCGAAGGCGGTTTGAATGCCACAGAATGGCTTGCGGTGGCCGGCTGATGAATAAGTCAGCGCTTTATCCTTCCAGACAAGTCTGAAACCAATTCATCGACCCCAGAGGGACGGAAGGTTTGGTTGACCTAGGCGGGAAATCCGAACCATGAAGCTGTTATCGGGTGCACGCGAAAACCAGTACCTCTTCCGATTGCGCTACAAGAGCCAAAAAAGGGATAACGAATTAAAAAAGACCCGCTTGTTAAGGAATTACTGGGCAACAAATTTCTGAGCCTCCTGGTGTGGCAGATTTCGGATTTCACTCAAGGTGCTGTGGTAGTGGCATCATTACTGTGAAACATTACTGATTGAGTTCGCCTATGCCTTAACGATATCGCGCCATTGAGATAAGCAATAATCAGATCAGATCGTTGTTGCATATTTTTGCCCTATAGGATCGCAGTTCCTTCTGCGTGGTTATGCCATTATAAGCGTACATTTTTGCACCTAATTTGTTTGTAAGCAGTAGAACCTCAAAATGTTGAAAATCGCTAGCGCTGAAGTAGAAATGATTTCGTATATGCAAGGAGAAATTGTAGGCTGCTACAAGGATGCCTAGTTGCTATCGGAATTCTCGCATCATGCCTTACTCGAAGGCGCACCTCCTCCAGTTCAGCAGGTATTTCCTACCTGTGGCTTCCCAATGAGCAAGTAAATTTCAAAGATGGGCATTTGATATAGGTTGGCTTGAATGTCTCAAATACTTCGCAGATTCGCTAGCATAGAAATCTTAGAGCGCCATTTGGAAATGGAGCTCCCAGTCTTAGTTAGGAAACCTATGCCTTCGAAGGGACCACAGCCTGGAAGAGCGCTGGGATGATCAGGATTCATTGCGATAATTGCGAGTGCGCCACATGTGCCCCTCTCCGCATAATATCGTCGCTGCCATGGCATGTGCTTTTGACTGCGTTTTATCCATACACTGCTGCAATTTCTTTGCGGCTGATTTTTCGAAATGTAGAACTTTCAGGGCCTAGGTCATGGACTTTGAGGAGGAGCCCCAGGCGAAGACGGACAACGAGCAGATTTCCATAGCAGTAGTACCAGTACGTTTGTTTTCGTCCAGAATTCGCATTCCAGATGACGGACTAGAGATCATTCCTCATAACCACCGACCGAGCCCATCGCGTAGCCGTTTTCAGCAGCAAGGACGATTTCGACGGGCGATTCCATGCATGCCAATTGCGTTGGCCGGCCTCTGTTGCTTCTTCAACGTGTTCATTCCAGGACTAGGTGAGCAGCAGCCAGAAGACAGTAGCCCAATTATTCTACGTGGTTGAAGTAAGAACCCTATCTTCTGGTAGGAGGAAGACCTGCCGATTATCTTACGAATATCGTTGTGTTCTTCACTCGATAATTCGTTAAACGCTCAGTGGAATCATTGGAGTGTGCCCTGATCCGTCCATGTACTCGATTCGTCGTCGTAGTCGTAGTCGTCCATTCGCTCATGTGGAATGGATAGATCAGGAAAGATTACTCGGGTGTGTTTCTATTGGAAAGCTTAATTTCCGGTTGTAGGCCGACGCGCGTCCACCTCCAGCATATCCTTTCTTATGGCAAATCAACCAACTCCTTCCTTACCAACCCTTTTTTCCTTGTATGGTATTCCATTCCCTTCTCCATGGTGGATCTTCTTGTTGAACCACGCTGTGCTCTACCTGCCATTGCTGCGAGTAGTTGGATCTATTCTTCTTTCCCGCTACACTTCTTCCTTCTCCTTAACGCTTTTCATTCAAGGTTTATCTATTTCTGATAGTATCTTTAAAACATTAATTTAATTATATCTAAAGCTTACTTCTTTGCGTTCAATTGTTCTTCGCCAAGTCCAACGTTAACAGGAGGAGTTTAGCCTAGTTTACAGTAACAACTCCTTCCCTCTCCTCCCTTACTGATGAGCACAAGGGGAGGATAACCTGCCTGCTTGGTCTTCGTCTAAGGGATCGTGCGAAGCGAAAACCAAACTAATTCTTTGTTTTTCATACTTTTATAGTTAAGGTTACTATGACACTTATATGGCTTTACTCTTTTATAACACAATGCTACCAGTTAAGCTTGAGTACTCGATTCTGGAGTTGATTATTTCATTACGCATTTTAAATAGACACTCTGCTTGCGACAACAATCCTCACATTAGGGTCTTCTCAAGAAGACGCGCACAATTCGAAAACATCTGCAAGGGCCAGAAATGTGGAAACGTTGTTGAGCACACCCGCATCGTTAGCCGAGAGCGATTGACGATACCCAAGGGCCCATCGAGGTTCTCGTCTCGGCAACAGCCGATGCTGCTTCGCAGGAGTTGGCAATGGACTGCTGGCGACTTTCGGTCGGATATCTGACTTAGAATAGAACGAGCTGACGCTGTTGGGTGTCGAGATGCTCAAAATGAGTAGACGCAAAAATCCAGCGATAAAGTCAGACCTTTTTGCTAGGTGAATAAAGCAGGAATGAGTAGCTACTCTTCTACTTTTCCTTTTCTCCATGGAACTTATACACCCTGCTAGTCCATGATGAATGCGTACTGCCATTAATTCCTGCCTTACGTATTCATCTGATTATACACTATTTTCAAATCAAATTGGACACCTTTAAAATCAAATCGAACTCTTTTCAAATCAAAATATACAGCTTTCTAGGCTAGCTTAAGACTCCTGAAATGAGAGTGAATTCTTCCAAATTGAAAAAGTCTTTTCTACAATAAGCTAGACATTTTTCAAAAGAGTTAGAATAATTTTTCGTTCAAGGAAAATTTTACAGTAACTTTCTTTGAAGTTTTAATTCATTTATCCACCAAGTGAGCGCGTTGTTTGAAATTTTATAAAAAAAATTGAGGAAAAATAGTGGAAAAATAGTTAAAGCCTGTTTTAAGGAGCACAAAGGCGGCTACTCTTAGTATTGAAAAAGAGATTACGCCATGCCTTCGGCCAAGCCGTTACGATTTTTGTTCAATTGATAGCAGGATTTCTGTTTGCATGGAACTTGACACCTGTTAACGATACAACCCAAACAGCTGTCAAGAAAAAGCATATCTAACGATAAGGTTTTCCTAAAAGTCTAGAACTTCTGACTTTCGATTGGTATCTATGACCCACCATACGGTAGAACATTCTCAATGCTTCTCTGCAAAAGGTCTGTAAGTGCGCATGATTTTTCCCGGGTATTGGTGCTATGCCAGTTTCAGCGAGCATCTTCGAGCAATCATCTTCTACGAGCGGCGCTGCGGTACTGGAGCGACGGCAGCAGTCCGCGACATCAAAAGCGCATGGATAGGACAACACTACCACCACAGTCGTCAGCCACCTCCAAACCCTCGGCTACCGAAAAATGCTGACTTGATGCATCCCGCATGCCTTGACAGATAGCATGCTGTTCACCCTGTATCCATTTGATAGTCTCTACCTCTCCGCTTGCATGGCAAGGGGTTTCTGGAAGACCTGGTTACTGGACATGTGAGCGGGTTTCTTTAGACTCCAAAGCACATCGTGGCCCAGGGAATGGCGTGTTACGAGCTGCTCCTGCAAGCACCCGGGTCACCGCCGTGGTTTACTCCACTCAGCCAGAGAAACTCGATGAACCTGTTCGGGCCGAGACGAACTTCAGTGCACCATCCTCATAATAACGCCAGTCCCCATGTAGCTAAAGACGCCCACCAAAAATCAAGGAGCTGGGTTGGGGAACCGCACCTCAACTGCCATGTTTTCCTGACGTCGCCCCTTCAGATTATCACTTTTTCCGTTCCCTAAAGGCTTTCTAGACTAATAGAAGTTTCACACGTATGAATGCGTAAGTCGGGCGAGCACCCTCAGTCTTTCCATTATTCTCCCCACTCCCTTCTTCGACTTCCGGTATCTCCATTTCTGAGAAGCGGGTATCGCTGACCTGCCCAGTAGGTGAGTAAGTCTGGTGAGCAACAATGATGAGTGTATTGTTATTGATTTGCACCATGATTTGCATTATTGAATAGAGAAATGAAGAAGAAAAATGGAAACCCTATCAATAGTTTCCGATCAACCTAATATATATCGGACAGAACAGATGAGGCATTCGTTCGCCTGAGCTGAAAAAGTTACGCAGGCAGCCAACGTCCCTCTAAAGGCAGAAGTCACGTGCAAACCTCCTTTCAAGTATAGAGGCATCTCACCCTCAGTCTTTCCAATATTCTCGCACAGTCCGAGATGGGCTGTTTTTTGCCTATCCTCATCCTTTTATCATTTCTTATTCTCACAGAAGTCCATCATAAATTCACTGCCTTCGCGATGTTTGGCAAGAGCGACTACGAATAACCTATTACTTTAAGACTTCAAAAGGCCTTCTATGATTAGGAGCATCAGACCTAGCGAACTGTGGTCAAAAACTGGCCCCTCATAAGGGGGAGGGGGAGGGCTTAAAAAACCAAAAGCGTGGTATTTCACGTAGGAATTGCTTCTTTCAGGAACTTCAATCGCTGCCTTTTCTGTGTGGTGCTGTGCAGATCCACGATGTAAGTCTCGGTGGAATTGTTTCTTGACAAATCTTCTTGCCGCTTTTCTTCAGGTATGTAACGTCTTCTCCAACCTACTTCTTTTGCAGGAGCATTACGGGCAAC
Source organism: Heligmosomoides polygyrus polygyrus (assembly GCA_947396885.1). NCBI lineage: Eukaryota > Metazoa > Nematoda > Chromadorea > Rhabditida > Heligmosomidae > Heligmosomoides > Heligmosomoides polygyrus. The sequence continues at coordinate 82,054,698 of OX377202.1, forward strand.
AAAGCTCAAAATCTACCATTGTTTCCAAGTGGCTCAAATGTTTCCATTCTCTTGCTCTTTGCATTACATGCTGCAGGAGTCTTTCAAAGAAAGATTCCGAATTTTGTTGGGAACCTAGGACCCTAAAGGGTCTTCGTTTTCCAACGTGGGAATTTAGATCCAGTGACTGTTCATTTCTGTTTCTCATGTTCGGATTTCATACACATGTAGTATAAACTAGTCTAGGGATAGCGCAGTCGGAGAAGGTGCCGGCTCTCGCGTGAACCCTGTCCTGAATCGAGGTTGATGGGTTGGAGTCCCTGGTGGACAAACCAAGCCTTGCTTTCCTCCGGAGTCTAAAAATCGGTGCCAGTCTTGTCTTGAAAGGATAAAGCACTGAGTTGTATTTTAGCTGGTCATCCCATGTCACATTAAGGCCAAAAATTCATTAAAATTCCCTCTGCAATATCACGAGCAGGTAGGATTGGTGACGCAAAGCCCTGGATAATTAATAAGGAAATAAGACTCATGAGAAGATCGACGATCTTCATCACGGCGACGTATTTTTCTATCAAAAATTTCAGTTTCTTCAACCTTGTCTTTCTATCGGTTCCTTCGAGGGTAGTGGAATGCTTCACCTCGACCCTACGATAGACTCCTACGACAAATTTTGCATAATAGACTTACACTGGCTTGGTGGTTCTATCGCGGGTTTCCGAAAAAAAATCGCGAGGAGTTCTAATCCCCACATTCACTACAGATGAAGGTTACATGACGGCGTGAATCAACCTCTTTTGTGGCACGAAGCATTCTAGTTTTACGGGATTTTGTAGCGGCAATTTAAACTCGTAATCGGTCTGCACAATGGCTTACAGTAGTCAGCCAATGAGCGGTTGGCCTTGGCGTGGGAAGAACCAATAACCTCCATTCGGGGTTTGCGCGACAATCAGCGCGTTCTCCGACTACGCTACTAATACATTCTTCGAAGTCCAGTAAGAATGTGGCTCGCATTTCCTTCCAAAAACCGTCTTCAGAAGCAGGTGCTTCCAGCTCATCACCTGCCCAATCGTGGTCGGCTTCGTGTGGTCGGTGATCTGGGGAGTGCTGTTCATCCAGATCGCCCGTAAGTGGTTCATTTCGTCGATCGACAACCGGTACTCGTCCGTCGACTGTTGCCCGTGTGCTCGGTGGTAGTGTCTGTGCTGTGGACTGCCTGTACGTCTGTCTGTCTTGTCCATGTACCATTTCGTTCTGTGTTAACTGTGTCGTTTGATGTGATAAATCAGGAGGAAACTAAGAGTGCATGGTGCTGCATGATTGAAGAAGAATGGGATTGTTCGTATTCATGTCGGGTGCATCCATTTCAGCTTTTCTTTTATACATCGCTTCTTAAAAAATTTTCTGATACGAATTCCGACCTGCTCTTATTCACCCTTTTTCAAGAAGAATAAGATTTTGCAAATTTTGCAAGAAATGGTGCAATGCAGCAAGCATGGCCACGGAATGATTTATTAACGTGCATCAAATTTGGTCCATCCAACAATATCTATGGGCATTCCTTAAAATAAAGTTTGTGTCAACTCCAAATAACCGTTGAGGTCATATATACAAAAATTGTAGGATTTGCAATTGAAAGTAAAAGTTTTATTTCGCTCAATCTACAAACATGTCGCTTCCAGAGCCTTATTCTTCCAAATTTCCTATAAAGCTTTCAGAAGAAACATTTTATATGTACAACAAATTTTGCAGTTAAAGAATCGCTGCTAACTGCTTTCGCCAACAGAAATTTTCCAAGTATATAGTCTTTACCATGCCTAAAATGGTTAGCACCATTCAAAACGTTGATTACATTAAGCTGATAATAAAAAGCGGCGGAAACTTTTAGTTTCACCTAATAGTTCCTGTGTAGTATTATATCAGACTCTAGGCAAAGTTCTAGCTGTTGGGCAAGTAGAGGTCCTGAATTGTCGGCAGGCATTTTGGCGCCACTCTTGTAAGTGGAGAGAATTCTCCCTCTGAGTCCAAGAAGTATGAGAAAATAACGCAAAATAATGCTGTGAAAGCCACATACAAAGATCACAAAAAATCGAAACAGCTTTAAACTCTAGATCCAGCAGCATTTGCGCGGATGAATTTCACGGTGCGTTATTTGGAGTTCTTGTTCGTAAGGGCGGTAACATTTTACTTCCTGGAGCAGGACGCATAAAATTATTATTTATTACGTGGCTAAAATCCATGTGAGGAACAGCACAATCAAGAGCTGTATAAAACGAAATCCAGAATAAGACTGGTTAACGCTAAAAGCAAAAATAGGAGAGTGAAAGAGAACATACAATAAAACACATCCTGAAACAATTGCGGACCAAAAGAGCTGTTTTATTTTTGTGGTTTCTTCTAAGATTTTCATTGTCATGTTTTATTCTAGCTTATTAGCTTGCCGTCTAAATTCACAATAGAATTTTTAGATCACGAAATATCAAAGGCGATGATTATAGTAACTAGAAATTTCGAGATCGTTGAAAAAAACTAATTCCTTCACAAATGCTTCGCAAACCATTGTTTATTATTGCTCTTGATTCGATCTCGATAATCTGCAACTATTATTTGGAGAAATACTCCCGCGGTGAATCCAAAGCTTGCCGTTTGCACACCTGCTTGTTGGATACTTTTTGAACCTCAAGAAAATTAGGAGAACAGAGCCGCACGATCTTCACTTCTGATCAAGGCTTTCTGTTATTTTAAGGCTCTCCATCTTTATCTCATAGTGCCTCGTGCCAGTACTTCACCGCTGATTTTCAGTCAATTGCTTCCCAACGTCACATCTGAATTCAATTACAAGTTACATTACATTACATTACATTACATCTGATTCAATTATGAATTCGCGCTACCGGGATTCAACCATAAAACACCATGACAGGAAGGTGGGGTTTTTTTCTGCTGTCATAAAGTGGCCTATATTCTCCAGCTTTTGGCAGTTTCGTAAGTATATAAAGCTGTGTGTTTTTCTCTAGGTAACCATGTACCAATTCACAGCACCCCAAAGGGAGGGAAGGCCGTTGGCCTCTGCGAAAGATCCGAACAAGGTCCCTGGAGTTGGGCTAACACGCCAGCGGGCGCCTCCTCCAACTGCGCTACTACGCACCCTCGAAGAGTCAGCATTTCATAAATGGCAACAATATTGAAGTAGTACTTGAGGTGTTCTCCCTCGCCGTTTTCTAAGCTCTGTTACTAGATTCTGCTTGGTGAAATAAAATATTTTGTGTTCCAAATGCCCGAGAACTCAAGTAGAAATCTAATGTACAAGGCGTTAGACACCAGTGAACCTTTTGTTTTTTATCTACTAGTCCATTCACAGTTTTCTGCGCTAATACTCGTTTGTCCTCAACATTTCGGGAAATAACAAATCCCTTTTATTCAAATATTTTTTAAGCTCCTCCCCTGAATGCCAAGACCGTGTGATAGCTGAAAAAATATTGCTTAAAGGGACGAGAAATACACAAATTCATTATTTCTGGCTTTATGAATTCCAGAAGTAGGTGAGCACTTCGCGGAAAACCTAGAATGATGCCTTATTACATCACATCATTTTATGTAGATGCTTGTGAGGAGAAACGAAAGGCTTTTTTGTGTGTCTGGGTTCTGTCATGTTCGTGTGGTGCTGCACTTCATAAGCGATGGCGAGGCGCGAGGCTGTAGAACAACGTTAGAAAAAATCCGCCAATTCAGAGGAAAAGAAGACTGAGCAACGAATACAAGAACGTCAGGCTCGCAACAACGCCATGAAAACTGCCGAGAAGGTTGCCGTATAGTAACGCCTCGTCAGGAAAACCTCACGTGCTCAAGCGAGCTCCTGCAGCAGCTTGATCGAGTTCTTCACTTGCCAGAGTAAGCGTGCTGATCGGATTCGAGTAGCCAAAAACGCCTCCCTCATTTTTGAGTTTTTCTTTCTATTGCATGTAAATAAATCTTCTGCATTAATCGTGAACAATACAAGAGCCATCGTCATTTGTTCAGCTTGTTCTTACCAGCTGCTATAGGGTGGACATCAAACATAGGATGCTATGAAAATAGGTTTACACTGTTCATTAAATGCATTAACATTTGGAGCCATTTTGAGGCAACTGTTCTAGCCTGTTTGGAAGCGATGAAAACTAGCGCTATGATGGACCAGGTCAAGCGCGGGGTCTGATTTTTGAGAAAATCGACGAAAAATCGAACCACCTGGCCGGCATAATTTTAATTGCTAATTCTAAAGCTATTCTTTAAATAGAAGAATCTCGTTTTCTTCTAGCTCTTCATACGAAATCAGCCTTTTCTAGGGTCCAAAAACTCTAAGAGTTATATTCGTTTATGTACCGGCAGGTGCATTCTCTGACTTCGTCGTTCGCTTGCGAGTGCTGTGTTATTATGGAAAAAGTGTCTACCCGAAGAAGACAACTATAAAATTGAAACCTCATCCTATAAAGCTTTAAGCCTTGCTTATTATACGGAAAAGCGAACAATTCTGTAAAGATCTACGTGGTCAGATGAGAGGGTCGAGCTCTCCATCGTTTTTTTTTTTGTTCGGCAATGAATGCAAGCATATAGAGCATACATATATGTATGTATCTAAAAGGTCGTTTCAGAAAAAAACTTGATTTTTCACAGTGAACTAATCAAGGTTTAATCAAGGTTTTATGTGGCAAAGTTTTAGCTCCAGACGTCGTCCCTTTCACATGGAAAATTAATTTTTATGAAAAACGACGACTTCGAAGAATACGGCCACCTTCATAATCATAACGAAGATCGCTAAAGAAAAGCTTGATTTTTCCTGTATAGCCACCAGAACTCGAAGCTTTACGGCGCAAAATTTTATTTCATTGTAGCAGGTAGCGAAAAAATTCGTGACTAGTCAAGCTACGACAATGTGGTCGCCTGTTACATCGACGTCGATCCTTGTCGCAGTGAACCATCCATCGAACTTTGTCGCAGTGAACCATCATCACTCACCATCAGGACTTCGAGGTCATGGTTAAGCTTCCGACAGTCGAAGCTCAAACTGCCGCCCGCAAGGCCCTGGAGGCGTCTTGAATTCACGCCAAAGTCCGCAGGCTAAACCGGAAGGAAAAGTGCTTCTATATAACACGGGAGCCGAAGCGCTACATCAGGTTGGCATTCTGATTGGGGCGCCTGCGTCTCGACAACGGCCCTGCTACCGACCGATTGGTCCTTCTGGCTTCCTGCAAGGTGAGGGTCTCGATTTCTCCATTGACTACGTGTTCGAAAGGTTGTCGTGAATTTCCAAGGTTGAGACGACGACTGACGCGGTAGCCACATATTGACTTGATCCTTCCTTTCAGGATCTGAAAGAAGGCGATACCGCCGAAGCGTTAGCCAATAAAGACCTACATAGAGCCGTGTGGAGCTCAGTCAAAACAACGCCACAAGATCTTCGATGCCGACGTTCATCGAAAGTCGTGCATGGCGACATCAGCACTCACACATGATACGCGGTGCTGTGTGCGGTCAAACAACACAACTGGTGGGCAATGGGGCAGCACCCTGCTCGGAAACCAGAGAGCGCGAATTGGAGCGCCTTGTGCAAGAGTTCTCATCTTAACAGGACATTCTGTAGCTGTACATAGCCTCTAACTAGCCGCCCTGGGCGTAGAACAAATGGGTAAAACATTGTTTCGAGTAATCAGCGCTTGAACAGACTTCTTGTCCCTGCTGACTTATGGCGGCTTCTAGTCACTACCAGGTGCTGGCTTACACCGTATGCGACATGTAGCCGACTATAAACACTTTCGTGGGCCGCGCACACGCAAAGAATGCCGATATGCATCAAATGCCATAAGCTCAAACTCCGGCTCTCGGTTGCCAAATAGCGGACAAGATGTGAGTTCCTAGCCCGCAGGTCCTTTAGGAGTTCAACTTGCTGCTTGGGAGGTGTCTGTCGAGGTCCTCTGCACAAGCTTGTAGGTTGTTTGTAACGAGTTAAGTATACAGTCCCTCTCGTTATAACGCCTTGAAGGGACCGGAGAAAATCCGTGTTATAACGAGACCAGCGTTCTAACCGGAGCTGACCTTTTTTAGACTCTTTTACGCTCGGATTTATCTAAAATCACATAAGTGACTAAATATGACTATAGAAATGAAATATGTGACCATGAGGAGAATGTGAAAGCAAAGAACATCTTTAGATTATTATTGAAGTCCAGTCCTCAGAGATACTCTCTGCTACCTGCATAAGTATGATAGATATGTGTGAGGAACAACGAGTGCCAGAGGAAGGTTGGAAGTGATCAACAACAAAACTGTGCAATCTGATGTTACAAGATCTTTTGCCGCCATCAAAACTCTCGAGCCAGGCGGGACTTGGACCCGCACTCCTTCCCTCTAGACATGATGTTAGTCCATTACGCTATCAGCGCTGTTAAATCGCACGCCGCATCCGCCATATCTTCGCTGCAGTGGCCTCACAGCACCCTTCCACTATATCGGGATGTTGCTCGTGGTCAAACAGCTCTGTTGCTGTAATCCTGTCCGGAAAGCAGAGGGCACGGGTACAAATCTTGCATGGCGCGAGAGTTCTGGCCGTAACAAACCATCATGCGACTGCACATTATACCTTTGTCCTTTTCGAATTTCGAATAGTCGAATTTCGAATAAATTCGATTTTCGAATATTCGAATATTCGACTATTCGAAAAAAGTCCAATATTCGAATTATTCGATTATTCGAATATTCGAGAAAGTCCAATATTCGAATTATTCGTTTATTCGAATATTCGAAAGTGGCCAATATCCGAATATTCGTTTATTCGGATATTCGAAGGCTTCGAATATCGAATATTCGAATAGTCGAATATTCGATTATTCTTTATTAATCTCTTAACAAGTTAGTGGCACTCTTCTTCGAAAACCAGGGGAGTCTGACCTTATGATAAAAAACGATGTTTGAGTTTCGCGCGTCGCTCAAAGTGCGCCGAATTGTGTGTACGTAATCTGACAAGAGAAGTCAATGAACTTCCCGTGGAGATTTCCAAAATGACCTATTGCTTGTTATAAGGGTGTGTCTAAGAAGCACCGTAGTGGTCTTCAAATGTCCTGCGGGCATCTGGGGAGGTCAAAAATTACAAAAAACTGTACACTTCAGTGCTGGCTGATAAGGCGAAAGTGGCGCCTTGAATGGCCTTGAAATACTCAGAAATTAACATGCAGATGCTATAGAGCTTTAATTATAGTTAGATGTTAGAAATCTGACAATTTATTAGGTCAAATGAATCATTCACTGCAGTCGGGGCGTGGATAGCGGGGAGAGGTCCAGGTTCGAATCTAGGAGAGTTGTTTACGGATTGCTGTGCGTTTTGGTAAATGTAGAACATATTCTCATTTTAACCATATTTACGAACATGATCGGAATGTGTTGCTTCAGCCCATCTCTGGGATGTGCTGATCAGTCTTCGGGTTCCTATAGAGAACGTTTCTCTTGTAAATTTTACTAATTTTAGCATCTCTTATAAAATGCATAATTTTTGACCCACTCCGTAGTATTCGTAGCATATAACACTAAATACAGTACTAACAAGTAAATTAATTAGTCACCTTCTTCACTGACGAGCCTCGGGGTGACTAATTATAAACATGTTTTGTATGAAGGCAGAGGCGAAACAAGACATGTTTAGTGTTGTTGTTACCATTGTTTTAGTTATTACTTGTTTTAGTTGTTGCTTGTTTTCCACTTGTGTTTGTTATAGTACAGAGTGATTTAGAGTTCATGTATACCCCAGGTTATTTCTAATTCTACTTCGTTGTCTAGACATTGAATTTAAAACTGTTTGAGTATTAAAATTTACATATATGATTAATTTATTCTATTGGTCTTCTTGCAGCCTATTCTTCCTCGGCCACTCTCCCGCACTGACAGGGGGGGGGGAGCTTTGCAAACGTAGGTACTTGTATTAATCCCCATGACTTCGTAAGTAGATAATAAAATTTCGTACAAATGTTGTCCTGAGGGTTGACTGAGGTTCTGATCACGAAGCTGGCAAACGCGTTTGGTGTTACCGTCGACCACAATAGGCGACGGTGAGTATGTGCGAGAAAAGGTGCAGAATAACCGGCCGCGTTGTACTATTGTGACTCCAAAAGTGGAGTGGAAGTCGATTTTTTCGCCCAAACATCGCCTGTACTGTTATTTTGGATGCTGAGCACGAATATGGTATCTAATTTCGACAATTTGGCCGCTTACGATATTTCATAGTGTGTGTTCGTGAGTAAGGATGGGGTTGTCATGACCACTGATTTCGTCCTTTCCTCGCCTTAGGAAATTATTTAGGCTGCTGCCATGAATCTGTCATTTCTTTTTCTAAATTATCCATTTTTCGTGCACTACCTTCCATCTCAAAGTCGAAGACTGGAAAGCAAGTCTGATCACATATGTAGGTGAAGAAAGCGATTCTATGTACTCAAACTGATAAACTTGATCACTCATGAAAATGTGGAATCACGCGATCACGCGAAAACGTTTACTAGATTTGCGATCAGCACCTCAATTAGCCCTCTAGACGACGTTTGGGCGAAACCTGCTTCCGATCTTCGGAGTTGTGGGAGTACAAGTCCCTAAACCTTCGATTAGCAGAGAGCGGTGGGGAGGCGATGGGCAGCAGGGGTGTGCGTTAAATTTTTTCGGTAAATTTTTAACGACCACTTTTTAACGAAAAATTTTCGCGTTAAAAAGGTAAATTCGGTAAATTCGTTAAATAAAATGTCCCTTAGCTGCATTCAGTTTTAAACCACTGGCCTCTCGGACAATCCTCCACAGCGCTCAATAGGTCACTTATAAGATTCCCACGGGAGGTTCATTGACCTCCCTTGTGAGTTGACGCGAAGTAAGCGCTGCAAGCGCGGCCCTCCGCTGCGCACCTGCTTCCTTGTAAACGGCCATCGAGCGTGCTGTGGCCATTCACGTGAATCGCAAGTGATTAGGGTTATGCCTGTGCACAGATATTTTTACCTTCAGTATACTACGGGAGAATCTTCGTTTTGTATTTCTACCCCAGTTACAACAGTTACACGTGTACAAGTTACAAGGAAACGATTAGAGCCGAAGGGTCTGCGGTAGCGAGGTAGAACTTTCAGGGGCCTAGAAAGCTCCTGCTTTCTGCCAGTAAAGACGTTGAAGAAGAGAGGAAGAGCAATGGCTATGGAGTACAAGAGCCAGTCATACTCCTTTCCTATGAAAGTGAGCCATCCCCATTTTCGCTCTAACACTGTCCAAGTTGTAGTGTTTCGTCAGATTAGATTCCAACGCGGGTCCGTTTCTCTTCAACGGAGCTAGAACACAAACTGAATGCCATTCATGAGACTCCAGTGCGCCCTTTCTGCACCAGATCGCCTTTGTGTCATTTCTCCGCTCATGATAATCATTCTTTTACCACCTGGAAGCTTCGCTATAACATAAGGAAAGATAGCAACCTATAGAGAAAGACCTATAACAATCTAGCTCTGCCTACCCAAGGTGTTTCTCTCTTCTCGGTGCACGAATTCTTAGGGAAGCAAAGCGTGCTTCATTGCCATTATACCGCTGTTATTGTCCTTTGGTCTCGTAAAGGAAATGGATGGAGCAGCCATCCATTTCCTTCACAGTGGGTAATAAAAAATAATTAAATGTCAACCACTGGGTGACGACAGTAAATAATAGTGTTCATTTGATTATTCGAATATTCGACTATTCGAAATTCGATTATTCGAAATTCGACTTTTTGAAAATCGAATATTATTCGATCATTCGAAATTCGAAATTTTTAAAATCGAATCATATTCGATCATTCGAAATTCGAAATTTTGAAAATCGAATATTATTCGATCATTCGAAATTCGAAATTTGAAAATCGAATATTATTCGATCATTCGAAATTCGAAATTTTGAAAATCGAATATTATTCGATCATTCGAAATTCGAAATTTTTTCCCAAGGACAAAGGTATACTGCACATGGCCTCCATAGCAGCTGCCTCAGACTTAACAACTAAGTTAATTAGTTACCTTCTTCACTGCTGAGCCTCAGGGTAACTAATTTTAAACACGTTTTGTATGAAGATAGAGGCGAAACAAAACATGCTTAGGCTGTTGTTAGCTTTCGTTGTTTTTGAATATTGTTGTCCGTAGTTCAAGTGCAGTAATGCAATCGTTTCTGCGTTGTTGAAGAGCTATGAAGGTAGTAATTTTAATTTTGCTAATGATGTAGTCATTATTTAAATAATTTTATGCAAAGATTTACACCTAATTCTATTATTATAAAACAAATGCGTAGGATATTGTCTTGAATAATCTGGCCTTTAATCCACACCTTCTGTCGTCTCTGATAGAGGAAACCCTCCAATTTATGGCAGCTTCTAACGACCACCGGGAGTCCTTCTCTGTGTTCGATATATTGCTATCGATATATACTTTTGCGGGCCGCGTACGCATGAAAAGCGCCTACATGCATCTAATTCATTGCCGCACAGGTACTGGTCGTGACTGTGAACGGGACAATAGAAGGGTGGGCCTGATCACAGACGCGGTCAGCATCTTGCTCATCATCATTTTCTGTGTGGGACCGGAACTAAGCCCGGGTCGCGTTATAACGGTAGTCGTTTTGAACGCAGAGTTCCTCCCAAACCCGCGGTATAACGGAGAAGCGTTATATCGGACGCGTCTTAAGCCGAGGTGATTTGTATTGGCGTAAAGGTAAGCTGGCCGGGGCCAGGGAAAATCTACGTTATATCGGGAGTCGCGTCTTATCCGGAGCCGTTATAACGGGAGGGGACTGTACTAATCTTTGATGGTTAGTTTCATAGCGAGGTTTTAATACTGCTGATGTTTCGACCATGATTCGCTGTTACATCATATTGTGTTGTGACGATGCTAGGCTCTTGTCTACGCTTTCATAAAACAAATAAAAATAAAATAAATGCGTTGTCACACGAGTGCGAGTTGATGGGAATTCAGCCGTGGTAGCGTTGTAACGGTAGTCAGTGTTCCTCTCAGAACCACGCTATAACGGGCTATATCCAATGCGTCTTATACGGAGTTGGTCTGTGTTGGTGTAGAGATCAGCTGACCGGTTCCCGAAAAATTCTACGTTATAAAGGGAGTCGCGCCTTAATATAACGGAAGGGCTGTTATGTTCATGGTTGACGCTCTGTCAGCGAACTTGTCGTATTGCACTATTCTAAGAAAAAGCGTGAGACGATTGAACTGAAAACTTTCCCTTTGGTGCTCCTGAAAACCTACTCTTTGACGCTTTATCTTCTTTAGGGTTACCTCCCTCCTGTCTTTGGATCAGCTTACAGCTCCTATATTCCGCTTAGTACGGAATGATTGATCCTCTCACCAGCGGAAACATGACTGATCTGTTGCCGAAAACGTGACACCGGAAGAAGGGATTCGTCCATGCACTTTCAAGCTTTCCAAAAGCTCTGGCTGTCACCTTCAAACGAGTAAGGCGTTTTCTAACATTAGGCGAATGCATCAGAATGTGAATGGCTTGCTGGCGTTCCGCACTGCGAAGTCCTAAAAATCAAAATGTGAAAAGTTGTCGAACCATGTGTGACCACGCACCGTCCTACTACTACATAGATACCGCGGAGGCACTTTTAATAGACATTTTCCACATGTCACCCGTCACCTCTCACCTGTTGTACCGTTGACGATAGAGTTGTTCGAGCGCGCGCCAGAAGCGTCTCCATTCGTCCCTGTTGCGAGCCAGAGTCCAATGGATCCTTCTCGCTCGAGGGAACGAAGAACGTCGTATCGTTCGTTCAGAGCTTTCACGCCGACCAAGTCCGACCAACGCGTTGGTGGGCGTTCTGCTCTTCTGTCGAAGTCTCGCAATTTCCAGTTGGTGACAGTTCTCGTCCAGATGGAGTCTCCGAAGCGCATTACGTGGCCGACCCACCCAATTTTCGACGACTTGGCCCACGCGACAGCGTCTCTGATCTTCGCACGTCGACGAAGCGCGGAACTTCGGAGGCCCTCCCTCACTTGCGTGCGTCCGGTCGTTCCGAGCATCGTCATCTCGATCCCACACTGATCGCTTGTTCATCCCGGTATATGCAGATAACTGTACGTCTTCTCAGACGCAAGAAAGTGATTACGAGAGAAAATGCCCGAACCGCGCCGCCTCTGTTTCGGTGCGAGAAAATGCCCGCAACCAGGGGAGAAAATGCCCGCGACCAGGGGAGAAAATGCCCGCGACCAGGGGAGAAAATGCCCGCAACCAAGGGAGAAAATGCCCGCGACCAGGGGAGAAAATGCCCGCAGCCGGGGGAGAAAATATCTGCGACCACTGAACGGTTTTCGATAGAGTCCACTACAACAACCACAACAACAAAACACATGGTAATCATGTGGACAGGGATACGGTATTTTTCTCATGGCGTCGAGTAAAGGGCATGAGAAATCGTGGGCGTGGCAATTGAAATTGTTGCACCATCATTTGGATTCCCTAGCCGACTTGATGGCCTTACCGTGATAGAGAAGCTTTGGAGAATATGAGGAAAGATTCTCGTTACATCAGGCATGCTCAACGGTTAGATTAGTACCAACGGTGTCTTATGTGAAAAGAACACTTGAAAACACTGAAAGGAGCGAAAGAAGAGATTTCGTCCAGATCTCCATTTTTAGCATATAAAACTAGAAAACAAGCACATCAACGGAACCTGTTAAACAATTACTTTTCGAAGCATTGAGCTGCGGAACTGTAGGCCACCTCAATATTTGAGTTTGTTTTTGAGCCACATGAACGCCACATGGAGTGAACAGTAGGTACATGCACTTCAAAGTCATGATAAGTAGAAAATGAAAAATGGCAGTACTTATTTGGGAATTTATTTACAAAATGGCTTTTAGGTTTTACTGAGGTTCCGCTGAGTCTTTCTGATGAAGTCTTCATTTTTGACCAATCATTTCCTTCTTTACTAAAACAGGATTTGAACATAGATTTTTGAACATTCATTGCTTTTCAAGTGGCTTTCATTTGATACACCATTGGTATCGTAAACACTTGTTGTGCTTTTTTTTTAATTAAAGTTTTCTCAGTGTGTAAGTTGTCTTACACTTCTATTTTGCTTCGCAGTGTTGCTCTTTTTCTGATACTTCCACATATCGAAATAAAGGATTCTTCTCGTCAACCCGGGAATTTTCTCCCTTGGTCACGGGCAATGGTCAGCTGCAACACAGGTTTTACCAAAAACGTTATTAAAATGACCAGAACCTATGGTGTAGCACCTCGCCAAAAATCTTTCAAGGCACCTTCTCGAAATATAGTGTTTTTCGAACATGAAATTTTGCGATCAATTTCTTATTAGAGCCTTGATACGAATGAAACGTTGCGGAAGTAGACCATCCTACTATATATAAAGCAGCAAGCGTGTGTGTGTGCGTGTGTGCGTGTGTGCGTGTGTGTGTCACACTGTCCGTCCGTCCGTCACACATGAGTTGGGGCGCGGCAGCCGAACACGTCGGCGACCGTGCATGGCGAGCCGCAGACGTGCCGAACACGTCGGCGGCCGTGCATGGCGAGCCGCAGACGTGCCGAACACGTCGGCGACCGTGCATGGCGAGCCGCAGACGTACCGAACACGTCGGCGGCACGAAACTTCGGCCTGGGGGTAATCGAGATCGCTGAACACGAATCTGAAGTCGGATCAATCGATATCGATCGATATTATCGATTTTTTGAGGATGGCATTCAAGTGGCGCGAAACTTCGGCCTTGGGGTAATCGAGGTCGCTGAACACGAATCTGTAGTCGACCAATCGATATCGATCGATATTATCGATTTTTTTGAGGATGGCGTTCAAGCGGCACGAAACTTCGGCCCTGGGGGTAATCGAGGTCGCTAAACACGAATCTGTAGTCGACCAATCGATATCGATCGATATTATCGATTTTTTGAGGATGGCGTTCAAGTGGAGCGAAACTTCGGCCTTGGGGGTAATCGAGGTCGCTGAACACGAATCTGAAGTTGACCAATCGATGTCGATCGATATTATCGATTTTTTGAGGATCACGTTGAGGAAGATCAGCCGATCCATCTCGATTAACATAATGGTCAGAAGGCCTAGGAAAGAATAGGAAACCCGTACCGGCCATGGCGTCCTATTGTCGAGGTTTGGGGGCGAAGCCCCCAACCAGTCGTAGGCGGCCGCTAGGCCGCCGAACGACTGGTTGTACAATAACAACGATACGTCCCGTTAAGGCTCTCCTAACGTACGGTTTCTCCCACAGTTTCAAAGTTTTCTATGTTTCCTAAACGGTGCTTACCGCTCAAAGTTGTTTTCTTTACTACGGCGCTTTCGCTATTCCCCACATGATGATGTGCAATAGATTCTTCAACCCGGGAATTTTCTCCCCTGATCGCGGGCATTTTCTCCCCTGGTCGCGGGCATTTTCTCCCCTGGTTGCGGGCATTTTCTCCGCACGCAACGCGCCGTGAGATTCGGGCATTTTCTCCGTAGACCCAAGAAAGTAAACACGAAGGACCTTCGTTCCTCTTAAGTACATCTATTTCATACCAAAGGCCTTGAGCGATGGAGACGTCACTCTGAACTGTGTCGATTACGATGCCAACCGACTATGAATGCACCATACCCGTACCCACTGAGACGTTGCGCTTGGTACCATCCACCTTTTCAAGCTTTTCCGCTCAGAGCTCCTTTTAGTGCAAGAAAAATGTCCAGAAAGGGGAGCCTGTGATGGGTGGCTGTAAAAGCAGCCAATAAGGTTCCGGGAAGTGCTCGAAATGAGCTTCCATATCACTTTACTCGATGAACAGTATGCCTTTTGCGCTTAATGAGACGCTATGAACATTTAATCACAGAACATTATTAAACAACAAACATGATAGTGTGGGAGATTCAGATGACCTCACCAATAAACGACAAACCAGATGAGAGCCAGCAGTAAAGGTAGAGGTGGCCAGGAAAACGATACCCAAATGCGGAACAAATTCGAGATATGAGCAGTCGAGAACTGTACTCCTACATCTCTTAATGCTATTCTTCCGGAGATAAAGCGACAAAGAGGGTAGCGAAGAACGAATTAAGTGACAGGCCCTATCACACAGTGTACGTAGCTGTGGGAGGTTTCTGGAAAACAACACAACAATTAGAACCCGAACTGGCTCATTGAGTTCGACCATGACTGGGGCGTCTTCTTTCGAACAATTAGTACACAGCAGTTCTTCTTCAACCTGAAGGAGACGTCCGATATCTCGCCGGGAAACTTCTCAACCTGGAAGACAGAATATTTATGCCCGTCTCAACAGGCGACAGCAATTCGCAGATTGACGCGCAGAAACACATCACTAGAGCTTAGG
Organism: Heligmosomoides polygyrus polygyrus; assembly: GCA_947396885.1. Classification (NCBI taxonomy): domain Eukaryota; kingdom Metazoa; phylum Nematoda; class Chromadorea; order Rhabditida; family Heligmosomidae; genus Heligmosomoides; species Heligmosomoides polygyrus. The sequence continues at coordinate 82,070,028 of OX377202.1, forward strand.
AGCAATAGTCTAAGTAAATCCTAACGAATGGGCATTTGAGAAATTTAAACCCAACCGCTGAAAACTGATGAGAAATGCCTTGTCGAGAAATACAACTAGCCCCTAAAAGAGGAGTAAAGGCGGTGGTCCACGGTGATACCCCCCCCCCCCCCAGGTCCGAGCAAAGCAGGTAATTAAGCAAGAAACATAAGAATGGTCCAGCTAACCTTATCGTCGCACGGAACTCCACGCTGTTTACATGCACATAAAGAGGCTTCACCTGCATGTAAACAGCGTGTAATCAACAACGGAATAATCAACGAACTGAATGCGCCCTTGCACTCTGCAGAGGCGGTGGTGGGATGGAGAGGAGGGACTTCTTGCTCCTACAATCGACTCATGTTTTCGCCATGGGCGTGGCAGGTTTGTTCGTGAACCGAGTGCGCGAGTGTGTCCGCGTTCGCGTAGACTGTACCCTGTGTGAAGGTTATACATTGGATCGATCAAAATCTTCGGACAATTGGATGACTCGAATAACGACAATTTCGCGGACACCGGATTATTGGATGACTCGGATCAGGTTATCCGAATCGGATATCCGAAAATGATTCATTCTGATCCAATGTACATATAGTGTCGCCAGGGCGACACGCTTGCACTTGGTAGACCGAGAGTACACCGATAGGCGACTTGGGGCCGCAATGAAGACCTCACCTATCCGTTCCGGCTGACTGCTCGTGGTGCATCTACCCGCCCAGGAGACTGACTAGCCCCTCGCGTTGCGCTTCAATCGAGAACAGCGGCACTAAAGGGTCTCATTCCATCGCTCCGAAAGATTAGAATTTCTGCAGGAGCACTAGTATAACGACCTGCTCTTACAACGCCCGCACGCTCGCATCGGAAGCATCGATCAAGGACCTGATGATGCAAGCCAGGAAGATCAAGTGCAACGTCATCGCACTGCCCGAGACGAGAAGACCTTCACTCCTACACGCCGCACCGACTCAGAAGGAGGATGCAGCAATAGGGAGTTGGCAGCGTTAGTTTCACCACCAACAGGCACGTCGTCGTGAATATTTACTATGCAACCGCACTCGCACTCTTAGAGTTAAACAACAATAGCTGCCTTATTACAAACAAAGCATGAAGGCATACTGATACCGAATTTTGGTCGACCTTATGTCATAAGAGCCATCGCCTTGGTTCTATCATCCATAAAGCTATGGTTATCTTAGCAATTTACTGATACTGACAAATAATCTAAAATAACAAGACCAAATGCTTACCTCGTAAAATCGCCTATCAACAACCGTCTTAGTCGGAGGCTTTTGTTTCTTGTCGACCTTGATTATCTCTATGTTACAGCTGAGACTCCTGAAAAGATCTACCTTCACAGATGTTCGAAGAATGACAAAGGTAAACCACTGCTGAATGCGTACTCACGTCGTGTCACTTTTCAGGAATACTTGCGTATTCGAGGCCTTCATGAAGGTCTTCTCTCTGATACCAGGTACAACCAACTGGATTTGCAATTCGGTGAGAGAGTCGTCGTATTTACCTATAATGATCAACACATTTGACTGCGGACGATTAATGGCTCGGAAAATCTGGACACTAATGAGCAAAGCGCCATTTTTTGTAAGAACCTCACAGCCTTAAGATAGGTCTTTGACAAGCACGGGATCTATGCTACTCGGAAGGCAAACAAACAGAAACAGTGGACGTCTTTCGGCTTAAAAATTGAAAACAGGAAAGAGGAAGGCCCACTCGTTGGCCAATTCTGTTTCATTTTTGTATAATAAAATAGTCCATTTTCCATTTTGCCGCCGCTGTCAACATGACAGAGAGAAGTGAACCCCTTCCCAACAGGACTGAATATTGTACGCATGTCATTAAAAACATCGAAAGAAGTGAACAAATTATCATTATCATTATCCTACAGAAACCCCTTCCGAGTACTTAATAAGCTTACACTCCAGCACGACATTCCGACGTGCTATAATGCGTGGTGAGTCCAAGAATTCACAAACACCAAACTGCATCTCTGTTAGCCTTTTACAGCCAGCTTAGAAAGCAATCAAACCCTAGTTTTCTTTCCACTTTCTTTTGTGCCATACTCCCACGATGAAGGTACTATGTTATTCATTAAGCCATGATTTCAGAGTCACGATTAACGCTGGATTCTTCTTTGGAAATATCTATCCTACGCTACATACATCTACTTGTTTGAGGTGTAAAGGCAAAAGAGAACGCACCCCTTCAACACTGACAAAAGGAAACCAAAAGTCAGGAATGCGGCACATACTCCTCTGCATGTCATGGAGCACTAATTCGCTTTTATGACATTCAGCATATTCTACTAATTCCACGGATGTTTTATCAGCTTTCATAATTGTCAAGCAACGCATCACGGGGTGAATCCATGCATTCTATAATGTTAGTTTCAATTTGAAATGAACCTAAGCTACGTATATTAAACAGGAAACTAATGCTTTCACGTTGCTTTGGGTGCATTGTATCGGACTCGAGGGAAGCGTCGACTACAGCGTGCACCCCAAGCGGATGTTCTGTTTCGGCCAGCACAACTAAGACCTCCACCCATCCCAGGGTAAGTGAGTCGGTACCAGACTCGGCTGAGAAGGATAAGTGCGTTTTTTATCGAATGGCCATCTCAGATCATCGCTCGTATAGACCAGATAGCACTCAAACTGCATTTACTATACGCCTTCGACGTAGAATGCGTGGCACAACTCGAATAGGAATTGGAAAACGTCGTCGTTTATACTTTCACTATTTTTTGTAACATTGAATCTAGAAAGGGTAATGATACCAATGGGCTTCAGTAGCCGTGAGAAGTACTTGATTTGCAGTAGGATCAAACACAACTCGACAAAATCCGTCCTTATCTGATCAGAAAAATCTACTGAGGTAAGATCAGCTGTCCCCCTGGGGAAGTCCAAAGAGGAATTCGGCTACATTGCACCACCGCATAACACGGCCTGTCGTAAATTTGGGTGTGTGGTGCACCACACCCCCAAATTTACGACAGGCCGTGTTATGCAGTGGTGCAATGTAGCCGAATTCGTCCAAAGAGTGGATACATTCACACCCTTACATCAGCTTCTTGGTAAACCTCTCTCGAACACATGTCAAAACATTGTCCTCGTTTTCAATACAGCTCGTCTGTCTTTTTAAACACTCGTTTAGAAGCATCGGAACAGCAACAGAATTTTGAGGGATATGGCTGCCACAGGAGCTGCACGCTTTCAGAATTTCGTAAAACGCGGGTGACTGCTTTGCAACGAACGAGTGAACACAAATCATCAACTATTTAAGATTTAGCATTTATTACAAGCATAAGCATAATTACGTTTTGGTCTTGAATACTACACACTTTGATGGCCAGCCATACTGCAGAGAACATTACTGACACATAATTTGCAATAAGATATGAAAAGGCAAACCTTTCAACAGAAAATAATAAAAACGAAATAATAGAGGAAATCGACGAGACTTACATCCTAGAGGTCCAGGGACATCAGAATGGTCCCCTTCGAAAGCTGAAGAGCACGCCATAACAGTAACTCCTGCCTCAGATTGTCACAGGAGTAATCTACACCGAGTTCGCTAGCGTTTAGGCATTGGTGCCACACACCTATAACTACATAACTATAACGTCTTGTGAAACTGAAGCGGTAACCTGAAACCATTTGCCCATATACATGATTTAAAGCTGCGATACCGCTACATTTACCGAGCTTCTTGTGGAAGGCAAATCATAGATAAGATAGGTATAGATACTAGCAAATGCAAGGTCAGTTCGACACGCCGCCAAAAGATGAGAGGGGAGGATGGTGACTCATTGCCGGTGACGCAAATATCAGAAGGAGACGGCCCTGCGTAAACAATGAACTGCAAGAGGACAAGATGAGGATGAGTGGATGCTGAGGATATCGCTAGACGGAATGTACTCGAGGAATCTCATAAAGAAGGATGAGGTAGCCGTAAAGATTGACAAGATAAACCTGTATCACATAATATAACGACGTAGGATGGTAATATGTCCACTAGCCCCAAACGAGCGGCGAATTCGTCTCCTAGGGCAGTGTAGGTCCTTGGTTCGAGCGCCAGTCTAGGAGGGAAAGTTTCTACGCACTTCTACGCATTTCTTTCCCACTTGACAGCTTTACTCTAGCTAAAGCGGGTCTAGATGCCTTCCTGCAGCTGTACTCTACATGTTTGCGTGCCCAGCTTCTTGATTTTGGAAGTTTTCCGACAAATGCCCTGGATTTTATGGAGAAAAGAGGGTGAAGCTCCTTTCTGGAGTAGCACCTGTTCATTTCGTGGTTCGTTTCGCATAAATTCAAACACACAGAAAGAAGCTCTGGAACATAACAGCTGAACAACTGTTTGACGGTTCTAAACTCGAACCAGAGTTGAAGGACGATTGATTGATGCCGATTTTGGCGGTTCTAACACCGAATCCAAGCTGAAGGACAATGATCGGCGTCGATCAATCATCTTCTGGGATACCTAAAGCTTCAACTTCTATAGAACAATTTTTTACATACTTCTATGATTTCTTCTATCAATTTTGTTTTGACGTTGAGCCATTCTGAACGCGCATATCTACGTCCATGCAACGGTTCGCGATAGCCCGTCGCGAAGAAAACTCGTGTTACCCTCCCCAGACCAATCTGACACGATTGTAAGGGGGAATGGGCAGCTGGCCCTCGAGATCCGAAAACCAACCGGATTTCATGCGTGCGAAGCAGCGTTCTTTACCGACTCTTTACCGAAACGCCAGACATACCCAAATGTTTATCGAGCGAGTTGCTACTACTCTTAAAAGTTATGCACACACCTAGTAATGGAAATACCAGGACGACAACAACAGCAACACTATTCAGAAGTCTGACACACGTCCTTTACGCTCCCAGTCTCCGTACCGCGTTAGCTCTGGTCCGCCAATTTCGCCTGTTATGGGGTTCACTCCTCAAGGTTGTTTCTTGAGGTATGGATCCTCAAACGGCTTATCCAGTTTCCCCGGTGGAGTTTTCTCATTCAGAATTTCCTCGTTTTCTTTGGCGGCTTCGGCTCCTCTGGGCTGTACCTGCGTACTGAATATACGTGAGACGCGAGATTTCTGCTCGTGGCACGAATCATCCTAGAAAGCCATTGCAATTAATACGAGTAACTACCGAAACAATTCGAGTTATTCCCAGCTTCTTTCGTCTTGAAATCTCGGATTGGTTCGTTGTGTTTGTCAGTGTGTTGTGCCAGTTGAGGTTTTTAGGTGGATCTTTATTACTGCGGCCTGACGTTTCGACCTCCCGTTGTCTTCAGTGGCGCGTAGGATCACAGGGACTGGTGTTCGCCCACGCTGTCAGACCAGTAGAGGCGAAAACTGTCAATAGTTAATGGTATTTGGGCATGTTTGGCACAGTCGGGAAAATAGGGGACTAGCACGATTTAAATAAAAGAAGAAGTGAAACATCTACCCGAATCATCGATGCTGCTGACTGCCTGATAAACAACATTAGAATAAAAGGATCGAAAAAAATCTCCAAGCCTTACCCAAGGAGGTTACGAATCTAACATCCGTTCTCGAAATTTTGGCGGATTACGGTAGGTGAATATAGGTGCGGTAAATCCGCGGTCATGACTTCGACAGCCTTGCTCATCCGTGCCTACTAAAACGGATGTCAAATTCGTGACCAACAGCACAAATAACCCCTCTTGAGCGAATTTAGGCGAATTTTTTCCTCGAAGTCCCCTATCCCCTGTACTCGTGAAAGTATGATAGGGCCAAATTTTCTTCCCTTTCTCCTCGAACTCCATCGTTTGATGCTCGAAAGTCATCATCAACATACAACTGCGCTTGGAATTCCGAATATATAATAGAAAGCTCCCAGTAAAGTAAAGTCAAACGTTGCTATCTATTTGAAAGAACAGGACCAGTAAATATTACTATAAAAATGACACTGCAGATAAGGATGACTAATCGAGCTTTTTGCCGAAGAGTCGGCGACGAAACAGTCTCTGTCGAACTGGTGATTCCCGTGTAACACAGCCAATTTCGGAGGAAAGAGGCGATGTGCACTCGCACGCCTCGAGCGCGCAGAATCGATGAGCGACCGCAAACCAGTTGTAGTCGGCAACCTCCATCGGCCCGTTGTTGCGAATTCATTCGAAATCTCGTTAAGAACACTTAGAAAAGGAGGAGACGGATGATTCACCACTTCCTCCAGGACAAGGTCGGCGTAAAACTTGATGGGAGGAACACTCATAGGTCGATGAGTTTTCTCACGCTTTTTCCACTAACGATTGCCATTCTAGCACAATCTTAATGCTGGGACGAGTCAGCGTCGAGAATGTGAAGCATTCAATTCTATGCAAGCTATACGTCGGATACTAATGAATAAAGAAATAAAATTCCAGTTCGTAGGAGGAGAGGAGGAACTACACTCACCCCGTATTGCGCATAAAAGTATGTAGGCTCGGCCTCAAACTTTGCATTGTCATGGAAATCGATGCAATAATTCCACGGAAAGCGAAGTATGAGATACCCAAGTCTTTCCAAAGTCCCGGGAATTTAACAATAACTTTCAAAGTAGTAACCTTACGCCCGAACACGCATTCGATGAATGTGTGTAGAAGAACATCTAGCGGCAACTTGGCACAATCCTAGTTGGTGGTGGCCGCGCTTAAACGACTTCATGAGAACTGAATGTGTTGATTATTCAAATATATTGCACTCCCTCAGGTGCAATCACATTGGAGGGGTCCACTTTACAACGGGACACATTCATGAACACAGTTCTCATGGAAGGAGTAGTAGGACGAAGACGGAGTGATCGAAGTTTACAAACTCACAACCACGTGGTGGCATTCCAATCCTAAACAAGAACAATAACAACGGATTCAGCATCCAAAGGGAGGGGGGGGCCTACAGGCGAAAGCGCTAAGCGCGGTTTTGCACAAGTTCTCCATTCCTGCGTCAGCTAGCGCGCAATTCCTAACCTTCTTCGGCCTGGTATCGAACAGCTGCACCTTCCCAAATGCTACCGGTGGTTCCCAAATGTCTTTAAAGTCATTTTGAGGTATATACCCGACACAAGAGATCTCACTTCATCGGCCTAGCTGCCCGACAAATTCCAAAAAGTGAACAGCTAGCCCTTCGCGGCAGCGGGAGCCGCCGCATCACTTTGAGCGAGGAGAATCGGTTCATGAAATGCCGATGTTTGCGCAACACTTGAGGATAGAGAGGCTGAGTCACGGACAGCAGCTCGAGCACAGAGTGAAACTGCGAGCAATGTGCAACTGTTTCCGCAGCACGCATGCGGTCGCGTTGCAAATCTCGCCTGGGGCGCATTTTCTCGACAACGATTGGCAGTGCTTCAGTCTTCTTATCTTATTAGACAGCAGGCCTTAGCAAAATGCAGTGGATGGCGGGGATTAGTTGCAGATCTTGGTGGTACCGTGCAGGTCACCTGTCACCTGTCGCCTGTCGTCCCGTTGATCATCGACTTGCTCGAGCGGGCGCCAGCAGCGTCTCCATTCGTCCCTGTCGCGCGCCAGAGTGGTCCAATGGATCCTCCTCGCTCGAGGGACACGAAGAGCGTCATATCGGTCGTTCAGGGCTTTCACGAAGAAGTCCGACCAACGCGTTGGTGGGCGTCCTGGTGTTCTTTTGACATCCCGCGGAATCCAATCTGTGACGGCTGTCGTCCAGCGGGTGTCTGCGAATCGCATTACGTGGCCGGCCCACCCAATTTTCGACGACTTGGCCCATGCGACAGCGTCTCTGATCTTCGAACGTCGGCGAAGCTCGGAACTCCGGAGGCCTTCTCTCGCTTGCGTGAGTCGTGTCACTCCGAGCATCGTCCTCTCGATTCCACGCTGCGCGACGCTGATCGCGTGTTCATCCTGCTTTCGTATAACCCAGGTCTCTGAGGCGTATGTTAGGGCAGGAAGAACAGTGGAGTCGAATAGGTGGGCACGGAGTCGGGCGTTCTTCGTCTTCTTCACGACTTCTTCGACGCTCTTGAAAGCTCCCCAAGCCGCTCGTTTCCTCCTGCTCAGCTCTGGTGCTAGGTCGTTGGCCATGTTGACTTCGCGACCCAGATACACATAGCTGGAGCATTCGGAGACGTTCGTTCCGTTGAGCGAGAATGGGGCATCAGAAACCCATCCGCTCTTCATGAACATCGTCTTCGTAAGATTCAGCTGCAGTCCAACGCTTCCACATACACGATCGAAGTCGGCCAGCATTCGTTCCGCCTGACTGATGCTCGGTGTTATGAGCACGATGTCGTCAGCGAAGCGAAGATGATGTAGTTGCCGGCCGTCGACCTTCACTCCCATGTCCTCCCATTCTAGTTCGCGCATGACGTTTTCGAGGGTGGCGCTGAAGAGCTTCGGGGATATGGTATCCCCTTGTCGAACCCCTCTCTTCACGTCAATGACGACGTCGTTGTAGAATGGTGAGATCTTGGTCGTGAATCCACTGTACAGCTCTCGAAGGACTCTGATGTACTGAGTAGGAACGCCCTGGGTGAGCAGGGCTTCCATGACCGCTTCAGTCTCGACGGAGTCGAATGCCTTCTTCAGGTCGATGAACGTAAGGCACAGCGGCAGCTTGTACTCTCGCGACACTTCGATGAGGTTCGTAATGGTGTGTATGTGGTCGATCGTGCTGAATCCTCTCCGAAATTCTGCTTGTTCGCATGGCTGTCCTTCGTCCAGCGTTCGGCTAATCTTATTCTGGATGACTCGAGTGAACAGTTTGTAAACTGCGGACAGCAGGCAGACCGGGCGATAGTTGCCAATGCCGTGCACGTCTCCCTTCTTGTACAGCAAGACGGTCTTGCTGGTCTTCCACTGAGATAGAACCTTGCATTCGGACAGGTAGCGTGTGAAGAGCCGCGCCAAGGTGTTGATGAGCGCTGGCGGGAGGTTCTTCAGGTGTTCAGCTCTGATCCTGTCAGAACCGGGTGCTGTACGTTTCTTCACCGACGAGATGGCGCGTCGGATTTCGGAAGAGAGAACAGAGGGGACGACGTATCCATCCTGCGGAAGATGGCATGGGGGCAGGTGGACGTGGCTATCGAAGAGATCGGAGTAGAAGTCGTGGATGACTTTCTCCATGGTCCTTCTGGAAGAGGTGATGGTTCCGTCAGGACGTCGGAGAGCGGTCATCTTGGTCTTGAAGTTGGCGAAGTTCCGGCGGGCATTGCGGATGCTCAGCCCTGCCTGTGCTGCTTCAGCCAACACTTCCGCCCTTCTCTCCTTGAGATCTTCCTTTATCGCCGCTCTGCATAGCTTTGCAAGCTCGGACGTCAGATGGTAGTTGCCTGACGCTCGCGCTGCTCCACGCTGGCGTATCAGCTCGAGAGTTTCCGGAGGCAGGCGTCTCTTGGTGGTCTTCAAGCTCTCGGCTCCCTTAGCACTATCGTGGAGATGGTGCACGAAGCGATCGTATTCCTCGTCGACGTTGTCCATGACGACATCTTCCCAAAGGCCGACAAGAGAGATGTAGAGATCCCAGTTGATGGTCGTTCTGGGATTCCTCTTCTTGAACTTCGCGGCCTTCTCTCCTTGACGCGAAAAGCGGAACCTCACGCGAAGGAGGCGGTGGTCCGTGTAGAACTTGGGGACAACGGAAACATCGGTCAGGCAATACTTGCGATTGAAGATGATGTGGTCGATCTCGTTTTGGAACTGGCCACCGGGGGATTCCCAGGTCCATCGTAGGGAGGGAGGCTTCTGGAACTGCGAGTTTCCATGGATGGTCTTGGTCGACATGATAAACTCAGACAGCCTTTCACCTTGCTCGTTCCACTCCAAACCGTGGGTTCCGATGTGAAGTTCTTCCGGCGACCTTCGTGGCCCGATCTTGGCGTTGAAGTCGCCGACGATCACCTTGTAGAAGGTGTGATCTTCTTTATAGAACTTCTCCAGCTCCACGCAGAAGGCCTCGACGTCTTCGTCGTCGTAGGCGGATGTTGGGGCATACGCGACGAACACCGTCAAGGCTGGCACGGAGCCACATCGCTTCAGTCGCAGACGTCCGATTCGGCTTGTCAGAGACTCGGACGAATCGATGTTCATGGCCAAGTGCGTGTTGACGAGGACACCAACGCCGCCTACTCCCCTGCTGTCGCATGTTCCGAGGAACAGTTCTTCTCCGGAGTCGTAGGCGGCGTGTAGGGGGTGGTGTCTTCTCGTCTCGGTCAGTCCGATGACGTCGTACTTGATCTTCCTGGCTTGCATCATCAGGTCCTCGACGGATGCTTCCGACGCAAGCGTGCGGGCGTTGTAAGTACAGATCGTCATCCTAGTCCTTCTCAGTTTGCGCAGCCTGGTTAGGCCCTGAGATTTTAGCAGCCTCTCCGTACTCGTCCTTCCCACCGCTGCAGAAATGGGGGCTCTTTCGGGGTCAGGGGAATGAGGCCCTTTAGTGCTGCTGTGTTTGACTGGAATACAACACGGGTAGCTAGTCAGGCTCTGTCGTGCGGAAGGGGTACTCCGCGCAGCCAGCCAGACTGCCCGAAGGAACGTGGCGAGACTTAAGGCGGCCTCGAATCGCCTTACATGTACTCCCAGTCTACCGAGTGCAAGCTTTTGGCCGAGCCGACACAGTTCCAATCCGCACAGTCACGGACACATCCACGCACACTGTGCACGAACATGCCGCTCCCACGCACAAGGAACGCATCGACCCGACACAGCAGGAGCAAGGAGTCCATACCCCTGCATCCCACCTGCGTCTCTGGGCAGTACACGTTCGCATTTGGTTCGCGTTTAATTCCCCTATCCACCACCCGGGGACGCGCCACGTGGCCCTGCGACAAGCGGCCCGAGATCCTTCTTAACAAGAGAGCCCGAAGGCTCTCTATCGAGGGAGATCCGTGGACCGTGTCGTGCACCTGCACGGTGGAGCCACGGACCTCCACTGTGCAGGTGCACGACAGAAATACCGGTTTCTCGGTTTGGTATCCCGCCCAGGCCAACCAAGCCCCATCCCTCCGGGGTCGGTGCATTGGTACCAGACTTGTGTGGGAAGGACAGAACCTTGTTTGACTTATTCATCCGCTGTCCACCACAAGTTATTGCATGGGCAAGGACGCACTCAGAGTGCCTCCACGACATCCCATGGAAGTAGAATGCGTGGTGCATCCCAGAAAGGATTAAGTAACGCCATCCTTTTTCCTTTAATCCCTTACCGGAAAGGCACTGTAAGTGTGTGAGTGCGATAACGTCTTGTGAAATTATTTCTGATCACGGAAACAGGCAGACTAGTCATCCCTCTCAGGCATGTCTGTCTGGAATACTATCGAAGGCTGCCTTGGTGTCGTGCCCTGGGCTGGCCGCCACCGGCATCGGTAACGGTGGTCCAGACCCGAGGCCACGTGTGTGGCAGATCGGTGGGGAATTACAGCACGCTAATGCTCTTTACCTTCCAGCCACGCGGCACCAACTACGTAGGGCCCTGCTGCCCCAACCGAACCACTGGGTCGATACTGCGATGGACTTTAGCTCCCTGACCGGTCTACGACTCTGCGCCAACTTCCCTGCACGTCTCTGCGCCTTCCCCTTCTCACATAGTATCGCGATCAATAAAGGTGTTGGTATTCACCCGTCTTCCCGCAACTCCCGCAGACATGAGATAGATATACAGATTTACTATCTACACAGTACTACCTCACAAGACACACATGCATCTACGAGTCACGCAACCACCCGCCTAACTCACTAGGAGAATCCCCAACAGCAGCCCGCTAGGGTCCGGCGAGGTCCTGCCTGGGGCGTGTGCCCACGAGGCGGTGCTCCTCGCCTCGCACCTGCGGTTACCTCCTCCTGGCGTCCATGCCAGGGCAGATCCTCCCCCAGCTCGGCTCTGCGCTCCTCGGAACTGCGATGGAATCGGCCCACTCCAGCTTCGGCGACGTCCAGCGGATGTTGACGAGAGAGGACGACCGGACACGACCGTCCGGGGCGGCGGCAGCAGGCGAAGAATGAAGCCCGCGCGCGTGTTCATACTCCGTCGCAGCTAATCGAGGCTGCGTATTCGACAGGCGTGCGCGGCGGGACCAGGAGGGCGCAGAGACTCTGCGTCCTTCAAGAGTCGCGACGAAAGTCACGACACTTGGTCAAAGTGCAACACAGGAGCAGGACCGGTTCCTTCTGTCGACTACATTGCTTGATTTCGGCAGCTTAATGGATAAGGATAAAGGTCGGCATTGATGAAACCCTTTACACGGCATGCCCCACGCTTTCTACCACCACAGGGTGTCGTAGAAGCAATTCGAATGTCTGCTTGTCATATGCAATGACTTGCGGCGGGCAACCGATGAACAACACAGTGCTTCACCTTTCGCAGACAAGCCTGGCACCAGACGGCATATGCCGAAAGTATAAAAGGCTTGGTTTCCTTGGGATGGAAATCCGGACCCAGAACCTTGGATCGTAAATTGGCAGCCGGCGCATTTCTCTGACTCCGCTACCGCGCGCTCTTCCACAATCCTTACGGAGATTTAGCAGACAGAACGGTACTCGTAATCCTCACCATGTAGAGGAGGCAGCTTTCAAGCCGATACTTTCGATTTTCAAACTTCGCCAGGTAGAGGTGACAGCTTTCGAGCCGATAGCTTCGACGTTATTAGGTTGGAAAAAAAGTCTCTTCACACTTCGAAATTTTTTTACCTTCTAGTTGTAAACGCACTAGCCAATGTTGATTGCTGATTTCGTAATCCTATCACACTTGTATACCGTTCGCACGCGGACACAGGTTAAGACTCTTCTTGTAATTCGTTATCCATCCAATCTTCCGGACTCAAGATCTAGATCTACCTCATGGCCATTTTCAGCACGGCATTCTTCATGAATTCATTAAAGAATCCACAGCAGGTCAGGCAGCAGACCAAATTAACCACATATATGGCTTGGGATCTACTACTCATCGCGCCTGTTATGAGTGGTTCGGAAAGTCTTTAAAGGGAGATTATTCACTGAGGGCAAAGCATGGTCAGGAAGGCCAACTGGATTGGACGACAGTGAACTACACCACCTTCTTCGTACCAATAGTTGGCAGACGACACGTCAGCTGGCAGAGAAGCTCGAAGTGTCTTATAGGATAGTAGGAATCCATTTGAAGAATCTTGGCTTTCATGGAAATTTGGAGCTTGGATTCCACATGCCCTGTCAGACACTCAGAAAGGTCAACGGCTGTCCATCGCTGCTTCTCTTCTGTCCAGATAAGAAAGAAAATCGTTTCTTCCGCGGATTGTGACAGGCGAAGAGTCCTGGGCTCTGTGTGCCAACTTCTGAAGGAAAAGCAGTGGATACAAAAGGAAGAGAACCCTAAGCCATATCTCAAGTCCAATGTTCACGAAAGGAAGATTCTCTTGAGTGTTTGGTGGGATATCAGAGAAGTGATTTACTGGCAAACTCTCGGAGGTGGAAAGACACTTACTGCTGTCACATGCTGCGGCCAACTCCGCAAAGTCGTCGCACTCTCTAAGAAAACAGGCCGGAGAAGTCAAAGGTGATGATCCTGCATGACGATGCAAAACCACATGTTGCAAGATTCACAAGAGAAACAATAAAGGAGCTGGGATGGGAGGTAATGTCACATCCACCGTATAGCCCTAACCTCGTTCGTGCCAACTACCATCTCTTCCGTGCTCTCAAGCAAGAAATTAGAGAGAAATATTTTGGAACGGCTGAAGATTTCAAAAATTGGATTCAGCAATGGTTCGACTCCAGAACTGCAGTCTTTTAAGCGAGAGGAATTGGAAAATTACCCAGTCTTTGGAGAAGTGTAGTGGAGCGAAATGGACTTTATCTCAATTGATTTGACTTTGTAGTTGTGAAGTAATAAATCTTTGAAAAAATGAAAAGACTTTTTTCCAACCTAATACTTACGGTGTTTGCACTACAACTTTGAAGAAACCACTACTAACCACTATGTCTACAACGATCAACATGAAGTAGAGAGGTATTCCGCGTCGCAGGAGTAGACGGACGCGGGCAGGCGTTGTCTTGCCAACTCTCGTAGTTCGCTTGGTTAGAGTTGATAGTCGCCATTCTCTATGCAGAAGTCATTCGCCGGAAGTGTATGATGCATGGAGATTACAGAAATATTTATTTTCAAGTTATTTTCTCCGTTGTTAGCTTGTAGGTTCGGATATCAAGATGAACAGGTCTGCGGCTGAAGATGATGAGAATCAAGAATGGAGCGGCGACACAATGGATGGCATGAGCAGGGAAGTAAGATCTCCTGATTGAGCAGACAAGTTCGGGCAGAGAAGCTGATGCCTGTAAAGCTAAGGGGACAAGCACGTTCCATGCTGTGAATAATGTGTTACGCCATAAAACGTCCAAAGAGGATTTGAGCACGAGCAGTGCGAGACAGCTAGCAGGAGAGAGCAGGGGATCTGCGGCAGCAGCGCCTGCTTGGAACCATCGACTTATGTGTAGTTTGTTTTCAACCAGTTGAAGTGGTTAGAAAGATGAGGCAGAATCGATCAAGACAGAAATATCTGATGCCGTTGTAACGAAGCTCAACATCTGACCCCATTTTTGTGAGAAATTCTTCCTCTCCACCAACGCTACGCCACAGTACTTGGAGAAGGGGGAATGTATTAGATCGAGACGAGTTTTCCTGTTTTCCTTAAAACACTTTTCTTTATGATTGGCTTGCCAGTTTGGACAGCACTATTATTTTATTTTTATTTTATTAGAAGCACCTTTTTATTTTTTGTTTCTTATTTTTTTTATTTTTTTTATTCAAGGCATAGGCCAAAATATGGGCAAGCAAATTTGGAAACAAACAATACAACAATACAACAATTTTAGAATTACAGCAACACATGTAAGCGAAAGCATCAGCCGAATAAAATAGTGCATCATCATCAACACGGTGTACGACGTGGTAGAGCACGTCAAAAACTTGGTCTGAGAGAAACCTACAGGTTTGAGCAGAGAGTTCCCGCAGGTGTTCGGGCTTACCAGGTAAAAGATTGAATTTCTTGAGAGCTCTATAGGTTAGAAAGTCTGATCTGCGCGATTTAGCAACCGAGACCCTAGGTCTCAGCTTACCTCATACAGACTTACAGCTAGGATTTATGTATAGCTTTTCATCAAAAATCTTGTTCACAATAATATAAGGAATTTTTCCTCTGTTCTTTAGCGAAGGAAGACCCGAACGCTCAGCTCTTTGCGGACCTCTTGGGATTATATTAGGTTGGAAAAAAGTCTTTTCATTTTTTTTCAAAGATTTACTACTTCACAACTACAAGGTCAAATCAACTGAGATAAACTCCATTTTGTTCCACTACACTTCTCCAAAGACTAGGTAATTTTCTAATTCTTCTCGCTTAAAAGACTGCAGTTCTGGAGTCGAACCATTGCTGAATCCAATTTTTGACGTCTTCATCCTCTTCAAAATATTTCTTTCCAATTTCTTGCTTGAGAGCACGGAAGAAATGGCATTCGGTAAGGGCGAGTTCAGGGCTATACGGTGGATGTGGCATACCTCCCAGCAAAGCTCCTTTATTGTTTTTCTTGTGAGTCTTGCAACATGTGGCTTTGCATCGTCATGCAGGATCATCACCTTTGACGTCTCCGGCCTGTTTTCTTGGAGAGTTGCGACGACTTTGTGGAGTTGGCCGCAGTATGTGACAGCAGTAAGTGTCTCTCCACTTCTGGGAGTTTTCCAGCAAATCACTTCTCTGACATCCCACCAAACACTCAAGAGAATCTTCCTTTTGTGAACATTGGCTTGAGATCAAGCTTAGGGGTCTCTCCTTTTTGTACCCATTGCCTTTTCTTCGGAAGTTGGCACACAGAACCCAGGACTCATCGCCTGTCACAATCCGCGGCAGAAACGATTTTCCTTCGTATTTGGACAGAAGAAAAGCAGTGATGGAGAGCCGTCGGCCTTTCTGAGTGTCTGACAGGGCATGTGGAATCCAAGCTCCAAATTTCCGTGCAAAGCCGAGGTTCTTCAGATGGATTCCCACTATCCTATGAGACCTTCGAGCTTCTCTGCCAGTTAGCGTGTCGTCTGCCAACTATCGGTACGAAGAAGATGGTGTACTTCACTGTCGTTCAATCCAGTTGGCCTTCCTGACCATGCTTTGCCCTCAGTGAATAATCTCCCTTTAAAGACTTTCCGAACCACTCATAACAGGCGCGATGAGTAGTAGATCCCAAGCCATATATATGGTTAATTTGGTCGGCTGCCTGACTGCTGTAGATCCTTCAATGAATTCATGAAGAATGCCGTGCTGAAAATGGCCATGAGGTAGATCTGGCATTGAGTCTGGAAGATTGGATAGATAACGAAGTACAAGAAGGGTCTTGACCTAGGTCTGAGTGCAAACGGTAGGCAAGTGTGATAGGATTACGAAATCAGCTATCAATATTGACTAGTGCGTTTGCAAGGAGAACGGTAGAAAACTTTTCGAAGTGTGAAGAGACTTTTTTCCAACCTAATACAACACTATATAGTCCACTGAAAAGCAGCTCATCATGGGCTTCCTAGTTAAGCTATTTATTTTGCATGCTCTCCAGAAGGAAACATTCTTTTTGTTGTTGGATTTAACGCCGATGACCCCGTTTCCACAATAGGTCGTACATAAGGCCCCTGTTATACTCCCGCGGGAGCTCCCGCGGGACGTCCGCGGACGGACGGTGCACCGCGGACGGTCGTCGTCCAGCGGGCGCCCTCCCGCGGACGGTTTGCATTGGAGCACGTTTTCGGCGCCGAACTTGGATCGTTGCCAAGCGTTCGGAATGGCGACGTTTGCCCGGCTTCTCCGCAATGTTTTTTTGTTTTTGGGTTCTATGGGTGGTTTAATTGTTTCATGTTTCATGTTTCATGTTTATAATAGCCAAACAACAACAATTAAAACAAAAATGAACAAGAAAGGTGGCTATGATTGGCCATATAAGGAAGTCTAACAGCGTCAAATAAAGGACTGGTATTTGCATCGCCAAAGAGTAGTTCTGAGTTTTTTTTCTTATAATAAAGAAATGATCTGTAAAAGCTGCTAAAAGTAGCAGAAACGACAAAAAATATAAGGTTGCAAAAAATGCAGACCTCGCCGTAAAGATATCTGGATATGATCTGTAAAAAGCGCTACGTCTACGACCTTCTACGCTAGCGATTCTGAGGCGGGCCCTGTATCTCAAAGGCCTCTTTAAACTGGTACGCACCCCAGGCGCTGCGTAGGAGGGAGGAGCGCATGCTGAAGTATATTGCATTCGGCGAGTGGAAATCCTAGAGTTGAAAAAGAAAAAAAAAAAGAAAGTTGTCATTAAAATACAAAGAAATGTAATTAAGGACTACTCTTAAGCAATGCAAATACCTAACTTCACGTGAGAAGCGAGTCGGCAAAGCAGGAAAACATAGAAAAACAGTGCAGAACTTCAAAAAAATGAAAAAAATTGTGAGCAAAAATTTTGAAAGCAGTAAGGAATCGAACACAGCTAGTGAAACGGTAAGGAGACACTGCTGCAGGATGAGAGATCACAGGGCGAATGTGTCGCTGAGAAAAAGGAATTGCTGGGAAGGACCTGGAGCCGATCCTGCAATAGTTCACAGTTGCTCGTGATGAAGTCACTCTATAATTTAGCTTAGAAGAACCCCTGTTGCTTGAGACGATACTCAAGTTTTCGAATGAAAATGGCCGGTGACGATGACGAGACTACAGCAATGGGTAAATCATTCCAAACTCGCGCAGCTCGTACTAAGAATGACTCCAAAAACTGTTGGCTACGAACTCTTCCTGTGGACAAACGCCATGGATGACCTCTCGTTCTGCTGCTAAATTCTAAACGATTAAACAATTCATTAATATCCACGTCCAAACAATTATTAATTATTTGGAAAATTAGATTTTGATCATATATAACTCTTCTTAGTAGCAGGGATGTGCCACCAAGAAGAGTCATCCTTTCACGATATCCAACATCAAACAGTCCCTTTCTCATGAAGATTTGCTTCGTAAATTTTTTTCTGAACCTTTTCAATTTTCTCAAGGTATGTCCGCTTTGATGGCGACCAAATAGGTGTGCAGTACTCTAGCAATGGTCTAACGTACATAGTGAAAAGTCTAAAGAGCGTAAAACTGTTTCGAGTTTGGAAGGCGCGTAGAATAAAGTTGGACTTCCTATGCGCCGCAGACACAATATCATCAACGTATTTTTCGAAGGAAAGAGTGTTTGAAAAGGAGAGGCCGAGGTCTCGTACAGATGTTGAGATTCCAACAACGTAGGGTCCTAGGCAAAATTGTATCCCTTGTGGGTGATTTTTACCGATGCACATGATGGTGGTTTTTTCATAGGAGATATCAAGCATCCATTTTTTAGACCACATGTATACGGCATCCAAAGCTTGCTGAAAATTTTCCGCATTGTTGTAACAGTAAAATTTGGAGTCATCCGCATAAATAGAGCAGTGCACCCCGCGAGGGAGGCAAGTTGGCAGATCATTTATATAGAGGAGAAACATTAGGGGGCCTAAACACGTTCTCTGTGAAACGCCACTGGGAGTTTCGTATGTGTCTGAAGCAGCACAGTTTATCCAGACCCTCTGTGTACGTCCTATTAGAAACGACTGCAAAAATTTTAAAAGGTATCCTTCTATACCGTAAGCGCGAAGCTTAATAAGTAGGAGGTCAAGATTAATAGAATCAAATGCCTTTTTGTAGTCTTGATAACACACAGTAACGTGTCCATGAGAGTCAATTATCTTCTGCCAAATAGGAACAGTTGAACTAAGAGCTGTCACAGTAGACTTCTTTTCAAGAAATCCATGCTGAAATTTTGTAAGAAGATTTCTTTCACTAAGATAACTATAGAGCTGACTGCGTACAATCCTCTCCAGCACCTTACTTGTTGAGGACGTAAGACAGACAGGCCTATAGTTTTTAAAGTCGGTCTTTTCTCCTTTTTTAAAAATTGGTTTAACAATGCTTTCCTTCCACATTGATGGAGATTCACCGTGAAGAAGACACCAATTGAAGAGCAGTGTGAGAACAGGGACCAGTCCAATTGCTGCCTTCTTGAGGAAAATGTATGGGATACCATCCGGTGAAGTGGAGTTGCGTGCTGGTAAGCCAGTGAGCGTTTTGTATACCAGTTCACTGTTAATGTCAAGAAAATCTAGCTTTGATTCGGTAAATAGCGGACAATCAATTTGTCGATTTGGGTACTGTTTATATAGCGACTTGAAAAAAGATGCGAAAACTTTTGCTTTTTCGGCGTCGGACTTACAAAGCACACCACTGTCACCGAAAATTTATCCAATACCCTTATTCAACTTCAGTCGTCCATTTACGAAACTATAAAATGCCTTAGGGTTCTTTACTCGTGCTATTCTTTCCTCATTCTGCAAGCTTAGTTTCGCCAACTCTCTTTTTAGCTTTCTAGAGAAACGAATGTATTTTTGAGCGCCTATTCTTGTTCGGGCTAAGTAGAGACTTTTTACTTTGTTTGCAAGCTTCTTTATTCTCATTGGATAGCGGTACTCGCTTCCACTGGTTTTGATTGGGACATATTCTCTAATAAGTTGATAGCAATTCAGTAGGTAGAAGGAGTAATATTCATCTGCAGACCGACAAAGTGACATTTCGCTACGCCAATTGATCTGCAGAAGTCTTTGACAAATCGCGGAATAGTCACCCCTAGCGAAATCGTATCGTGAATAGTTAGGTGATCCTTTCATTCCCTTTAAACTGAAATGGAAGGACACCATGTTGTGATGGGATGTTGAAAACGGTTCACAGACTCGCACATCATTAATGACATCCACGTTGTTTGTTAAGACTACATCTAGAATATTATATCCCAGCGTTGGAGCTCTAACCAGTTGTGAGAATGAGTACTCATTGCAGAATCTGTAGAAATCCCGGGCCGACCCATAGACTTTGGACGCCATACCTGTATGACACCATTCAATAGTGGGGAAGTTCAGGTCTCCTAAAATTATACAGTTCGAACTTTCCTCTAGTACCTCCGAAATAAATGATAAGGCCTCGTGAAACTTCGATGAAACACAAGTCGGGCTTCTATAGAACAAAATAAAATACGCGGTTTGTTCTTCAACATTCACGCAAAGGATCAAGCACTGGAAATAAGGTGAGAAATTTCGTGAAGCGAACAAATGGTGCGGCAGCTGACCTAGGACCAAAGCCAGTACACCACCTCCAGAAGTGCAACCCTCCCTATCGCATCTATAGATTTGATAGGAAGGGTGGGGGCATAAGGAGGCGTCGCTAATGAGGTCTGGCTTTCACCATGTCTCCGTGACAAAAACTATAAGAGGTGCAGCAGTATATAGCAAATGTTGCAGGTCGGGAAGCTTGTTGCAAATTGAGCGCGAGTTGAAGAGGAAAACTATGTCAGGAAAAGCAGTGATGTTATATGACGTAGTTGTTCTGGGTTCAAGAATCTTGTGTGGAACATAGTTGGAACAAGTTAGGAGGTCATTGTCCTAAGCCTGCGAAGGCGAAGGTGAATAATAAGGGCGTGCTCGCATGTTGTTCTGAACGTTGGAAGCTCGTTCCCCGCCAACTTGACCAGACGCTGAAGAAACCATGGATGTACTCAAGTCCTCATTACGCCTCGGCAGTTCGCGGGGGAACTTGAGCTTGAAGATATCAAAATCCCGAACAACATAAACGAAGCGACCCTCCCTAGCATTGAGGTCTCCCGCCTCCTTACGTAACGCCTTGTCCAATTCGAGCTCCTCGGGTGTGTAATCCCTTCGAGCATACGAATGAACAAAGCGTTGCGTAAGGCTCTTTCTACAGCTACGCATATGGGACAGAAGGGCGTCCCTAAGGCCTTGACTAGGGAGGGAGATCTTAATAATACGCCCTCGACCTCCGCTTCTGTGGGGCCTGCCGGGAGGATGACGCTGGGCAGTAATACGCCCAGCCTCAAACTCGCGAATGAGGTCCTCATTTCCAGACGTAAACACTTCTTCCTTCAGAATCTCACGATCGAATCGGCGAGTTTCCTCGTCGTTCGACTGTTCATCGATTCCGACCCACGTGATCTTGCGTTGCTTTTCGTCGATTTTTTCCTTATCCGCATTTATTTTAACTATTGTGGAATACAGCAGACTCTTTTGCACTGACGGCACACTATTTTTGCAATTTATCTTCGCCTCTAAATCGGACAGTCTAGCCAAGATCCAAAGACGAAATCTGGTAATAGGAAAATGACATGTGGTTCTAGAGGGACAAAACTCCGTTTTTAAGTTCAGAGTTGTGTGTTAAAAATTGTAAAATACTCAATTATTAGATTAGATTATTCATTTGCAGAGTAGATACAGTACATTTTGAGTGTTTCTTGCAGCGGATACACATTCGCATTTAGCAAGGCATATTGTGTATTCAGAGGCCGAGAGCATAAAAAATTAGCAAGCACATAAAAATTGAATTTGATAATCTTTTTTTTGTGAAAGCTTCAAGATTTACTTTATTCATGGCAACTTATTGGCACCTCTCTCCTCTCACTGGTTCAAAGTTTTAAAGTGCATGACATATTCATACAAAACTATTAATCAGTAGCTCTAAGCCTGACAACTGCTTCACGATTTAGTGATTCCTGATGATAAGCTCGCAGGATTAAACTTGCAGATCCAAATAGCAAACCAAATACAATCTGTGAAAAACTTTAAAATTTTGAAGCACCAAAAGTCCATGAAAGCTTATTCATATAGTATGCAAATAAAATGAATTTGATGGCGGTAAAAGACAATGTAGTGGAGTAGGTAGCCTCTAAAAACTTTTCACACAAAAATTGGACTCTCTACGGACAAATGGCACTCCTCTTTTCCCTCTAAAACGACTTTTCAGCTATTTAGGTCTACCAGGTATTTTAGGACTCATACCACTCCTGAGCATTCAGGAAACTCTTACTTCTTACCTTAAGAAGGTATACCCCGTTCCGCCATAACCGTGTCGCACTCTATTTCTCTCTTTCTATTTCCTAGACGAGACGGTTCAGTGGTAGTTCGGGACTTGCCTTCGCGCTGTAGCGCACTGGGAGCATCGTGCAACTCGTACGCATCCCTGTAATAACTAGAGGCACCCCTCGCTGCAGCGCCGCACCGCGACCGCACGCGTGTCTGCGAGTGAGTATCGTTGCTCGCAGCCCACGTCTTCCACATGCCTTTAAACGTAAATTCGAACACATCATGACGTTTGTCAGTTGACATACACTACAGAAAGCTATTTCCTGCTCGACTTCGACAGAGGTTGGTTTATTTTATTATTATTTATTTTAGCTTTATTGCTGTTTTATTCTCTCAAAAAATTCAAACGTACACCTTCCGGCTGTGGAGATGAGCAGCAGACACTATTGTAAAAACCCTATCTCTGATTTGCCACCGTAACCCTGTTTAATTTTTTCGTTAATGTTTATGACCTCTCTCGGTTGGGAGACACACTATACACTCTAACCGTTTCTACAGAAGTGACTGAATTATGAAAATCAGTCAGGCACGAACAGCTTACAACAACTGGTGTTAGCACCAACCAGACAAAGCTCAGTCCTACATCAATGCAACAGAACCCCCTCTAGAACCACATGTCATTTTCCTATTACCAGATTTCGTCTTTGGATGTTCCTCTTCGTTTAACTTTCACCAGGTTCCCCTCTTCCACTTATATCACATGACTTAATGCTACTCGATCAATGAACACTATTATGGTCTCACATTATGCCACTATATTTAGTCGCTCTGCCGTTTTCTACCCACGTTTTGTTCATCAGTGCATCCGTCTGCACACATACCAGCGCTTCAGCTAGTCCAGCCTCGGAACGGCAGCGTAAAACTCGTCCTAGAAGCAGGCGGAGCAGCGAGGACTTCGTCCGACCGACGCACGCGCGCGCTACCACACGCGTCAAAATGAGTATCGCTGCCGTCCCACGAAGATGTGCATAACACCAGTGCAGCATAACTATCGTTATGGCGTTTAGGGGCAGAATGAGGGATAATGCCTCAGAGTGGAACTGTCCTCTATAGGGATTTAGCCGATGGCACCAGTTTCGGTCGGCTTGGCCAGACGTCGAGCACGTGAAGGTGCAACATCGGCAAATAGTAACTTTTCCGGCATGATTTCGGCGCTAACAGATGACATATCTCGACCTGCTAACCGACGGCAAGTCCGCTATTCTCGCCGTCGCGACCGTTACACGCGAATCCCAGCAATTTATCAAGTGTGGGCTATCAAGTGTGTGCTTGAGGAGAATAAGGTAGATCTCCATTTCGAACATCCACCTTACACGAACAGTACAAGCACATTGCACAGAAATTCCGAAAATTCCGACTAAATTCCTAGTCAACGGGACTCTCCACTACCACCTGATTGGGCCGCAGAACGGTATTCGATCTAAGGTCAGCAGCAGAATCTTGCGGGTGCCGCGGGCCCGCCATGACAACGGCGGGTGGTGCAGCTCCGCGACGCAATACTGCGTACTTTTGCCGGGAGGAACGAAGAAATGGAGAAAGAAACGAAGAAATGCATTTTTCAGGGTAAGACTAGAGGGAAGGGGGGAGGGTTGTAAGTAGCAAGCTGAGTGCTGTTGTTGCCCCTAACATTTGTACGTCAACGGCTTACGATTATGATTCGTTAGTATACATTGCATCCGATCGAAAATTTCGGATAACGCAAATTCCTCGAACCACGGATTTCTGGTTGAATTTGACAACGGAAATTCGGTGGGCCCGGTCTTTTGAATATTTCAGAAAAGAGCAATTTCGCGGGCCATGAGTTTTTGGAGATTCGGAACGGGGTATCCGAAAATGATCGATTCGGATCCAATGTATCCTGCTTAGAATTGACGATATTTGCACTATGACGCTGAGACTTGGCCTTCTTTCCGTCCATCTTTCACGCTCCTTTTAGATTCTGTATCTAACTTTTATGTTCGCGACATGTTAGGATCCCCATTAGCGCAGTCGGAGGAGGTGCCGGCTGTC
Source organism: Heligmosomoides polygyrus polygyrus (assembly GCA_947396885.1). Taxonomy (NCBI): domain Eukaryota; kingdom Metazoa; phylum Nematoda; class Chromadorea; order Rhabditida; family Heligmosomidae; genus Heligmosomoides; species Heligmosomoides polygyrus. The sequence goes on from OX377202.1 coordinate 82,094,014, forward strand.
ATTGATCTAGGTAAATGGTTTGTGTTAAACGTTACTTCGTGTATTTATTTATTTATTCAATACGCTACATAAGGTAGACATCAGAGAAAAATTAAATTAAATATTTAATTAACTTATTTTTAATTAATTAAATTTGCACATGCCACGTAGTCGATTGGAGAAGGGGCTAACTCTCGTGTGCAACTCAAATCAGACCTATTAGTTCGGGTCCCGCCGAGGCTAGCCAAGCCTTTCACCCCACAGGGACCGGTAAATAGGCGCCGGATTTGTCTGGGAATGATAGAGCACTGATTGCTCCATCGACTGACCCCAGCGTGTCTTGCATGAGCCAGATACGAATTCAAGTTGACACTTCATTGTATCCCATTTAATGAAGCTTCCAACGGTCGGGAACAAAAGAAAACTCCCCTCCCTCCATGCTTCCTATCTGGTCACGCCCTCCAGCGGGTCTCACCCGCAGCTCCTGGCGCTGCGGGTGAGAGCCGCCGTGAACCGCGGTAGCCCTCGAGGACCCTTGCGTGCGGCGGCTCCGCGACAACTCGTCCGCGCCGCGGCTTCCACCACAGTGGCAGCGCGGGTCCCACTGCGGCGGGAGCGATTTGGACGAGTTCTCACGGTGCTGCCGCGAGACTCTGTAGAGGCCCTAAAGTCGCACGGTATATCGCTGCGACACCAGTGGTTCGAAGATCTTAGCCTGCCCAATATCGACCCTCTAATCAATACTGTCAAGTTCCACTGGAAATTCACATTGGGAGCTACCGCTCAATAACAGTGCTAGCCGCTATCACTTACCTAGCTGGGCCAATTGTCATCCTACTACTTGCAAACGCAACCCGCTCAGTAGTTGTTCTAGTAGCTAAGGACATATGGAAATCAGTCAATCCACCGGTGAAATTTTATGGGGCAAAATGTAACCCCACTCCTGATTCTGCTATATAGATTTAAATAATGTACACAGCATGCATATGCAAGCGCACACAGTCACAAAAATAAAATAAAAATAAAAAAAATTCCGAGCTGTAGCACGATTGATTGCTCTCATTTCTTGAAAGCGGTATTAAAACGTCCCTACCCGAAAACATGCTTGGATGCAATCAGTCTCAGCTCGGTGCTCCACCACTATTATGGACGCCAAATTAAAACGCGCTGGACATACCAACTAAAATCAATCGTCGGCCAAAGTCGGCTAACCTGAAAATTCAAGCACCATCCAAGTGGAGCCTTCCCTTCCTAAGCTGTAGCACAGTGCGGTTGCCCGGAGTGAAGTAGGTTGGCATATACACTTTAGTTTTACGCTCGTTCGTGCAATTCGCTATCTCAGCCTTCAGCTATGGTTCTCCAAAGGTTCACTGATGTATCGAAATCAGCGCAAAAACGTCACTTCGAAAGGCTAGAAATACAGGCTTCAAGCCTGGAAAGATGCATTGACTTGTTAGAGAATTTGCATTTACGTCTCGCCTTGTTTTTCGTTGAATCGTTTTTACAGACACATAGTACACGGCAATTTCGACAACATCCATGCAACGCAGCCTTTGTTTCTTAAGAAAAGGAGATTTTTAGATTATCAAATGCTTCAATATTTAGATTAGAAAAATAAATTTCACCATACGCTTCTCTTCCTACAAATCCAGAGAGAAACAAATCTAGAGTAATTAGAGGAATTTTACTGCTACCCGACCCGGACGGCCGCCTTTTGTCCTTAGTTCGCCTGTGTTTTGATCCTTGCACACAAAAAATAAGGAGTTAGTACGCTTTGCTTCGAGCATGCATGGCGGATCGCACATGTGACGTCTCAGAGTGTTCGTCAACACTTATTGGTATGCGCACGCTCAATGAGTTTCTGAATGTTTTTCAAGCGTGTCTGAGATTAAATGTGTGGAAATTTGTCACAAACGATCCCTTGGTATTTATTGGCCTGTGAATCGTGTACCTCAAAATTAAATTTAGGCAACAAAATAGTATACTAAATCGACAAAGACAAAAACTGTAGTAGCCCTACTAAGAAAAATGATTTAAAAATTCTGGTAAATATCTGAAAAATTCCGTTAAGTCGTTAAGACAGAACACATAAAATGCCGTAAACCATTAAACCGCTGACGGTAACTCGCTTGAAATCCTCCACACTGCAGGATCCGAGAGTGCTTGATCGCTCAGAAGCACCAATCACCCATCTCCAGATCACTGGGGTACCAGATTAGCGGCGAGGATTCCAGTGTTTTTGACGTTGGTTGTTCAAACACAGCGGAATAATCACCACCAGAGCACCACTTTAACCTACATAAGACCAGTTCTTAAGCCACAGGTCGGCCGGTGAACCCAGTTGAAGAAATTCGGTTCTAGATTGGCTGCTTAACTGCACCCCTCCCCCTCTTCGCTATCATAACCTGCACCACTGCTGTTCCGTACATCGTTGAATTGCTCCAGCAAGACAACGGTTCTAATAATCGTGTGCCAGAGTTGCCCAGTGAGCACCCGTCGTTCGTGGGGCATGCCTAAGGATTCCATCAGTTACGGACCCGTCCAGCGCCCTGTCACTGGCCCCGTCGAGTGCTGAATCGTTGCTTTTCTATCGATCTTCAAAGCGCGGTTTTTATAAGCATCCTCATCCAACAAGACCTCAATGAGGTATGATGTATTTTCAGCATTTTTTATCGAATATATTTAAATTTTACTCCTAGTCGTGGTATTTTCAGAGATATCATGCCAAGATTCAATGACAGTCGAACATGGGATATTCTGCGAGATGTGCCAGCTACTTATTCCCGACTGGTTATGGAGGCTCTGTCCCTAAGACAAAAAATTGTCTTAGCCAGACAAGCTACCCACTTACTCAAACGACATTTTCAGAGAGATGTTGTTTTCTTTTATTTTTTAAACTTTTAAGGAAATAATTTCAAATTTTGATGCTTTTTTACCGGGGATGTGCGGAGATCCTTCTGGAAAAAGCGGAAGAGGAACGACGGAACAGAAACACTCAAAAATGGCCCGAAACTGAAATACGAAACGCGGAAACGGAAGTGACATATGTTCGCCTTTTTTTTCAAAAGTGCATCTGAAACAGCGTCAGAAGCAGCTTCTATTGCATTTTTCATGCTCAGAACTTTGCGAGCAGCAGAATCTTCCACAGTTTAATGCTTGTCCTCATCATAACATAATATAACGAAGCATGAATTCCTGATATTGTTATGATAACCTTTTAGCTATGGCTAGAGCAGTATACGAAAACAAATTCAAGGTCTTATCTCACTGTTTCTCATTATTTCAGCATGCAGTTTTTCCATATTCCTGCGACGGTTTTTCGCCGACATTTTATGCTACATTTTTTGAACGGTAGACTTAACCACCTGAGATTACTTACAGACCCGCATTAAAAAAAACTGACTCGGGTAAAGTCTAAAACTGCAGTAGCCATCTAGATCATTTTCTGCCCAGGAAAGAGATTCTCCTCAACACCTTTAGAAACCTATGGCATCGTGGACGGCGTAGTGACTGCACAGATATGTATCTGCATACTCAACATTAGCAGTTACATTGTATTGACCAAAACTAGTACTCAGCATTCATTCTGGGATCTAAGGTAATAACTTGTAGTAGGGGGGGGGGGGCCAAAAGCAATGAGACACCCCATGCCGTGTCCACATTTTTCGTGGCTGGAGTCTGGTTTCGTGCTTGTCGTATTTGTATGTTTGTATGCTACTTACTGAAGCCCATCTGAGAAGTTACCACTTCCGCCCTTTCCAGAAGCATGCCAAAAACCCCAGCCTGTCTCATGCCGAAACCCCAGTCTGACGAGTCGACCTGTGTTGCGCAAATCTCGCCCAATTCCCAACCCCGAGCAGCCTGGGCTCAATATTCACGCAAGATGAGAAGTACGTCTTCTACCTTAACCCTGCCAAGCAGCGAGTCTGGGTGAGGCCTAGTGAATTGCAACCGACCTTCGTTCGGCGAGATGTTCACGCTGCGCTTCAAGAAGGTTCTCCTCTTCGACAACGCAGCACTCCATCGGGAACAAGTAACCACGGATAAGCTTGGCCAGCTGGGCTACGTTCACATGCCTCACCCACCGTATTCGCTGGACATCTCTCCATGTGACTACCACTACTACTTGAGCCTACAGGACTTCCTAGTCGGAAGGAACACAAGAACCCAAGCAGTCCTTGGCAACCATATCGAGCAGTTGATCAACACCAGGCCCAAGCAGTTCTGCAAGGATGGGATCAGGAAGTTGGCTGAGCGATGGCAGCAAGGTCCTTGCCCTTAATGGCAAATACATTCCTCAGCATCGTTGAGTTGTAATTGAGTTATAAAGAGATAAAGATTTTTTTCATTTTGTCTCATTACTTTTGCCCCCCCCTAATAGATGGCTGATTAGTCATGGTCGGTCCCCACCTCCACAGGAATGTTCAATCTGTGCCAGCCTAGAAAGCCTGCGGCCAAGGTGACACAGCTGAACAGTTCCCAGATGGTTCTTGAAGCAATAGCTTTGTATCAGAATTCAATAAAAGGATAAAAAGGATAAAGGACGGCGTTACTCAATCCCTTTTGGGATGCGCCAGCGCATTCTACTTCTACGGGATGTCGTGGAGACGAAATGAATGCGTATTTGGCCATACAATGACTTGCGGTGGCCAGCCGATGAACAAGTCAGCGCTTTATCCTTCCCAGACAAGTCTGGTACCAATTCACCGACCCCGGAGGGATGGAAGGCTTGGTTGGCCTGGGCGGGAAATCCGAACCAGGAACCTGGTATCGGGTCACGCGACAGTCGCGCCTCCTCCGACTGCGCTACACGCGCCCGGAATTCAATAAGTCAGTCAAAATAACGGCTCATGGTAGATATTTGTGATGCTTCATTATAAAATGAATTACATAACTCCATATGGATGAATATCACACCTAACGAAATTAGAAATTGAAACTTGCACCTTTGATCACGAACACTGATGTAATTTTGGAGCAGACAACTGCATGCCACAACCTTCACTGAACCCTTTGTTTCACGATACTGTGCTATATGTTTACAAATGTTGAGCGCATTTTCTTAGCATACAATGCGTACGTAGCCTTGGCTGGCACATTAATTTTGCCCTGCACCCAGCCGTTGCCATTTTTGAGTGCTTTTTTGGTAGTCTAATCAATTTCAAGAATGTCAATACTAGAGTTGTTAAACAGTATTTCACTCACAATTATATGAAGGAGGACTCCTTTTACTTGATATGCCGGTTGTGTTCAATAGAAAACAGTGTGAAACAGTGACCATTTCCGTTTCCACCTTCCGGTCCAAAAAAGGCGGAACACGGAACGGAACGGAAGAACCCAAAACGCCGAAAACCAGAATTCGGAACACGGGAACGGAAATTCCGCACACCCCTGCTCCTTTACAACACAACGAATATTGAATACACTTCATTTCTACCTTAAAAAACGAGAAATAACGAACGCGAACAATGAGAAAACGTAAAACACAACGGCGCTTATAACGAAAACATCCCGAAAAAAGACGTCGCATACGAATAACATATGTCAAATTCCTTCCATCCCAGATGTTACCAATTCACCGATCCTGGAGGAATGGCTTGGCTTGGTAGGCATGGGCTGAAAACTCGCGAGAAACTACGCGAAACACAATGATGCGATTAACGAAAATCGCAAAAAACGACGACGCGAAAAACGGAGAAGTGGTGAAACGCGACGACGCAAATAACGAAGAAATCGCGAAAAACGAATACGCGAACGAATAACATGCGTCAAATTCCTTCCATCCCAAACGTTACCAATTCACCGACCCTGAATGAGTTGCCTGGCTTGACAGGCCTGGGCTGGAAGTTCGCGAAAAACCACACAAAAACGAAAAACGCAAAAAACGACGACGCGAACGAATAACAAAATATTGCCACAAATTTACAAATAAACAGTACTCTAGACTGTCGTTATCACTGAGCATACGAATCTATACGAATCGTGTCGTGATCTCTGCCCTCACCCAGATTCGACAGGCTATCTCGTTCGAGGAATTGTAGAGAACCGGCCCCGACAAGATAAGACCCCAACTGTGCTGACGCTCTGACGCCGAGCCGCCGGGTCTCGACCCTTTCGACCTACAGATCTACCGATCCCTTGACCGAACGCCAATCCAAGAGGATAAAAGGACGCCGACCTGCGAAGCCAGTAGCCGACACCTAGCGCTCCCCTCCCTACTCCCTCGCAACGGCGCCATGATCTCAGGTAGAGTTTAGTTCAGGAGCCCGTATTGACTTAACGTGTTGCTTTATTTGTCCACCTTGTTGTATATAATTGTTCGTCCTTTATTGTGTGTTGATTAATAAAGATTAATTACCAAGTTTGAAGCGTTCCCGCGACCGGTACCAGTCGGACTATGTGTTCTTGTGGTATCTGTTACGCTCAAGAGTCGGTTAAAAGCAAGGACGAAGGAAGCTCCAACAACCACGCGTTCTACTTCTCCTCGGGATGTCTCTTCGGGATGTTGTGGAGGCGATTTGAGTGCGCATTTGGCTATACAGTGAGTTGCGGTGGCCCCGCCGATACACAAGTCAACGCTTTATCCTTCCCAGACAACTCTGGTACCAATTTATCAAACCCGGAGGAGGGAAGGATTGGTTGGCAAAGAAAATGCGAGGAACCTTGCATCGAACGCACGCGACAGCCGGCACCTCCTCCGACTGCGCTACATGTGCCCATCAACATAAAAACATAAACAAAAAATAAACAATTGGGTATTTAGAGCTTGTGAAGTGCCGGAATATATTTTTGACATCTCTTGGATACGACGAAATTTCTGTTTTGTCATCTTTTCCAAAAACTTGGAAAAAAACTATGTATGTAGGCAACTCGCGTCTGTATTGCACACAATCAGGTGGGACACTGAACTCCAAGTTCTACAGTCTTTGTACGGATAGGTATAAAGATGCGTTACTCCGAGTTGCCATTCGGTTGGGTAGGAGCTCTTTATTCATCTCAGCAAGGCACATTTGCAAAAGTAGTTCACATAGTTTGTTCTCAGACTGAGCAGCATCCTTTCTTTATATCTAATCTACCGCTTCCTTCTTGGATTCCCTCATGAACTCCCCGACAGTAGATTAACATATACTAAAAAGGATCCCTCGAGAGCGACCTAGAAGTTTCGACACGGTAAGAGGACGTCAGCTCTTGCTGAACAAATTTTCAAAACCCCTCAGCTTGTTGCACATAGTCCAACTTTATATTGCATAACTACGATTTGGTCAAAATATGCTTTTTCCAAACAAAGAACATTTGTCGAGGAACTAGATCATGGAGTACAGCTGAAATATATTCCTCTATTTCTTTTATAGGTTAGTGGTTCAGCAACGAATCATCGATATCTCAAACATCTGGCTAATTTATGGCGTCATCACTTGGGTTTCGCCTTTATCTGTTCCTATGCGTGATCTTTTTTACCGAAGAAGACTATTCATTATTTCCAGCTTCTCAACTTTTAGTTATAGGCACCTCGTATCAGTTCACTGCTGAGCTTTTAGGCAGTCCCATTCCAACGTATGTCTCATTCCTTTTTATTGAAATGCTCTCTATAAAGAGGAATCCAGGAGAGACAGGAATGATATAAAACTATAACACAACAAACACTAACACTCATAAGGAAAAGAGGCTGCTAAATATCTACGCACAGAGAATTTCTTTTATTGTAGTGCATTAGAAAGAGTAATTGGATTCCGGGAGGAAGGTAACCTTACTAACCAGTTGTAGGGTGGCTACTCCTACTCTAACTGAAAAATTTATTAGGTTGTAAGGAAAGTTCGGGTTTAGGGCGTGTGTAGCGCAGTCGGAGGAGGCGCGACTGTCGCGTGCACCCGATACCAGGTTCCTGGTTCGGATTTCCCGCCCAGGCCAACCAAGCCTTCCATCCCTCCGGGGTCGGTGAATTGGTACCAGACTTGTCTGGGAAGGATAGAGCGCTGACTTGTTCATCGGCTGGTCACCGCAAGTCATTGTATGGCCAAATACGCATTCATGTCGCCTCCACGACATCCAGTAGAAGTACAATGCGCTGGCGCATCCCAGAAGGGATTGAGTAGCGCCGTCTTTTATCCTTTATCCTTTAAGGAAAGTTCTGTCAGTTTCGTGATATAAATACGTACTAAGTTTTGATCCCTAACCACCCACCTAATAATTTGCACTTTTTGGAAAGCACAAGACTTGCTCTTTGCAACAACATTTTTTTCCCAAGAATTCCTGACATCCTTGGAATACTACAACATCTTTTTTTGAAGCATATGTACTACTGTTTTTCGTACATCCAAACTTTATGAGCTCTAACTTGGTCAAAACTTAAATGATGCAAATGCTATTGTAGCAACTGAAAGAAAAAGGTTCTGACACATTTGCTTAAGCCTGGAGCGGCTGGTAGAGAGGCTATATGTTGTTACAGGATGTTTTGTTGCGATCAAAACTCTGGATCAAACAGCGCCGGTGGTGTAAGGCGAACATCGCTGCCCGGAAAGCAGAAGATGCGGGTTCGAGTCCCGCCTGGCGCAAGAGTTTTGATCGCAACAAAACATCCTGAAAGAAAAAGGCTTATTGAAGAGGAGAAAACTTCTTACTGCCAGATTCCTGCAATTGTTGGAGGATTAGACTGTTTAGAAAAGAAATGAGAGCCTGAGAGACACACGTTAGTTGAACATAGCTGTTGAAGCAAAGCAGTTAGCGATGAGCAACAGTAGTTCATTTAGATAGCTAAAGATGTAGGCTTCTAAAATATCGGTATTGCTCACCGTTTCAAGAGACCTGAAACTGAACAAAATGCGCATCAGTTGGATACCGCATTTCCTCACCCATGCACCGCAGCCGGCTCGCGCGAACAGTAGTCGCGCATCTCTCAGAACGAATCACGTGAACGTAGTCCTTAATAAATTCTCTGTTTTATGCAGAGAAGGAACATTTTAGATCAGGTACTACCGTTTTGATGAGTGCCGACCTATTTATTAGCCTCCACGTATCTTTTTCAAGCCTGTTTTGCCCAACTGAAGTCATCCGAAGCGGACTGGAAATCCACAGTCGGACTGGTCCGTTGTTTCGTTTTTAAATAAACTCAAAATGCTATCAGTCGATCCTACAGGACATCTAGAGAAAGCGTGTGCTAAACTGAAGCTGTTAAGTTTAAAGCCTATGGATGGCAGTTATTCAATGCATCCTGCATGACGACCTGTCTGCACATGTTTAAAGGATCGGTGTGTAAAAGTCTAACAAATCCTAGATCAAGAATCATTGTCATGCAATATAATCACCAAACCTAGTCCTAACCGAGTGCTTTTTGAGGGACATCCGGATGCCTTCATTAAAGAAGCAATGCTTGTGAAACAACATGATGTCGAATTCACCTTCGCTGGTTCTAAACGCCATAATTCACCAGATTTTTAAGAGAATGCGATCACCTGATATTGTCAGAATGGCAGTGGAGAGGTGCATATAATGGTTTTTAGTTCGAGTGAATAGCTGCTTTATGAGCGGAGTTATGACTTTCTGAATAATGGCCTCAAAATCTGACAGAACTTTCCTTACAACCTAATAGCTCGTACCGTTGTCCTCGACTGAGAGAAGAACAAATTGTATTAACCTCCTCTGGTTACTGAGGGACCACAGTATAAAGTTGACTGCCGGCTGTTCCTTATAAGGCTTATGAACATCGACCAATTTTCTTCTGGACACTAGACTTGACTGTTCGAAGTAATTGTTCGTGATAACCGCCCTTGGAATCTTGCCGTAAAGAAAGCCACCATGGCTTATTACACGTTTCCTAACAAAGGTGCTCAGGATTTTTTTCACGTAATCTTAAATTCCGATCGAACTCTGGAATAGCTTTGCCGAGATTCGAGCCATAAGGCTCCATGGGACTAAACTCGTGCTCTTCGGCTGTCACAAGAAGAGTGTGTTAATGCTGTCAAGGACGATACTGCGAAGAACTTTTACGCTGTAATACAGCGGTGGTTCAGGGGATGAGAGAGCGAGTACAAGAGATGAGACAACAGCTTATTGTAAGGCCAACTGGTCTACGTACAGGTGAGAAGGGCGCTGAGGTGCCTCCGCTGTGTGACAGCGTCACATTTTTTCCTCCAGAGTCTCCAGGCATCATCGCAGACGATAGACGACGACAAGAGCCTTCGGCACTATTGTACTTTCACAACTCCACGGGTCGAGGAGAGGTCGAAAAAATTCGCCAACTTCGGCTAAGGGGGTTGTTTGGGGTGCTGATCACGAATCTGAGATCCGTTTTTCGTTTTACGCTGGAGTACGGTAGGTTACGGTAGGTGCGGGTGACAAAGGCTGCCAAGGTCATGGTCAACCTACCGTACTCCAGCGTAAAACGATCAACGGATGTCAGATTCGTGATCAGTACCCCAAATAACCCCCTAGACGAACTTTGAGCGAAAATTTTTTTCGACCTCTCTTCGACCCGTGGAGTTGTGAAAGTACAATAATCCCAAGCCTTCAGCTTTTAGAATTCTCTTCACTTCTCCGCTCCGAAATTGCGCATGGTCTTGTGGTGCTTCTCGAGTGGCCCGGCGCGGAGGAGAACACAGGACTACGCAAGGAAAGGAAATTAGGGGTCGAACTTACCCGTTCTACGATATAGTACCGGTGTGCATCAGGCACCAGCCCGCTTAGTACCGAATTTTCTTCTGATCCTTCTTCCGCTATTCTTAAAAAGTTTCCGCACATCTCTAATTGGAAGGAGACTCCCTGCCCGATTAAGAAAACCATTTCGTGACATCCGGCCATTCTCCGCTGTCATTAAAGGTTGCCGGCTCGGCGCAATCGCGCTCCATCGCGAAAGGCTTTTTGGACTACGGTGTCGCCAGCGCAAGAAGTTGGGATGTTGTGCAACGAAGGGCTGGGGCGATGCACTCCCTTCTTCCATTTGTGCTGCGTCTAGTTCTTTGGCCGCCTATTCTACATGTCCTAGTTATCAGTGCTCCCTACTGGATTCATGTTACAGAGCCGTCTCGAGAACTGGTCACGATGAGCAACATCCCTGCGCCGAACGCATCCAACAGCGACAACAAAGCGAAAAGAGGCACCTATAACAACAGAAATAACCAGAGAAGGGGTCCGCCACCGAGCAATGCCAATGGGACGTCAAGTAGAGGCGCACCTTCGAACAGGAGCAATCAGTCGAGCAGAGCAGGGAGGGGCTCTACAAGCTACGCGAATCAAGGTACATTTCCGGTTTTTGTTTCTGTTTGGGTACGCATACAGTTGAGCCGAAACTGGAGAGCTATAGGGCACGTACGTGCGATGTTTTGCCCATTGGTCTACAGTGCTCGAAAACAAAGCTTATTTTTGGGTTTACTGGCCGTTATTTATTTATTTATTTATTTATTTATTTATTGTGCATGGAGAACCAATTCAGATACGATTCAAATGAAAAGCAATTCAAATACGGTTAATAAACAGCATGTAAAGCAACAATAAACAAAACAATTTGAAGTCATCAAAGGGATAAACTAAGAAGCGTTCTGGAGATACCTGTCAACAAGTTTTTTGTACTGCCTCAAGGAGCTAGCTCTGAGATCTTCAGAAACTCTGAATTCTGAGTTACTTTCATGGTTCTTCTTGAAAATTCAGCATATTTTGTTGGTAAGCGCTCCAAAATATATAGGTGGTTAAATAAGAAGCATTATGTCCGACAAAGAAAAGTTTCCAGTGAATTTTCAAAAATTTATCTACTAGCTACGTCATATACTGGGAGGGCGACAACCTCGGGTTCAACTTCAATTAATTCAGTGCGGTTCTCGGTCAGGTGGACGAACCTTCACCCCCTCCGGAGTCATCGAATTGATGCTAACCTTGCCTGGAAGTGACAAAAGAATAACAAAGATAACCAAAAGACTAAACGCTGTCAAAGTGACCTAACACTTGGTTTCTTTTGATTGGGAAAGAATCTGTTAGCACAATCAGCATCATGCCTTTAAGGTAGAGACGAGTCATGAGCGCCATGAGCGAACAATTGTGTATTCTCCACCAGTCGTACTATATAACTGTGATCGTATCTTCGAAACATCTAATTCATGTTCTACGTGATTGAAACGCGAACTTTGGCCAATCCTGACATTCGTTGCTGTGTCGTCTACAAGACGCTCTTCCTAGGATCGCGTTTTCAAACCATTACCGTAATAACAATCGTTGCTGGACCAGTATGTCTTGTGTAAATGCTAGCATCATGCCTAGTCAGTGATGGGGCTACAGAACTACAAAACTAGGAGTTTCCATACGGTTTGAAGTGGCTATAGGTAGAAGATTCTGAGTCGAGATGCTATCCGACGGTTTTACAATTGTATTGCGTGGATTTAAGTGGATCGCCATAACACTTCAGTGCTAGTATGTGTCCGAATTCTGTAAACCATAGAGGCAAAACTGTTTATTATTTATTTATTTATTACAAGGCACGGATAACAATCACATGCGGTAAGATTCTAACAATAACAAACAAAAAATAAGCCTAACGAAACCTTAGCGCAATTAAACGTTTAAAAGAGGATAGAGACATATTAACAATGTTCTCGTTCTCCGAAAGCAAGGTGTTGAGCTCCCTGATGCTCCTGTGAATGAGGAAGCTTGACCTTACTTTTGACCTTGCAAGTGGCAGGTAAAGTCGGAGATGCCCTCTTCTGTCAGTTGTCAAAGGGGTGCCAAAAAATCCAACTGGATCAATGGAAAGCCTTCCTGTCAGGACTTTGAACAACATAACTAAATCTGCTCGCTTTCGTCTAGTCTCAAGGCTAGACAACCCGAGCATTTTGGCCCTGTCAGACCCACTCGGAATATTGTCGTAATTTAGACCACGACACTTTAGAAAAAGCTTACGGGTAAAGTTATTCTGAACACTTTCAAGGAGTTTTATGTCCTTCTTTTGACAGGGACTGAAAACTGAGACACCACATTCAACAATGGGCCTTACGTAAGATTTGTAGGCTCTCAGAAAAGAAGGTTGATCTTTGGTTATCAGCACCTTGAACAAGTTATAAATTCGGTAGTTAGCCTTCTTAACAAGTGCTTTATAATGATGCTCAAAGTTTAGGTTACTCGAGAAATGGAACCCTAAATCTCGTGCACTTGTAAGTTGCTCTAAAATTGACCCGTTGAGTGTGTATGTTGGACGGTGACTTTGAGATTTAGATTGAATCACAAGACAATGCGATTTTTCAGCCGAAAGGGGTAGTTCCCAGGTGCTTGCCCAATTCTCTACAAAATTTATAGCCGCTTGGACATGACAGGAGCTTTCTAGATTGTCGACTTCTCTATAGATCTTTATATCATCCGCGTACATTTTACAAGAAACTCCAAACCTTTGAACTGAATCAGGAATCTCATACGTGTACAAAAGAAAAAGTAAAGGCGATAGTACTCCACCCTGTGGAACACCACTGGGGGCAGAATAAACCGATGAATACTCTCCTCCTACTCTGACTTGATAGGTTCTGCCCGTAAGAAAACTCTTTATCCAGTCTACAATCATAGGATGTATGCCTACCCTTCCCATCTTGTACAATAGTTTTTCTGTAGGAACCTTGTCGAAGGCTTTAGAAAAGTCAAAAAATACAATATCTGTGCGTTTTCTACGGTCCATAGATTTAGTCCACTCGTTTAGAGCAGAAAGAACAGCTGTTTCCACCGAGCGTTGTTTCAGGAAACCAAACTGGACCTTAGAGATGATGTTATGCTCTTCAATATGACCCAGCATGTGTTTCTTTACAATCTTTTCAAAAGCTCTAACGAATACAGAGGTTATACTGACAGGTCGGTAATTACCCGGTTGATTGAATGGTGGCTTTTTGCGAATTGGCGTAATAAAGGCATGTTTCCACCTTGTAGGAACCTCAGCTCTCATATAGCTCGAATTGAAGATTAGTTCTAATGGATAAGCAATACAATCCGCAACTTGTTTGATAAACGTTAATGGTAGATGATCCGGGGACGTTGAGAAAGACTTAGGCCATTTAGTTAATATGTCGAAAATCTCCTCTTTATGAAACCACAGCGTAGGCCCCATTTGGGGGAAGCTAGGTAATGCATTGTCCTGGGATGCAAAAAACGCGGAACTACTGCAAGCGGATTGGTTAAAGACCTTCTGAAACTCAGTTGCAAGAAGGTTAGCTTTACCACGAGCTGAGGAAATAGAAACACCCTCTTCATTCCTTAGATTTGGAATAAAGTTATCATTTTCTGTACGAGAGGCAATATACCTATAGAAAGCTGTCTTGTCCTTTGAGAAAATGGATTTCTTTTCAGTATAAAGATTGTACCGTAAAAGGGCTTTGTCAAATTTTCTGCTGAAAAATAGATACTCAGCCCAATCTTCATTCAGGGCGGAATGAGTAGCCTTGTTCCATAAAGTAGTTTGACGACGCTTCATTCTAGCAAGGTAATCTGGAACGATCTGGCGATTTGGATCAACTAACCTCCTTGGCACATATAAATCTATAACATAGTGTAGGATAAAAAGCAGTGTTTCATACATTTCTTCGACATCGTTTAAAGCGCCAAATGTGCCAACCCAGTCAATGTTAGTTAAGTGTTCCCTAATTTTGCTATAATCAGCCTTTTTGAAATCTCTTATCCATGTCGAACTAACTGTCGGTTGATCTCTGCTACAAATAATTTTAAAAGTAATTGCAGCGTGGTCACTATTTCCCAGTGGGGCACCCACAGCTACATCATGCACCAATTTAGGGGAGTTACATAGCACGAGATCAAGCACAGAGTTTCTTCTAGTAGGTTTATGCACTGCTTGCTGGAAGCCGTGGATATCGAAGAGATCTCGAAATAATTTGGAGCTTACGCCAGGGTTAGCCGAAGACAGGTCAGGAAGGTTGAAGTCTCCTAAAAGAACACATGGACCACTAAAAATGCAAAAGTCGCTTATGGCTTTAACAAGGTTGACGGACGAACTTGTGTTACAGCTCGGAGCTCTGTAAAGGACAATGAAACGGCAAGGTTGTGTATCTATTTCGATATCACAGATTAAAATTTCATATGCCTCATTGACAGATTCACAAAAAACTACTTCGTAGGAGAAGGAACACTTTATGAGCAACATGACACCACCACCTTTTTTTTCAAGCCTATCGCACCTAATGCCAACGTATTTGCTATTGGCTATACCTAGGAGAGGGCCTAAATCATTAATAGATGTAAGCCAAATTTCAGTTAAGACTACAATATCATAGCTATTTTGACAAAGGCTAAAAACCAAAGAATTACAATTTTAGACAACTGACCTAATATTTGAAAGAAGACACAAGATCGGGATACGTGCAGTCCTTGGAGAACTCATCAGTTTCCCAGGGAACTGTTGAGCTCTGACTGTAGCGTATCCTGGGTAAGGTCAAGTTGATGGGCTTCAGACTGCGATTCCCTCCCCACCGGTACTGCGTGACTGGAAACGCTAGTCTGACCCATCCTGGTAAGACGTTCCGCACGCCTACGATCCCTCTCCTCCCTTGATAAGGAAGGGCGTAGGTAGATACCCTTACATAGAGGGAAGAACCGCAAGCGAGGAGCCCGCCTTACCGCCTCTCTTTGGAATTTAGATGCAGGGAGCACAACTTTAATAAGTCGCGGACGATTCTGATTGGGTTTACCCATCCGATAAACTGCGGTAGGAAAGCACTCAATATCTAAATAGTCAAGAAGTTGCCTGACACATGACACGTCATGGGAAATCCTTAGAGATGCTCTATTATCAGAAGACTCAGGGAGATTAGACAAAACAATCGATCTTTTCATTTCGATCTCAGATTCCGATGCATGAAACGCTTCAGAAGCATACCTAGGTGCACCATTTACGTTGGAAGCAACGGAATTGTTCAACTGTTGCTTGAGCAGCAAATTTTCTTCTTTAAGGTGACGTATCTCCGCGAGTAGATCGCTGTTTGTCTTGATCAACTCCTTCATTTCGTTCCGGGTCTCATTTAGAAGTTCGAAGACTAGCGCGATGTACGGTGGCAAGTCATCCTTCGTTGCCATATCGCGCAAGCGGTCGGCTGCTGATTCCTCGTTCTTGCCATTCGTTTTTGTGGAGGATCGCGTGACTCTCCTCACCGGAACAGTGGACGCACGAGCCGACGGCATGGATGAATAAAGAAGAACAACACGTCAACCTGACCGCAGAACTGAGAAAAAAATATACCTCTGAAGGTGGCGATTGGTTTGTAAAATTAGTCCTCGCCACAAGGACACTCGTCGAAGAAGTCGATAGTCGTAGTAATACACGATCGCGAAGCAGACGAACTGCGAAGATACGTTGATATGGTAGTTTGGTTATAGGAGAGAAACCAAACACCACCGCTCAAGACGACCGCACGATCAAGAGTGATGTCGTGATCTACGGGGATGTACCTGCATTGAAGCAGTGCTCCCGTTTAGACATCCCTTTTGTAGCTCATCGACTTCGAAAACTGTTGGTAATATAGGGGGATAGTCGCCTCGAACAACAACACGTCATGGTCAAGAATTCGCTCTTCTGCATTTGCAAATGGTATTTACATACCAATCGTCTAAACATTGCCATACATACGGCGAGCACATGGCGTGACCTCAGCATCAAAAACATCGCGAGATTTTCTTTTTCTTCGTATTCAGATTTAGCTATAGGAATTCGCTACAGCGTAGAGGCAAACATTTGGTGACCGTTCAAGCAGTGCAACTTCTGACTTGGGACATATTGGATGTTGTTGCAACACCAAATAATAGGGTCTCGTATAATACGTGGTCTTGAACAGCTTTCATTTAATAGGTGCTGATTTTCAGACTCAAGCTCTCGAAGCTTGCAGCAGCTTTCTCGCGAGGAACGAGGCCAAAATCTACAATTCCGCAACATCAACATGCAGAAGTACGAGCAAATGATCGGCTCCGCAAAGGTTCGTCTACCAGGGTCCTCGCTGTTGAGTGGCAAGTCTGATCGTCTGCCTGCAGGACAATTTCGCCGACATTCCGCAGAGTGGCGGTCCAGTTGACGAATGCACGATATGCTGCAAGCCGAGCGATCTGTTCGGCCTGGGCTCGTGTCGTCATCCGATCTGCATCGAATGCGCCGTTCGGATAAGAGTGCTGTCAAGCAGCAATCAGTGCCCTGTCTGCAGAGCAAGCATGGACACGGTGAGTTCTCTTTCGAGGAATGGTACAGAGGCGTAATTGAGAATAGGGTCTCCGACATTCCTTCACAATATTTTCACATCGACTGAGATTACGACTTCTTATGCCGCTTTAGTTCGTATCAGTTCGGCTTTTGCCTTCACTAGATGAATTGATTCTCTACGCTGAGATCTCATTTTTTCAGCCATAGGTTATCAGATCTGAGTCTTCGTGGCGGAAGCCAAAACTAAAGTGGTTTTCATTTCTTCAAAATAATCTGAACTCATTGCTGGGTGAATTTGATACTCTTAGCTGGAACTAGTTTCTCGGCAACCCCAGGTGAAGCATAAATTACATGCCTATCAGCAGTAGCGGTAATAAACTGTACGATTAATTTTGTGCTTGAAAGTTTCCCAAAAATAGGCGCAAATAGGGTCGGGGACGGGGCACCATGTAGGACAGCCCTATGTGCTTTTAGAAACCAATTTTTTTGCAGCAATGGTGTGTTCTACCCCTGTAGTGAACTGAAGTAGGTCGTTATGATGTAGCTATAGACGTACACTTGCCGTCCTACCAAGGAGAGGAGTACACCTATTGAGTAGGAGGTGACCTTTCCCCGACCCTATTTGCGCCCAAAAATATTCCTCCTCTGATTTTTTAACTGTCAAATTCTTTTTTGCTGTCATATATTCCATTAGCTCTTCTTTTTAGCTATGGCTTGCTTTTGTCTCGAAAGGCCTGGATACGATGTCTCTCTCGTTTCCATTACTAAACCATCCCGATGAGAAACGATTCGGTATTCGCTTCGAAAATTCTAACGTCGTTGCTCGTTACGACAAGTATCTGGCCCATGTGTGCAAGATCTGCAAAAGGTAGGTCATGGAAGGCATTCATTGCTGGAGCTCACCTGTTAGGTCGCATTGGTAGTTTCTAACCAAGCCCTTTTTAGTTCCAACGGTGAACGCTTGGAATTTCCTACATTTGCGGCGTTGCGGCATCACATGTCAAGTGCTCATGAACTGACGTACTGCCACATCTGCACGGAGCACATAGTTTTGTTTTCACGGTTAGTTTTTCTGTACAGCTGTATTTGGTTCCTCTTCCAGTAATATCCACTCAATATTTATTTATATATTTATTCCACTAGGTGCGCTCTAATCGAACGACACAAACCATATAGCAGTAACAGAAATACAGTACAATGCTTATCTTGATCCTCTTCGTCGAATTAATTTTAAAAATTCAATTGAACGAAAAAATTCGTAGCAGATCAAGCTCATTGTTGTTAATATGAAGAGAGGCAGAATGGATGAAACCAAGGTGAATACGAGGATTATTTCGGTGCATATATGATTATTGTACACTCCTGTGACGATGTTCTGAATGACTGTTCCTTACTTTTGTGATGACGGTTGGAAGCGGTGTTTTACATGAAGTGCGGACAAAGAAAGGAATAAGGAGCAAGAAGATCTGAGTGCATATAAAAGTCAAGGTATAATGAGGAATCGCGCTGACGACTTCATAGACTGGTGTAGGCGTAGACATTGCAGATAATTTGGATAGGGAAATGCTATGTAGTAAACTGTTCTGGTGAAAGTTTTCTGAACTTTTTCCAATAGCAGCAGGTGTACATCGTAAATTATAAATGTATATGGTATTATGTCCCGTTATAATGGTTCTGGACATGCTTGGTATCATTTCTATCTAAGATCTGCAAGATATGTTCACAACTCGGCAAAGTTCAGTGGTTTACGAGGGTGCTATGAGGACACAACACTCCAATTAGTTTTTTCTCCGTGTTAAACTGTTGGCCTCTGCATCGCCAACAGGCTTTTCAGGTGATGTATACTTTTGCCCTATGAGCTATCACGTTTTACGACATGAACTTTTGCTCTATCTTGTTCTGCTGAATGTGCAGATCCAACTTCATTGGTAACCCAGAGGTCTCATTCTCGGTGAATAGTCGTCATTTCTAGCTTATGCTACAAATGAACCATGATTTAAAAGGGAAGTGATCCATGTAAAAATTCTTTGCGTTTTTAATGAAATTGATAAGGTTATCAAAAGGAATAGTAATAGGAACATCATGAAGTTGCGTAGTCGTAGTCGGAAGGCAGGAATTACGGAGCTGTAAAACTAGCTAGAAACTAGGTTCAAGCGATTGCTGGCTAAGGTTTCGTAGTACTCTCCGCTACCGAGCCCATGTTGGCGCGAAATCTCTTCTTGAAGGAAGTACCCATAAATATCCGACAAATTGCATATCAACCTAATATATTAAAGCTCGTGCGGCAAACCGTTGATTGTAGTGTGTTTTCTCTTTGGTGGTGCACTAGCGTTCTTTCTGCGTAGTGTGTTTTCTCTTTGGTGGTGCACTAGCGTTCTTTCTGCGAAGTTGTCTTTTCATGAAGATACTTTAATCGAGTGTGACAAGAAAGCAGCCTCGAGGCAACCGAGGCAGTCCTTTCTGCATTTGGTCCTGAAATTAGCTAGGGAAATCTCAGTCAGGCGCCCAAACATGAAGTAATAGGCCAAGAAGCCTTCGCCAAGCAATGAAGCGCTGAAGAAGGAAAGGAAGCCATTTTGTGCAAGTTGGATCGTAGCTAGTCTCAGTAGGATTGCCATCATTCCATTGTCCATCGAATTACATTTCAACTTAGCACCTAATAGTAACACATCGATCTGCTTAAAGCTACACGTTTCAGAGAAAGAAAGACGTATTCCCGAGATGCTCTCCAACGTCATATTCGGAACGGAGATAGGGACGACAAGAGTTTAAAAGGTTAATGAATTCTGGTTACTTAATTTCAACTTTTATTGAAAACGACAAGACCCAGAAGGGTAAGGCCGTTCTCAAAACCTGGGTGAAGTTACTGCATCGTCTACCGCTCTCCATTTTCGTTTATTCAAGGCCATCCATCATGCTTGTTCTGTGACCAGCGGTTCTTTGACGAGGAATTTCGCTATCGACATCTTCGAAAAGAACATTTCTTCTGTCAATTCTGTGAGAGCGAAGGGAAGCACATGAATGTATTCTTCAAGTAAGTGCATAGCAATTTAGCCTCTCATTATGACTGTACGTTTTAATTCAAAATGTCCGTTTTGAAGGGATCATGCTGAACTGTTGGGACATTACAAGGACAACCATTTCCTGTGCGACGTTGAGGAATGTAGGGCTATGGGGATCGCTTTCTCCAATCCCATGGATCTTAATCTCCACAGGGTATGTTCCTTTTACGATAAACGAGACAAACATTCAATGCTGGCTGGGCTGGCTGGGTTTGAGTTGATTTGGTGATAAACAAATAGGCTTTCAGTTTATGAAGGCATTAAAAGCCTTTTTTCAAATGTATGCGAGTGAGATTGTCTTGATATGAGAAGATCCCAACTGAATATTTGGGAATCGAACATGGCTCGTCAAATTCGGCCTTCCTGTAGTCGGTTACATGCCAGTTTTCTGCAAAACATGTCAAGCATGTTATCAATAAATTAATGGGTGGTATTTATTATCGGAAAACGACTTAGATATGTTTCTTGAGACAGGTGATCAAGTAGTACCGACGAGTAGTCTTTTTAGTCATTTTAATTTCTTTGTAATACTGTTTTTTGTTGAATAACAGCTCATGTCTTGATTTTGTTTTTAATGCTTGTCTTTTACAAATGTAATAATCTAATGACATTAATGATGTTGAGCATCACACAAATTTGCTTCATTCTTTAAAGAAATCAATAAAGAGCGTGCTCTGTATGCAAACGATTGGTTCTAGGATTCGGTTAGCAGGAGTAGATAATCTTCTCGAGGTTCCCCTCGCTCTTGAAGGCACAATGCTATACTTAGAGGTCCTCCTTTAGTTATAACGTGTTTGATATATCCATACTAAACATTATAAGAGCCGTAGATCGAATCTCGTCTTACTCGCATTTTATTTTTGAATGTTCAAGGGGAAGGAACTTTGAAGGGTAAAAAGAGAAAATTGAACAAATTCTATTGTGTTTTATTCTTCAGTCGAAGGAGCACGCTGGTCGACGTGCTGCGGTACCCATCGATTTCCAGTTCAATGACCGTCAACTTGCGGGGCCTTCAAGGTAGCTTTGTTGTGTGCTGCATATTCCGTGCTCGTTTTTCAGCTTCATTTCCAGGACAAGGAGAGACGGCGGTCCTCCAGCTGCTCAGAATGCACCAGCACCGCGTCGTGAAAAGATAGCTGTTGTCCAGCAAGAACAGCCACAACAGCCTAGACGGTAGTCTGCTATCAGTTTTCATCCCTTGCTTCTAATTAGGCTATTTCCTCCTTCTTATAGGCCACCGGAAGAGTTCGTTGTCGTGCCGTCAGCACAGAGCCGAAGGCAGGCAATCCGATATAACATTGGTCCTGCTTTCGCACCTCAGAATGAAGACTTTCCAAGCCTTGGAAATGCAAGATCGGATCCGGCCATAAATGTTTGTGGCGCTTTGGTTTTGGCACGTTCTATTGAAACGTTTAGAGTAACCCTTTCGGAATTTCAGAGTTTGCGTCCTGATAACTTCCCGCGACTGAATCGGGTCAATCAGCCAGGTGCGGCAACGAACAGTGCTTCGAGATCCACAAATTCTTCACTGGATGCATACTCTGGAGCGCTTCCTTCGTCCTCTCAAAGGCCCAAACAACAGCAGTAAGTCTCGTAGTGACAAGATTAGCAGTGCTCGCAGTATGACATTTTGTAAAAGGTGTAAGAATGATAGCGGACTTTAATCAATCTCTTGGTGTGCCACGCACTCAACGTTTGCCGCCTATTGTGGCAGAAGTTTGAGTGTCCACTGGGCTTGTACAACGTCTCCCAGTAGGCAGCTATTGAACAAACTAGTGATTAGTCCTTTCGAAAGTCTCCTAGCAGTTTGCCGAGACAGAAGTAATGGAAAACTAGTGAGCTGTCTAGGGTCCCCGTAATGTGAACTTTGAATGGTGGTGCGCGTGTGAGTCGACACCTCCTTCGTCTGCGCTTTGTGGACCCTCAGTAATTTTGCGATGGCAAGTGCTTCGACTCATCCTCGCCCTGATTCCAGGAAGCACACACTAATTGAGATTCGAAGTTAACCATAAAAAATAACGTTAGGTTGGAATGGTTGCTGGCAGAGGCATTCTGGTCCGAGCAATGCATTAAGCTTAGCTTGATCTTCGCGATCATTTCAAATGAGCCCCTATTTGGATACGAAAGGAGCTCATGGATTGTGAATAGAGAGATGTGATTAGAGTGAATAGTCGTGAATTGCATTAAGACGAAGTTGTCGAGCATCTGCGTTAGTTTTCGCCTTCCCAGCATCTCTGAGGAGGCTGCTAAGCGTGCGAGCCGGTGCATGCTCCTACTTCAGGGTCAATTGCGTTGATAGTTTATAACCAACTTCTACTGCTATATGAGTATATTTTTGCTTCTCAAATGATACCATCTGCTCTTGAACTGCGCCAGCTCTTATCTCTACAGCGATATTTGCCATTACACAACTACTCATTGTGCTCGTACGGATTAATAGAGATGAAGTGCTTAAAAGAGGAATATGGGAGTTCGGACGGTTTATTTTAGTTGTAGTATGATGACGACTGTCGCGTGCACCTCGACCTCGAATTGATTAAAGGTTTGGATTCGGCTCAGGTAGATGTAGTCCTGTGTTCTTCTAGGATCGCTTAGCTTGTTCCAGACCTGTCTAGGAAGTATAGACACTACTCGCAAGGCAACTGTCTTTTCTAAGCCAGTTCGTGGGCCGAACGAGCGCTCAAATCACCTTCGAGATATCACGCTACTTTACTTCATTCTGGACGTGGGACCGAGACTACGTATAAAACAACGTAACACCTTGAACAACGTTGAAATAGAATGTATGGCGCACCCAGCAGTCCCGAGGACCCCATTTTCTATGACTATTCCAAGGCAGTTCTTTTTCAGTGTTTATATCCAGCTTTTCTTAGGCCAGCACAACCAGTGGACGAATTCCCCTCGTTGCCAGCGTCCAGAGTTCAGGGTACATCAAATACGGCTTGGAACAACAAGAAGGGAAAGGTTATTTGCATTGTCTCCGTTTTGAATGACTGTGATATCTTTTGATTGACTTGGAATGGGTTTCCTTTTCTTCACTGTCCTACTGAGGGTGTGTGTTTTAGTCCGCGATTGTTGGCTGTAAGATGCCGACGACTTCCAAAGCACCACCGCAGCCAGATATTTGGCCAGACAGACCTGTTACAACACCAGCAAGGGAGATTCCACCCGAAGATTGGAAAGAGGTAGAGTACAGTTTCAGCTGTTTTATGTTGTTTTCTATTGTGGTAGGCTTAATGCGTTTTAATTTAACTAAATGGAAATCTCTCATGGTGCTCGCCTCTTGGTCACCATTAAGCATTTTGAAGTTCGGTTCATATTTGGCCCAGTAAATTGGCAGTGTTTTGCAACAAGAGGTTGTCATTCTGTTATTAGCGAATTACTATGAGCGTTTGCATATGCAGGTGACGATTTAACGAGTCCTATCTTCTCGTTTTTATGCAAAGAAAGTGGTATTTGTTTTGTGCTGCGCTGTTCTAAATTCGAAGACAATTGTGATACTCGAGAATATGGCACATTGTGAACAGCTTCAGAGCGGAAGTCATTTCTGTCAGCGTTTAGTGGAGAGAGGATGGCAGAGTAGTTTTTATACGTTATACGCTAATAGATACTGGGCTCAACAAAGCATGGGAAAGAGATTGATAAGTTTGATTTCGAGCTAGATTGATTAGCTGAGCGAAAGAAGGTAACGGTCCATGTTGTTGGAGGTCTTCTCCGAGGGTGCTTGAATTCCCTCGCAATCCACTCTAGTGCCCTTTCGTCCATCGGTCGTCTTGTTTCATGGTATGACTGAAACATAAGCGTTTACCCTTCCACAAGCCATCCACTGGGTCATGAGGATGACACATTTTTCTCATTTGGAGCTGCCAAGTCAAGCTTGATGTTGAGTTCGCCGGTCGCACTTCAGAAGACATCGCTCCACTACTCTGCGCGTGGTCCTTATCGTCTTCGATGTTTCAGCAGTATCGGCTCACGCCCTCTTCCCCACCAGCGTGACGGGCGCATGGGGGAACTGTCGATTCCAAGTCTCCTTGAGAGGTTCGATGCAGCTCATGCGGCTCTTCATTTTTCTTCCAGCTCGTTTTCGTGCCCTCTATCGAAGGTTCGAGACACGTGTAACACATGGAAGGCGACGACTCTCCATCAGTGAATTGAACGCTCTCGAATTGAATCCCCTCTTCCTCGCAGTAGACTTCCTTATTGACTGTGTCGTCGCTCGGTTCTCATCCTTTGCGGTTCGTCGTATAGCTCTCATCACGCCTCTGTTTCAATAGCAAAATTCGACGTCAGAGTTTGACGTCACCAGGAAAACGAAGATTTCGGTGACTTCTTTCATCCACCCGTATCCCTTTTTCCCAGTCAAGTGATTTGATTGCCTAATGCAACGCTACAGAAAATAGTTTCTGTAATACAGTGACTCCCTGTTGCGCTCTTTGCCAATGGCGTCATCAGAGGACGGTGAGACACCTACGTTGCTGTTGTGCTCACTTAACAGGAAAGTTGATGATCTCAAAAATGGGCATTCTTCATCAGTCGGTACGACCTCACCTGGTGTAGGCATTGTTTGTTGAATGTTCTGTTACCATTAGGAGAGCCTAATGCCAGCCCAGTTCTGTTTTTCCTTTTCGATTTGGATCCTGCTGTGTAATACCTGGAAGATGTTTGTTTACGTTCAGGTTCCTGCTAAACCGCGGAAGGTGGACAAGAAGGCACGACGGGTGCAGGAGAAAGCCCCAGAGAACGGTGATCACAGTGCTCCTTCTGAAGTACAGGAGTCGAGCGGTTCGTCGCTTTCCAACTCAACTGGTGACCGTGTAGATGCGCCTTCCACAGCTCCGACTAGTGGTTTGTCCAAAGTGACAGGATATTTGCCTCCAGTGAGGGAAAGAAGGAAAAACATCGAGAGTAAGAAATCTCCTGAGCCGGATGCGGATACCAAGCCGAAGGAAGCAGTGCCCACTGAACACGTGGCGCCAGCGAACGAGACAACCTCAAAGATCAACGATCACTTAGCTGAAGTCGAGAAGTTCGTGGAAGATTCCGCTGCGAGTGAGGCCCAGTCGAGCGAAGCTGAGCCTCAGAAGTCTTCAATTTTTGACTGGGTGAGTCACCTTTCATTGACCGATGAAGCTATCGTGCGCACATGAGCATGTTCAGTCAGTTTTATACTGCTCGGAGTGGTAGAAATGACGGACAGGCAGTGGAAACGAAGTGTCTAGCACCTCGGCGCAGTCTGGTTTATCCTAGTGGATCCTCGGCTGATTTAGATTACCACGGCACCCTCTTCGCTGTTGTCTAACCTCTCCCTAGCGAATCTGCTAGGGCCGAGGGAGACTGAAAGGAAGCCGCAGCCGATGCCACCGCCATCATCTGCTCCCAACTATGGGTCAGTGATGCAGCCTCGAACGCAGGTTACTCCAGTTGCCCATTCAAAGCAGGCTGCTCCAGTGACTTACCCAACACCGACTTTCGTGAGTTGTCGCTTCATCTGTTACATATATGATATGGTTCGCCTGGCGTTTATACCTACATTTATATAACATCGAGTCAAACTGGACACTCTTCTAGTTATGCCGAACAGCTTCAACATCTATATGAACGACTCATATCAAATTAAGGAGACGACGGTTTTTGTTTAAAAAAATAGCTTTGAGTTTCCAGGAAGATTTCGTAGCCATCCAACCAGAATGTCCAGGAGTGCACACCTATCAATGTACATTTAAAACTTACAGTACTTTAGGTTCTGAAATGTGTGGACGTTCCTTAATGTGCAAGAGACAATTTCCGGTTTTCTCGCATAAACAGATTGAGACATGCACATGGAGGTCCCTAAAATCAGAGAAGTCAACTGCTGACCAGTCATTAATGTAGTCGATGCAGTCAGCAGTTATGGAGGATGGTTGCACTATAAGACCGTGAGCTTCGATATTCGACCTCCTCCAGCTTGTGTAATATTCCTTGCCTCATCTAATGATACTTAATCATAATAGTCTTTCATCTTTCAAAAGGATTTTTATACACATGTAGAAACTATGCAGAACCGATTCTAGAATGAAAATAGAGAGAGAGAAAACAATAGGTTTTGGATAATCTTTAGTGCAGCTTTAGTGTGCCTAAAATGCATAAATAGACGAAAATGATTAAAAAATGCGTGGCCTCGTACTTGGACCTAAAACCGATCTTCTTATCTCCTGTAATCATTTTGGATTCCTAAAAGGAAGGTCCATCGAGACCGCCTCTCTCACAGCACTGAATGACTGGACAAAGCTGTAGAGGAAAAGAAGCGTACAGGTGTTATATCTTTCGACCTTTCTAAGGCCTTTGATAGAGTTCCACTGATGAAACTTCTGCAAAAACTGAAAATGGTTGGCGTTCACGACATGATTGTAGGCTGGATACGAGATTTTCTCTCAGGAAGGACATACCAAGTGAAAGTAGAGGGATAGTATTCCAGTGTCTTTAAAAACGTTCAGCGGAGTGCCGCAAGGAGGGGTGCTTTCCCGTTTGCTGTTTCTGATGTTTGCAAAATGTACGCCGTTGACATTAGGATTTACAAGACCATTGAGAAGACAGACGATACCATTTCTATTCAAGCAGCGGTGAGCTAGATAGATTCCTGAGCTGAAAGATGGGAACTACCTTTGGCAGCAGAAAAATCGCACTGTTTCATTACTGGGGAGAATCGCGCCAGTGGCAACCCTGCATATAAACTGAGAGGTGTCACTTTGCAGTCAGTAAATGAAGTTCGTGACCTAGGTTTCTTGATATCTAGGGACTTAAGGTTTGATCTGCACTACAAATCATTGCTTAAAAAGGGTAACTATCGCATCTAGAACCTTTCTAAGACCTTAAGAAGCAGAGATCCTCATGTTCTTCTTCGAGCATATAAGACATTTGTAAGGCCCATCGTAGAGTGCGGAACCACCATTTTCAACCCTTCAACGAAAAAAGACATCAGACTTCTGGAGGGCGTTCAAAGCAGCTTTACTCGTAAGCTTATGATGAGATGCTACGGCATCAGTTACTACCATATACCAAATAGTGCTGAGAGAGCCAGAATGTTGTCTTTACCAAGTCTTCACAGTAGAAGGAAAATATTCGATGTTCTTATGTTTTTCAAAATACTCACAGCAAGGTTTCTATTAGCCCACTCCGCTTTTTCGGTTCATCTTTGACAAGAAATAAAAGGGGCAGACTCAGACTCTATGTTGCGGTTGTAAAGTCGCGAGCCAGAACAACCTTCTTTACCTATAGGAGTATAATGGAGTTCAACCTTGTTTTGAATGCAAATCAAGATGCCTTGGGTCTATCTCTGCGTGGTTTCAAGAATCTACTGTTGCGTTTGCAATGAATCTCATCGGATGTTTTTTTGACTCTTTTTATTGTACTTTATTGTCACTCCGTGGATGTTTTTTTTACAATCTACTTCTACGTGTGGCTGCGGCCCATGTCTTCAATAAATAAATCTGTGATGCGCATGAGTGCGACAGCGCCATATGACAATTTCCGTTTAGCACTTAATTTCACGGTGGAAATCCGGTTTCTGTTAGAATTCCAGGCCACTCTAGGTGCTACATTGCACTGTCGCTTAAATCTAAAAGCTGGCTCATTCAGGACGCTATTTATCCGAAAAAAACTGAAGGTGCTGTGTGTTTCAGGACGACGCACCACCGCCAGGATTCAACACAGCTCGTCCTGCCGTTAATGATCTGCTGGCCGGTCCACCTCCTGGCTTCGAAAGCGCCTATCCTGAGGATCTAGCAGCACCTCCGGGACTCGCGCCACCTCCGTCGACTTGTCAACCACTGTTTTCCATGGCTCCGCTCTTGTCGCATGCGGATCTCGCTGCGAACCCTAGTTCTGCGTCGCAGAATAAACGGATTACCGACAGCGATGGCTGGGAGGTACGGGGACCTAAGCAGTGGGACAAGCGGAATGGCGAGAGGGATGGCTGGGAGGTACCGGGACCTAAGCAGTGGGACTAGGTCCTTTCTTGTTTTCCGGGCTTTAGGGTGATCAACTTAGTTGCTAACCGGGCAGTGGGCTCCTCGTAACATTCGAAGGTTGATTGTGGCTTTCGATTTATGTCGCTGGTTTTCATCCAGCTGTGTTGTCAACCTGTACCCTTCGCTGCTCACTGTACATAGGATCCGACGCCAATTGGGGGAATTCGGAACCGTCTTCATTTCAAACCCCGGGAATAAATGGCTTATGTAGGCAATGGTGTTTTCGAAAGGCCAAGCTTGGGATGTTTCTGATGGGAGGCAATCGTTAGTCCCGACTCGGATGCGGACTGACGATGCCGACAGTGCCTGTGGTACCAATTAGCGTCGACCCGCACCGTGCCACCCTCCGCTCCTCGACGATCTCCAAGGCAGCCCTCACCGCCGTGCGATGGTGACCTAGCCGAGCACGGGAGCCTGCAGATCGACCGCGAGCCCACTGAGGCCGAACTTCAAGATCGACCAGATTTACAGTTACAGCGGATAACCCATTTAGAGGGTTTACAAAGGCGGCGTTAAGAGTCGTACTGGTGCGAGTCCTACACACTTTCATGTCAGAATTTCGAGCTCTACCTGATGGGCTGTATAAGAACGCTTAAAAATTCCTCTGTAGAGATATTTTGACCCAGGCTTCCAGCTAAAGGCTTCACGAACAATTAGGCACGAATTTCGTAGACTTTATAATGAAAATTTTATGGTCTGCCTTAAGGGCTGTACAATAATGCCTAAAAATTTTCTATTTGAGACATTTTGGTGAAAGCCTCCGAATAAAGACTGCACGAACAATGCAAAAAATCTTCCCCAGGGCACAGATTTGGAGGCGAAATGATTACTGATGCTTGAAAAAACGGTGCCTCCTCAGAAGTTTTTCTTCATTCATGAAGAATGCAACTTTATTTTGCTGGCATGTCACTGGAAGAACAATTTGATATGTTGTGTGATAAAATTCAACTACCATGAATTTTTACTCTTACCTATTTAATGTTAGTTTCGAGAAATATCGTGCTGGGTATCACAAAGGTTCATAAAGATGTCGAGGATCTTAGAAAAAAACCTGAGAAATACTATGAAAAAACCAGAACAGGACTCTCCTAATAAGGGTCTCTACTAAATGGATTGTTCGTGCAGCCTTTACCTGGAGCCAAAGGCTTCACGAACAAAATTGTTCGTGAAGCCTTTGGCTCGAAGCCTGCGTCAAAAAATTTCTATAGAGGAATTTTTAAGTGTTCTTGTACAGCCCATCAGATAGAGCTCGAAATTCTGACATGAAAGTGTGTAGGACTCGCACCAGTACGACTCTTTGCACTGCCTCTGTAAACCCTTCAAATAAGTTATCCGCTGTAGCTGTAAATCTGGTCGATCTTGATGTTCGGCCTCAGTGGGGTCGCGGTCGATCTACAGGCTCCCGTGCTCGGCTAGGTCACCATCGCATGGCGGCGAGGGCTGTCTTGGAGATCATCGTGAAGCGGCGGGTGGCACGGTGCGAGTCGACGCTAATTGGCACCACAGGCACTGTCGGCATCGTTTGTGCGCATCCCGAATCGGGACTAACGACTATCACCCGTTTCTGAAAGGGTTGATTTCTGCCATGCCGGATTTTCAGATGATTTAGATTTAACTGATTTTGATTGGAATTCGTATATTCTATCGCGATCGGATACCCTATACCAGACCCGGAGAAAAATAAATTATCTGGATCATCCGAAAATCCGTTTTAGAGGAAATCGCCCCTATCTGAACCACCCTATGATCCGAGCTTTTCAAAAGCGCCATTATCTGCATGACCCATTTACCCGGGGTTTCAAAAAAGTGACGAATCCGAATTATACGAATTGGCATCGGTTTCAGTGTATACTGCTCACCGACGTCTAGACATGAGTGGTGTTACGTCAGGATTTCAGGTGCTTTCCTCTCTCCCTCCGTACATCGTTGCCTTTCCCTTCCATGTCGTGGGTGTAGGTTTCTGTGGTGCGTCAAGCTTATCGACTGTAGCGACCCAGATTTTTCCCTGAAGGGGTTCGTAGTTTGTGGCTGTTCCTTTCTGCTACTAGTGTATTACTGGGTGGTCCGGTACAACTTTTCGGTCAGGGGTGTGTGACGGTTCCTTAAGGTGAATGCAATGCCTTTACAATGTGATTGAAAATAGGTTACTCAGCATTAATGCTTATTGTCCAAAAGTAGGCCATTGATTGGTGAGTCCTTGTTGCATGTACTAAGTAGATTCGTTTGTGTGTCTCAAATTATTGATAGGAAAGAATTCTATTGCTTAATGTGTTGCTCTACGTTAATAAATCCGTAGATGGATATTCTAAGCAAATGCATTTACAGTGTTGTTGTACTTCTTTATGACAGCTGAGGATCAGCGTGAGCGAACTGGCAATACATCCATTTACAGGGTAGGTAGGAAGTATGGACCCCAATATATCGTTGGTAGTCCATGAGAATGAACTTCTTTTTCACGAAGATTTTAAGTAGGCTTGGTACAGCAGGTCCTATGTATCTTTGCACAAATGCCACAACGATTGAGTCAGAAGCTGGATAGGCCAGAATCCATCCTATTCGTGGACCGAGAACTGAGGCGTGGATTGAATGGCGGCTCAGTGTCAACGAAAGGGATCAACTTGGCCGCAAGAAGAATTGTGACACACTACAAGCAGCGACAACACACGAACGCTCCAAAAAGGAGGCCAACTTTGAACTCAACGAGTGCGTAGTCTTGAAGGAGGGGACAAATGGCCTCCAGCCTGCGTAGGGCGTGGTACAGTGCTCACATTTCAATGCGCCTAGACTATCATAAAGCCGTGGCTATACCCTCGCCTTGTAAGGGAACCACCTCGTGTACGCCACTGCAGAGAGATGTTTTCTTCCTTGTTCCAGTGCCTCTAACGGCTCGAACGAGAGGCCCGCTGACTCAGGCGCTCTCGCGTCCTTCTTATACTCGCAGATCTTCCTCGCTCGAGGGACACGAAGAGCGTCATATAGGTCGTTCAGGGCTTTCACGAAGAAGTCCGACCAACACGTTGGTGGGCGTCCTGGTGTTCTCTTGACATCCCGCGGAATCCAGTCGGTGACGGCTTTCGTCCAGCGGGTGTCTGCGAAGCGCATTACGTGGCCGGCCCACCTAATTTTCGACAACTTGGCCCACGCGACAGCGTCTCTGATCTTCGAACGTCGGCGAAGCTCGGAACTCCGGAGGTCTTCTCTGACTTGCATGAGTTGTGTCACTCCGAGCATCGTCCTCTCGATTCCACGCTGCGCGACGCTGATCGCGTGTTCATCTTGCTTTCGTATGGTCCAGGTCTCTGAGACGTATGTTAGGGCAGGAAGAACGGTAGAGTCGAATAGGTGGGCACGGAGTCGGACGTTCTTCGTCTTCTTGGCGACCTCTTCGACGCTCTTGAAAGCTCTCCAAGCCGCTCGTTTCCTCCTGCTCAGCTTTGGCGCTAGGTCCTTGGCCATATTGAGTTCGCGACCCAGATACACGTAGCTGGAGCATCGGAGATGTTCGTTCCTTTGAGCGAGAATGGGGCATCAGAAACTTGCCCGTTCCTCATGAGCATCGTCTTCGACAGATTCAGCTGCAGTCCAACGTTCCCACATACACGATCGAATCGAAGTCAGCCAACATTTGCTCCGCCTGGCTATGCTCGGTGTTGTGAGCACGATGTCGTCAGCGAAGCGGAGGTGGTACAGTTGCCGGCCGTCGACCTTCACTCCCATGTCTTCCCATTCTAGTTCGCGCATGACGTTTTCGAGGGTGGCACTGAAGAGCTTCGGAGGATATACCGAAGGGGATATGCTATCCCACTGCCGAACCCCTCTCTTCACGTCGATGACGACGTCGTTGTCGAATGGTGAGATTTTGGTCGTGAATCCAGGCTCTGATTTACTGAGTAGGAACGCCCTGAATGAACAGGGCTTCGACGACCGCTTCAGTTTCGAGTCGAATGCCTTCTTCAGGTCCATGAACGTAAGGCACAGCGGCAGATTGTACGCTTCTTCACCGACGAGATGGCGTGTCGGATCTCGGAAGGGAGAACAGAGTGGATGACACATCCATCCTGCGGAAGATGGCATGGGGGCATGTGGACGTGGCTATGGAAGAGATCGGAGTAGAAGTCGTGGACGACCTTCTACATGGTCCTTCTGGAAGAGGTGACGGTTCCGTCAGCGACGTCGGAGAGCGGTCATCTTGGTTTTGAAGTTTGTGAAGCTCCAGCGGGCATTGCGGATGCTCAACCCTGCCTCTGCAGCTTCATCCAACACTTCCGCCCTTCTCTCCTTAAGATCTTCCTTTATCGCCGCTCTGCATAGCTTCGCAAGCTCGGACGTCAGCTGGTAGTTGCTTCACGCTCGTGCTACGCTACGCTACTCCACGCTGGCGTATCAGCTCGAGAGTTTCCAGAAACCGACCATTTGGTGGTCTTGAAGCTCTCGGCTCCCTTAGCACAATCGCGGAGTGATGCACGAAGCGGTCGTATTCTTCGTCAATGTTGTGCATGACGACATCTTCCCAAGAGCCGGCAAGAGAGGTGTAGAGGTACTAGTTGATGGTCATTCTGGGGCTCTTCTTCCTGAACTTTGCGACCTTCTCTCTTTGACGCGGAAAGCGGAACCTCGCGCGAAGGAGGCTGTGGTCCTATCCCAGCTTGGGGACAACGGAGACGTCGGTCAGGCAATACTTGCGATTGAAGATGATGTGGTCGATCTCGTTGTGGAACTGGCCACCGGGGGATTCCCAGGTCCATCGTAAAGAGGGAGGCTTCTGGAACTGTGAGTTTCCATGGATGGTCTTGGTCGACATGATAAACTCAGACAGCCTTTCACCTTGCTCGTTCCACTCCAAACCGTGGGTTCCGATGTGAAGTTCTTTCGGCGACCTTCGTGGCCCGATCTTGGCGTTGAATTCTCCGACGATCACCTTGTAGAAGGCGTGATCTTCCTTATAGAACTTCTCGAGTTCCACGTAGAAGCTTCGACCTCGTCATCCTAGTCCTCAATTTGCGCAGCCTGGTTAGGCCCTGAGATTTTAGCAGCCTCCCCGTACTCATCGTTCCAGTCGCTGCAGAAACAGGACTCTTCCGTGGTCAGGGGAATGAGACGTTTTAGCGCTGCTGTTTGACTGGAATACACGCGGATAGCTAGTCAGGATCTCTCATCTTGCGGTCGAGGAATTTCGGGCAGCCAACTAGATTGCACTCCCTAGGGGATGAGGCGAGAGTTTCAGGAGGCCTCGATTCATCTTACGATGTACTCCCAACACACTGAGCGAAAGCTTTCGGCTAGACACGTGCAACATGCAATACATACACACACGCTATCACGCCCACTTACTCTGCGCATGAATATGCCACGCCCACACGGGAGGGTTGGGGCGAGGAGAACTTAGAAAGTCGCGCGGCAGATGTGGTGTGTTGTGCCACGCTCAGGATGTCCACTGTTTTCGAACAGCTTAAAAGCCACATGCTCAACTGCTAGAGTGGGTTCGGTTTCAATCAACCGATGAAAATTATTTGATTTTAATTTTAACGGGGGGACCTAACCAAAGTGTCTGCATCTGTTCTAATTGTGAACGATTTTGTGCTCCTGCATGAACGGTAGCTTCATTTTTCGATGCTTTACATACATCTGTACAGCATGAACCCTCCTGGACTTTGTGGGATTTCAAATTTTATATCGCGACCGACTTAAGCACACTGCGTCAGAGGAAGGAAGAAAGAAGATGTCCGTAGATTTTTCAGTGCTCTGTGTCCTCGCTACTTAAGGATGAGGACAAAGAATAAAGGTAGGAGTTAGTCAAACATTTTGCTGGATGCGCCACGCATTGCGCATCTACGTACGGCATGTCGTAGAGACAATTCGAATGCGTATTTGGCACACGGGCACATGTAGCGCAGTCGAAGGAGGTGCCTGCTGTCGCGTGAACCCGATATCAGGTTTTTGGTTCGGATTTCAACCAAGTCTTTCATTCTTTCGAAGTCGGTGAATTAGTACCCGATTTATCTGGGAAGGATGAAGCGCTGACGTGTTCATTGGCTGGTCCCGCAAGTCATTGTGCCAAATATGCATTCAAATCGCCTGATGCGCATTCTATTTTACGACCTGCCACGCATTCTACTTCACGGAATCCCCCAGAAGTAGAAAGTGTGGCACGTCCTAAAAGGGATTGAGTAGCGCAGTTATTTATCGCTGACTTTTATCCTTTATTTGGTACAACATACAATGATTTGTGGTGGCCAGTCGATGGACATCTCAGTGCTTCATCCTTCGCAGATTAGTCTAGGAAGGATACGGGGAATTTTTGATTCTTGATTTGGAGGAATAAAAGGCTTGTTTGGTTTCAGCGGGAAATCCGAACCGTGAACCTTGAATTGGAGTGCACGCGGTAGCAGTTTGCTACACGAATCGTTGGACATTTCCGAATAAGGATAAAAACTCGTGAAAATTTTTGTTGATGAAAGCCCAGTGTCTTAACCCGAGGTTTTGATTGACAATGGAGCGAGCCTCCGTGTCGGCAGGACTCACCTGTTTGCCACTCACTCGATGAAACCAATAAATTGGCAGAATGCTTAACTTGAAGGAAAGTAACGACCTTGTGCTGCAACGTCTGGCCAGCGCAGCTCATCGTATGGCTCAAACAAAAACGCAAATTATTTCTACAATAGCACGTAGAAGTAGACTGCGTGGCGCATCGCACAAAGAGATTCGTTGAGGTCGCTCCTTACCCTCCTTACCCTTTTTAGCTCCCTTGTGCTTGAACTGTTCAAGAGGTCCGAAGAGTTTGGCGCACTAAGGACCTTTATATAAGGCCCGTTTTACATAGACGCAAATTGTGTGGTGAATTCTGGAAGGTTGTAATCTTATACTTTATGCGCGTGTAACTCAGTTGGAGGTATCGGCTGTCGCGTGCACCCGATACCAGCCAGGTTCCTGGTTCGGATTTCCCGTTCAGGGCAACCAAGCCTTCCATCCCTCTGGAGTCGTTGAATTTGTACCAGACTTGTTTACGAAAGCTAAAGCGCTGACATTGTCATCATCTGGCCACAGACACTCGCTGTATCAGTCAAGCACACCCATTCAAATGACCCCACGACCTGTAGAAGTAGAATGGGTGGCGCATCCCGAAAGGCGTTGAGTAACGCTGTCCTTTATCCTTTATTCTTTTTAATCTTACACATTGCTCTTTTGAAGAGCAAAGAGCAAAATGAAATCAACTAGGGCTTTATGGACAGGATCCCTGTAAGGCAAAGAAATGCATAATTATAGAAATACATGTACTCAGTGGCCAATCCCTCTCCTCATTAAATGCCTCATATTGCATTTCAGTTCTAATAAAGCCGGTACAGATTCCAAGCTTCATGACCGGTCGGAAAACCAATTAGACGTTAGTTGTTTGAATATGTCATTCAGTCTTATGGTGTATTATGGTGTGTTCTTATGCTACAACTTGTAGGTCTAAAGCCAGTCTTAGTACACATTCCCAATCCCTTTGGAAGAGAGAACGACTGAGTTCACTTTCAAGCAAAGGCTCAGGTTCACGTTTTTTATGAGTTCCCCGGAGAAATTCCGCAACTATAAAAGCAAAGAGGAGATAGCCAGAGAATAGCGGAAGGCCGGAAAGATGGAAACTGACGACTAGCATCATTACCTGACAGTATTAGACAGATCGAAGCTTCTAATATTGTTCAGGTAAGACGCGAGTCCGACAGAATGCACGTCGAGTGGGATGAGTTTGTGTCAACAGTGGAACATCGACCGTTGCAGTGCAGCGGTCCGGTGGCGAGGCGAAGTTCTGAAGACTGGAGCAGATGCTGAGCATTGGAGCGGCTCTACTAAGCGGAAGCGTGATGCCGTTGCCCAAGCTTCAGGGCCGCTCACGATGTAGGCACACAGAAGACGATGTTACGATGTGACCGCGACGACCCGCCCCCACAGAAATATGCAAACACTCAGAGCGTTACCGTACAGGACTCACAAGGAAATGCGGTTCATTTCTGAGGAGCGGAGCAGTGGCTGGAGACCACTCTTCAGATGGGGTGGTTGTTGTTGGGAAGAGCGTCACGGAATTTTCTCCGGCTCTAATCAGTGCTTCATCGCTCGCACAGCAGCGCGGTATCCTGCGAATTCTTATTCGGAAGCCTTCAGGCCTCGGGAAATGGAGGTGCTGGTTCGATGACCTTATGATGGACACGCGAAGCGTTCTGGCGGATGACAGGCACGATTCAGAAGTTGCTAGTCATTCGATGCTCTCTGGAAGAGCTGCCGAATCAGCGGTGCTAAGTAGTGATAATCAGGGATGAGAGCGAGGGGAAGGTGTCAATGTGGATCGTTATCAGCTTCAGTAGCAACCCGACATGAGCGTTTTATGACGCTGACAGACCAATCGCTCAATTCCCACGCTGCCATCGATCGTGCGTCTGATGGCTCTTGAATCCATTCGCTGCTGGGGCGTTTCATCTGAACGTCTCTGCGGGCTCCGTCACCACAACGACACCATCGTAGCTGGCAGGACTAGAAGCGCTTGATGCGTTTCATTCTTCTGTGCAGTGGAGGATTGTGCCTTAGACTAAGACGCGTCTGATAACCTTTGAGAGCGCATTATCCAGATTTCCGTCGCCTAGAAGCTTTGACCAGGAGGAAGGAGCAGATGGAGAAGCTGAGATCTCGTACTGTCGCTGATAGCCGCCTAATGAAACCAGTCAATTTATTCTATTGAATGCACATGACAGTTGGACGATTCGCAAAGAAACTGTGGAACAACCCTTCAATTAACGAGACCTGTTCAATATTTTCTGCCCACCAAGCGCCGTTTATGTCAGTGTAATGGCTGGCTAATACCGGCTTCTACTTTCTAAAATAAAACTAGAAAAGAGAGAAAGGCCTTATGGTTAGAGGATAAGTCTGTTTGTTACAGGTCGTAAGCTATTTTTAATGTTTGTCTACTGAACATTTGATAATAAATAATTAAACTAAAAGCATTGCTAAGTGCTTAGACATTGCGAGTGGTTTTTCAGGATTCCTAAAAATAAATATAACAAATATAGTGAAAGCCTAACAATTTTGATGGATAGCTCAATAAGTCTACATCCGTAATCAAGCGCGTCACATCAAGAATTTTTGGAATGTATTATCTGAGCAATTTTAAAAAATGTTATCAGTGTTTGAATGGTCATCCAGTTTTTACCCTTTTGGCATACCCTAAAGAGCAGAAGAGCGAAAACCTAACGGTGGATCTAAAACTGAGGTCGGCCATTAGTTGCTCCGTGTGTCGCATGTTCAAACGTTACTGAAAATGCCAGTTTCATAATGCTTTGCCACTGAAAATTACATACTTTTCATTTTTGCGCCTTCTTTTTTTAGAGCTTGATTTAAATACGCAATTTTATTGACACAAAACTGCATACAAGAAGATGAGGTGGGAAAGTATACCAAGACAAACCTGAGAATTGGGCAGCCACAAGTTCTGGGACACTCTTCCGAAAGTAATCTTGCGTACGCGAAAATATCAATTAAAATGTGGTTTTAAAGGGCCATGGTTCAAAACTCGTGCATATTTATAGGTTAAAGCTTATTGGACGGCTCTTACATTGTAGAGATTGCGACCAGGGATGTGCGGAAATTCTTCTGAGAACAGCGGAACACGAAATGGGGAACGGAAGAGCTTAAAAATGGGCGGAAACCGGAATACGAAAGGCGGAAACGGAAATGACTCAAAACTCATTACTCCGTCCAATTTCTCATAAATACACATATATCTATAACGGTAGTAATAACTGAGCTGTCGTTAACGAATTTAGGATGCGGGCAAGGTAGCATGTGAGTGTTTTCCAGCAACATATGACAATAAAAAATCCATGTATTCAAATCATTATTAAGATTAATTTTCAAATATTACCGAATCGAAGTCAATGTAGAATCCTTCTGTAAATGGAAAGAAAGTATTTTAAACACAATGAACCCAGTTGAAGAGTAAAATGCCAGAGATTTCGCCACTCATAACACTTAACCGGTCTTATTGAATGTCTCAGATCCATCCCAATTGGAGGGGGGGGGGGCAGCGCTAAGGTTACGGTTGCATTCAGCATCCCACGAAACGACACCGAATCTCTGAGCTCGTATGGGTACCATAGTATCATTTGATAGCAACTGAAGCTCTAGACCAAACTCAAAGGAGGGAGTGGAGAGGCAAGATACCGTATACCTTCCTCCTACTAGGATGGAGCCAGTGTCCCCTATGGAAGCCATTGCTAGGAATATAAGTGTGCTGATTTAGAATTGGTGTTCTAAACCAGGCCTATGATTATACGGAAAAACGATAAGCGATATTCCAGACAAGCAATTTGATTTTTGATTCAAACACTTGTGAAGCCCCTGTGGCTCTACACTATTAGGTAGTTCACCGTTTCAAGAAAAGGAAAAGAATCCAATTTGGTCCTCACACTGTCTCGACATCTGGGGCCGGATTCACCAATGACTTACAGCAATTTAGCGGAGGAAATACAGCCGAAGTTCCTGGATGCGATTTTCTCCGGTAAATTGCTATAAATGGTTGATGGATCTGGCCGCAGGATGCACCACCGATTGAAACCAACATAACAACAACAAAAGCGACCCGCAGTTCATCTCTTTCTTCAGCTTTTATTTTGTGTTCATGAGGTGAACGAAGGCAATGCAAAACAATCAATGCATGATGAGTCATCATTTCAGTTCCGTCTTACGGCCCAAAAGAGAGCGGAACCCGGAATGAAACAGAAGGACTAAAAACGAAAGAAAACCGGAATTCACGGAAACGAAAATTCCGCACATCCCTGATTGCGACACACGGGGCCGTGTGCGGCGAGAGCAACCCTGCGTTTGCTTCCCTTCTCTTCAAAAACATTGCAGCTTACGGTTTCTAATGAAGTAAGATTTAAAACATCCTTCATACGGTGACATGATTTCTCTGAAACAACCTGCATAACCCAGCTAGAATGCTCTGTTACAATGTCTGCTTCTCCTTTAGCTGGCATTGCCCGCATCAGTCGAGATTTCTCTTCATAGATTGCGTTATGTTTGTCACCTCATTGCTTTTAGGGATGCACGTTGTGACTCGTGACTTCCAAATCCGACATCGCTTGCAGTTAGATAGTGTAGATGCAGTGTAAGGTGTTGGGCGGCGAGAATCGCTTGATCAGTGCTTTGCTCGGTCGAGGTATATAGCACGAGACATCGAGCACTTTGCGATCCTCCTGGACGAATCGACCACTGCACTCCACAACCTCCACCTGAGCTTTCAGGGTTGAGAAACATAAAATCTCTCTGCCACTGGTTATGCCTTCCAGTAGCAGTGTTTAAGTTACTGTGCCATAGCGTGGTAGCACACAAGCAGGAGGTGCCGGTTGTCGCGAGCACCCGTTTCCATGTGCGTGATTGGAATTTCCGCCCAGACCAACCAAGGCCTTCCACCCCCGGGTCGGTAAAACGATACCAGACTCGTCTGGGGAACAATTGAACTTGTTTCATGACAGAAGCAAAACGGAGCAAAAGTCTTTTTCGTAGTGGAAGCTTCAAGTGCTGAGCTGGAAAAAGAGGTACACCTCAAACATGAAAGAACTATGCAAGGCATGCGACCTTCGTTGGAAAATGCTGAAAGCAAGCCACATCTGTTCTTCTATACTTTGTGCTAGAGTTCAAGTAGCCAAGGGTGTTGTCTTCAAGTTACACTTTCTCGCATTCGAAAAAAGGCGGTCACCTGAGACGTCATCAAGCATCGGTCGGCGACTGGAAAACCGCGTTT
This sequence comes from Heligmosomoides polygyrus polygyrus, assembly GCA_947396885.1. Classification (NCBI taxonomy): domain Eukaryota; kingdom Metazoa; phylum Nematoda; class Chromadorea; order Rhabditida; family Heligmosomidae; genus Heligmosomoides; species Heligmosomoides polygyrus. The sequence goes on from OX377202.1 coordinate 82,133,986, forward strand.
CTTTACATCTGTGGAAGAAGAGCAAGTGTTCTTGACAAAGGTTATAATGACATACGATAGTGTACTAGGCTAATGCAACAACAAATGGGAGCTGTGAAATAGGTAAATAAGAACTAGCCCGATGGGGCATTGGAGGCATGCTCCTCCTTTTGAATTATTTTCAGGTTATGGCGATCTATTGTCAAAGTCGTGCAGCCGTTGCGAGTAAATCATAGTGTGCATTTGGAAACACGAAAAAATGAATTAAAATCTTCTCTGCTGAACATAAATCAAAGTGCGCTTTCATTGTATCAGCGTACCTCACATCAGCCTGAAGTTGCCTTCACAAAAATGACATAAATTAGGCTCGATGTCCTACTTCATTCTGGGGATTTTCCAGGTTTGACAGTAAAACTCTGTTAAATGCCAACTTGTTAGAGAACAAAACGCCACAAATTCTACTTTTTCGCAATGTCGCGGATGTGATTTGATTGTTTTGGGCTTATACAATGAGTTGCGATGGTCAGCCTATAAACATGTTTGTGTCTTATCTCAAACAAATACGGTCAATCCATTGAAATTGGAGGTATGGAAGGTTTGATTGGACTGAGCGGTAAACCGGATCCTAGAACATGGAATCGGGTGCATGCGTGCGCCGGCGCCTCATCCGACTGCTCTAGCACGCGACCGTTAACCTTATGTGATGAGCTTCTCTTCTGTAATAGCTGTGAGGTGGTCAGCAGATCATATTGCCTCCTTCTTGAGATGACAGCTCCCAGTTGCTTTATGGAAATTATGTAGGTGGGTTTGGTTCAACGGTTCACTCTGCTCATGGAAGTGCCTGTGTCTGCTAGGTCCACAAGATTGATGCCAGTAGTGTTAAGCATTCAGAATGACATCCAAGTTTTTTGCAGCTCCGAACTTTTGTGTGAGGAGGAGAGAGAAGAGGTGCAGACTGGCGACGAAAGGAACATCTCTTCATACGGGACGTCGGAGCGCTCAAACGGAGAATTAGGACGGTTAAGTCGCCGCTCAAGTAGTGTAAGTAGCGACCGAGCAAACACACCTCGTCTTGTAGCTCGCCGGATCGGGCGTACAAATAAGGTCAACAGCTCGCCCTCTTATAATCACAGGCAACTCTGGTCAAACACGCCGACAGTGACAGTGGCTGGCTGCACAGAGCAGCGCTGCAGCTGCCGATTGGTACACTGCGCATCATAGTTACAGCTCCATACCGAAGTTGGGCAGCAGCAATCTTCTCCTAAACTTTTGAAATCTTCTGTTACAGCCAACACACTTGCCGTATACGAGAACCCCAGTACGATACTTTGGCGAAGCTCAGATATTTAGTATTTTTAGACCTTTCCAGCAGCGTGTTTCAACTCTGCCACAATTATGGAACCACTTAAGAGATCCCGTTGAAGTAAAAGGCTTCGAACAGTTGTAGCGTAAAGTTCTTTGTGTCTATAAAATATCAGAGTTTCGCTCCGTTTCATTAAGATATCATCTAATAGCGCGTTTTGTTGAGAAGAATAGTACCGTTTGAGCCATTAATTCTGTCTGGGTGCAGATTCATCAACGACTTACAGCAATAAAAGGTGAAAATACTGCCGAAATTCCTGATAGCACGGCTTATCAAGAAGCGATATCGCGGAATGTTTCGCTATATCGCCTGATAAGCCGCGCTATCAGGAATTTCGGCAATGTTTTCACGGTTAGATTGCTTTAAGTCGCTGATGAATCTGGCCCCTGTTTACACCTTTGCAAACCCTACATAGTAACCATATGAGTACGACCAAGACAAGGGTTGAAGATTAGATGGGAAGGACTTCGACAGTAATGACAAGATGGCCTACTGCGCAATGGGTCACGACTGCGTCTAGTCCAGAAATCGGTGTGCTTATGTTAGCAGGGTGCTTTTGTAGGAAACTGAAAAGCAGCAGCAAAACAGTCCTAGAAAATCAGTAATCTTTCTCCGGCAGTGTATCAGATTCGTAATTGCATAGTCACCCTTAGGCTCTCCACTTGGAAACTTCCCTACAAATTTGTGCGAGTTCTGCTGCGACTACCGATCCGAGTGCAAGTCGCCACATGTTTCCGTCGACAATAATCAGCTCCAGCATCTACCAGGATTTATTCTAAAAGATTCTCCGTTGACTCAGGGGCTTCGAGTAGGGCGAAAGTTTGTTTTTCAGCAGGACTGGGTGTCGGGACACGGATCAAAATCTTACTTTAAATTATTTTTAAATTTAAACACGGCCTATATCAACTGCGGAATCTTAATGACAACGTGTCCTACGGTGCATAGGAATTGTTTAAGGGTCCTTTCACCATTGTTTCTTAGAGCCGAGTCGCCTCAGTGTCGGCTGACATACGATAGAGAATATTCTTCCACTACGAGCATGAAAAAGCGCATGTAGCTGAGTATTCATATTGAACTGAGCCCGTTTTCAATGTTTCGAACGCGTTGTGTGTTAGTCAGCGTTTTTGGCTATCCATCTCTGTTTCGAGCTGATCAGTTTGTAGAAAATACGCTTTCCAAAAACCAGGAAACAGAAATCGAGAAGAAATAGTCAAGCACGGAATGCATTCAAAGTTGCGTTGACTGAAAGGCATCTGAAGTCAGCAAGAACTGCCATTTTTTAAGTCAACTTGACCGTGGGCATGTCCATGTACATATCTTCACAAAAATATATATGGGAACGGTTGAATGGTTAGCGCTGCTGCGACTACATTGCACATAACCACAGGTCCACCTTAATATTTTGCAGTACCAAATTACGCTACCGAATGAAAAAGAATTCTTGGGAGTTGCTATGCTGCTCCATCCAATCTCGTTGTCTCCTGATGTGCTATAAACTCTGTGTGGAAGTAGTCAACTTAACAAGAGTACCCATTTGTAGGAATATGCTTCGCTATTTAGACGGTGAGGAGCCGAGTTAGCCTAATGGTTAGTAGTGTAGTTTCATGCACAAACGGTCACAGGTTCGACTTCCGGCTCCGGCACGCCATGCCCTGCGAAAATTGCAAAAATGGCAACGGTTCCAGCCTCAGGCCCAGGTTGACAGGCCGGCTGATGGAGAAACCTCGTCACAAAACCATGATCACAAGTCGCAATAGAATCAGTGTAAAGGCTAGGACGTCACCCGAAAGTGGCGCACAGAACCCCCGCCCGAGTTCTGTGGTCAGTATGCGAGGACTACCGAGGGCCGAACGACCTCAGCTAAAGAAGCTAGTTCGACTGGGGACTCTGAATGTGGGAACGCTGACCGGAAGATCTAGGGAAGTGACTGACCTGATGAAGCGCAGAAGGACACAAGTCCTGTGTCTGCAGGAAACGCGATGGAAAGGGGCGAAAGCAAGGACATCGGAGAAGGGGTCAAGCTGTACTACAACGGAGAGGACACCAACCGGAACGGGGTAGGGATAGTTGTAGCGGAGTCCCTCAAGGATTCAGTAGCGGCTCTCCAAAGAATAAACGACCGCATCATGTCACTGCGGCTGGACACGAAGGAGGGTTACTGGACATCATGTCTGTCTACGCTCCGCAGACCAGATGCTCCGAGCACGACAAGGATGACTTCTACCTCTCGCTCGAGGAAGCCATAAGGTCCGTACCAGAAGGCGACTACCTCTCCATAGCAGGGGACATGAACGGGCATGTGGGGAGTGGCAGAAGAGGAGTGGAAAGGGTTCATGGAGGTAAAGGGATCGGCCTGATAAACCTGGATGGAGAACGAATTCTGGATCTGGCTATCGCCCATGACCTGGCTGTCTGTAGCACCTTCTTCGCGAAGAGGGAGAGCGAGAAGGTGACCTATGCTAACGGAGGAAGAAGGACGGAGGTCGACCACATCCTGGTTCGAAGGGCTGCCCTGAAAACAGTCCGGGATGTGAAGGTCATTCCGGAAGAAGACGTGGCATCACAGCATAGACCCTTGGTAGCCGACCTTAGCATACCTCTACCCACCAGGCCCAAAGTGAGGACGGAACCCAGGATACGATGGTGGAGACTGCGGGGGTCAGAGCGGAACGAGCTACGAAGGGAAATGCTCGAAGCAGGCCTTCCAGATCCAGCTGGTCCCGTGAATGAGACCTGGAGGAGGGCAGCCCAAACAATCCTGAGGTGTGCCAAGGAAACCCTGGGAGAAACAAAGGGAGGAACCAGAGGGGATAAATCGGCATGGTTCTGGAACGAAGAGGTGCAGGCTGTGGTGAAGAGGAAGAAGGAGGCCTGCAAGCTGTGGCAGAAGACGAGGGCACCGGAGCATCTCACAGCCTACAGGAAGCTGAAGATGCTGGCAAATACAGCTGTAGCGAAGGCAAAGAACGCGGAAATGGATGCCCTGTACGAGAAACTAGACGGGCCAGAGGGAGAGAAGTCCGCCATCCGCCTGGCCAAGGCGCGTCATAGAGCTAGCCTCGACATTCGAGTAGTGAAGACTGTGAAGAGTGCTGACGGTAGGGTGTTACGGAAGCCGGTCGAGGTCAGAGAGAGGTGGGAGGAGTACTTCAAGGAACTCCTAAAAGAGGAGTTCCCTCGTCGGGTGGCCGAGGAATAACAACCAACGGAAGGATCCATCCCACCCTGGACGCAAGAAGAGGTTCGCAAGACCATAAGGAAAATGAAACTCGGAAAGGCAGCAGGGCCTGACGGCGTGCCAGTAGAGGCTTGGAAGGTGCTCGGGGACCTCGGAATCAACTGGCTGACGCAGTTCCTCAACAAATCACGAAAGAAGGTAAGAAGCCGGATGACTGGAGGAACAGCACCATAGTCCCCATCTTCAAGCAGAAGGGAGACGCTTCCGAATGCTCCAACTACCGAGGGATCAAACTGATCTCACACGCGATGAAGATCTACAAACGACTGGTAGACTCAAGGCTGAGGGAGATGGTACCCATCTCCCAGGTGCAGTGGAGCTTCATGCCTGAGAGGTCCACCACAGACGCCATCTTCATCGCTCGTCAGGTGATGGAGAAATATCGGGAGAAACGAAACCCTGCTACATGGCATTCCTGGACCTGGAGTGCCTACGACAGGCTAGCTCGAGCCGCAATCTGGAATGCCCTTCGGGGAAGGGGTGTCCCGGAACGTCTGATCACGGTCATAATGGAGGGCTCGAAAGCGGCGATACGAACTCCACACGGGGTGACAAGGAAAGCGGACATCACAGTGGGGGTACACCAAGGGTCGGCTCTGAGCCAGTTCCTCTTCCTGCTGACACTTGACTCTATAGTGAACCACTTGAGGAAGGCCTCTAAGAACGATCCCCTACGCGGACGACATCGCCTTAGTAGCCGACAACCAGGAGGAGCTGGAGGAGGAGGTGCAGCTGTGGCAGAGAGCCCTCGCAGACAACGGCCTACGCCGAACGTGAAGAAGACGAAGTTCATCAGCTCTGAGCAGTGCGCTGGACCGATCCTAGCCTGCCAAGGGGAAACGATCGAGAAGGTGGAAGAATTCCGCAACTTAGGAAGTGACCTATCCGAGGAAGGAAGTGTGGACCGGGCAGTCAGGGGACGGATAAACGCAGCCTGGCTCAAGTGGAGGGAGTCCACAGGGATCCTCTGCGACCGTAGATGCTCCAGGACGCTCAAAGGCAAGCTCTATAGAACAGTTGTGAGAACTGCCCTCCTCTACTACAGTGAGTGCTGGGCCCTGGGTAAGGCGCAGGAGCGGCAACTGCACGCGGAGGAGATGAGGATGCTGAGGTGGGCATGTGGATGGACCGTCGGGACAGGGTGCGAAACCAGGGTGTTAGGGCAGTGATGAAGACAGCCCCGATCCAGCTGAAGATGAGAGAGCAGCGCCTGAGGTGGTATGGACACGTCCTCAGAAGACCAGAGGATCACCCCACAAGGTTGGCCCTAGATTTCGAGGCACCCGGAAAGCGTCCGAGAGGAGCCCCAAGGAAAAGATGGAAGAAGGTCATTAAGAGAGATCTCGCCGAAGTAGGCTCCACGGCAGATGACGTCTTGATAGGATGAGGTGGCGACAGATCACAAGAACAGCGGACCCTGCGACTGCGCGGGAGTAAACGCTCAGGAGAAGAAAAATAAGAAGCTTCGCTATTTAGATGGTGTAGTAGGGAAGTTCCAAGTTTGTACGGATTCTGTTCACAACGGTTTCAGGTAGTCGCGACTTTACCTGACAGTCTGCTAAAAAAGACAGCAGTGAGCGAATATCTACGCTCTTGTGGAAGGTTTCGCAAACTAAATAGTTAGACACCAGGTGCTATATGGATTAGAATGCTGACTTGCGATGAAAGCAGACAGCGGTAGATGTGTCATGAAGTGGAATACGTTGGGTTGGAACGTTGACATTACGTGAATGGGTCGCATCCGTAGTTATGATATACAGCAATGATTTCGCATCGTTCTCGTTCAACACCCAGAACGGTTCGGTGACATTCTGAGTGCCAGCGAAGAGCTCGTTGTGAAGAGCGTACTACAGGTAACAATTCAAGGTAGGAGTGGCTGCAGAAGAAAAAAGAAACGCTGGGCTTACGGCCTGAAAGCACCTCCCTATCATACTGCTGCCAAACTATGTAAATAAATGCCGGTTGAGTTTCTAGGCAATTGGATGCTGTCACGATGTAGAACAGACGCTCAAGGTTAACAGAGTGAGTAGAAAGGTCGTTGTGTATCCACGAGCGTCAAAAGCGCTGAATTTTTGGCAGCTGAATGTGAAACAGATGTAACTTTAATAAAACTCACGATTAGTCACTGAGCAAAGAAAAACTACGGTTAAGTAGTAGACAGTTTGGACGGTGTTTCTCGCCCTCAGACTGAAATAAGTCTGAGATTGTCTTTCTAACGAGTCCGATACTTAGCTGGATATATTACCATTTCTAGCCAGATTGGACACTTTACATCAAATGGGACACTCTTCTGAATAGGCATGACGATTTTAATGTCAAACTGACTGATCTTCGAAATCAAAACGAACGTCTTCCAAATTAAACTACATAGATTCTCCATGAAAGTTAGAAAAAAATTTTGTTGAAGGAAAATTGAGTATCCCTTTCTTTAAAGTTTTACTGCATCTACCCAATAAGTTAGCACATTGTTTAAAAATTTCAAAAATTCTACTCTGGGAAAATTAGTGGTTTAAGGCTTGTTTCAAATAGCAGGAAGGCAGCTATTCTTTAATGATAAATGAAGAGACTGTCCCAATCTGCCTTCCATAAGCAGTATTTAAAGTACCAGTCAGATGAGAAACGCAACTGCTCTTCATGTGCATGGCGTCACCTATTCTTTTATTTCACTAAATGATTGCTGCCTTGATGCGTTCTGAAACGAATTTTAATTGTTTTTAATTTTATTTCAAAAAAATTTTAAATAAAATCATTACACTCATTTGGGCAGTTGAATTTTAAAAATTTTAAAGAAGGATATACCAAATTTTCCTTAATCAAAAATTATTCTAACCAACTTGGGTAGTCTGCGGTCTTACTGTACATATCGATTTGGAGGACGTTCAGTTTAATATTAGAGACATCAGGTTTGTTTAAGAGGTGTCGAATTTGACGTGAAAAGGGTCCAATTTGATTTGAAAAGTGTCCATTGACGAAAAAATGGTGCATATATTTACCTTCGAAAGACAATATTTGTGGCGTTCGCTTGGTCTCTAAGGCTACACACTTTGACAATGAAGTAGCGGTATTGAATCACTAGACCGTTCTGAGACCCTCCATTGCAGTCGCTGATCTACGCTTGCCTCGATGGTTCTCAAAATGATGGGCAGGAGCTACTTCAGAATGTTTATAGGCGCACTTACAGTTTATACATCCACTAGTCACATTTGAGAGTGGTAAATCCTTCCATATTGCCTACGGTCGTTCAGGCATACGCTCCAGAAACCTGATGGTTTCGTTTCCTTGCTCTTGATGTCTTCTCGGATGCAACAAGAAGTGGTGACTAGATTGTGAACCAGTTAAGTTGTCAGAAAAATTGGGTAATTAAGCTGAAAGCATCGGTTTAGGTAGGTAGGAGGCAGCATTTCATGATAGTCATCCTCCATACTCTTGTCGCCTGCATGTGACGCATCCTTTAGGTAACCGCCAACCGTCACGGATAAACTCCATTACACAGTGGTGGGAAATAGTCCTCACAACTGATCCCGTGAATGAACTGGGGTATAACAATAATTTAAAGCACCTTCTTATTCAGAAGCCCTACAGTAGGTGGTGCATAAATAATAATCATGACACATTTCCTGTCATTTCGTGCGATTCTTACGAATAATTAATTCTTTCTATGTTGAACGCAGTGTTGCTTCTGATTAGGAAAAATCCCAGATGTCTCAAACTTGTTCACGAAGAAAACCTCAATATTTAAGTTTCGCAGGCAGCAATACTTCTACGTAAAAGAACTTTGGGGGAGATATCGTACATAGATCTGTTTTGCCAACATTTGTGTGCGCACGTATAGGCATTTCAGCACCATAATGGAAGCAGTAAGTAGAAGAGGAGAGATTCTGAATGCAAACACCAGTTCAAAATGTTGTGCTGTTTCGAACGCCAAGATCTTCCAAAAATTTGTTGAAGATTGAAGACACGGAGCACTGTTGCGGAGACAGTATGTCGTTGTAGATAGACGAGAGGTGTCCTCCTTTCCTCAGTGACTGCAATTATAGTTCATCAAATGACTGCTGCCGAATGCAGCACTGTGAGAAGTACAGGTGTGCTCCGTAGTAGTTGCACTCCACTCACCTTTCTTCTAAGCTACGGTGTTTCCAGTCCTAGGGTGCACTTCTTTAAAAACTTGTAATTCATCTTCTATGTACATCTATGTGCCTCTATAACTTTCATTTATTTCTATTTCTTGATTTTTTACTCCATGAGTATTCATTTTGTTTTATCTTGTCCATCATTGATAAAAAAAACTTAAGGTGAAGATATAATTGTAAGTTTCTTTCACGTTTCAATTCATGTTTTCCAAAATCGCTTCTTTCTGTCGTGACACAACTTCAGAACTCACTTCATTAAAGGATTATTCAGCAAATCAAGTAATATACAAATATACTGCAACATATCTAGATATATAATATACTGTAAGACGCCGTTTTGAACTGAACTGAACTGTGTATCGAAATGCGATAGCGCACATGAACAGGCACCTACGCACAATCAGCGTGGTGACTGAACCCGCCTTCCATTCAACCCTAGACTCGAACGTGCTGCAGCTAGGCCTTGGCCGACGATCGGACGGCCTGCTGCTTGTGACTGCCAGCCGCCTCGTGGATTCTGTTCATTCGTCGGCGCTGATGGTAGTAGATGGGCATGATGAGGTACTTGAGGATCGACCACGGGAACAGGTGCATTAGGAGCATCTGGAATGAAATCGCTTGAAACGACAAAAACTACGCAATTGGCCTTATGCCTTGATCCTTTTTAAGTAAACAAAACAATTAGGTCAAACATCTCATTTCGGATTTTGGATTTTTAAAGTCTGATTGAGCGAAGTTAAAAGCCTCTACGATATTGCCAGTTCCATGATGTAGTAGTTAGTGTTCTCAGAACGGATACTGATGCTACTTTCCAATGGAAGGAGCACACATCAAAAGCTCATCTGAACTTAACGACGGAGCGAACCTTTTCACCACAACTACATTTTATTAGAAGTGTTTTTCTCTTTCCTCCTTTACTCTTTTTCTACTACTCTACGTTTTCTGTAATTTTTCTTGTACTCGGTTCACCGCTCTTGACGTCTCCTCGTTCTTTTCCCCTTGCTTCTTTTCTTTCATTTTGTCCACCTGCTGGTCTCCGAAAGCCTTTGTTTAAGCTAAATTCAAGTTCAAACTTACTTCTTAACATCATGAATGAAGAATGCGTAGCTCGTCCCGCAAAAATATTGACTGCCGAACTTTATCCATCATCCCTTTTGTTACCCCTGACATCCAACAGAGTGTGAGCCGTTTCTCTTCCGACTGTGCTACTTGAAGCGTTTCAGCTCATAGGTAACTAACATAGTATATACCATTTCACGTAGAACTGGCCACTGTTCAAATCAAGTTGGACACTTTGAAATTTAAAAGTCTCAGCTCTGTTCTTCGAGAATTTTCCAAGGCTATTGAACTTCGGAGGACTTTACACATCCCGGTTCTTACAGGGGTGCGCTGCAGCACAATATGTAACAGCATAGCTTACTTAGTAGTACCTTTCATATTCGTTACGTTAGGAATATAATGATTCGTTAAAAACGCAAACGGAATCTGTTTCACTTTTAAGAGCCCCATAGCATCCAACAAGACTTTTCGCCTTTTCAATCTGTTGTTAGTTTGGTAGTTTTTTGAAGTAAAAATGTTCCCTCCATTGAGAAGTGCTTTTGAAGTGCTTTTTTTACCTCAGAAATGCTTTAGAATATCTCAGGAAAAGCAAGCTACGCAGTGGCTAATTGCTTTTTCAAATCAAACTGGACACTCTTCTAAGCTAGTCTAAGACCTTCGGAATCAAAGCGAACTCTTCCAAATCAAAATAACCTTTAGGCAGTTAAAATCGCTGACTCACTAAGATACCTAGAATAATTTCTTGTTCACGAAATATTTGGTAGAACTTTGTTTCAAATTTTTTAGTTCAACTGCCCCAAGATCCTCAATAATTTTATAAAAAAACTATTTTAAGGAAAAACAATAAATTACGTTTTGTTTTAAAGCGCAGCAAAGCAGCAATCATGTAGTGCATTAAAAGACTGGATCGCGCCATGCACTTGGAAAGCGAATCGCAATGTTCATTTGATTGATAATCTAAACACTGCTTACATGCAGCAAGAAAGCTAGGATATGTATGTTTTTTATCATTGTTTATGTTTCACCGTTTGCAGGTGTGAGACTAAATGCAAACAGAAATTTTGCCATCAATCGAATAAAAATCGCGGAGTTTCGGATGCGAGCATGAAGCAGTCTCTGTTCTGGCAATATAAAATGGTCACATTCCTGCACGAAAAAATTGTTCTAACAATTTTGTAGAGTTTCTACTTTAATGTAGAAGAAGCTCGTTTCGGTTTGGAAGTGTTCTTTTTGATTTGAAAAGTCTTAGGTTAGCTTAGAAAAGTGTCCAATTTGATTTGACAAATGTCCAAATCGGCTTGAGAATGTCGTATAAAGTCATGTTCTTATGCCTAATTAGAAACAAGAATATTGCTTATAAATACAGCAAATTTAATACATTAGTTAACACTAGACAATTGGTAAATAAATCTTGAGAATGCTTCGATTTCAAAAGTCTTAAGGCTAGCTTAGAAGAGTGTCCAATTTGACGTGAAAAGTGTCTAATTTGATTTGAAAAGTGTCCAATTCGATGTGATAGTGGTATATCCACGCGCGTTGTGTATCGTCTATAGCAACAACGGGTTAGAGTGAAGGTCAATTACGCTACAGGTGCAATGCCCCTCAATGACGTAACGCTTGTGTTCCTTCGTGAAACCTACTCTCTCTCATGAAACCAGTTTCGATTCCAGCGGTTAAGTCCAAAGTTCGCTCTGGTTCGGCAGATAACACACTTTCGTTCGCCGAAAGAGACAACACACCGACCTGAATTTCGTGGTTGAAACAACCGCTCGTCCTTTTCGTCAGCCCAATGGAGCCCACAGCTTCCTTCACGAACTTCTCCGGTGTGACCACGAACAGCGATCCCTTCTGAAAATACATCCGATACTCCTGGAGCATTGGAGTGGGATAACATCTAAGGTGGAGTTATCGCCCTTACTGGATCTTCGGGACGCATCCCTGGAGAAGAAACAGGGTCGACCAAGATGCGTATCTTGAACAGCGGCTGGGTAACAGCCGAGCTGCGATAAGGTCACACCCACATTAGCCCCTTCCTGATAACGAAGGCGTAGGTTACCCCTTACACTAACCTCGTAGTAAACCATCTTGGTGGCGATCAGAGCTGGCGTAAGGCATTGCACTGAAATCGTGTCGTACTCCCGGTCGATCGCTTCGCTCAGAAATGACATCACAGCCTGAAAACGCACTAGATGGATGACATGGAAGATGATGGCCGAAATGCTCATTGCCCAGTCGCAGATAGTGCGCTGCCACTGCAAACCAGTTTGGAGAGGGTTTTGCATTTCTAGGTATTTAGGGCTCGAAGAAGTCCACAGAAGAAACAGCGACTTTGCAGAGGTATTCGGCAGCCACCAATCGGTAGGGCAGCGAACGCGGCAGACTATTAGGTTGGATCGCAAATGAATACGAATTCTGTTATTCCGCGCTCAATGCTGCCACAGATTGACCGAAGGTACTCTCACATACAACCCAAGTAAGCATCTTGGGATCAATCAGATTACACATAGGGAACGATGAGAAGACGTCTTTCAGTAATTCTTAGAAGATCCTGCTTAGCCCTTCGGTAGAGTGGCAATGCCCTCAATCCCTCGTTGAACGTTGAGCTGCTGCTAGTCTGACCAAGGAACAGCAAAGCTTTCTGAGGAATTGCGGATCTGTTTGCACCAGAGCCGTGGATGCGTAGCAGTTTCATTCAGGCTTGAACTCTCTGACTTCATAATCCTCTTCTTAACAGTCAAGCACGATGCTCGGTCTTTTTCCCCCGCTCACTCCCTTGTCTGTACAATGGAGATAACAAGAGAAGATCCTGAAACAGTCGATCTGGTTGCAAGTGAGCGCCGTCGCAGTAATCAGAGCCCATTAGTGTTTCAGTGAGCGAACACTACAGATCTCGTCGGTCAGCAAGGCGCTTTCCCGCATCAGAACCAGTTCATGCTTCCAGTTCGTTGGCTGAGATTCCAAGATACGACGCCGTGACTGGTCCAGCTATGCTGCTTACTCTGCCTTGCCAGTTAGCGTGACACTACATAACGTGTAAACAATGGAACCGAGTAATCGGAAAGAAGACTAATCTACAGGGTAAAGAGAAGCCTCGTGTGCTTCCTATAGGTCGCACCAAAAGATACAGAAATTTAAGGGCTTACGAATTTTCCCGCTTTCTTTAAGTTTTACAATCCGCGAATTGGTAGAAATTTTCAGCGCTACAAGAGAAAGAATTGCAGTTTTGAATACCCATAAGAGAAACAAGATAGAGGGATTAAAATAATAAATGTAGTTCGGAGCGAGATCTAGAAAACAGTTCCTAAATTAGCACGGAAGGGACCGCGGAAAAGTTGTCAAACAGAGTATTCTACCCATCCGATCGGCAATCCAAATAACGCGTCCTTAAAATTATCCGAACAAGAACCGTAAAGATCAGATTTGAAAGCTATGGCTTTATCCTGCTTAACATAAAACATGTCGCTTCCGCATCCTTATTTTTCCGAATTTCTCTGGGAAGCTTTCAGAGGGGATATTTCACCGTGTGCGTGCAGGATGTAGTGGTTGTGTTCCAACAGTTCATGAGTTCTGCCTGCCCAAACACTCACAACTAAAAATCATTTCTTTCTTCTTACTTCTGCAGAGTGGTAGCTTTACATTGACTAAAAAGATTAGCACTACACGAGCACTTATGATAATTTGAAGTTAGAAGTCAAAAACCGGCGAAAACTATCGGCTACTTAAAGTGTTCATAAAAATCGGTGGCAGGAACTGGCAGGTTCTTTTGCGAAGGGTATCAGAAGATGTGAAGAGATTCCTGATCAGCAAGGCTACATATTCCCTTCGTTGTGAAGCGTCGACAAAAACTTGTCATACCTTGGAAGCCGAATAAGAGGCCAGAAGTGGAATTGGTCGATATCCCTGGGAAGAAGAGAGCACAACGATCTGGCCACCTCCGGATTTCTCCATCGCCGGAAGAACGATGGACAGGAACTGTAATTGGTGAATCACATTAGGGATTCTCTCCTTGAAAAGGCAAGGTGGTCAAAGTCTTCCAAGCAACTAACCTCTGCGGCTCCGAGTCCGTTCACTTTCAGAATTTGTCGATCAGCCTCTGGATTGTCACCGTAGCGTTCAAGGTTCTCTCTTCCCACACCAACACTGTTCACTGGAAAAATGGAAGTTAGGAAATCTCCCAGATCTAGCGATCTTGAGCACTCACCAACGAATCCGACGTCGACGTCGGAGATGTACTGGCGCAGCTGTTCGAAGTCATCTTTGGCGAAGTCGAATAGATACGTCTTCACGCGGCATCCATATGTTAGCTCTGGAAGATGGGCACGAAGTCAGCTTGCACAGACTTTAAAAGGCTCCCATTTATTGGAGACATTTTCATGTTAATGACGGGCTAAGCTGAACGCTTCTCATTTTGATTCTTTTTTGCTGGACTCGACTCTACTTCGATGGTGATTGATGTGGGACCTATCTTGGTGAGGAGGGGGGAGGGGAGGGGAGAGCACTTCACATATGGTTAAATTTCTTATAACCGACAGCAATATTGAAAGCAAACTTTTCATCAGAGGCTACATAATGTATTAGCCAACAAGAAGAACTTTCCATGCATTTTTCTGCAGGGAATGAGCCATTTGGTTTGTGTTACTTTCGCTTCAGCTTGACTAGATCCAAGGTGTGTCTACTGCGAGCAAGGCTTATGCTCTACTAAAGCTATGCGAAGCTAATAATAAGCAGCTGAAAGAGGAAGATCCCAGAGTTCCAAGCGTCATCGACATTCGAAGATCAGAGACGCTGTCGCATGGTCCAAGTCGTCAAAAATTGGGGGGGGGGGAGGGGATCGGCCACGTAAAGCGCTTCGCAGACACCGGCTGATTGAGATCCATTACCGACCGGGTTCCGCGGGATGTGCTGGTGGACTCCTTTTTGTAAGCCCTGAAAGCGACATGAGCTCTCCGGGTCCCTCATAGAAGGATGACCGATTGAAGCACTTTGGCACGTGGCATGGACGAATGGAGACACTGCTGGCGCCCGCTCGAGCAACTCGATGATCAACGGGAAGACAGGAGATACAGATGATACTAATAAAATAACCCTTAAAGGCCGTCCAATACTGATAACGTGCATAATTACATGGCATACTCCTGATACATGAAATCGAGTAACGTCATAAAAATTGCATAAAAATAAATATATAAATAAAAAATTCCTTGCAATGCTGCAAAAGAAGGAATGGCTGCAAAGGGCGCAGAAGGCGCGTTATCCGCGTTCTTTCTGTTCTTCTGACGTTACCGTCTTGGTTTTATCCGCCTTGAAACGTTCGTACACCATCATGGTGACCCCGTCGAGAACAACCGTAGTGACGAGTGGATCTTCTTACTGTGCCTGAGGGTGATCCAGCAAGCTTGGGAAAGAGATGACGTTTAAAAGACTAGCATGCAGGATCAAGTTGCGTTTATGCAAGCTCCTTCCAGTTCGCCCTATTTGCTAAATCGATCCTTTGTAACTGAAGAAAAAAGGTAATAGTGTACTACGCTTTCAAGCCTGAGAGCATCAGATCGATTCCAAGTTCGGATCCCCCTCCCAGACCGAACAAGAGGTCCACTTCTCCGGGATGGTGTATTGGTACCACATTTGCCTGGGAAGACCAAGCATTGATTTAGCCATCGATTGTCCACCGCAAGTCACTCTATGGACCAAACACGCATTGAAATTGCATCAAATCCATGGAAATAGAAGACGTGGTGCACCCCACAAAAGCATTGATTAGTGTCGACTTTAGGGATAAAATGATTGTGTCACCACCATTAGTCACTGCGTTTTTAATGCGACACTTGCTCTAGCTCCACAGAAGCGATTCTTATAGCAAACAATATCGTGGAAGCAATTTGAGTGTGTACCTGTAGAAGGGTTCAATGGGGCGATCGTCGGGTCGCCAGTTTAATGAACTGTCGCCGATTACTACTTGCCGTTCAACTAACAAAAATTGGCAGCATTTCAAGTACAAGTACGTCCGCTGTCCCTCATAGCGAGCAAAGGGAGGCCATTTTTTGGTCAATATGTACTGCACTACTTTGTGCACACTAGATGTGCATGTAGGTGAAGATATTGTTTTGAAAAAGATCAGGTTTAGGTACTCAGTGGTGATGCGACTTAGCACTAACACTTTGTTGACGTCGCCGCATTACCCGGCAAGCGAGCACTCTAGAAAAACCAGATTTCGAGTCAACGTCACCAGAGAATGGAGCATTTGTTGAATGACGCCCTACCGAGACTCGTCTTGACGTCACTGAGTTTCGTCTGATTTCTGCCGATCAGCACGAACTTCCTCAGACCTCTTCTGGCCAACTCGAACGTGTACGCCTTTCCAATGCCGTCGGTACCGCCGGTGACAACTGTAGAGAGAGAGATTCTTAAATCTCTACAAACAAAGAAGTCAGTCGAGACACCTACCCGTCCATCGATTCAAGTACTGCGCAAGATTCGGCGAATAGAACAGGGGCGCGATCAGGTAGATGAAGATGGCGTGGAGCAGCGCTGCGACAGTTCTAAATCATCCGCTTTCAAAGAACACTCAACTCTTCAAATGACCTATCTCTTGAAAACGTTTTAGCCTTTTCTACTTTATCAATACCCATATTCAGTTTCAGAGTTCCAGCCCATCGCTATATTCCAGCTTCAGCTGTATTAAGATCTTTGAGAGCAAATAGTAACGTGTAAATTCAAATCTTACGCAAATTCACTTCACTATTCTTATTTTTACTGTGCTCCGTTTCGATGGAGCATTATCGTCTATGCATTCATTACTTGCACTTGTTTTAACACTTTTTTTAACGCTTACAAGAGACAGTTGCAATCACATGATGGCAAAGATGAAAGAATGAAAAAAGAAAAGAAAAAGAAAAAAGTGATGGGCTTTAGAACCGGTCCTTGACCCTTGAACATGCAGGCACAGTGTATACGTTTTTTGTTGCTGATAAAATCATCACATTTGGCAAGTACAGGGCATGGGCTGGGCGATTTCAAACTGGTATTTTCTTCTTCGGCGGCGTAATGGAAGTAATCGCTTACAAGCGCATAATGCAAGAAAACTCTTTGACGCATTTAACGAACCATTTTGGATACCAAAAACTATATAATGTTTTGCGGTTTCAACGATTCTAAACTGTACAATTAAATACAAAAAGTGACATTCGCTATCGTTGTTCGAAGGAAGAAGGCATATATCAAATAAATTCAATATCTCAAGCAAAACAGCAGCACTAACTCAGCCTTAGATCAGAAATGAAGCGGTTTCCACTGCCTGTGTAGCTGTAGTGCGTTCTGAAGAGGCACCGCCTCCAATTCCAGGTTCCTGGCTCGGGTTTCCCACCCAGGCCAACCAAGACTTTCATCACTCTGGGATCGGTAAATTATTACCAGATTTTTCTGGGAAGGAAAGAACATCGACTTGACCTGTCCATAGGCTGGCCATTGCAATTCATGCTAAAGGCCAAATATGCATTCAAATTGCCCCAACGGCATCACGTATATATGTAGAAATAGAATGCGTGGCGCATCCCTAAAGGGATTGAATAGCATCGTGCTTTATTCTTTTCTCCTTAGTTCATCACAGAAGTATTTATGCTAGTGATACAGAAACAACAACTAGTCTCGCATCGCTCTGGCATTACTGGAATAACGAAGAGTTCAAGGTTGAAGCGATAGGTGAAATATGCAAGTGAGCGTGCTGAAAGTCTAACCACCGCAAGCGCAATGGAAGTAATCACACTTGGCAGATTTTAACCGCAGTCAGTTATCCAAAAATGTTGAAATCACTGCACACCTCTAAACCATTAAGGGGTTCAAACGTTAAACACCTGAAACGAAACCGGTTCACGAAATAATCCCGTAAAATCCCCCACAGAGGTATTGCACTTCCTCCTTAGAAAGAAGCTTTGGTCGGTTCATAGCAGTCACAAATGAATTTGTTATGCTCACAAATACGCAAGTAGTTATTTGCTATTGAATTGTTACTTGTAGTTATTTGCTTAAATTCCTATTCAGCTAATTTGATTTAAGACTTTTAGCTTCATTACACGTTTCTGCAAAACACTAGTTATTTGCTTAAAAAACAAACCATAGGTGTGGATGTTGCGCTCGATCAAACGGCGCCGGTGGTGTAAAGGCGTACAGCATTCCCGCCCGGTCAGAGGTGCGGGTTCGAGTCCCGCCTTGCGCTAGAAGTTTTGATCGCAACAAAACATCGTTGTGAAAACGTAGGCCACATTGCTGTGCATACTGATAACATGCTTTACGTTGGTTCATCAGTGTGACTTTTAATGGTTCACTTTGTGTATAAATAAATAAATAAACAACGCTTTTTCGATGATCTATATAATTTGTAATACTGCATAATAAGAAATGCTGCAATAACTACGGCCTCCTTGTGTAGGCCAAGTTTGCATCCCTCGCGTTTGAAGGATTCGAGAATCACCGCCAAGTAAAAATCGAAAATCTCAGTGATTCCACTTTTAAAACGTTTCGACTGATAGTAAGTGAGCTCACAGCATGAATGAAGGATAATTGCTATCTAAATGCGAAGATACATCAAAGGCTCTGCTAGAGGATATGAAGTGGTGGACCGTAGACATTGCATTGGCTAGGTCCGTATAACCATTCCTGTGTTAGTCCAGGTTTTTTTTGCTCTTACTCACTGCTCTTTAAGACGATGAGATGAAGTGTTGGCTTTAAATAAACACTGACTTATAGAGCTCATGGATAGACAGGCAGAAAAATCCTCAAACGAAAATTATGTTGGAATTTTGCATTGCTTAATCAGGCATCAATGGTGTCGCAGTTGGCTCTTTCCAACCGTATTCTAATACTTAAATGTCCTCTTGATTCCCTACTTTGCAGTTTTCCCCCCATCTTTGCAATGAGCTCATAGCTCCTTCAAAGGGTGGAAATTACGCGCGCGCTTCACGACGGTCATTTGCGAGGTCCCTTCTCTTGCACTTTTCTGTGGATGTCCTTCACGACTGCCGATAGGGTGAGCGAGCTCGGGCCATCCTACTGTGATTAGCAGGAAGGAGGCCTTCAGATGGCGGTGTGAGCTCATTCCAGAAAGTGAAATTTTCCAAACCAAAAACTACCCCGAGCATGAATAAGAAAAACGAAAAAATTCCAAACACCGAAATTACTTTGACTTTTTTGCTGGATACCTCACATAAGCCGTAAAAGCCAATTTTGTTTCCATCGTGTTTCATTACGAAAAAAAGGATATTTGGTGGAAGCTTCATACTGGTCGTGAGTTTTGACCTTCAGAGAACTAATAGTTGCACAGCAATACTTGTACTATCACCTAACTGATTCTTGCATTCTTCTGATCTGGATTCATGAACATTAAAGGGAACTTCTGAATCGTGAACCAATGCGGCACAACGCCCCTGTACTAGAGTCTAGCGAGAGCGCTACCATTCAGTGGAGTTGGCCTGTGCTGAGTGGCATCTCGACACCCTTCTCTTCTCGATTTTTGACCAGAAATAGCGGGAGGGTAGTGGTTGCTAAAGCAAATCATGCTCTTCTAGGCGTCACCAGTCTTCAGAATATGATGATACAGTCGCATCAAGCTCCGTCAAGATTAGGTATGCGACTGAAAACTTGCTTTGACAAGTAACATTCGACATATATGGCTTGAAAGCATTTTAAAAAGCTTGAAACAATGGCGGCTTTTTGGCTTGCTTCAAAAATAATGTCTGATTATGCTACTCTACGTCCAACTTCTTGTAGCATTGAGCTACCAAACTTCTCTAGAGAATGCGGTGTATTTTCTGAAACCACAAGATTGAGTCGAACACACGGCTGACCATCATTTAGAAGGCTTTAGATTTTTTTAAAATCAGGCCACACCTAACAAAAAGTGTCTTCTAAATTTTGACTAGCGGTAATACTAGTAATGAGGAAACTCATCCTCAGGAATTCTTCCAATACTGAAGTTTAATGTTTCACGTCCGTGATGTAAAACCTTTATTTACTATGAAAGACGTGAAGATTCCGATAGATTCTATTTATGGACGTAAAATGAATTTAGAAAATCGAAAAACATCGGAGCTCTGAAATTATTGTTTCCGCTGGAATATTTGCATAAATCAAAAAAAATTCTACACATTCTTCTCCTCGTGTTTGTTTGCCCAAATTGGCCTTGAGTTGGAGGATTTATACTATATATTGAAGTGAAGGCCCTCTAGCCTGAGCTAAACCTATTAACCGTGAGTTTTCCTATCACATTGCTGAACATCTTCGAACGGCATCCCAATTATTGTTCCTAACAATAAGAGCGATGATATTCTATTGTGAGTGTATTGAAATTCAACATTATTTTTGAACCCACCCAATATACTGTCTACATTTGGAGCATAAATTGAAGGTAACAATCTTATACGCAGCTTCAACAGATCACTGAATAAAAATGCAAGTTAAGTAAATAGAGTAAATACATCTAGGTAAATAACAATAACAATAGAGCAATACTCGCTTCCTAGGATGTGCAGTGAGAATTTTCTAACTCGAAGATTTAGCTGGATGCGAGCGCGTCTTCAGCAGCCAAACAGTCACTCTAAATCGTTGACGCTTTCTAGCAGTGTTGGATGCTTTTTACCTAGCCCAGGGCTCCTATGTGCAGGCTCTGGAAGAAGATTCCTACCTGCAGATACGGTAGCCGACGTAGACGAAAGGGACGACGGCGAGCATGACGACCACCGGCGGGAAGCTGTCCGCCGCGAAGGGGGTGGAGTCCGAAGTCGCAGAAACGGGTGCCATCTGAAAGTGCGTGTGTAGATAGCAGGGCGATAGAACACGATCGCGGACGCGACAACGAGGACGACGAGGAGGACGCGCGCGCCGGCGAGGGTCAACGAGTTCCTCTACGATTCACTGAACGATCAGCTCCGGGGATAACCGGCGTTTCACTCGGACAACTCGCTGTGACCAGGACGACACGCACACGAGGCGAGCGGAAGACTCCCGTGAATTTCTGTACGCGTGCTGCCGGCTAGCATGAGGAAATGAGGAGCGGGAAAACGTTTCTGAAATCTGCAATGTGACGCTTTGTCTCAACCAGGAACAAAGTCGAAGGCAAAATATTGGATGTTTTGAGAAAAAACCTGCTTTAACCGACACTGGCAATGACCGCACGGAAGAAACTAGGCCAATTGACTATGCGCTCTCTTTTTATGCGCATCAGAAGCTAGCACTCCTCACCAATCTAGTTTCACGCTAATTACTATGCACTTGGAGTACTTTGCGGTCAGATCCACAAACCAATCAAGAATCAGGCGGAGATGACTTCCATATCGATGCTGCTCGATCATTCCGCCTTTTGATGACAAAACGTAATTCGAACTTTCGAAGCACTTTGCTAGAAGACCGGGAGAGATTGTGAGAAAGAGCTTTAGCCGACGAGATTCGTCGTCTCCACCCCCGTCCTCTTCTCTAGATGTTTCCCACTGCTATTTCGTCGCTCCGATCAAATACTATTCATCGCGGTTTGCAAGAAGTGAAGGCCGGCGCGCCGGAACCCTAATCCAAAGGATTACCAGGTGCACGGCGAACCATTATATACCATAGTGTGTTCTATTCGTCATCGGCACACTGCGAAGAACAACAATTCTTCCGGACGGCAACTGTGAATACCGCACGGATTGTGGGCTTCTTGTTGTGGGTATTTCAGTTCTAAAACAATGATTTATACTGTTGCAAATTGTCTAAGAAACGAGCTGTAGAAGAGAAACTGTTAGGACTCTCCTTTCAGCTAAGTAATCTTTGCTTATACAACATTATAACAGACATTTGCGTGGAAGATGTTTTCGCACTGTCGCTTGCGTGTTGTTTTATTGAACGTTCTGTAACCACGCCGCCTTGGAGGAGTAGAAGCTTCAAGAATGAATTTCTCTTAAAAATTGAGATGAATCGTCCTCCAAGACGAAATTTTTTTGTCAAGAATGGAGGACGAAAGGCGGAGCGGGAGGGTTCAAAAATGACTGAAGATCGGAAGTAATAGAGAACCTATGCTTCTTCGAAAGTGTCGGCAAAATGCCGCAGAAACTGCTTTTCTATTATCTTCAGATTACTTTTTGCTTTTACTTTTCCTTTTATATTTATGCGTGGGCGAGTGGAGCGTAGTCGGATGAGACGCCGACATTCGCCTGCATCCGTTACAAGATTCCTGGTTCGGATTTCCTGCCCAGGCCAACCAGCCTTTCATCGCTCTATTATCGCTCTGGGATCAGTGAATTGATACCAAACTTATCTGGGAAGGATAAAGCGCTGACTTGTTCATCGGCTGGCCACAGACACTCGCTGTATCGGTCAAGCACAATCATTCAAATGATCCCACGACATCCTGTAGAAGTAGAATGCGCGGCGCATCCCAAAGGGGATTGAATAACGCCGTCATTTGTCCTTTATTTATAAGTACTTTTTTACGCTGTAGGACCTTTTCCCATCTCGACTTCAGCATCCTTCTCAGTTCTCTTTCTCCAAACACTCTTCTACATTCGGGTAATACAGATTTGTGACTGGTCCTTATTTACCTTTGACAGTTAAACATTACACCACAACACGCGTACTGTTCCAGTGGCTTATGGCATTCCTTCCATTAGTTGTAGGAGAGGGCTCAATCTCGTTTCTTAACGCGATGAATCAACCTATTCTGACGTGCTTAACAAATAGCTTAGGCCATTTACCCACTGCGTGTTTTTTGGCTTAGTTAGACATTCAACTTGGGCAGAAGCGTTAACTAAGCAAGGCTGCATATCACTTAAAGATTCTTGCAAGCGCTTAAACCACACCTGTAACAACCAACGTCAACATTCGCTCGTCAAATCTACTGCATAACTCCATACAAATGAAGGTCTTACCACCGATCAAGCAAGCGTCAATATAGAGCGGACGAGCGATCTTTGCAAAAACTTTTGCTGCACTGCGTATCAATATAAGGCTAAATATCAGCAATCCATTAGATGCATAGTGTTTAAGAGAGCACCAGCAATGCTAACTCGTGAACGATAACTGTTTCCCTTTTCGCCCCCTCCCCCTACTTAAAGAAAGCAGGACATGACACTCGTAACGGAAGAGGTGAACGGCGAAAACTGGAATTCGAAACAAGGAGACGAAAGTTCTCTGTTTTATGGGTTCTAGCAGACCAAACTGAATAGAATTGTTTCAGAAATAATCTACCGGAAATTTCATGTAGATGGAAAAACGTCAAAATGTTTAACTGTGCGGGGAGATACGATTGTTCTATGTTGACTTAAGTTGTTTGTTAAAAAACAAAGGAAGCATCCTGATCGGGCTAGCAAAACACAGATCGCCTGGGATAAGTCCTGAGTGTGGCACGTCTATGGCCATAGCAATCCAAAGCAATTCTTTTAAAGCACTTCCTAGTGAGAGAATATTCAGAAAAGACGCCAGTGGTCCCAGAAGCAGCACGAAAAGCTATCGCGGAGGCGTGTTACTACGAGGCCGTCAAGCCTCATCAATGGCTTGACGATCGCATTTGGTCGGTTGAAGATCGGCGAATTGGAACGTAGCAACATCGTCTCAATGGAGCATCGGGAAAGAGGAGAAGAACAGGAAAGGATTCCTGCTACCGCACCGACAGCAAGGTTACAGTCGCCTTTTTGTCTCTTTCTTCTTTTCCTTTTTTGAATTAGATTCAGCCTTAGTTTAGCTCCGACACTGAGCAGTAGCGAAAAATGAGGTAAACTGAGTTTCAAAATATAAAACACGGGCAGCGAAAACAGTCGTCAGTAAACAGTTTGATTTCTTCATTAAATAATAAAATGCTACAAAGCAGAATAAATAAGCACCGCAGAAGTTCAGAGCTCTGAATGAGTAGAAGGTTTTACAAAACCTTTTCGATTCGCCTACGAGAAAAAATAATGATAATACGAATCGCCTGGACGAGACAAAGGCGTTCCCGCATCTTCGTCAGTGTCTTCCGGTCTTCCACCTCTTGACCGACTTCATTCTTTACAACGCAAATACATGAAGATTGCCACTAGACCTACATCGCTTTCGACTGCATAAAGAATGTCCACATTAGAGACCAGTGCAAAGAAGCCTTCTGGAGCTACAGAAGAGTTCACACCATCTCATCTTCTCTTGCCCGTTATTGTGGCTTATCAGCAGGGAGTCGTAATTAGAACTCCCAAAAGCACTGCGCAACGAGAAAATCGAATTGCGGAATCCCGATGAAGTTCACTTCACTTGGCACTTTTTCAAAGTTGAAAACGCTGCTTAACATCTCACCACGCTAGCGGAATTCGTTCTGAAAGGTTTTCTGCGTATTTTGCCATCCCGATGGAACAGACGTTCTACGTGATCCCTATCACGTCAGTAACGATAGGTTTAAATGCCAAATAGTAACAACCAGAGGTATGACGTAGGAAAATTGAAAACGTGGAAAAATCTCTGCCGTTCAACGTTGTCAGACGTTTTGAAGGTTCTCCCTTTTGACAGCAAGGATTTTCGGGAAGTGAGGCGCTCAGAATCCCGGCACCGAGCCACTATCGCAGCAGAGCTTTGATTCACAGACAGAACCGTTTTGGGGACCCTAACCCTCGAAATCTAACAAGCCTTTTCAAAGTACGCCGTTACACTAATTCTCGTTGGGCATTCGAATGACACTTTTCGAATATTCGATTGATTTTTCGATTGATTTGGGCTTCCTGAGAATTTTTGAATATTCGAATAGTTTCGAATACCGAACATTTTCGAGCATTCGAAATCGAATATATTCGAGAACGCTATTTTTCTGAATACTCGAATTCGAATACATTCGAAAAACATAATTTTATGAACATTCGAATTCGAATATTCAAATTCGAATGGATCATTCGAGCATAAGTATACTACAAGCCCAAAAATGTGTTTAGAATAATTTTTGTTTAAGGAAAAAGGCATAACTTTTTTTGGAATTTTCTTAGTTCGTCTGCCCCAATAAATTTTTTTAGAATTTTTAAAGATC
Source organism: Heligmosomoides polygyrus polygyrus (assembly GCA_947396885.1). NCBI lineage: Eukaryota > Metazoa > Nematoda > Chromadorea > Rhabditida > Heligmosomidae > Heligmosomoides > Heligmosomoides polygyrus. The sequence goes on from OX377202.1 coordinate 82,158,756, forward strand.
ATCTCCCCCAATAATTTGTAGTCTTATAAAATTTTTATTTCTAGAGAGAAAATGATAAATTAAAATTTGTCTTACATAGCGCATTAAAATATCAGTTCCACGTAAGACGCGTATGTATGTACCACGAAAATGAGTGCCACACTGAGAATCTCCATCCTTCAAATAGTATTAGGCTGTCGCAAAGTTAATCTCCGGTTCGAGGTTTGTACCAATAAACAAGTTTTTTACCCTAAATCATTCCGTCTCAGAAAAAGAAACACATGTTCGGTAGGTTTTTTCCTGCTCTTTCAACAACAACAAAAACATAAGTGGACGTCGTTCTAATTTTTCTACCCGTCCTTTTGCAGGGCTCCGTAAAACCATGAACGACATGACTATCGAGTCATCGTGCTTTACGAAGCTCAATTGGGACATTCTGCGGCAGAGACATCCCGTAACTTTAGCAGCGTTTTTTGGGACGGGCTGTCCTTGCGGAAGAAGAGGTGAAGCTCTGCTTCGTTTTGGCGATTTTGATCACGAAGAAAAACCGGGTCGCGGACGCATGTCGTCGCTTGACGATAAACTTTTGAGGAGAGCCGTAGAAGCAAATCCGGAGACGAATACACGTCCGTTAGCAAAGTACCTTCGCGTACATCATTGTATGGTAGCGACATATTTGACGAGAAGGCAAGGTGTCGAAGTGGAGCTGATCATGAGCTGACCAATGAGCCCGTCTGGCACCTACGCTTGCTCCAACATGCTAGTTCGCTTTAAAATGAGCCTCTTGTGAGCTGTATTACTAGGTTGGAAAAAAGTCTCTTCACACTTCGAACATTTCTCCTTGTAAACACATTAGCCAGCATTGATTGCTGATTTCATAATCTTATCACACTTGTTGATGCCACATCCACCGTGTAGCCCTGACCTCGCCCCTACCGACTACCATCTCTTCCGTGCTCTCAAGCAAGAAATTGGAGAGAAATATTTTGAAACGGACGAAGATCTCGAAAATTGGATTCAGCAATGGTACGCCTCCAGAGCTGCAGTCCTCTAAGCGAGAGGAATTAGAAAAGTACCCAGTCTTTGGAGAAGTGTAGTGGAACAAAAAGGAGTTTATCTCAATTGATTTGACATTGTACTTGTGAAGTAATAAATCTTTGAAAAAAAAATGAAAAGACTTTCTTTCTAACCTAATATAACTACAGATGAAAAATGGGTCTTTTACGATAAAAGGAGGTGGGGATTTGTCTGGGCAAATAAGGATGCTCCTCCAACATCCTTTCCTAACCCGACGTTCACCCTAAAGATATTTATTTTGTGATGGTGTTGTAAAGGTGTAATCCATTAATTACAGCTTTTTGCATTCTGGTTTGTAAGTCACAGCAGAGTATTTCTGCACTGATTTAGACCAAGTGTATGAGAAGTTGCAAAAATTATGGCCGGCAGTGATGAATATAGGTTTGTTTGTAGGTCAACACAAAGCCACACACCTTACAAATCGCTCGACGAGAATTGACCGATTTAGGTATCGAAATTTGCCCTCACCCACATATTCTCCCGACCTTTCCTCAATGATTATCACTTTTTCCGAGCTCTTGATTCTCATTTGCGTCAGAAACAATTCACCAATTTGACCGGCCTTTCTTAATTCCTGTGATCTCAATTTTTATCGTAAAGGATTATATTCACGATCCTTTTATTAGCAAAAATACATATTGCATTTGCTGGTTTTACTCCGATTAATAAAGTCGTATTTAAGTTGAGTTATCGGAGTTTGAAGTAAGCGATCCATTTCGTCGATTAGTGCGACAGACTAATTGAAAAGCACGTTCCACTTTTGCAAGTCCTTGAACCAGCAGAGTTAATGGCCCCGACAGTACTATGCTATGGAGTCGCACAGTTGCACAAGGCAATATCTAGAAAACATCAAATATGCAGAAAAATGCAAAAACAATACTACAGGGGAAGGAATCGAATATCTAATCCAGCGCAAATGAAGCAGTATTGTCGCTTTTTTATAATCGATGTTTGCAAACTGTTGCGTTCTGAGACTGTCCGATTCCGTAGTAAGCTTTCAGACCCCTAACCCGGTATGTCTAAAAATTTGCAAAAGTGGTTCATACCTTTCTACTACGTGGAGATCCTCTTTAAAGCGTTAATTTTCGTCGTTCACGTATACGCCACAGACGCTCTGCTTCAGATACAATGAGGGCCTCCTTTGAATGAAAAAAACCATAAGGTTAATGGATAAACGATAAATGATGGCGGCAATCAGTCGGATTTAAGGTGTGCTAATCATTTGGGCGCGTGGAGCGCAGTCGGAGGAGGCGCCGGCTGTCGCTTGCATCCGTCAGCAGATTCCTGGTTCGGATTTCCCGCCAAGGCCAACCAAGCCTTCCATCGCTCTGGGGTTGGTGAATTGGCACCAAACCTGTCTGGGAAGGATAAAGCGCTGACTTGTTCATCGGCTGCCCACCGCAAGTCATTGTATGGCCAAATACGCATTCAACTCGCCTCCACGACATCCCGTAGAAGTAGAATGCGTGGCGCATCCCAAAGGGGATTGAATAACGCCGTCCTTTATCCTTTAATCACTTACTTTTACATGGTATCGCGGAGACAATTTCAATGCGCCCTTCTCCTGTTATATGAGTTACGGTGGCCAAGAGATGGACAAGCTAAAGGTTTATCCCTGTCACTCAATTCTCAACCCTGAGTGGATAGCAAACTTTGGTGGATTGGTGGTTTTGAGGCGGGACTCGAACCAAAAACCATTTCGTTTGGAAGGTTTGCTCTCTTGCCCACGTCGAAGACGGATGGCTCATTTTGAATAGGTAAACGATATAAGCTCGCAAGTATCGGAGCTAAATATCGTGATTAGACCATAAGCTCTAAGCAGACGAAGAAAAGAAGACCAAGCGGAAAGAACGGGCCAGAAGCCTTCCATTTCTTAAAATGGCTTTCAGGAGAAGACACACAGAAGACATGGATGCTACTATGTATCGGCAAATGACGACAGTCGGAAGATCACTCAGTGCGGTGCTCAGCAAATTAGGTTGTTTTGACAATCGTGTCACGCCCAAAAAACGCATGGTTCATGAACGAAAGACAACCATTCTTGAGAATAGCATCATAACTAGTTTATGTAGATGGGAGCCCAGATGGGAGCACGTTTCTCGCAGTTGACGACTGGAAACTACGGAATTTAAGCAGAGGACATACGATTGAAATCTACTCACGATGCCTACAAATAATAACGTCCGCGAGTACAGTTTAACGCTCGATCATACAGCACGAAGAGATCATACTGGTGAACATTGCTACTCGTCACTACTAGGCATTTTGATCTTATTCGTTGAAGAGGTCCCTTTTGAACATTTCTCATCATAACTTGGGCGTCGCTGACGTCATACGGAACATGGATGAGTTGGCCACTCCTCGGCGCTCCACTCCCATGTACGACGTCAATGCTGGTTGGACGAATTGGGAAGGGAGTGTGTGGGAAAACACTATTGCTGTGCAGACTCTCCCATATGTTATGTTCCACATCTAAAATGGACATTACACAGTCGACCAACGATTAAAAGAAAGCGAGTTCTATTTTGGACACGTCAAACTTTGTCTAAATTGTTGTCCATCAGGCGTATCTACGAGACTGAAATAGAACTTCTCGATTCTGCTGCTTTGATGAGTTGGTCGCAGCTAAACGCCCTTCGGGAACCACCTATCAGTTCTACAGTTTGCATTGCCTCAAATTCGTTATTGGTATGAATACTCAAGTGATGCAGCTGGCGAACAAAGATTATTATAGATCCATTATTCTAGTTAATGTTTCGGCGTAACCGCCTTCTTCAGAGCTTGGAAGAGTCAAGTAGAGATTGAAAAACCTTTCGCCGAAGAACCATTTCACACCACAGCGGTGAATCAGAGGTTGGAAGGAGAGACGAAGAAGCACGACGAGGCAACACAAACAGTCCAATGCAGATGGGCGAACAGTACCCCTTTTAAGGCGACACATGAGCGGATGAGGTCACCTTCGATTCACCCTCCTAGATAGCCTCCGGCAGACTGTCTTCCGGTTCGAGACCGCAAAGGTCAACGTACGGGGCCACCTCATGTATCACCGCTACGCGCCCCTCCTTCATGTTGATTGTGGGGTTCCTAGCGGCAATCCACAGCGCTTCTAGCGTTTTGCACGCCGAGATCTAGAGCTCGCGGGCCAATATCGAAGGAAGATGATCGACATGACCATGATGTTTAAGAATCTTACAAGTAAAATTTCAATAGATCCCACGATATTTTTTGGTGCACCTCTGACTACGAATAGGAGAGGGAACCTAAGGCTTTACCTTCCTGTTCCAAAATCGCAGGCGAGATCAAACTTCCTCACTTACAGAAATCTTAAGGACTTGAATTTATTATTAGGTGAGGATGGGAATATCATAAACATGTCCGTGAGTTCGTTCAAGTCCTTAATGGTACGTAAAAAGTTATGTTAAACGTGCTGTGTTTAATTTTATGTTTGTTGTAGTTTGTGTGACCTGGTATTTGTTTTTCTCTCATTACTTATGTAATGCATGACTATGTTCATGTCTGATAAATAAATAAATAAACAAATAAATAAATATCGTCACCTTCATGACCCTTGCGGTCTCGAACCGGAGGACAGTCTGCTGGTAGCCGGAATAAAGGATCTATACTAATCTTGGCTCGCCAGCTGCATCACTTGGGTATTCATACTGATCAATATCATGCCAAGATTCAATGACTGTCGAACATGGAAAATTCGTTATCGCCGACCTTCACTAATAGGAGCTGAGCAACAAGCGCGAGAACTAACTTCGTCCAGCTACTTTTTCATGTCCCATTTTACGTCTCTTCCAATTATGAGATCACTTCGTGGGTTAATTTGCCATCGTAGCAATACATTGACAATACATTGATAGAGAGAAAGCAATGTGGGACGGTCTCGTTATATTGAATTAAAGAAAACGGGAATAACTAGACTTTCCTATGAGGAAGCGTGCCAAATGAGAACGAGAGGAAAACGTTCGCCTGGCTAGGTATCTTCGTGTGCTAGAGACGGGAGATAGATACGAGTAGAGAAAGGAAGAAGGAACATTTCATCCTCTTTAGGTATGCATGAGGTAAAAGTGGCTCAGTGGCCTCTTCTTGGCAGACAGAGAGGAGCCGTCGTAAGTGGATGTGATGGCAGGGGCCGGTTGGTCTTCTTGTATCCATGACCTCTGCCGCCCACATATTCCAGACGATTAGGGCCCTTCGTCGTTAGGCAGCCGTCATGGCCAACTATACACTTAATAATGAAGGGCGGAAAAACTGTTGCGTTGTTTTCCACCACTCATTCAAGACACAAGAATGACGTCTGGCACTTAAAGATTTCCTTATTAAAAACTTTTTATCCTCGATATTGGGAGTGCGAAATCCCATCCCACAGGCGTGATTGCGCACAAAAAAGTGGAGAACTGAGGAAGTGTGAGAAAAAAGAATTGAAAAAGTGCTTTCTTGAGGCATCTGCCTTCACAGCAATGGATAGCTTTATATTTGTTTATTAGCTTCGCCACTCATCTCTTTTTATCTGGTAGTTCCCTCTTCCAATTTAGGAAAAATGGACGAGTGAAAATGTTTCGACTGCCACAATGAGCTATGACTACGTTGAATCACTGCGTGATTATGAAGCATTTGATCTCATAAAAGTGTAAACGCTAGGAACGCAACGTAAGACAACGAGACTACGACTTCGGTCGAAGCAAGATCGCTCAAAGCATTTATTCCTTCAGTTGGCTAACAACCACATCATAGATTTCCAACAATCCTTGTACAAGTGCTTCGATTACCGAAGACCGTCAGAATTCAATAACTGATAATCCGCCTGTTGCTGAGTACTTTAAAAATGGTAAGCTAGAAGCTGGATAGACCGGAAGCAGTTATTCTTATTTGGTTTTGAAACAAATATTAAGCCAACAGGTAGAAGCTGAAATTCCTTGTTGTGTGACAGCGTTTCCAATATGCGGATTCTATTTTTGCAAGCGCTTCTGCACACAATGTTAGGCTATACATAGAAGTAATCGCAGAGCTCACCCGAAGTGTTTCCTCTAGCTCCTGCTATGTACAACCTGCTATTCCTACATGATTCTTACATCTTTAAAGCGGCGTTCGAGCAAGGGCTCCTGATTTTTGTTAAGAACGTTTAGTGTGGTGGCTCTTTTTGGGTTCTAATAAGATTATATTTAACATGTTGTTGTTTATTTATTATTTTATAATTATATTTAATTATTTATTACATTTTTTATTTGGGTGCCTAATTTTTTGGGGTTTCTCCTCTTGTATAATTCAGAAGGTGAAGAAACGTCGAGGCCTGTCATCCTTGAGAAAGTATTCTTGACCATGTTTGATATGCTCGGAGTGGGTTAAAAACTCCATGCGCGCGTTTTTTAGTCGACGTGAGATTCATCATTGAATAGCGCTCGGATCTGCGCAAAGCTCTGCGACGGAATTGTTTTGGATCCGGAGTCCTGTGTCCGTGACCCAGTGCTCGTAAAAGTGAGCAATTAACTGCAACCTACACAATAACATCAGAACTAACAAGAGAGGTCAATGGACTTCCCGTGGCAGATTTCAGATTGACCTATTCAGGGTTGTAGGGGATAGTCTGACAAACGCACTGAAGTAAAATGGTTTTTTGCAATTTTTGACCTACCCAGATGTTCGCAGGAAATTTGAAAACCACTACGGTACTTCTCACACAATCCCCTACAACCCTCAATAGGTCACTTTTAAAATTGCCACGGGATGTTCATTAGTGTGAGTCATGTTTTTGTGAGAAGCACCGTAGTGGTTCCAAATTTCCGGCGAACATCTGGGTAGATAGGAAGATGCAAGAGACCGTACCACTTCAGTGCGGGCCTATAAAGAAAAACCGACGTCTGGAACTGCCATGTCATGGTTAGAATGTAACCTGCAAAAGGTTTGGGGCTGGAACAGCAACGGAATTACAGCCATCTCACAGTTTTCTTGGTACCGTGGTGCGAGGGTGGTTGTAAGTGCGACAGTGGCTGGTTATGGCTTATCGCATTGATCACCTACACTGGACACTATGCAGGGTGTTCCAAAATAACACGATGAAGGCATTTTAATTATAACTATGAAACAATTCACAATTTTACAAAACAGTATAAAGATAACAACGACACTGGGCTACACTATATTCAACCGGATTCGAAGTGGCCCCCTTGGGGCGAATACAGAATTCAAAACGCGTGGTGAAGTTTTTGGCGATGGGCCGCAGGTCATCTGGAGACAATCGTTCCCACTCGAGGTATGGTTCTCAAGGTATGCGAACATCACCTTACGGTTGAATATTATGAACCCGGACCATATATTTACATAGAGAGCCGAGGAGGTGTTATAAGAAAACGGTTTGTCTGAAGGGAGGTGGCGAAACAAACCATCAAGATTTAATATTGTTTCTTCATAATTCTCACGTATATTTACATAAGTGGACTAAAAATGTCATTCTCACCTGAACGTTCTGTCGGCCGACTGATTTCAAAAGTAGTATAATGAAAATGGGACCTTGGCTAAGATGGAGAAGATTGTTCCCACTGGCTTTGACGAATTTCAGGAGTTCTAACATAACACCTCTACTTAGCTTGACTTTACTTCATTCTTTTACCGACCTCCGTTCAGTTCCTTTGTGAATGCTAATAGCTTGCGACGTCAGTCCAACTTAAAGAATCATGTCAAGTGATCAATTCCTCTTTGTTAAGCGCTGAAGCAGCACAACCATGTTATGAAACACGCCATTCAGGATAAGGATAACAGTCTCCGCAACGACAAAGTTCTGAGGCGATTTTACTATGACTAGCCACTGGCTCTCCGACAACCAGTGCGGCTTTGTATCTGGTTGTGGGACTATTGATGCTATACACGCCGCCCGCCTCCTGGTGGAGAAGCGTCGCGAGAAGCGAAGCCGGTGCATGTAGTCTTTCTCGACTTGGAGAAGGCCTTCAACCGCGTACCGCGTGAGGTTATATGGTACGCTTTGCGACAACAAAACGTACCTGAGGAACTCATAGAGAGGGGGCGGATGCTCTACTCTTGCCCAAAGAGTAGAGTGCAAGCAGCAGCTGGAACCTCAATTGAGTTTCCCATCTCTGTTGGGGTGCACCAGGGTTCAGCGCTTTCTCCGCTCCTCTTTGTTGTCGTCATGGGTGCCATTACGGGAGATCTTCAGCAGCCTGTTCCATGGACGCTGCTTTATGCTGATGACGTGATGCTAGCTTGCGAAGACAAAGACGATCTCGAGCAGCAGGTGCAAGCTTGGTGCGACCGTCTGGCGAGGTTTGGACTCAAATTGAACGTGAAGAAGACCGAGTACCTAACGACTGACGTAAACGAGTCCGGCTCCATTAAGATTAACGGTAGTGAGCTTGCACTCACTTCGGTATTTAAATACCTGGGATCAGCAATAGCGTCTGACGGCGGTCTGATGGTTGAAGTGAACTCACGCGTGAGTGCAGCTTGGTCCAAGTGGCGTTCGCTGACTGGCGTGCTCTGCGATAGGAAGATACCAGAGCACCTGAAGTCGAAGATTTACAGAGCCATCGTGGGGCCGGTAGCGATGTATGGCGCTGAGTGTTGGCCTGCGACTAAGGAAATTGAAACGCGCCTCAGCGTCATGGAGACGAGGATGCTGCGCTGGACGGCTGGAGTCACCCGTATGGACCGCATTCGAAATGATGCTATTCGGCAGAAGTTCGGTGTCGCGCCGATAGCGGACAAGATGCGCGAAGCTCGCTTGCGATGGTACGGCCATTTTCTGCGTGGGAAAGAAGACAGCGTCCGCAAGATAGGCCTTGCCTTGGAAGAGTCAGGAAAGCGGCCTAGAGGACGCCCGAAGCAGCGTTGGTCGGATACGTTACACACGGACATGAAAGTAATTGGTGTCTACCCTGATGAGCACAGGACCGGGAAAGGTGGCGTCATAACACCAGAAGAGAGGACCCCGCGACGAAGCGGGAAAACTCTGAAGAAAAAGAAGAAAATGTCCTTAAATACGGATCATCACCAAGTCAAATTCCTCGAATCATCACCAAGTCAAATTCCTTCACCCACTTTATATGGCAACGATGTATTGTTCTCATACGATTGATTGAGCATGGCTTGCCTCTCTTGCTCAAAGAGAATGCAGAAAGATTTCCTCTAAGGATAGCTGATGACGCTTCCTAGATTCTTCTGAACGCATTAGTAGCGTTCAGATTCATGGTTTCAACGAAATGCAAACAAATCGTAGTCGAGTGCAGAAAAATATGTCAATTTTTTAGTCTTCCGTACCTACTAACAGTGGCTGTCTCCTTTGAGAGCAGGTTGGTTGATCTTTAAGCTGTCACGTGCTTCTGTCACGTATGTTTAAAAAATCGTGAGATGCTTCTGAGTGACGGGAAATAGTGAGCAAAAACGTCTTAAATGCTTAAGAACTAGTCACAGTTCATGCAAACATCGGTTATTCACCGGCCTCCACACTTATGAGTAGAATGCTTTCCGAATCCTGTGGTCGCGATTGGTATTATTAAAACTAACTTAATGAATTATATGTGGATCGAATAGGGAATAAAAAACGGGAGATGCCCCTAATCAATGCATCACAGATATGGTTAATGCAGCACTCCAGTTCCATTTCCAAATATGATCCATCTATCGACATCATTCCGGGCACAGCTCTCACCTCACGAAGTTCTTCTCATACTTGAAAGGTCGCCCGTCGCCTACGGGCGCCTTTCCCCCGAGGATCTCGATTGCCTCTAGCGCGCGCCTAAATGGCCCCATACGGGCCGCACCACTGCTTCAACACATTGCCGCAACACTATTTTATCCACATGGTCCTGGACATGACTTCAGGCAGAGAATCAGATCACGAGTATCACGGGTACAGACATGGTGGTGGTAGTCGTTCCATAGCCAGAGTCGAACGAAGTCGGAAGTGACGTCGGTGATGATCTCCCCGTTGTTGTCCCGGCTCGGTCGATGGTCTTATATGGATCGTGGTCCTCGCTCGTCTCCCATCGTATCGTCGTCCATCTGAAAACAAAAGCCGAGAGCGACGAAGGAGAGAATTCTATGTTTCTAGATAAAATACCTAGATAGGTTAGAAAGAATTCTACGCTTTTTCTAAAGTTAATGCTTCACCTTTTCACATCTCCCCTTTTTACCGAAGTCCGACCTCGGACTTAATATTGGGGTTGTGAGCGGAAGAAGTCAATCGGCACGATCAGCTCGTGTGTAGTGCACCAGGACATCACTTTCTCCCATGTCGTCATACTTCGTAGACAGCGAGCCGATCCTGTAATGAATAGTCCATCGCGTGGTCTCGATAGAGCTACGTTCAGGCGTCTGGGGTCCGTGAAGAATGACATTTTTGAAGGAGTTCCCGCTGTCGTTCTGGTTGTGCACAATATTACTACCGTGCGCTCTGTCCCTTGTGCGCTGTCTACGGTACCTACAGTAATCCCTGAGCCACTCAAGACGCTTTCGCAGAGGAATTTCTGGTCTTTGTATAGGCAGATCACCGAGATATCCTTACCCTCGAAGCCGTTGTGCAAGAGGTGACTGACTAGGATCCGCACTACCTCCGCCTCCTGCTTTATGTGAGCGGGTGGCTGAAGTAGTCGAAGTGCTGGGGACATCAGTGAATGCCACCGGGATTGTTTCATTGGGCATACCTATGCGCTCAAGGACCGCCAATCTGTCCGCAATAGGAGTACCGCACGTTAGCGCATTATCGTAGAATATTTCCGAGTTCAACGACATCATAAGCGCATGCGGGCGATAAACTATTTGGATGGCGCAAGTGGGGATGTTTTTTCTCCGATTAGCGACATCTAGAGCGGATTGTGAGCACAACCCTACGGCGGTCGGTATCGATTGAATGCCGATGTACGGTGGGAGTTGTTTACTGTCCCCTATGAGAGTGAAGCAGGCTTTATCAAATCTCTGTAAGAGAGTGACTAACACTGCCTAGGAGAGCATAGAGGCCTCGTCCAGTATCACTGTATCCCATGACTTGTATATGGCCTTGAACAGACCCAATTCAGAAGTCAGGTTCAGTGCAGATGCCACCGTGCACAAGATGATGTTCGGCGCGTATACGCGGAAGAAGATTTCCACAAGCTTTTTAAGCCGTTTTGATACCGTTCGCTCGACGTAAAGGAGTTCTTTATGTTCTTCACGTATTAGATTGTTGTCCGTGCCCAAGAAAGCAAACTCCCTTAGGTATTGTCTTGCTACGGCAAATTCCTTAAAAAGGTCGGCCTCTTCTTCGTCTAGCTGGTCTCCATGAGTCTCATGGAGTTTTTCCATGAGATTGGCTAAGTCAAAGCGTGCAAATCTGGACGTATCTCTAACTACCCGCTCGCTTATGTAGCGCTCGGGTCGAACATGCCGACTCCCGGTTTGCGCGATCTTTTCTGCGATGACGTCTACGGCACTGTTCTGGATTGAGGCGATGAGGACGCATCTTTCCTCACCAGATGCTTCTCGAGCCATGACGGCCGCGCACAAAGTTTTTCCTGCTCCGTAGGCGCTTTCGACTACCGCGATTGGGAAACGGTGACTAAAGAGGTCGATTGCGTTTTCCTGGTCTTGATTTAACGCTATCGTCCCTTTGTCCGTTCTTACCGGTACCCTAGCTGGATGAGTGGGGGGCGTACCAAGAAGTTGGACGTTGGTGGTTAGGAGTGCTTGTGTACTTGTCCATCCCGGAGAGGACGCCGACCAAGATATCGTGATAATTTGGTCCTCTAGTAGAGCTAGAGTGGGATTGGCCCTATCGTCTTCTGGTGCCAGACAGGTTCCGACGGCTAGTCGTTGGTTTGGCGAGTTGAGTGCATGACGTCTCCATCGCAGGGAATCCCACCTCTGCAAAACTGCCGTGACGTCTAGGCAGTTCTCCCTTTGCGAAACCCCGTGGATGGTCCCAGAAAATTCGTCCACATCAAAGAATCCCTGGATGGAGTTACCTACCGCCCAACCGCTTTTGTGCGGCAAGGGAATTGTAAAAGTGACCACGGCAGGATAAGTGTTGATATCCGCTGGCGTCCACATGACAGAGTACACCGCATTATCGGTCTGCTCGGCGGTGAGTGCCATGATGGCTCCACAAGTTGTACTATAGAGATCGTCTAGGAATTTTGCTGCGCGCCGGGGTTCACGTTTGATAGCCTGGAAGTCGCGCCTCTTCTCTTGTACCACCTGTGAGAATTCTGAGGGGACTTTCCGTATGTCAAAGGGTACGCGGGGAGCCGGAGGAATGTATATCACTTTAGCCATGTGGGCGCGTAGTTCTTTCCTGGCGTCGATGGAAGCGTGCATGCAGCAGAAAACCATATGGCTGAGTGGGCGGTCTCTAAGTGGAGCGATGATAAAATCATCTACTTTGAGATTTTCGAATTCGGTAGTGTTACGCGCTCGAGACCTGTTAAAGGATACTATTTCCCTTGACCTATTCATGTATGCCTTGACCGTCGTACCCTTCTTACCCTTCGAGACATCAACGATGTAACCTATCTTCTCGTCCAACTTGTGACGGATTAGGGCAAATCGCCAGGCGCGCCATATGGTCGCGCTAGATGGCCTGGATGCTTCTCTGAGGTCAGCTGGAATGGCCATATCGGAGGAAGCGAACTTCGTTGTGGGTACCAATGAATAGACCCAAACTAAATCTCCGACCACTACTCGACTAATGTCAAATCCTCTTTTGCCTGTTTTAGCGCAAATCGCGAATTGATCCAAGGAGATGCTGCATAAATCAATGCGATCCGGAAGACAAAGTTCGATGTGGACCGACTCTAATCTAACGCCTGTCCCAAACAGAGTTTTAATCCTGTAAAGAACTGGGTAAGTTTGGCCATCCTTTACTAATCCGTCTGCTAGAGCGTCGCTATTGGTCGCATCACCCATTTCTGCATCTGGGATTAAAGGAAGATCCTTTTTCTCCGCGCGAAGCTCGAGCATTTCAAGCACGCTGTGCTTCCTGCGGAAGCTCTCGATTGAAAGTGGGCTCACTGCATCGAGAATCCTAGGTTGATTACAAGCGGTCGGGTGATTTTGGTCTGGTTTGCTAAATAATCCCTGAAGTAGACCAGAGTAACCGGCATTACCAATTTCCTCAAAGTCCTGTTCTCGGATGTTGGAGTCATAGTGTGGTGACACGAAGAGGGCCGGTTTCGGCGCGAGCAAATGCTTCCAGGGATGACTATAGAACGAATGTACCGTCCTTTCGCCCGGTGTTTTATAGCGGAGCTTTTGGGACTTCATATAGTTTGCTGCGCTAATAAGCCTTGGTTGGTTCTCGAGCTCGGAAGGCACACCGCTAGACTGCAGAGATTGAGCCTGCACCCGGTCGGCAAGCGTATCGGGCTCGAGTTCCTGGCCACTGGTTACTCTCGCTTTTTTGTGGGGGACGGTGGAATCGTACTGTGATTTTTCCCCTACTTTTGTATGGGATGGACTCTCAGATGACGAATCTTCTACGTTCAAAAGCAAAGACGAAGCATGGGCGTCAAGTTCTTCCGAAGAAGCAACCTGACTAGAAAGCGAAGAGGATGCATGGTTATCAGGTTCCTCAGATGAGGCAACCCGTCTGGTATTCCTCCCGGCGACTCTAGCGTTGTCGGCGGTCTCGGCTTCCGGTGTTGGCTGAGTGGATTGCATCGGAACTTTTTTGAGCCGACTATTTCAACTTGGGTTCCTGCCATTCCGATTGCGGTCTCGGTGTGCGGCGAGTCCAGTTGAAAGATTCCGAGCGCCGGACACAGTTGCTTCCCTGCTAGCGTTATGCTTGATCCGGTGTCCACCAGAGCTGAAACGCTTACTCAGTTGATACGTATTCGAATGTGGACAGTCACGCAGTCTCCTGCAGTAACGTTATATACCGTGGGATAACTAACTTCGTAGTTCTCCCGTTTTTCTCTCAATCCTCTTGCAGGGGCGTGAAGAGAGTGTGTGCTTCTATTAACCGCGGTTTGTTTAGCTCGCCAGTAAGGACCTAAGGTTCTTGATGCTGCTCCGAAAACTCTTGCTGGGATTTGGTATCTGATAGAGTTCGACGAGTGTTAGGAAGGCCTTAATGCTGACGACTACGCAACAAACGGATACCCATGCTTCTCTCAGGAAATTCCATGAAAACGGCAAAAACTCCTCTAGAGCCGTGGAGGGAATTGATTTCGCATCGCTACTTGCACCGTTTTCTCCTACATGGTGGTCAAGGGCTGCTTGGTTTCCGTCTATTGCTGCCCAAAGTTCTTCGAATTGCTGACCAGGAATAAACTCACTTATATTTGTAATGACCAAATTATGAAAAACTGTAAGTGCTGGTTTCTCATAACTACCTATCTGTTCAAGCGGGCTTCCTAGTGAGACAATCTTATGAACTTTCATCTTTTCCCATGTGTTTTGGATCGCATCAAACCTATGCACGGTGTTATTGATGGCGAATTCAAATATTGCGCTTGGTTTACAGGCTACCTGCTCGGCGTTGATACTTATAACAAAAGTTACCGGGTCCAGAAAAGCTTTCCAAGTCTTGTTTCCTAGTATGTGTGCTTCTATCATCGGCTTCGTGTAGCAGGTATCATTGAATGGCTGCAACCGATACATGTTCTGGGACAAAAGCACGCATGGACGTGTCTTTATTACGTCCCCACCGAGGAACATAGCGTCTATGTCGGGCCTCGAAAGAATTTTTCGCATAGCCAGTGTTGGCTCTGAGGCTAACGCAGCTATAATAGACCGGCTGATAGAGTTCATAGACTTGCAGTGACTCAATGCTGACTGCCGAAATGAAGAAATTGTCAGAGTTTGCATATTATCTTCTACTGCCAAGAGCTGGGCAGCTAGCTGGTTCGTAGTGGCGAGACCTACTTGGGATAAGGGGGAAAAGGTTTCGAGGCTGCGAGCGCTACGTCTAGGGATGCCGGTGATCTTCACGGCGTAGCCCTGATCGGTACGTATAAGCGAATTTTTACAGTCTACGAACTGTGCCTCTTTTAACGAAAATGAAAGCGCGAACTCCTTTGAATCGCTAAGCCACACTTTGTCTGCCATTGTTCCTTTCATGGTAGCGACGAAAATAAATTGGCATGCCTCTTCCGCCGTCGGTTGCCAGATTACTGCGGCGCCTGATTTCATTATACACGAACCATCCTCATATTGGCACCCAGTTAATGGGCCGGCAGGACTATCTACACCTGGTGCTGCGTGATAGGCATAAACGGAGGTTTCAAAGGCCACACAGTTATAGACACTGACCTCGTAGTCCGTGCAGCAATGGAAGGGTGCAGTTGGCCAGTCAATTTCCAGTTTATTCGTTGTTTTCATTACAGTACCTACCGTGGTCACATCCCCATGCGCGCATCTCCTATGATTGAACATCTGTTTACACTCTTCTGGCGTAACCGTTAGTTCGCTGGTAGTAGAAATTTGATTGCGAGACCCGAAAAAATTGACCGAGTAAGTGACCTTCTGGGATATTATTTTGCCACAGTCGCAGTGGTCTTGTAGCGCACTGTATTTGGGCGAAATACATCAAGAGTTACCCGAACAGGTTCCGAGACGAAAGAAGGCAGAATTCTCGTGCAGTTCACCTCATGAGGAATTCTCCAGTAGTTACCGGCCGCCAAATTCGAACAGATCATCGCTGGAGGAGCATTGACAGCTGAACATATTCCAAGATTAGCGAGGAGGAACAAACACATAACGGGCCATCTTGGCAGGCTAGTGGAGCGTGCGCCCGTACGTTCGTGGTGGACGTCCGTAGGGTTATCACTTGAGTTGCATGGTTCATGGGTTGCGAACGCGAAGTTCGCCAACTCATTATTTCGTTCAATCAGAGCGGCTATCTGGGCGTCTTTATCCTTTTCCGAAAGAACCCGCACATGATTATCTGCATAATCCGTCGATGGCTTACCCTCAAGGGTGTCCACCGCAAAGGTACGACTTACGCTTCTCCCTTTCCCGCTCCTCGAGGGGACTTCGTTATCGTGGGCTCGGTCGCCACGCCACTGGCGCACGTCGTCGCTTCCTCGCTCCAGGTGACCCTACGTCCGCCGTCGTGCGCGTTTAAAGGACGCTGACTCATGGGGTTGAACCCTTGGAGCGGAATCCAGGACCTGCATAACGTTTGGATATGTCCTACTTTCCCGCAACGATAGCAAACCACGTTCGAATTAGGAGCCCTTTCGAACACTCTACGGTTAAAGGCCTGTTGACGATGACTCGCATAGGCGGGTACCTGTGGTCGAGCTTGAGGGGCTTGCCGAAATTGGCTCCAACGGCTTCGGTGTTCCGTCCTCGAATTGTCGACAACGTTGACCTGGGCTGGCGATTCCATTCCAGCGCTTGGGATGATCGTCATGTTATTGATCGCCTCTGCCAGCAAAGACTCGTAAGTCATAGCCTTAATTACGGCGTCGTCGTACGACGACGGTCCTGACGCTTTTACATGAAAACGCAAGGTGGGCTTAATTCTGTCCAAAAACTCATCCAACAGACGTTCCTTCTGTGCGGCCTTGGTTTGTCCTTGCGTGACTTTACGCACCAGTTTCTTCATTCGTTACGCAAAATCACGGACCGTTTCGTTGGCGCCTTGCTTGCAGTCAGACAGCTGTTGCCGAGCCATATTCCTAAAATGTGGTGCTTCGTAGTGGGTGCGAAGTATGCTGACCACTTTGGTGTAGTCGTTCTTGTCAGCATCAGGCATTTCCTCGACCAGGTCCCTCGCTTCGCCATCTAAGTAGCCCACTAGATTGTTGACCTTAAGCTGTTCAGGCATTGGAGGATTTACCATCCTCACCAAATCCTCAAACCTTCTTAACCAGGTGCTGAAATCTTGGCCCGTGGAGCCATTAAATATAGTAAGAGGCATGGGTTTGAACTGCCCGAAGGCCAGCTCAAATGCATGTGCACCAGAAGACTGGTGCGGCATGCTATTCAAAAGAGGCAACGTAGGCAACTCACGACCCTCAGCAAGCAGCGGTAGACCGGTGGAACTGTCGCTTAGCTGAGCCGATGCAGAACGGGATCGAGTTACAGGAGCAATGATTGCGGTTAACTTCCCGCGGCGCCGCGTCGGCTTTTGTTGAGCAGGCAGACCTAGTTGCGACATTCCTGCATGCCAGAGTCGGAGCTCTTTCAACAAACAGCTTCACTCTCAGCGCGGCCATCTGGGAACGATCTGATAAGCGCCGTGCTTTCTAAAGCTCGAAGAATTGTTGGGCTTCACGGAATATCCACCTGCAAGTGATTAGCAGGGAACAAAAACAAAAAAAAACTTTGATACATCTTTGTCTGGTCCCCAAAGGGCGACTAGACGAGTTCCTACTCATGTCCAGGATCCATGTCGTCTATATATAAAGTCAACTTTATCTCCACTTGGGTACCCCTTAAAACATCTCTTTACGCCTTATCAAACATCCTTTTTTCGGACCCACACACCCTGCTAAAATTATGTCCTGAGCGCCGGACCCTCGGCCGTCGGGTCAGGCGGATGGCCCAAGACAACATATTCGAGCACGATGCCCGGTTGAGGCTCAACACCGGAGGGTGTGCGGTAGGCGAGACTGTTCTGACCGCGGACGGCCAGAACCACTCGCTGCTACCACTTGAAAGGTCGCCCGTCGCCTACGGGCGCCTTTCCCCCGAGGATCTCGATTGCCTCTAGCGCGCGCCTAAATGGCCCCATACGGGCCGCACCACTGCTTCAACACATTGCCGCAACACTATTTTATCCACATGGTCCTGGACATGACTTCAGGCAGAGAATCAGATCACGAGTATCACGGGTACAGACATGGTGGTGGTAGTCGTTCCATAGCCAGAGTCGAACGAAGTCGGAAGTGACGTCGGTGATGATCTCCTCGTTGTTGTCCCGGCTCGGTCGATGGTCTTATATGGATCGTGGTCCTCGCTCGTCTCCCATCGTATCGTCGTCCATCTGAAAACAAAAGCCGAGAGCGACGAAGGAGAGAATTCTATGTTTCTAGATAAAATACTAGATAGGCTAGAAAGAATTTTACGCTTTTTCTAAAGTTAATGCTTCACCTTTTCACATCATGCAAAAATCCGTGTACTGCCTTTACTCGCACTATTCTAATACGTCTAGCGTGACCTTGACCGTCTGCTCTCCCCTGCCACTATTGCGCCATTACTGTCTGAGAAGATAGTGAGCAATAAGTTCTGTTCTGCAGCGTTTTCCAGAAATGTTTAGAGACAGCTTAACTGATGGTAGATTGTCCAACCCTTTATTCAGAAGGTTTTTGCTCTCTTTATGCAAGCTTTATGTAAAAATATGTTACGCTCAGAGTCTCGGAGTATTCGTACGGACACAATTGACACAATTGTCAGGTGGTGCACGGATGTCGTTTCCAAGAAGTAATGGTGTATCAACGGATGTCATTTCTAAAATGTGAACATTGGAGCAGTGAACGGTTGATTCAAGCGGCACAGTCAAATGCGCAATTCTAAGGCCTCTGTTATACTCCCGCGGGAGCATCCGCGGAACGTCCGCGGACCAATGGTGCACGGCGGAGGCTGGCGTGGCGGGGCGCGGCGATTGGCCAGGTGAGGGATCTCGGCGCGATTCCCGCCCTTCCGCGGATGCTCCCGCGGGAGTATAACATAGGCTTAAAGCTACCAATGCTTCAGTCTCGTATTGCTTGAGCATGTGTCTGATGTCTTCTACCTCTCAGGCATAGACATAGGGCTAGACTCCACTACATCTTGATACTCCAGTATTGTCTCATCTGTTGTCTCTGCTGTGTGCCAGAGTGACCCATTCGACCCTATTCTATCAAGGGAAACGAACAGCAGCGTACCCTTCATTCAGCTCCTTCAAAAATGAATCCTACCGACTCATGGTGGGCGTCCTACTGTTCTACCGCGGCATCCAATTGGTTACGCCTCTCGCCCAATGACAGCCAACGAAACGCATTATACAAACGACCCACCTAATTTCCGATCACTTCGTCGACGGGTCTCAGTCCTCGAAACCCTTCTCTCACTTGACTGAACCCTACTACTAGAAGCGCAGTCCTCTCCTTGGCTTTGCTGCGCTAATCGCGTGCTCATCCTGTCAACCTCCATGACGCTGTGTGTGACTTGTCAAATAATCGCTAGTAAAGTTCCCTCGTTCATCCCAAGTAATAGATGTAGCGGACTGCAACCAGTCATTGTGACCAAAGTCCAGTTATATAGCTATTGATTTGTCAGTAATCCATATATGTATAAGCGTGCAAAGTGGAACTATTACTAAAGGATTCAAGTCAACGACCTATTCCTAATTCCTATGAGCTCGCCACTCTACCACATAGGTCAGCGATCTCAAGCGCCAAGGTTGAAACAAACACCCAGAGGCGAGAGGCTACTGCACCAAAGTTTTAATCGGCTGAAAGCCTGTTCTTTGCACGTATCGGCCCTCAAACAACTTGCATTTTCGCACTTTTGAGGCAGGGGTTCTCTCCATAAACACGCTTCCGATGTTCAAATCGGCCGTTGAGATAGCCTGTAGCCTGGTAAGGTAGCGTAATCAGAAAGACGACAACCTTCTTTGGCGACCTGAATCGACGATAGATAACGAATCGTTTCGCGCTTCGGTCAACTAAGCCTTTCGTCAGTCTGTGGTCAGTGAATTGAAGCTGCGCTTGTTCAATACGACAAGACGTGGAGGACTACTGACTGAACTCAAAGGGGGTACCGACCACATACGTTTTCATATTGCCTCAACGATAGCCCATAAAAGTAGAGTGCATGGCGCATCTCGAACATGGGCAACTAACGCCGACCTTTACCCACGCTTTCCGCTTCTTCTCCAAGCTGAAAAGGCCTTAGTTCTACAACAACTTAAGCACTAAATACTGTTTTCAGAGAGCCTACTGCACAAGAAGCCGCCAGTCGTAAGGCTCTATTCATACTTCGCGATAAGAGCGACTCGTCGCCCGTGAAAAATATGCCTATCGATTGAAACCGAGCGCGCGCCGCCGAAAAGTGATCATACTCAAGCGCCTGCGCTGTCGCTCCAGTCGCTCTAATCGCTGCTGTCGCCTGCTCATAATTCCGCGCGCTGCGCTCTCGTCGCTCTACAACCACTTAAGTACTATATACCGTTTTCAGAGAGCCTACCGTACAGTCCCACCAAGAAGCCGCCCAGTGGTAAGGATCTGTTCACACCTCGCGATAAGAGCGACTCGTCGCCCGTGCAAAACATGCGAACCGATTAAAACCGAGCGCGCGCCGCCTAAAAATGTGCCTACTTGAGCGTCAGCGCTGTCGCTCTAGTCGCTCTAGTCGCTGCTGTCGCTTGTTCGTACTTCCGCGCACTGTGCACGCTGCTCTCTCCTTGCTCTTGTCGCTGCTGTCGCGAAGTATGCACAGTCCCTAAGCGGCAACACGTCAATCCAACAAAAACCATTGAACTCTGCGACCTTACCACTCTTGTACTAACAATGACGCTGTCGCCTGAAAAAAGATTTGAGCTGAAGGTCAACAAGACTTGATAACATCATTCATCAGCAAAATAATGTAATACCCATAGCAAAGTGTTAACAAAATTGTGACACATACTCCTTGGAGCAAAAATAAATAAGTAAACATTATGCATAGAAATCTGCCTAATGGAAGTACATGATTATAACGTATCACAGACGTTGTCGTTAAAGAATAAATAATGAGAGAGTAATTAGCCACACGAGCAGTCAGTCGGGAGAGCTGATTACGCGGGCGTTGAAGAGTTTCACTCGCGAGCCCTCGAAAGGAATTGTCGAATGCTGGATGGTGAGCCGCCAAACATAAGGCACGAAAAAGTCCACCGTGTTCTCGTCCTCGACATATCTAAATAGAAAGCTGAGTGGATATGTTGAAGAATTAATTTGCAACCTGACACCCCAGGAAGTCGCAACCCTCATCACTATTTATTTATTTATTTATTTATAGTACGTGCATATCCACGCAGACAGAACCACAACGAGAAGAACAAAACATGGATGCATGATAGATGACTAGAAATACACCACCCTAATGAATCATCCTTTGATGTACCTATCAATGAGCTTTTTCAGTTGTGAAATGGAACTAGGTAGACCATATTTTTTAGAAAATTTTAGAAACTCCGAACCAGCTCTTTGGGTAAAAAATGAAGCTCGCAGTCGTGACCTTGCCTTAGGAAAATGAATTTTTGTCCTACAACCACGCGTGTTCGAAGAAGATGTTGTGTAAAATTTGTCGGGACGTAAGCTTACTTTCTCAGTGATCATTTTGTAAATCATGAGCAAATCATTTCTCTTCCCACGAAGTAGCAAACTAGAAAGATTGAAAATTTTGTTCCGAACATTTGAAGGTGGAATGGACGTGTAGTCATAACCGTAGAGCCGTATCCAAAGCTTTCGAGTGAAATTATTCTATACCGCTTCTAGCCTGGTTTGGCTGCGCTAGGTAGGTGGATTGAACACATGATCTATTGATGACACTGTTTGATTTATCACGGACGCAGAAGTTTTCGGAGAGGATCCAGCTACCCAAACCACTACCCAAAAAGTCTGCTACCCGAGGCAAGCCTACTTCCGAAATACAGCCTCATACTTTCGTTTCTTCTTCTAAATAACGTGAATGACTGAAAGCTCTGTTCATGCCCGACGCAGTTCACTTCATTGGACTGTGACTGGGAAACACCAGCAGAAGGGCACAAATTGTTCGCATTCCTCCAATGGATGCATGCGTTTGATCGGATCTCCTACGAGGTAATACTGTTCGCACTGCGAAAATACGGCAGCATTCCAGGGGAGACTATGAACAAGAGCAACTGCTTCATACAAGCGTCAAAAGCTGCGTTCGCACAGCAGTTGGTACTTCTCAGCCGTTTCCCACGACTGCTGGTGTTCATCAAGGCATCCGGTACTGCTCCTCACTATCGCAGCTTCTATTGATCCTCACAATGAACGTCATCACTAAAGAATCGACGCCCTGGACGTTGCTTTATGCTGGCGATGTGATTATTGCCTCGGAATGCCGAAGTAAGTTGTAAATTCACGTGCACGGTTGGAGCGGTCGGCTCGCATCCTTCGGATCACATGTGAATGTCAAGAAGATCGAGCAGCAGACGAACGACGAAAACG
Organism: Heligmosomoides polygyrus polygyrus; assembly: GCA_947396885.1. NCBI lineage: Eukaryota > Metazoa > Nematoda > Chromadorea > Rhabditida > Heligmosomidae > Heligmosomoides > Heligmosomoides polygyrus. The sequence continues at coordinate 82,180,913 of OX377202.1, forward strand.
ACAGGGGGTCGATCACAGTGGACAGTGTCGAGTTGCCAAGAAGTGATGTTTTCAAATGCCTCGGCTTAGCTATTACCAGCAACCGAGGTTTGGAGATCAACCATCGCATAGACTCTTTGTGGCTCGATTGGAAAAACATCACCGGATTGCCGTGTGACCCGAAAGTCACCAATAAGATAAAATCGAAGGTGTGCGCATGGTAGTCAGACTCTTTGCACTATAAGATTGCTGGCATGGGGTGAAAGAAGCGGAGTGTCCACCAAGTATCATGGAGACAAATACGCTGTGATGGAAAGCCCGACATCGGACGAATGGACCGCATGAGTAACGATGACAAACGGCAGCATTTTGGCGTAGCTCCCATTCGGTTCAAGACGCACGAGAATCGTCTACGATGCTTCGGCCACGTTCTGCTAGCGAAGGCTTCTTTGTGAAAATGCCTTAGCTAGAAGTTTAATGTAGGAAAGTAGTGGAAGACGAAAACAACGCTGGCAGCGCTACGGAACGAGATGAAAGCAACCGTTCTCAACACCGACTATGCAGCGGAGAGAAATAAGCTGATTCTACGTAAATGGGAGGCAACTGAAGAATAAGTTGACTGTGGAGTATGCTCATTCTGTTCTACCGTAACCGGAGATGTGCCTGTTGTTGTTTCGCCATCTCCGGCCTGTCTCATGAGCCCCGCCGATTTCTTCATATCCTCGTGACTCTTTCGTCACCAAGCGGTGACCTGACTGCCCTTCCTTGCCTGTCAATAACCCTCTGGTCTCATCCTTTCGTGTAGTCTCTCGTCATGCTCCAAGTTCTAGGTAGCCGTCTGTAGGAGGGACAGAGGACATTGATTCGTCTCTTCTCCACTGGCCACAGCGGTCGGTCCTTCACCCCTCTGTCCCATTGCCTGTTTCCTTCGCTGTGCTCGCGACAATAGTGCAACTGGCACTAAACAATTCTGTATAGCCTCTTCGTGCCTATAACTATTGCTGTATAACCGGATAAAGTTAATAAGCTACTCCAGTTGTACAGCGAATAAAAAGGCACACCCAGCTCGGGACCAAAAGAAGCCAGTACATGGGGGCCGAACAACTGCCAAAACTGTTGTCGCTTCCAACGCACGCCTAGGAAATTTGCGTAGGACTTCTTTTGTGAAAGTGCTGGTTTCAAGAGGACAGTGGATCCTTGAAGAAACCAATAAGCACTACAGATACCAAGCCGTTAAACGCGGTAGTATCTGAATTTCACCGTGGGGTGAATCCCGTCAGTTCTCTAGTGGAGTTTGGTACTCTATTAGCGTGTCTGAACGGTCAAGAAAAGCATTTTTGCAAGGCTAAACGCTGCGCAAATTTTCATTTTGCACTGAAACGCTTTTACTTGTAAGGAAAACCACCGAGGTATAAGGTGAATCCCGATTTCCTGCCGCTTTCGATCGGTTCGTTGAAAAAATCGGCCGGAAGCTACGAAATTAATTCGTACATTGCAGGAAAATGTCCGAAGACGCCATTGAAAAGGAAGTGGAAGCGATGATGCTTCTAGAGGGCGAAGACCGGACAGTCGCTGACTTACAGGCGCAAGTAGCTGGCCTGACGGAGAAGGTCCGCCAGCTAGCGGAAACGCAAGCACCACAGGTAAGCGCGATTTTGCTCAGTGTTAGTGAGCAGGTGACTAGAATAAGGGAGAGTACACAAAATTTTGCATTGGGCAAAAAGCGTGGAAAACCGGTGAAGTCACCAACAGAGCCTTTGGGTCCAGTGGAGGATTTCCAAGAGGTTCTTAACAAAGCATGCAATGACATTGAGGCAGAGATGACAAAACTGCAGTCTTTGTCTAGTGAAATAGCACGTCTGAAGGCGTTCAACTTGGACCAGCTTAATGCGCTTATGCTAGAAGTGATGGAGCAAGCACGTCATGATGACGTCTGCATGCGCGTTCTAGCTAAGCTGCTGGCAGTTGAGTCCACTAAGGTAGTGGGGGCAGTGAAAACTCTTTTAGAAGTAGGCAGAAAGCCGGCTTCGAGAGCCGGGGTCTCTGGAACACAAGAGTTAGTATCTGAGCATCCTAAAGTATGTTCATTTCAGGGCAATCAGAACCAGCCTGGCACACTGCAAACGACCTTTGGAGAGGCAATGCAAAAGGTGCACTCGAATACAGTGCCGCAGAGCGTCGAAATGGTGGATTTCGACCCTATTGCAGCTGCCGAAGGTAAGGAATTGAGTTCGCCAGAGGCTTCTGACACCACGAGGCGTCAAGTCAGGCAGAATATATTGCCGAAGAGACAGAATAATCCATATTTGCAGAAACTGCAGCCCGAGAGCGAGCAGCCAAGGCTGCCGGAATTCCAATGGAGATCACCGTTCAAGAGGAACCAAGGTGAGGAATTACCGGACCTTGCGGCTACAGGTGGAAATTCTGTAGGAGCGGCGTTTGCTGCGATGGCTCTGCCTGATGTAGAGATCTATGATAGCGCGCAAGGAAAAGGATTTGAGACATTCCTAAAGTCCTTTAACATAAAGTATGGGTGGCTCAACATAAGCGATGACGTGCTTACCCATCTCCTAAGCTCGAAATTAGGAGGCCGACCCCGCGCAATCATGGAAACTCTACCACTTGAGGTTCGAGAGGGTAGCTTCTCCGGGTTTGTAGAAGCACTTTCTGAAAAATTCAAGGAGAATGAATCCGCTAAACGTATGGAGGCATATGTTAAGCTGAGGAACCTAAAGTACGCGACCTCTACTGCCGACTATTGCGTCGAGCTGGAGAAATTGTCTCGCGCAGCTTACCCCGACCTTTCGGAGCGTGAGCTTTCCACCATGCGCACGGGTGAGTTGATCACGAAACTCACGTCATGGCCGGAATACGTGCAACTCTTCACTGAAGTCGAACAAACATCAAGTGATCAGTCTTACGAGAAACTAAAATCTCTGGCACAACGCGTAGAGCGTAGTCGTCAAGTGGCAGAAGCTCTAAAGCAGGAGCTTGAAGACAAGCAGCCCCGTCCGAACCCTCAGTGGAGAAGATCCACTGAACGCAGCTCTGTTCCTGGTGTACAGACACGAGCGAGAATACAGCCAGGACATCAAGAACCTGAGAAGGATGGCAGAGACGCAACGGGAAAAAGAGAAGTTGTGTGCCATAACTGTAAGAAAACAGGCCATCTCAGAAGAGACTGCAAGGAACAAGTGCCGAGAACCACTGGTGTTCAGCCAACTCCTCATCAGGGTAAAACACGGCAGACACCACAAGGAAAACAACGAAGCTTTGTGGCCAAGTTGGGAACATGGTCATGTGGCATTTCCAAGACGGGAGTTCAGAGTTCTGAGCTCACTGGTCCTCAGATCGTAGCCGAGGTGCAGTTGTTAGGGCAAAAGGTGAAGGCTTTGCTAGATACGGGTTCGCAGGTCAGCATCCTTCCCTTGGCGCTCCTACTGAAAGCTGCACATGCCGGGTTTGATCTAGACAACGATGTCGAGGAGATCCCTACAGCTGAGGAGGTGCCAATTTTCAACGCTTCGGGACAACGTATGCCGTTCAAAGGCGCAGTACGTCTAACGTTAGGCAAGAAAGGTAAACCAACCATACGTGGAGCGTTCTTTGTAATGAAAGAATGCGAAAACGTACTGGTTTTGGGCACGAACGTTCTCAACAACTGGGGATACACCTTGAGTAACGTGGATAACTTACCACCGCACTCCCAATCCAGCAAGCACTTGCAGTTAGAAACAGGAAAGACTCTGCCGCAGGTGAAGCCCAAGAAGGCGAAAGAACAAGACTTCGACGCCCTTATCTGTGCGAAAGTATCTGCTAGGCAGTATATTAAGCCAGGAGAGACGAAAATCCTGAGACTTTCAACCACGGGTATGAATCCAGAAAGTGTTCTTTGGTCAAGGGACGACCTCATTCCGGATGCCGTCTGCTCTAGAGCGAGCACGGAAGTGGGGATCCCTGTCACGAACTCAACGCGGGAAGTGAGAGTTTATAAAGTCGGTGACGCTGTGGGGCAGTGGGACAAAACGGAGGTCACTGATGAGGCTCCCCTTCATTACGCTAATATGTTAGAGCGTACAGTACACCGTTCGGAGGACAGATGTGCGGTCCTATTTGACACGTTGTGGGACAACAAACAGAGTCGCCAACATAGGGCTGTGCTGGATGAGATAGTGCGGAACTATAATGACGTCTTCGCACTGACGGATCAAGAGCTAACACAGACATCACTTGTGGAGCACGAGATAGATACTGGCCCTTCTGCACCCATTCGGCAGAAACCGCGCCCAGTTCCGATCGGAACACGTGTAGCTCTCCGAGAAATCCTGACCGATCTAAGGGAGAGAGACATAATAGAACCCAGCAAATCGAGCTGGGCTTCTCCGATCGTACTGGTACAAAAGAAGGACGGCTCACTGAGATTATGTGTGGATTACAGGAAGCTGAATCAAGTAACTAGAATTGATAGTTACCCACTTCCTTCAATCGACGCAACGCTCCAAAGCTTAAAAGGGAAAAAGTACTTCTCCACACTTGACTTGTCGTCCGGGTACTGGCAGATCAAGCTGTCATTGAATGCCAGGGAAAAAAGTGCTTTCACCACAACTGAAGGACTGTATCAGTTTAAGGTTTTGCCATTCGGGTTGGCATCATCCCCTCCAGTCTTTCAGCGCTTAATGCATTCAGTGCTCGGGCACCTACTAGGTGACGAGGTCTCGTGCTACCTTGACGATATAATGGTGGCTACTGCTACCGTAGAGCGACATTCTGAAGTGTTGGGAGAAGTGTTGGAAGCCTTCCGCAAAGCAAATATGAAGGTGAACCCACGGAAGTGTGTGCTCCTAGAGCCTAAGGTGATGTTTCTAGGGCATGTAGTGGATATGCAAGGAGTTCATATGGACCCAAACAAGGTCTCCGCGATCACGGAGTATCCACTGCCACAAACTCGTGCGGAACTACGAACTTTTATAGGAATGTGCTCCTATTATAGAAAGTTCGTACTAGGGTTTTCCAAAGTAGCGGGTCCGCTACACGAACTAACCTCAGAGAAAGTACAGTTTGTGTGGACAGACGACCGTATTCGGGCCTTCGAGAAGCTGAAGGCTATAATCACGTCCGCACCAGTGCTGTCACAACCTGATATAGAGGGAGCTCGGAGTGGAAGGAAACCTTTCCAAATACATACGGATGCGAGCTATTTTGGTTTGGGAGCGGTACTCAGCCAAAAAGGCGACGATGGTTTACTCCATCCGCTCTATTTTGCTTCTAAGAGCCTGTCAAAGAGTGAGCGAAACTATCATATTACCGATCTTGAGGCATTGGCCGTAGTGTTCGCTCTCCGGAAATTCCATATGTTTGTCTACGGACTTCCGGTAGAGGTATGCACGGATCACCAGCCTTTGACAGCACTCTTCACCAGAACCAACGTGTCAGCCAGAGTGCTGCGTTGGGCGCTGGAACTTCAGAAGTACAACATAAAAATGGTGTACTTGAAGGGAGCAGCTAATAAAGTCGCGGACGCACTCAGTCGAGGAGCGATATTGGCGCCTGCTGATGAGCAAGCTGCCCAAATACCCAACGAACTGATCGTGGCGACGATCGCTAATGAACCAAGCTGGACAAAGGATCTCAGGAATGATCTCCTCTATGGAGAACTAATTCGAAGCCTCGAAGCGGGAAGTATGAACGGTCATACGGAGTCCCCGGGCAAAGAATCGAGGTTTAAAAGAGATGACTTTGCATTGGTCGACGGGTATTTGTGCTTTGTCGATAAAGAGGGCTATAGGAAAGTGGTTCCTAAGGAGCATCGGAAAGAAATATTCCTGGATGCCCACTCATCCCTCCTTGCAGGTCATTTTGGACCAAAGAAGATGCTGCGTCAAGTCAGCAAGGAATACTTCTGGGAGACGATGAGGAAAGACATCTTTCAATGGGCGGAGGAGTGTAAAATCTGCACTATCCACAACCAGAAGGCAAAAATGACTCCGCCACTTAAACCTATAGTGACCACGAAACCGTATGAAATGATCGGAATCGACATTCTGGAAATGGGACCCACGTCTAGTGGAAACCGTTATGTTCTGAGTGTTATTGATCATTTTACGAAGTACGGAGGCGCATACGCTGTGGAGGCGAAGACAGCGGAAACTGTGGCAAGAACACTATTCGAAAGATGGATATGTGAAGGTTGCCGGTTTCCTAAGTGCATCCTCTCTGATCAAGGTGGTGAGTTCGATAATAAATTATTGAATGAGCTATCGAGATTACTGGAAGTACGTCAGTTCTTCACGAAGGGTTATAACCCTAGAGAGAACGGAGTGACAGAAAGATTTAACAAGACCATTGTAGAGCTTCTAAGGAAGAAGGTCAGCATACCCATGGAATGGGATCGCATGTTGCCCTACTGTATGGTAGCTTACAATACATCTGTCCACGACTCTACGGGAGAGTCACCGTTTTTCCTCCTCCACGGGTTTGACGCGCACATGCCAAGCGACATCTTGAGTCAAGAAGTGTCAACATATATGGTTGACCTGGACAGTTACATCAACGAGATGGTAACTGGATTAAAGCTGGCACATCAGCACGCACAGGAACAAAACGACAAAGCCCGAGATCGCATGAAAACAGCATACGATAAAGCCAAACACGTCAGCGAGAGACCGCTGACTCTCGGCGACCGGGTGTACATGCGTGTTCCTGCGGAGAAAAGCTCGTCGAGGCATCCTAAACTGGTAAATGAGTGGTGTGGACCTTTCAGAGTGATAGAACTGAGTGAGAATAGTGCGCTGATAACGGCTATCAACGCAAACCAAGAACCTAAGCGGGTTCCGTTCGACCAGTTGAGAAAACTACCTAGAGGGTTAGATGATGAGCCACTCCAGACAACAAAGACTAGGTCAAAAAGGGGTAGACCGAAGAAAAACAAGTGTAATAAAGTATCTTGTTTCAGAGTAACGATCGGCGCTCCAAATGAGGATCCGCTTCATCTCTACTACCCCTGCACGTGCGGCGTTTTCAAGGAGAGAGCACACGTTGGACTTCCTGGTCTTCGATGCAATTTGGCACGCTCGAAGAAAGTGCGAAACTTGTTCGAGCTGGCGAATGTGGCCTCGATTGCACTCGAACCGGCGTGGGGAGAGCACCGAAAGGAAGCTGAACTTCTCAAAAAGCAGTCAACACACCTCACTGTGTACGGGCTGAGCTGTGCAATATCGGCACACCGTCAGTTCTGTCACGACTTCGCAGCGGCTGTGAAGGAAAAGGAGGGTGTGAGGCTCGCGCACCCACCGATCTTTAGCCACCACCCTGGCTACGACATCTCTGCGTACTACGCCCAAGCCATGGTCCGAAGAGAGCAAATTTCGGAACAGGGCAGCGATGATATGCCAACCAATTCGATCATATTGGCTGTTCCGAAAAGCTTTGGTAGGGTGCTGACGGACTTCGAGCCGGAGCCCACAGTCAAGTTTGTGGTCTACAACCATCCTGGAGATATGGCTGACCAACTTGACAAGCTGCCAATCAGTGCAGCAGTGGTGTGGGTATGGCCCGAGACCACGCCAAGTTCGCCGCATATGCGAACTTGCCTTCAGGCAATCGAGAGGCACCTACAGTGTGGTGGGACGCTGGACTGTTTCCCGGCGCCCTTCGAAAAACTCCGCCAGGATCTGTGGGAGCAGATGCGTCGAGTGTGCGTTGAGGTCGTGCACATGCTCACAGGCCCAAAGCGTGGGTTTGACGCACGCGTGATTGACCATTACGGTCCATGCGCAGAGGATATCCCTAAGCTCCACCCCGCACTGAGCTTGGGTTTGAGCCCACGGAAGGCTGACCATTGCTTCCATGGTTGGCAAGTCCAAGTGTTTCTGGAGCAGTTGAGAGATGCTGCTTCAAACACTCTGCGTCTGCCAAGATTTAAGCTGAAGGAGAGGAAACCGAAGGAAGCCCCGAACAAAGCGACCACGTCAGCCACAGCCAGGGACAACCACGACGACGACGAGCCTGCCGCAAAGAAGAGAAAACTACCGAAACGCCCCGAAGTCATGTACCTACGTGACCCCAAGGCAAAACGAGCTGAACATGCCCCATACATGAAGCAGAGAGGACGAGGACGAGGACAAGGACGACGATGAGTCACCGGAGTTGACTCTCATGAGGACCGGCGTGTGGAGTATGCTCATTCTGTTCTACCGTAACCGGAGATGTGCCTGTTGTTGTTTCGCCATCTCCGGCCTGTCTCATGAGCCCCGCCGATTTCTTCATATCCTCGTGACTCTTTCGTCACCAAGCGGTGACCTGACTGCCCTTCCTTGCCTGTCAATAACCCTCTGGTCTCATCCTTTCGTGTAGTCTCTCGTCATGCTCCAAGTTCTAGGTAGCCGTCTGTAGGAGGGACAGAGGACATTGATTCGTCTCTTCTCCACTGGCCACAGCGGTCGGTCCTTCACCCCTCTGTCCCATTGCCTGTTTCCTTCGCTGTGCTCGCGACAATAGTGCAACTGGCACTAAACAATTCTGTATAGCCTCTTCGGGCCTATAACTATTGCTGTATAACCGGATAAAGTTAATAAGCTACTCCAGTTGTACAGCGAATAAAAAGGCACACCCAGCTCGGGACCAAAAGAAGCCAGTACATGTGGAGTATGCTCATTCTGTTCTACCGTAACCGGAGATGTGCCTGTTGTTGTTTCGCCATCTCCGGCCTGTCTCATGAGCCCCGCCGATTTCTTCATATCCTCGTGACTCTTTCGTCACCAAGCGGTGACCTGACTGCCCTTCCTTGCCTGTCAATAACCCTCTGGTCTCATCCTTTCGTGTAGTCTCTCGTCATGCTCCAAGTTCTAGGTAGCCGTCTGTAGGAGGGACAGAGGACATTGATTCGTCTCTTCTCCACTGGCCACAGCGGTCGGTCCTTCACCCCTCTGTCCCATTGCCTGTTTCCTTCGCTGTGCTCGCGACAATAGTGCAACTGGCACTAAACAATTCTGTATAGCCTCTTCGGGCCTATAACTATTGCTGTATAACCGGATAAAGTTAATAAGCTACTCCAGTTGTACAGCGAATAAAAAGGCACACCCAGCTCGGGACCAAAAGAAGCCAGTACATGGGGGCCGAACAACTGCCAAAACTGTTGTCGCTTCCAACGCACGCCTAGGAAATTTGCGTAGGACTTCTTTTGTGAAAGTGCTGGTTTCAAGAGGACAGTGGATCCTTGAAGAAACCAATAAGCACTACAGATACCAAGCCGTTAAACGCGGTAGTATCTGAATTTCACCGTGGGGTGAATCCCGTCAGTTCTCTAGTGGAGTTTGGTACTCTATTAGCGTGTCTGAACGGTCAAGAAAAGCATTTTTGCAAGGCTAAACGCTGCGCAAATTTTCATTTTGCACTGAAACGCTTTTACTTGTAAGGAAAACCACCGAGGTATAAGGTGAATCCCGATTTCCTGCCGCTTTCGATCGGTTCGTTGAAAAAATCGGCCGGAAGCTACGAAATTAATTCGTACATTGCAGGAAAATGTCCGAAGACGCCATTGAAAAGGAAGTGGAAGCGATGATGCTTCTAGAGGGCGAAGACCGGACAGTCGCTGACTTACAGGCGCAAGTAGCTGGCCTGACGGAGAAGGTCCGCCAGCTAGCGGAAACGCAAGCACCACAGGTAAGCGCGATTTTGCTCAGTGTTAGTGAGCAGGTGACTAGAATAAGGGAGAGTACACAAAATTTTGCATTGGGCAAAAAGCGTGGAAAACCGGTGAAGTCACCAACAGAGCCTTTGGGTCCAGTGGAGGATTTCCAAGAGGTTCTTAACAAAGCATGCAATGACATTGAGGCAGAGATGACAAAACTGCAGTCTTTGTCTAGTGAAATAGCACGTCTGAAGGCGTTCAACTTGGACCAGCTTAATGCGCTTATGCTAGAAGTGATGGAGCAAGCACGTCATGATGACGTCTGCATGCGCGTTCTAGCTAAGCTGCTGGCAGTTGAGTCCACTAAGGTAGTGGGGGCAGTGAAAACTCTTTTAGAAGTAGGCAGAAAGCCGGCTTCGAGAGCCGGGGTCTCTGGAACACAAGAGTTAGTATCTGAGCATCCTAAAGTATGTTCATTTCAGGGCAATCAGAACCAGCCTGGCACACTGCAAACGACCTTTGGAGAGGCAATGCAAAAGGTGCACTCGAATACAGTGCCGCAGAGCGTCGAAATGGTGGATTTCGACCCTATTGCAGCTGCCGAAGGTAAGGAATTGAGTTCGCCAGAGGCTTCTGACACCACGAGGCGTCAAGTCAGGCAGAATATATTGCCGAAGAGACAGAATAATCCATATTTGCAGAAACTGCAGCCCGAGAGCGAGCAGCCAAGGCTGCCGGAATTCCAATGGAGATCACCGTTCAAGAGGAACCAAGGTGAGGAATTACCGGACCTTGCGGCTACAGGTGGAAATTCTGTAGGAGCGGCGTTTGCTGCGATGGCTCTGCCTGATGTAGAGATCTATGATAGCGCGCAAGGAAAAGGATTTGAGACATTCCTAAAGTCCTTTAACATAAAGTATGGGTGGCTCAACATAAGCGATGACGTGCTTACCCATCTCCTAAGCTCGAAATTAGGAGGCCGACCCCGCGCAATCATGGAAACTCTACCACTTGAGGTTCGAGAGGGTAGCTTCTCCGGGTTTGTAGAAGCACTTTCTGAAAAATTCAAGGAGAATGAATCCGCTAAACGTATGGAGGCATATGTTAAGCTGAGGAACCTAAAGTACGCGACCTCTACTGCCGACTATTGCGTCGAGCTGGAGAAATTGTCTCGCGCAGCTTACCCCGACCTTTCGGAGCGTGAGCTTTCCACCATGCGCACGGGTGAGTTGATCACGAAACTCACGTCATGGCCGGAATACGTGCAACTCTTCACTGAAGTCGAACAAACATCAAGTGATCAGTCTTACGAGAAACTAAAATCTCTGGCACAACGCGTAGAGCGTAGTCGTCAAGTGGCAGAAGCTCTAAAGCAGGAGCTTGAAGACAAGCAGCCCCGTCCGAACCCTCAGTGGAGAAGATCCACTGAACGCAGCTCTGTTCCTGGTGTACAGACACGAGCGAGAATACAGCCAGGACATCAAGAACCTGAGAAGGATGGCAGAGACGCAACGGGAAAAAGAGAAGTTGTGTGCCATAACTGTAAGAAAACAGGCCATCTCAGAAGAGACTGCAAGGAACAAGTGCCGAGAACCACTGGTGTTCAGCCAACTCCTCATCAGGGTAAAACACGGCAGACACCACAAGGAAAACAACGAAGCTTTGTGGCCAAGTTGGGAACATGGTCATGTGGCATTTCCAAGACGGGAGTTCAGAGTTCTGAGCTCACTGGTCCTCAGATCGTAGCCGAGGTGCAGTTGTTAGGGCAAAAGGTGAAGGCTTTGCTAGATACGGGTTCGCAGGTCAGCATCCTTCCCTTGGCGCTCCTACTGAAAGCTGCACATGCCGGGTTTGATCTAGACAACGATGTCGAGGAGATCCCTACAGCTGAGGAGGTGCCAATTTTCAACGCTTCGGGACAACGTATGCCGTTCAAAGGCGCAGTACGTCTAACGTTAGGCAAGAAAGGTAAACCAACCATACGTGGAGCGTTCTTTGTAATGAAAGAATGCGAAAACGTACTGGTTTTGGGCACGAACGTTCTCAACAACTGGGGATACACCTTGAGTAACGTGGATAACTTACCACCGCACTCCCAATCCAGCAAGCACTTGCAGTTAGAAACAGGAAAGACTCTGCCGCAGGTGAAGCCCAAGAAGGCGAAAGAACAAGACTTCGACGCCCTTATCTGTGCGAAAGTATCTGCTAGGCAGTATATTAAGCCAGGAGAGACGAAAATCCTGAGACTTTCAACCACGGGTATGAATCCAGAAAGTGTTCTTTGGTCAAGGGACGACCTCATTCCGGATGCCGTCTGCTCTAGAGCGAGCACGGAAGTGGGGATCCCTGTCACGAACTCAACGCGGGAAGTGAGAGTTTATAAAGTCGGTGACGCTGTGGGGCAGTGGGACAAAACGGAGGTCACTGATGAGGCTCCCCTTCATTACGCTAATATGTTAGAGCGTACAGTACACCGTTCGGAGGACAGATGTGCGGTCCTATTTGACACGTTGTGGGACAACAAACAGAGTCGCCAACATAGGGCTGTGCTGGATGAGATAGTGCGGAACTATAATGACGTCTTCGCACTGACGGATCAAGAGCTAACACAGACATCACTTGTGGAGCACGAGATAGATACTGGCCCTTCTGCACCCATTCGGCAGAAACCGCGCCCAGTTCCGATCGGAACACGTGTAGCTCTCCGAGAAATCCTGACCGATCTAAGGGAGAGAGACATAATAGAACCCAGCAAATCGAGCTGGGCTTCTCCGATCGTACTGGTACAAAAGAAGGACGGCTCACTGAGATTATGTGTGGATTACAGGAAGCTGAATCAAGTAACTAGAATTGATAGTTACCCACTTCCTTCAATCGACGCAACGCTCCAAAGCTTAAAAGGGAAAAAGTACTTCTCCACACTTGACTTGTCGTCCGGGTACTGGCAGATCAAGCTGTCATTGAATGCCAGGGAAAAAAGTGCTTTCACCACAACTGAAGGACTGTATCAGTTTAAGGTTTTGCCATTCGGGTTGGCATCATCCCCTCCAGTCTTTCAGCGCTTAATGCATTCAGTGCTCGGGCACCTACTAGGTGACGAGGTCTCGTGCTACCTTGACGATATAATGGTGGCTACTGCTACCGTAGAGCGACATTCTGAAGTGTTGGGAGAAGTGTTGGAAGCCTTCCGCAAAGCAAATATGAAGGTGAACCCACGGAAGTGTGTGCTCCTAGAGCCTAAGGTGATGTTTCTAGGGCATGTAGTGGATATGCAAGGAGTTCATATGGACCCAAACAAGGTCTCCGCGATCACGGAGTATCCACTGCCACAAACTCGTGCGGAACTACGAACTTTTATAGGAATGTGCTCCTATTATAGAAAGTTCGTACTAGGGTTTTCCAAAGTAGCGGGTCCGCTACACGAACTAACCTCAGAGAAAGTACAGTTTGTGTGGACAGACGACCGTATTCGGGCCTTCGAGAAGCTGAAGGCTATAATCACGTCCGCACCAGTGCTGTCACAACCTGATATAGAGGGAGCTCGGAGTGGAAGGAAACCTTTCCAAATACATACGGATGCGAGCTATTTTGGTTTGGGAGCGGTACTCAGCCAAAAAGGCGACGATGGTTTACTCCATCCGCTCTATTTTGCTTCTAAGAGCCTGTCAAAGAGTGAGCGAAACTATCATATTACCGATCTTGAGGCATTGGCCGTAGTGTTCGCTCTCCGGAAATTCCATATGTTTGTCTACGGACTTCCGGTAGAGGTATGCACGGATCACCAGCCTTTGACAGCACTCTTCACCAGAACCAACGTGTCAGCCAGAGTGCTGCGTTGGGCGCTGGAACTTCAGAAGTACAACATAAAAATGGTGTACTTGAAGGGAGCAGCTAATAAAGTCGCGGACGCACTCAGTCGAGGAGCGATATTGGCGCCTGCTGATGAGCAAGCTGCCCAAATACCCAACGAACTGATCGTGGCGACGATCGCTAATGAACCAAGCTGGACAAAGGATCTCAGGAATGATCTCCTCTATGGAGAACTAATTCGAAGCCTCGAAGCGGGAAGTATGAACGGTCATACGGAGTCCCCGGGCAAAGAATCGAGGTTTAAAAGAGATGACTTTGCATTGGTCGACGGGTATTTGTGCTTTGTCGATAAAGAGGGCTATAGGAAAGTGGTTCCTAAGGAGCATCGGAAAGAAATATTCCTGGATGCCCACTCATCCCTCCTTGCAGGTCATTTTGGACCAAAGAAGATGCTGCGTCAAGTCAGCAAGGAATACTTCTGGGAGACGATGAGGAAAGACATCTTTCAATGGGCGGAGGAGTGTAAAATCTGCACTATCCACAACCAGAAGGCAAAAATGACTCCGCCACTTAAACCTATAGTGACCACGAAACCGTATGAAATGATCGGAATCGACATTCTGGAAATGGGACCCACGTCTAGTGGAAACCGTTATGTTCTGAGTGTTATTGATCATTTTACGAAGTACGGAGGCGCATACGCTGTGGAGGCGAAGACAGCGGAAACTGTGGCAAGAACACTATTCGAAAGATGGATATGTGAAGGTTGCCGGTTTCCTAAGTGCATCCTCTCTGATCAAGGTGGTGAGTTCGATAATAAATTATTGAATGAGCTATCGAGATTACTGGAAGTACGTCAGTTCTTCACGAAGGGTTATAACCCTAGAGAGAACGGAGTGACAGAAAGATTTAACAAGACCATTGTAGAGCTTCTAAGGAAGAAGGTCAGCATACCCATGGAATGGGATCGCATGTTGCCCTACTGTATGGTAGCTTACAATACATCTGTCCACGACTCTACGGGAGAGTCACCGTTTTTCCTCCTCCACGGGTTTGACGCGCACATGCCAAGCGACATCTTGAGTCAAGAAGTGTCAACATATATGGTTGACCTGGACAGTTACATCAACGAGATGGTAACTGGATTAAAGCTGGCACATCAGCACGCACAGGAACAAAACGACAAAGCCCGAGATCGCATGAAAACAGCATACGATAAAGCCAAACACGTCAGCGAGAGACCGCTGACTCTCGGCGACCGGGTGTACATGCGTGTTCCTGCGGAGAAAAGCTCGTCGAGGCATCCTAAACTGGTAAATGAGTGGTGTGGACCTTTCAGAGTGATAGAACTGAGTGAGAATAGTGCGCTGATAACGGCTATCAACGCAAACCAAGAACCTAAGCGGGTTCCGTTCGACCAGTTGAGAAAACTACCTAGAGGGTTAGATGATGAGCCACTCCAGACAACAAAGACTAGGTCAAAAAGGGGTAGACCGAAGAAAAACAAGTGTAATAAAGTATCTTGTTTCAGAGTAACGATCGGCGCTCCAAATGAGGATCCGCTTCATCTCTACTACCCCTGCACGTGCGGCGTTTTCAAGGAGAGAGCACACGTTGGACTTCCTGGTCTTCGATGCAATTTGGCACGCTCGAAGAAAGTGCGAAACTTGTTCGAGCTGGCGAATGTGGCCTCGATTGCACTCGAACCGGCGTGGGGAGAGCACCGAAAGGAAGCTGAACTTCTCAAAAAGCAGTCAACACACCTCACTGTGTACGGGCTGAGCTGTGCAATATCGGCACACCGTCAGTTCTGTCACGACTTCGCAGCGGCTGTGAAGGAAAAGGAGGGTGTGAGGCTCGCGCACCCACCGATCTTTAGCCACCACCCTGGCTACGACATCTCTGCGTACTACGCCCAAGCCATGGTCCGAAGAGAGCAAATTTCGGAACAGGGCAGCGATGATATGCCAACCAATTCGATCATATTGGCTGTTCCGAAAAGCTTTGGTAGGGTGCTGACGGACTTCGAGCCGGAGCCCACAGTCAAGTTTGTGGTCTACAACCATCCTGGAGATATGGCTGACCAACTTGACAAGCTGCCAATCAGTGCAGCAGTGGTGTGGGTATGGCCCGAGACCACGCCAAGTTCGCCGCATATGCGAACTTGCCTTCAGGCAATCGAGAGGCACCTACAGTGTGGTGGGACGCTGGACTGTTTCCCGGCGCCCTTCGAAAAACTCCGCCAGGATCTGTGGGAGCAGATGCGTCGAGTGTGCGTTGAGGTCGTGCACATGCTCACAGGCCCAAAGCGTGGGTTTGACGCACGCGTGATTGACCATTACGGTCCATGCGCAGAGGATATCCCTAAGCTCCACCCCGCACTGAGCTTGGGTTTGAGCCCACGGAAGGCTGACCATTGCTTCCATGGTTGGCAAGTCCAAGTGTTTCTGGAGCAGTTGAGAGATGCTGCTTCAAACACTCTGCGTCTGCCAAGATTTAAGCTGAAGGAGAGGAAACCGAAGGAAGCCCCGAACAAAGCGACCACGTCAGCCACAGCCAGGGACAACCACGACGACGACGAGCCTGCCGCAAAGAAGAGAAAACTACCGAAACGCCCCGAAGTCATGTACCTACGTGACCCCAAGGCAAAACGAGCTGAACATGCCCCATACATGAAGCAGAGAGGACGAGGACGAGGACAAGGACGACGATGAGTCACCGGAGTTGACTCTCATGAGGACCGGCGTGTGGAGTATGCTCATTCTGTTCTACCGTAACCGGAGATGTGCCTGTTGTTGTTTCGCCATCTCCGGCCTGTCTCATGAGCCCCGCCGATTTCTTCATATCCTCGTGACTCTTTCGTCACCAAGCGGTGACCTGACTGCCCTTCCTTGCCTGTCAATAACCCTCTGGTCTCATCCTTTCGTGTAGTCTCTCGTCATGCTCCAAGTTCTAGGTAGCCGTCTGTAGGAGGGACAGAGGACATTGATTCGTCTCTTCTCCACTGGCCACAGCGGTCGGTCCTTCACCCCTCTGTCCCATTGCCTGTTTCCTTCGCTGTGCTCGCGACAATAGTGCAACTGGCACTAAACAATTCTGTATAGCCTCTTCGGGCCTATAACTATTGCTGTATAACCGGATAAAGTTAATAAGCTACTCCAGTTGTACAGCGAATAAAAAGGCACACCCAGCTCGGGACCAAAAGAAGCCAGTACATGTGGAGTATGCTCATTCTGTTCTACCGTAACCGGAGATGTGCCTGTTGTTGTTTCGCCATCTCCGGCCTGTCTCATGAGCCCCGCCGATTTCTTCATATCCTCGTGACTCTTTCGTCACCAAGCGGTGACCTGACTGCCCTTCCTTGCCTGTCAATAACCCTCTGGTCTCATCCTTTCGTGTAGTCTCTCGTCATGCTCCAAGTTCTAGGTAGCCGTCTGTAGGAGGGACAGAGGACATTGATTCGTCTCTTCTCCACTGGCCACAGCGGTCGGTCCTTCACCCCTCTGTCCCATTGCCTGTTTCCTTCGCTGTGCTCGCGACAATAGTGCAACTGGCACTAAACAATTCTGTATAGCCTCTTCGGGCCTATAACTATTGCTGTATAACCGGATAAAGTTAATAAGCTACTCCAGTTGTACAGCGAATAAAAAGGCACACCCAGCTCGGGACCAAAAGAAGCCAGTACATGGGGGCCGAACAACTGCCAAAACTGTTGTCGCTTCCAACGCACGCCTAGGAAATTTGCGTAGGACTTCTTTTGTGAAAGTGCTGGTTTCAAGAGGACAGTGGATCCTTGAAGAAACCAATAAGCACTACAGATACCAAGCCGTTAAACGCGGTAGTATCTGAATTTCACCGTGGGGTGAATCCCGTCAGTTCTCTAGTGGAGTTTGGTACTCTATTAGCGTGTCTGAACGGTCAAGAAAAGCATTTTTGCAAGGCTAAACGCTGCGCAAATTTTCATTTTGCACTGAAACGCTTTTACTTGTAAGGAAAACCACCGAGGTATAAGGTGAATCCCGATTTCCTGCCGCTTTCGATCGGTTCGTTGAAAAAATCGGCCGGAAGCTACGAAATTAATTCGTACATTGCAGGAAAATGTCCGAAGACGCCATTGAAAAGGAAGTGGAAGCGATGATGCTTCTAGAGGGCGAAGACCGGACAGTCGCTGACTTACAGGCGCAAGTAGCTGGCCTGACGGAGAAGGTCCGCCAGCTAGCGGAAACGCAAGCACCACAGGTAAGCGCGATTTTGCTCAGTGTTAGTGAGCAGGTGACTAGAATAAGGGAGAGTACACAAAATTTTGCATTGGGCAAAAAGCGTGGAAAACCGGTGAAGTCACCAACAGAGCCTTTGGGTCCAGTGGAGGATTTCCAAGAGGTTCTTAACAAAGCATGCAATGACATTGAGGCAGAGATGACAAAACTGCAGTCTTTGTCTAGTGAAATAGCACGTCTGAAGGCGTTCAACTTGGACCAGCTTAATGCGCTTATGCTAGAAGTGATGGAGCAAGCACGTCATGATGACGTCTGCATGCGCGTTCTAGCTAAGCTGCTGGCAGTTGAGTCCACTAAGGTAGTGGGGGCAGTGAAAACTCTTTTAGAAGTAGGCAGAAAGCCGGCTTCGAGAGCCGGGGTCTCTGGAACACAAGAGTTAGTATCTGAGCATCCTAAAGTATGTTCATTTCAGGGCAATCAGAACCAGCCTGGCACACTGCAAACGACCTTTGGAGAGGCAATGCAAAAGGTGCACTCGAATACAGTGCCGCAGAGCGTCGAAATGGTGGATTTCGACCCTATTGCAGCTGCCGAAGGTAAGGAATTGAGTTCGCCAGAGGCTTCTGACACCACGAGGCGTCAAGTCAGGCAGAATATATTGCCGAAGAGACAGAATAATCCATATTTGCAGAAACTGCAGCCCGAGAGCGAGCAGCCAAGGCTGCCGGAATTCCAATGGAGATCACCGTTCAAGAGGAACCAAGGTGAGGAATTACCGGACCTTGCGGCTACAGGTGGAAATTCTGTAGGAGCGGCGTTTGCTGCGATGGCTCTGCCTGATGTAGAGATCTATGATAGCGCGCAAGGAAAAGGATTTGAGACATTCCTAAAGTCCTTTAACATAAAGTATGGGTGGCTCAACATAAGCGATGACGTGCTTACCCATCTCCTAAGCTCGAAATTAGGAGGCCGACCCCGCGCAATCATGGAAACTCTACCACTTGAGGTTCGAGAGGGTAGCTTCTCCGGGTTTGTAGAAGCACTTTCTGAAAAATTCAAGGAGAATGAATCCGCTAAACGTATGGAGGCATATGTTAAGCTGAGGAACCTAAAGTACGCGACCTCTACTGCCGACTATTGCGTCGAGCTGGAGAAATTGTCTCGCGCAGCTTACCCCGACCTTTCGGAGCGTGAGCTTTCCACCATGCGCACGGGTGAGTTGATCACGAAACTCACGTCATGGCCGGAATACGTGCAACTCTTCACTGAAGTCGAACAAACATCAAGTGATCAGTCTTACGAGAAACTAAAATCTCTGGCACAACGCGTAGAGCGTAGTCGTCAAGTGGCAGAAGCTCTAAAGCAGGAGCTTGAAGACAAGCAGCCCCGTCCGAACCCTCAGTGGAGAAGATCCACTGAACGCAGCTCTGTTCCTGGTGTACAGACACGAGCGAGAATACAGCCAGGACATCAAGAACCTGAGAAGGATGGCAGAGACGCAACGGGAAAAAGAGAAGTTGTGTGCCATAACTGTAAGAAAACAGGCCATCTCAGAAGAGACTGCAAGGAACAAGTGCCGAGAACCACTGGTGTTCAGCCAACTCCTCATCAGGGTAAAACACGGCAGACACCACAAGGAAAACAACGAAGCTTTGTGGCCAAGTTGGGAACATGGTCATGTGGCATTTCCAAGACGGGAGTTCAGAGTTCTGAGCTCACTGGTCCTCAGATCGTAGCCGAGGTGCAGTTGTTAGGGCAAAAGGTGAAGGCTTTGCTAGATACGGGTTCGCAGGTCAGCATCCTTCCCTTGGCGCTCCTACTGAAAGCTGCACATGCCGGGTTTGATCTAGACAACGATGTCGAGGAGATCCCTACAGCTGAGGAGGTGCCAATTTTCAACGCTTCGGGACAACGTATGCCGTTCAAAGGCGCAGTACGTCTAACGTTAGGCAAGAAAGGTAAACCAACCATACGTGGAGCGTTCTTTGTAATGAAAGAATGCGAAAACGTACTGGTTTTGGGCACGAACGTTCTCAACAACTGGGGATACACCTTGAGTAACGTGGATAACTTACCACCGCACTCCCAATCCAGCAAGCACTTGCAGTTAGAAACAGGAAAGACTCTGCCGCAGGTGAAGCCCAAGAAGGCGAAAGAACAAGACTTCGACGCCCTTATCTGTGCGAAAGTATCTGCTAGGCAGTATATTAAGCCAGGAGAGACGAAAATCCTGAGACTTTCAACCACGGGTATGAATCCAGAAAGTGTTCTTTGGTCAAGGGACGACCTCATTCCGGATGCCGTCTGCTCTAGAGCGAGCACGGAAGTGGGGATCCCTGTCACGAACTCAACGCGGGAAGTGAGAGTTTATAAAGTCGGTGACGCTGTGGGGCAGTGGGACAAAACGGAGGTCACTGATGAGGCTCCCCTTCATTACGCTAATATGTTAGAGCGTACAGTACACCGTTCGGAGGACAGATGTGCGGTCCTATTTGACACGTTGTGGGACAACAAACAGAGTCGCCAACATAGGGCTGTGCTGGATGAGATAGTGCGGAACTATAATGACGTCTTCGCACTGACGGATCAAGAGCTAACACAGACATCACTTGTGGAGCACGAGATAGATACTGGCCCTTCTGCACCCATTCGGCAGAAACCGCGCCCAGTTCCGATCGGAACACGTGTAGCTCTCCGAGAAATCCTGACCGATCTAAGGGAGAGAGACATAATAGAACCCAGCAAATCGAGCTGGGCTTCTCCGATCGTACTGGTACAAAAGAAGGACGGCTCACTGAGATTATGTGTGGATTACAGGAAGCTGAATCAAGTAACTAGAATTGATAGTTACCCACTTCCTTCAATCGACGCAACGCTCCAAAGCTTAAAAGGGAAAAAGTACTTCTCCACACTTGACTTGTCGTCCGGGTACTGGCAGATCAAGCTGTCATTGAATGCCAGGGAAAAAAGTGCTTTCACCACAACTGAAGGACTGTATCAGTTTAAGGTTTTGCCATTCGGGTTGGCATCATCCCCTCCAGTCTTTCAGCGCTTAATGCATTCAGTGCTCGGGCACCTACTAGGTGACGAGGTCTCGTGCTACCTTGACGATATAATGGTGGCTACTGCTACCGTAGAGCGACATTCTGAAGTGTTGGGAGAAGTGTTGGAAGCCTTCCGCAAAGCAAATATGAAGGTGAACCCACGGAAGTGTGTGCTCCTAGAGCCTAAGGTGATGTTTCTAGGGCATGTAGTGGATATGCAAGGAGTTCATATGGACCCAAACAAGGTCT
>OX377202.1:82202039-82500033 GCA_947396885.1 Heligmosomoides polygyrus polygyrus
CTAACTGCTGTTGAAAGCTCTTTTGTGCCCTCCATTCCTATTGACTCATTCATGATTCGCCCGAATGTCGTGGATTCGGTACTCTATTATGTGCATCTACTATTGTCTTTCTTTAGTGTCAGGTACTTTCAGTTGTCGCAGTGAGTACTCTATATGATGGCGTGGCTACAAACTCACTAGAAGTTACCTACCTGATCTCGTGCTGCAGAACGGTTGGTTAATTAAAAGTTTTCAAGGTAAACACGCATGCAAACATTTACGTTTTGACATTGGGGTTTTAGGTGAATTCCTGTTCAGGTGCCGTTTACGTCAAGAGTTTCGCGCAATCCCAGCATTGTTGATAGGCTGGAGCCGCATCCAACTTTTGGTAGTCTTGGTGTTGAAAATAGCGGTTCGCCTAGGGGGTAATTTGGAGTGCTGATCAGGAGTCTTTTTGAAGTTTCGGCCGGTTACGGTAGGTTACAGTAGGTACGGGTGACTAAGACTGTCTAGTTTCTTACCGTATCCTACCGTACTCGACTCCTATCCGACTCTCATATCCAACCGATTTCATCCTTTCTGCGTTTACGCTGGAGTACGGTACGATACGGTAAGTGCGTGTGGCTAAGGTCATGGCCAGCGATTTAACCCAAAGTTCGGCTATAGGGGTAATCTGGGGTGCTGATCACGAATCTGACATCCGTTTCTCGTGTTATACATTGGAGTACGTTAGGTTACGATAAGTGCGGGCGACTATGGTCACGGTGACCTAGACAGCCTTACTCACCCGTACCTACCGTAGGCTACCGTTATCGGCCGCAATTTTAAAAACGGATGTCAGATTTGTGATCAACACTCCAAATAATCCCCTTGGCGAAGTTTGGGTGAATTTTTTTCCGACCTCTCCTTGACCGTTGGGACCGGATTCATAAACGACTTACGTAACTTTAACGGAGACGTGTAAGCGAAAAGCTCAGATAACGTGGCTTATCGCTCACCATATCGCTTGATAAGCCGCGTTATCTGAGCTTTTCGCTCACAATTATCCGTTAAAGTTACGTAAGTCGTTGATGAATCCGGACCCCTGGAGTCGTGAAAGTACAGTAATGCCAAAATAGCTGAGAAGCAGATATCCAAACTTTCGATCCTTTTTGGAGCTGTGAGAGACACTAAAACGATCACTCAGTTGTCCACATTTCAGTATCTCTGTGTTGACTTCACAGCGAGGATCTCATGACTTCACAAATGTTGCGAAGCAACGTTCCTGTACAACAGATGGCTCCCCAGCCCATCCTTCCCAGTGATCAGGATGCACTGATACGAACACTTAATGACGTTAATCAAAGGGATGATGTTAAGCTGAAAGCTGTCCAGGTACGTGCTCAGACACAGATATGGATCAAGTTTATCAGGATCGCTGCTTTCAGGATGCATGGAGCAAGTTCGACTCGTTCAGTGTCTCTTCTACATTTGATCAGTTTCTAGACAGTCTGATGAGGGCATTTTTGAAGCTCTTCAGTGAAACGGTCCCTCAGTTCATCGTGGAAAATAACACTCAGGTACGCGTAGTGTCTCTACTATTGGGAATCTGTTCCTTTTCCATATTTCGCTTAAATTTGCCTTCTCGAGGCTACACAACCCTGTTCGTATTCGAGTATATAGCCCCGACCGTTGTTCGAACTTACCTAAGATTGTGCCTATGTTTGTCGCTCAGGAAGGAACGCTGATGGTGAAGAAATAAGGAGTAACCTTATTGTGAAACCCTTTTTTCAATGTGATTTTAACACTTCTCTCCATCATTTTTACTTCACCACCATTTTTGTGCCATTGCATAATACTACTGAGGACCAACAGGTCGCGAGCTCATCCTAGAAGTTCTCATAAAAATGAGAGTATCCTTTTCATAAAAGAAAATGAATGAAAGATTACCCTAAACACGAGTTGGTAGTTGAACCACAATTCAATTCATATCGAAGAAGTTACCACTTCGTTTGAACTAGGGTGATCAAAGGAGATGCATTCTGTGCAGGCATTAGTTTCGTTCAGATCACCATCATGTTCAGCAGCTTCATCTCATGAGGCATCTGTCGCTGTTGTATGGCGTTTCTTTCAGATGTTACGAAAAGCCATGCTTGAAATGATATTGAGGACGAGTGCGCTCGAGCCGGTCAAGAACTTGACTAAGGACATACAGAAGCAAATGATGCGGATCATTGTGCTAGAAAACGAGGAGAATGCCATCCTTGCGATTAAAATAGTGATCGACCATTGTAAGATCGCTCGTTCCCACATGATACCTGAGGTTGGTAAATAGCTGGTTCTCGGCTGAAAACAATAATTTTATGTGCCGTGTTTAGGTGTCTGTGATGCTTCAAAACTTCAAGCAATGGATCAAATGCATGTCCATCACTTTGTCGAGGCCGCATACGTTCGACACCATAGATTTGACACATCCTTCAATGCAGCTGCCAGAAGAAGCCATGATCGAATCGGTATTTCGGCTGATTCTCATTGATTTTTGGACCTTAGCATTAAGCTGAACCTTCTAGTATCTCCAACAATGCTACTACACACAGTCGGCTCTCTTGTACTCTCCAAGCGGAACGTTGGACACATTGGTTCGTTTTTCTGTAGCTTATAGCCCATTGTCTATACAAAGGATTTGAGCTTTCGCTGCTATCTCCTTCGTTCTTTTTTTTCGGGATTCCTTTATTTGAAGAATTTTTGAATTACTTTGATTACTCTGTCTCGAAACTGATTTCTTTCTGATTTAGTTGCCCCTTTATTACACTAGTGCAAACTTTTGGGACGTACACCAGTTCTCTAGTATCTGTCGAACAATTATTTGTTGTCTACTCCATTTTTAATCATGTGGAACACGGTTTTCTCAAACTAACGGGTAGCCGATCGTTGTTCTAGCTAACACCGTGACTTTTACCGCTGTGGTCGCCTCTCACTTTCATTAAGCAAGTGTCAGTTCTGCTTTCTGTATGGGAAGCAAACTCTCCACTTGTTACCAATAGGTTTTAAAGGGGTGAAGAGGGCGACGGTCGTCTAACTATTCCAAAAGGCACTTGGTTTGGTTCGACCGTCGCCTTCTACACTTCTTTATCAATATCTGAATACTGTTGCTGCTTGCTTTCGCCCGCGATTTACTTTGCGGTTATTGACCTTTAGAAAAAAAGAGAATACGATTGTCCGAATACACATACCTTTACGGACAATCACCAAAAGATCTTCTCTGGGGTATCGCAATCTACTGAACGCAATCTCTAGAAACAATGTCCATGACAAAATTGGAGAAGATTTTTGAATGTGATTTTTAATTTGTAATTATAGTTTTTATTAATGTAATTGTGTTTTATTCTAACATTTTTTTCAGTACAACCTAATACCAAGGGCTAGCCAGTCCCTGAAGACATTCCAGGAGATTCCTATGCTAGTTATATTCCTTTACCAGCACCACAAAGCTGGCGTCCAGACAGAAGTACGTACTTGGTGCACTGGCGAACGAAGTTTTTGTTGAGTAGATACTTTAGTCCATAATTGAGTGTTTTTTAGGCAATGGAGTTCCTGCTTTGCTGCCTGGATTTCTTAAGTATACAAATATCGAATGAACAGAAAGCCGACGAAAAGTACAATAAGGCGCTAGCAGACGAATTCTACACTGCTCAGTCGAAGATGCTGGCCTATCTGAGTATTATGGGGAAAATAAGAGAGGTATGATTCTCCAGTGGCATTACTTTTGGCGGTTTTCGAACACTTCGCGTTTTCAGTTTATGGATCAGATCTTAGCGAATGGTGACAGGTTCATCAATGGTGTGTTATCTCTTCTCGAGCAGTGTCCTGCTGAGTTGATAGTCGTGAGAAAGTGAGCGTTGCAGGGTTTCACTTGGTCCTTTCCCACTGTCCTATGCTTTGCTTCAGAGACGTCCTCATCACGTTGAAGTTCTTTTTCATCTCGGATTTGCGCCCGAAATTTATTCAGCTGCTGCCGCGGTTGCTATCAGAAGTCGCTCTGATTGGCTCTGGGTACACTGCTGTAGATCATCTGAGGTACATGAACTTCGATTTCAGAGACCGCTTTGTGACTGATTTCAAGAGAGCTAAGGGTAAATCGAAGCTTTGATCATTTGCGATAACCCTAATGACTAGTCCTGGATTGCGTGACGGTCAACAAAAAAAGCAGGTGGTTCTCGCCTAATCTATTCTTTACACTTTGTTTCAACGCTGAAGTCTACCTGTAGCACAGTCATGAGAGGTGCTGGCTGTTGTGTGAACTCCAAATAGTGGTTCTTATTTCACGTCGGGTCTAGGCCGATCTGGGTTTTCATACATTCGTGATAGATTATTTGACCAACTGCCTATATCTGCCCAACCTGCCTTACAGTACCTTATCCATCGACTGGCTGCTGGAGGTCATTATGTAGACCAAATACGCGTTGAAATTGGCTCCGCTATATCCCGTAGAAGTAGAATGAATGACTCATCCCAAATAGGAGTTGGATAGCTTCATCCTTGATCGTTTTTATTGTTTCACAGCTTTCATTTTGGAGATTGCAGGGGATACTTCTATCAAACAATGGCCGATTTTCTTCATCATGTTCGATCTTCCCTGTCTTTCGACATGCTCGCACAGTTGGTTTCTAAATTATTTTCTCCTTTGGTTCCCTTTTAGAATTCTTCCTCAAAATGCGACCTCTTCAGCGTGGCCTTCATCTTCTGTCGCGAAATGCACGACAATTTGCTGCCATATCAGGTGAGACCAGTTTTTTTGGTGTTTTGCGATTTTTATCTGTGTGGGCCATTAATGCCTATGTTCAAGATCCAAGTGATATGCGCAAGAATGCTAAGCAGTGTGTTGGAAGGGTTGTCAAAGCATGGTAAAGAAGGAGAAGCGGTACGTTACTCATTGCAGGTTTCGTTTGTAGACATATCAGGTTTTCACAATTGGAGATCTTCAGACCCGTGACCTCATTCTCATGATTTTGGAAAGCTTGGTGGTCAAGATGAAAGTGATTGCTGTATATCACATGCCTCTTCTGTTCAAACAGCATGGCGCCGAGATCAACTACGATTATAAGTCCTGCGATCGTGATGGGTTTGTTTATTCATTCAGTTTACTCTACCGTCTCATAAAATTGCTTAAGGAGATCCTAGCAGTTACAGCTAATGAATACAGGTCGGACAGTGCGGAAGATGAGAAGTCTTCGGATGAGAACGTTATTCGAGAAGAAGTGCGTCGCTGCTCCATTGACACCGCTCCTGAAATGGAGAACGGTCCAGCCGGTATGGATAGCCAAGATTCAGATGGCTTAGCCCGTTTGGCTGAGGAACGCGGCACGGCCATTGTCACTAACTATGTGCTGGCTGCTTGTAGATTTCTGTTCTTTAGATCCACTTCAAGCACCAGATCCAGTGTTGCCTGTTCCAAAGGAATGTGCAAATCACAAACAGTCCAGCCCAGGTTCAATCCTGACGCAAATGTATGCCATGAATCCGCCGCCAATTCCGTTAGCAGAGGCTCGAACAATCGTGAAGTTTATCTTGTTAGCCTGCAAAATGGGAACTTCTGCTTTGAATGGAGCGAATCGAAGCTCACGTGAGTGATTTCGTTTCGAGTATCTCTTCCGTTGAGGTACACATCGGTGGATAGTCGTCGTTGGTTGAGTCTTGTATACTGCCTTCAGAATCACCGCCGCTGGTGAGGGAGAGAGACATCTATGAGCGAATGTTCAAATACTGTGTGCAGTGCCTTGACGTCTACATGATTCCTTATCCACAGCCACCATCAAGGGTGCAGGTTCCGAACAGGTATAAGCTTTTGTGCAGTGAAGAGTGCGATCACCTTGTAACCTTCTTTAGGCATTTATTGTTTATATCTAGAGCTTGAAGCTTAGCGAATGAACATTTTTATATATATTTATTTATTTTACGTTCTTAAACGTGCTTAAAACGTTAACAAACAGGAAAATGCAAGTAAACCATGCTATGAGATATAAAATACCAGGACAAAGTGAAAAACCTAATCAGTGGCGCCACCTCTTGGTATCGGTGAGCAGGACATCCAATGAGACTGGCAAACCACATAAAGTAGGTGATATACAGAAAGTACCTAGAGGCTCATGTGACCATAGACTGTAAGGAATTCAGTGGCTCAAAGAATCAGTCTCTGAAAAGCAAATCAGGCCCATGCTCACATCAGTCAGCTATGATGCCTGCGGTCGTTGTCAGAACTTCGGCAGATATGTGCGCTGGTGCCCCATGGAACTGACACCTAGGGCATGCGACCTGTTCCATATGAACTTGACAATACTTTTTGATTTCCAAGTGGGAAACGAACGATCTAATTCCTTCAAATACGTAACCTAATAGCGATTTATCAAAGGTTATAGCATTGATAGCATTAGGATAAATGTATGCCAAGGAACAGCTCCCTAGGTGTGAACGAAAACATGTAATCAACGGAAGTAACCCAAAAAAAACAGTCGAAAGACAAAAACTAATCGGGCCAAATTCGTAGTAGAGCCTACTGCTTTCAGAGAATTGTTGAGGTATCGATCATTTTTTGATTCAAAATTGTCCTTCTTCGTAAAACAGAAGATATGAATTCGGAAAGTTTTGACTAATAAATGACGGTGCTGCAACGTTGCCGAATACAGGATTCGTTTAGACCTTGAATTCGAAAATCTGAAAGGAGATGCATAAATTGCTTCGGCCTGTTCTCAATAGGGGGGACACTTGTTGACTCCTAATTACTGTTTGGTAATATTTCGAGCTAACGAAGTCCTTGATAAAACAAGGAGTTATGTACCTGTGTCCAACGATTGCTGTTTACTAGTGAAAGTTGTAACGAAAATTTACCTGAAATCCAATACACGGCTTAAAGTCCAGAATCTCGAGGGCTTTACTCTTAGTTTTCCTTTAAGAACTATATAACAAAATCTAATGTTACTGGAAGTGCGCCTGAAGGCTGTTCGATTTGAAATATCTCAGTCTTCTACTGTAATTAGGCATTCGCTATACAATTATAGGTGCGCATCTCCACATTAACGTCTTGGTGAGCATCTGTTGAAACCTTTCTAGTGTCATTTGTATTTTTCTAGAGAATGGGCTCCAAATTTGGGATTGGGGAATATTCTAGTATTGATAAAATACGTTTAACCACAAAATACATATAACTACGATGTTATCCCCAGTTGGCGAAACAATGTCTGCAGTCCTAGTCTTTTACCTAGGTGTGTGGCAATTGGAGGTGTGTTTACTTATTGGATGTTGTTTTCAAAAGACACACAATCTATTAGATAATATTGGTTAGGGTTGGTGGAAATAAACGCCTTTTTCGCTATATATTGATTACATGCTGTAGGAGACCCTTGACATCTCGGAGTTTTTCATACCTGTTCTTCTTGCCAATATTGATAATCAGTAACGTGTTGCTTGGCTTATATACGCAGTATAGTGCTGCTACATTTTTTAAAATGAAATGCTGCGATTATAGTCATTCCTCCTCCAATCGCAGCGGAAATATCGTTGCAGGCTAGCTACAGTTTGCCTTGTGATCGAGGTTATTTATTTTGTTTCAGTGTTCCTGGTGGTACAAGATCAAAGGAGGAGAAGGACGCACTGGATGCTTTGGCTTATTTGGTATGTGGATGAGTTTACTAATTTTTGAAACTAGGTCTGCATTTGTTTTCTTGACGTGCATTTTCCCACTTTTCCTACCTCCCAGCGCAATACAACGTTTCTTTGGCCTGTTTTTGCGTCATGATGATCTGTTAAAACTAATTTCGCCGAACATTCTTGTGCTGCTAAAACGAATCGTACTGTCTACCGGAAGTGGCTATTAAAATAATGTTTGTAAACGACTTGGTGCTCGGTTGCAAGCACCTTGTAAAAAATAAGACAGTGGTTTTAAAAATTCCACCAGGTATCATAGTCTTATTTTACTGGAGTTAACCACCACAGTATTCTGGGCATTAGCGGGCTTCTTTATGTCATTGTTATCTAATCTGTTTTCAGTTTACAATGCTGAACTTGGATGTTTTTGGCGAAATTTTCACCAAATATATGGACTTCTTTGTGGTGCGCATGGCAAAGTAAGTATATCTGTTCACTACGGTAACGTCTTTACCAGATATTTTTTCACGAAGTGGGGATTGAAATGGGCACTTCTGAGCCTTCCGTTCTGATGTTTTCAGGAATCTACCTTTGCAGCTGGCGTGTAACGCATTCCTAGTTCGAGCCGATGTCTCCTTCAGATTCGGTTGCATAATAGTTAAATATCTGATGGATCGTTTGCCATCATTGGCAGGTGAGTACCCCTTTAAGGTTCTAGAGAAGTGCTTCATTTGCATTCACATTAACTTCAAAGTGTTTCAGTGATGAGTGACGTTTCTACGCTGTATGTGAAGCTCTTCAAGATCATATTCTCTGCGATTGGTTGTCAAAATTCGGCCAGCCCAGATGGCGAGATCATGCTTAAGGCTCGTGATTGTTATCCTCCTCACTCAATTACTGCCAGTTTCATTGGCCTTAGTCACCCTGTTTCAGCCATACTTACCCGAACTGATTCGGAAGTCGATGGAATACGCGCTAAGTGCACGAGATCCTATAAACTACTTCATGCTTCTTCGCGCTCTCTTCCGGTCTATTGGCGGTGGTCTCCATGATATCCTGTACTCGCAGTTTCTGCCCCTACTGCCTGACTTGATGTTGTTCTTCAACAAGCTGCAGGTAAGGGTAGCAATATGATCAATATTCTGAACGGTTGTAAGAGTCTATTTTTAGTGGTGTGATCACCGACAGATGATGCGTGAATTGTTCGTTGAACTGTGCTTGACTGTTCCCGTAAGGTTATCGACCTTGCTGCCTCATTTGCCGCTGCTGATGGAGCCGCTCGTGTGCGCCCTAAATGGTGGGCCGAATCTGGTCCAGCAAGGTGGGTAATAGTCTTTGAGTGTGTCGCGATTTTCTAAAAGGTCTTGGAAAGTGGTTGATAAGAAAGGGTGTAAAAATGGGGTTTGTACCGCAGAAATTCGCACAGCAAAACTTCTTTGAATTTTCGAAAACTAAATGTAGTTAAGTCAGTGATGGTGAAAATAGGTAGCTAGAGCGGATTCTTGTTTGGGTGACCATCAACGGAAAGCGTCCTTTTTCGGTATTTTTCGTTGTGATTAGTCGTGCGTGTACCATTTTCTCATTGAACTGGACATATTTCAAAGCCGGCTGGGCACTTTTGAGGTCAAGCAGAATATCTTCAAAATCAAAGGGAGCCCCTTACAGGTTGAACTAGTCGCTCTAAGAAGGTAGGAATAATTGTTCTGAGAGGAAAAGAGAGGAATCAACAAAAAATGGAAGGGAAAAGAAAAGCTTGTACTAAAAGGTGCAGGAAACCGGCTGTCTTTGAGTTTAAGGGAGAGTTCGCGTCATGCGATTTTCAGCACGTGGCGATTTTCCTTTTACTGGTAGCAAACATTCTGTCTGCGTGGAGTTAGGCACTTGTTAACGGCGTAAGGAAAAGAAATTGTAGACAACTCACATATCTCCACCTCGTAGGTCCACGGAAGTTGCATTTACATTATCAATTCCTTTCCTGTCGTGGTGCGTTGGAATTTTCTAAGATTATCAAGAAGAACCAGCTGCCTAACAATTTTAGGAAGTTCAAAACAATTGTCCATCGGTACCTGCAGGAGGAACTATGAAGCTCTCTGTTTTTCTTTCCTTCTTCGTTTTGTTGCCCAATATTTTTTTTCTTCTTTCTTCGCTCTATGTTTTTCTCATTCTTTTTTTTTAAATAGTTGTGTTTAGTTGATCCGTTTCCTTTTTTGCTATAGTGTTGTGAGCAGTTGTACTGTCCATGCGTATGCATGTAATAAATGTAAATGTAAATCAATGAAGTGGAAATCACAGCTAGGTAGAGTAATACGCGGTGCGATCTCTTCTTGTAATTCACCCAAGAATTTCTGCTTTCCTGCACCTTCAAATAAATTTCGATCCATTGTTTTTCTTTAAAATTTTATAAACCAGTAAACACTGTATTCACTTTTTGTGCTGGGCTTTATAAATTTTTAAAGTGAGTTGTGCAATTTTTTCCTGGAATAGAAATTGACTTTGGCATATTTAGAGAATGCATACTTTAGTGCGTTAGACGCTCGTTTTGATTTGGAAAATATTAGTTTTTATTTTTGAAAATAACGCAGTTCGCTTTAACCCTCTGTCCAATTTTCTCTGAAAATTATCCTGTTTGATGTGGAAATGCCATATTACTATTACTACTATATTTAGGTCTGCGAACTCTTGAACTGTGCGTGGATAATTTGCAACCTGATTTCCTATTCGACAACTTCTCTCCGGTTCGTGGGGGCATGATGCAAGGTAGGCAAGTTTTTGGCATTCGTTTCCGCTCAGATTTCTTTTGACTATTAGTCTTTAAGCTTTTGATTTAGCTTAATTTTGATATGGTTCTAAGTTTTTTGTTGTTTTCAGTCGTCAAACTTTCTTTTGAAAAAGAATTCATTTCTTCTCTTCTTTAGTTTCTTAGTTAGTCGTAGTATTTGCGTTCGTCGAACAGTGTGTGCTGAACGTATGCAACCGTTCTGAACCCAATAAAATCACGCTAAAAACTGATTTTTAGAAAAAGTTTTGAACACATTCAACTTCTAGTGCCGATTTTCCCTTGAAGTAGATTAAGATGTTCTCGCTGAGAACGCCTCAACATAGTATTTAGCAGCTTTCTGTGCCATCGCATACCGTTTCAAATTCTAGGTCTGTATAAGATCGTCGGAGAGTCTGGTGAGCCTCTATCTGTCGCGACTGCGGTCCGTGTGCTTGGGAAGTTTGGAGGTGCTAACCGCAACATGTTCACGGAACCTCCGGTACACTACTTTCCTGCTTTGGTTCATTGCTGGCTAAAATTTTCTTTGCCGTGTAGAGCCCCGTCGCTGAAGAGGTGCTGACAGCGAACTGTTCAGAATCTGAAGTCTCGCCCGAAAGGCGACCTACCGCCGTTTACAATTCGAGTTGCCTTTGATCGGACAAACAGTTCACAGACTTTCTTCTCGACGATCTACGGGGATTTGGCGCTCACCGAAACAGTGCGAACTGCTCTCAAACAAATTCGGTAGAGATCTATTTGCAACGACAGTAAAACTTGGTTTAATTTCTAGAGTTTTTAGCCTCGATCCATCCAATGCGCACTACTCGCCTCAAGTCCGTCAATACGCGATGGAGGTGCGCTTTTATTTCGTTGGCTGTACAGGCGTACGACTTGATTTACTAATGGCGTTTTCTAATCAGAACTTTTTAGCTAGCACGTTCCGTCCTGCTCAGTAGCTTTGCTCCGCTGGACTTCTCTGGCAAGTGGGAAGTAGGGTTGAAGGAGCGCTTCATTGAACAATTTAAGGTATTTTTTGACTTACGAGCTTCTGTCGCCTACTCAGTCCTTAAAGTCATACGCACGCCGTGAAGTCAGCAAGTGCTTTCTTTCAGCGACTGGATAATGCTCCAGACAGCTGTACCGTGTTCAGGTGTCTTCGTGAGGGTGACCGCTCTATACACTCAGACGCTCTTATGATTTTATTTTGTAAGTTTTCTTTATTTCGCCGTCAGAATTCATTGCAAAGGGCGTTCTTTTGAGGCGGAATCGTTGGCAAAGACCTTCGGAGCAAGTACATCAAATTCTTCAACACTACTATCCGGTATCTGACATTGCAGGCACTTCTGGAGTTTACAGGTGGGTGAAAGGACCAATAGTGGAGGCTGTCGTTCACATAGAGGACACCAATATGCCTTAAACATGAGATCAAAGCTCTAGTAATTTTTAAATTTCTTTAATAATTTGTTGTAGTAGGTGAGTTTTCTAGTCGTCTTTTATCTATGAGCGCTTTTTGGTGAGGGCGCGCCGGCCGTCGTGTGTACCGTGGTTCGTTCAGAGGTCTGGTGAGGTCACACAAGCGTTATATCTTCGGGGTACTTGAATTGGCACCAGACGCTCCAGGGAAGGATAAAACGTTGAGTTGTCCTGACAGTGGCGGCTCATTGTCTACGCTAAGTGCACGTTGAAACTGGCTTTCCGCTGTCCGCTAGAAGTGGAGTGCGTGGCGCATCTCAAAAAAGGGTGAGTAACGCCAGCCCTTATCCTCTGGGTAATTGCAGGCAGAGCTTCGCTCATGTCGCTGGAGCATCCAGCCCTGTGCATGGATGGCGGAATATTGGTGGACGCGATCGTCACAGCTCTCTCGGATTCCACAAAGGATTTCTGCCAGTCAGCTATAGTTGGCCTGCGACACATAAATGACGTGTGTCGAGTGGTTATACCGGATCTGGAAGTGGTGAGTCAAATTCTTCATCTCATCGAGCAGGTTTTATGCTCCAGATATTCGTCCATTCCAGATGCCACGTATCCCGTTTATACGTTACCTGATAGAGAGCGTGAGCTCCTTGTGCTATGCGTCCTCCTGGTTTGTGAGACTTGGTGGAGCAAGTGGCTTGATGTACTTCATCGAGAACTTCCCGGATTCTGTAGTGCTGACGAACATTAGCGGCTTTATGGACAGCCTGATCGAAGTGCGTTCTTCATGCATTTCGACGTTCATTATAATTAATTTCTCGCACTCCTTCAGGTACTAATCGGCATGACCGACCAAGTTTCCTGCGGCGCTGTAGACATGGCCGTAGGCGCTATCGAAAAACTACAGAGGAGGTGTTTTATCGTACGTAGTTGCTCGATTAAATGACGTCTTCTCCTAGCCTTCGGTTCAACATCTTCGTTCAGGGATGCCAAGTGAGCGATCACAAAGTCGCCATTTTCATGAACTGCGTCGCCGGCCATTTGTTCAGCGGAAGTCAGCACGTTCGCCAGAAGGTAGAACTATTCGTCGCCCTTGTTGGGCTCCCTCACAAATATCAGCGTTTTCAGACATTAGCGATGTTAAACACCTGCGCAGACATTCTTGGTGTGTCGCTGTCGACTTTGTTGTACACATATAGGGACATTTTTGCAACACGCATTGGTAACTAAATTTTGTATTTTTCAAAATAATGACGCTGTTCAGCGTTCTGTTAATCTTCAAAATTTGAATGATTCAGAGCGCGCGATGGATGAGTTCAATGTGTTGGCTCTTCTTGACCGTTGCGGAAGCTTAGAGGCTCTGCGTACCATCTTCGTATGCCAACCACCCTTGATAGACATTTCCATCGACCTGCCAAGGACCCAGCATTTCGCTAAGGAGCTCATCAAAGTGTGCCAGATGCCTATCAACGAAATGCTCGAGCTGTAGGTGTTTGTCTAGAGAATTACCTCTCTCCAAGGGAATTCTACAGCGAAGTGTTTTAGTGAGCTCTTCAAGTCTATGGAAGGTTGCCCTGCTCATTTTCTACCACCGTATACGGTCACGGAAAAGGCGGAATATTACAAAGCCTTGGCTATCAGTGGGTTCACTTCATTATTCTTACGACGAGATTTCAAGGATACGGAATAAGATAGCAATTGTAGAAGCGCTGGTCAGTCTGTATAAGGCACTTGTTGGATCCGACAATGTGCAGAGCATGGATACGTCGTCGGCTACCGTCGGCGGTGGAGTTACTGTAACACTGGAAGAGATTGCCAATGCCACTATCGAGACTATTCTGTGTCCCATTCCTTCGGTTATTCAAGCTGCTGAAGAGGCGCTAATGCAGGTTGGGCTGAACGCATTTCCCAGTAGTAGAGGATTTGAATGAAGGCAAGCTTCCAGATCGCTCCGATAGATGCGAAGTGCGTGAGAACTATAGGCGATTGTGTGTTCAACCAGTTCCGCAGATCACAATGCGAAGCTCGCAGTGCTGAGAGTGTGGCGCAGCTGTACCGCCTTGTCCGTCTGAACACCTCCTTGTTCGATATCAACCTGGCGTCAAACCTGGTGGTGAGTTGGCCTCGCTCCATTTACTGGGCTGCTACATTAGCGAATGTCAACAATCTCCTTTTAGAGTTACATATGTGGGCACGCTACTCGCTATCCCTTGGAACCGACACCAACTGCGGTGCCTCAGCTGGATGGTCAGGACGTGGAGGCAATCACGCAGACTGTCCGTCTACTCCTCCTTGTACAAGATCCAGCCGCCGCCAAGCTGGCCACTCAGCTAACGGGATTCATAGCATATTTTGATCACCACTACTGCACAAGTGTGAGTCAGTTGTGATCTGCTGGCAGTTTCTTTTCAAAGTTTTTTTTTACGTTGCTATGCTAATTCCTAAATGTTTATTATGTAATGTAGGAGGACTCGTTACAAAATTCTTGTCGCTATAGCGACATTGGGGTGTTTTGGTTCACCTTGAAGGACAAGAAGACGAAGAACACTGCCGTAGTCAATGCCACGCACATCCACCAATTCAGATCCTTCCTTCTTCCCTCGACCGTATTTTTGATACAGCGATTTGAATGCTGGTTTATGTGTGCTAATAATTGGACGAAAATAGGTATGGTCTCTGGCCCCTGTTGGCCCAAAATTTAGAGGCTGTTTAGAACGAGAAATTCTTCTTAATTGACAAATGACATAAGTGTTCCATTCTTAGGCACGGCTAGAAAAAGTAATCCCGTTCAAGTCCTCGAGCGATTTGAGCAAGCAAAATTGTCGTTCGAAATAGCAATTTGGAAAAGTCACTCGCAAAAGCGGTCGTAAATCCTTTGTAAAGCATCATCTATACGATTTTTGCACTTCCATTAGATAAACAACACGATCTACTAGTCAGATGATGTCACAATCCTTACATCAAGCAGTTGAAGATTTGCAAAGTTGTTCTAATGCTCTGAAATAGGAGTTTTTTTGTAACAAGAGGATAAGAGCTCTTGGTTCTCAAAGGGAAGCGAGCCCGTACGCGTACAAAGAACTTCAGGATGTGGTCATCTACCGCACTGTGTCAAAATTAGCCTCACCTTGCAGTTCCTTCCCTTGCACAGTTCTCAGCTGCCGCGGAGTAGAGCACAGAACTCATTCAAACGCATTCATTTTACGGCCGCGGACCCGTTCCCTATAAGTACAGAGTTTTTACAATGCTTCAGATAATGTGAGGACTTTTGAGACGACTAAGTTTGGGCGGATCCGTGTGAAATTTGTGAATTGGAAAACTAATCGGTTAATCCGATTTACTTCATTTTTCATAAGGTTTAAAAAGAATATGGCAAAGTATGACATCTTTACAGGTGTGGTTGGCATCAGCAATTGTTTTTTCTAAAGCTAAAGTTCGTTCTGCTTTTTACACTACCACTAATAATGTCTCGCCAATATTTGTCCATGTAAATTCGTATTCGTAATCCACTATTCAATTCATTGTCGTTTCATCTGTAGGCATACGACGCGTGGATCCCACCGCTCGCCACGCTGTTGTCTACTCATGCACGAGAATCCATGGCATTCTTCTTGTCCGAAGAGTCGCTAGCAATGCCCTGCCGGAGGGCATTGCTTCGGAAGCTCATAAAAGACGAAGAGTGTGCTCCAATTCGAAGTCTTCTAATGCAGGATTCTTCCTATTTTGCGAACCTGCTGGAGAATCGGGTCATGGTATGTTTATATGGTTCCTAGACGCTTCCTTTTACAACGCCGCTTACATTGTGTGCATTGCTGTTCTTCACTATGTGGCGTTAGCTGTAGGTTTGTAGGATTCCTCGGGAGAATGGAGAGAAGCTTCTCCTTCACACCAAAGCGAGGCCGAGATCATGGAGCGCGAGATGCTTTGCCTACACGTGATAGACGCTGTCTCACGTAGAAATGTCCAATGGTTCGCGGGCGCAAAGGAACTCGTCATAAAGTTGAGACAGGTAAGCCGTCTTGTCATGATGTGCTACTTCCTCTAAATCGTGTTTTGAACGGTTTCTAACAGAACGTCTAGCTATTCACTATTCGGCAAAAAATTTTGAAGTAGTGAAGATTGGCGTTGTAGGACGTGTATTTCGGGTTTTATGAAAGCAGTTGATTTTTTATTCCCATTATTTTTTTACTCATGGGCAGATATTCTTGACGTGAAAAAATGGAGAAGGAGAAAGGAATTCCTTGTTGTATTTGCTGATCGTACAATTTAAAGTCTCCTGTTGAGTTAGCTTAGCACCGTGGCTCACTTCTGTACTGTAACCAGCCCATGGATATGCCAGTGTTTTACCCTCTCATCTCTCCTCTAACGTAGGAGGTATTACTCTACTCACCGATTATTGCGGCACCTGATTAGTCTTAAAAATGAACGTAGCATAAAGGTAAAGTAGGGTAAATTAGAGACCTTAAACAGGTCACGGGTTTCTGTTGCTGACTGGGGCTGATATTTAAATGCCGAAAACTTTCTTACTTCAAGGAAGCTTTTATTTCTAGCTTTCTTTAAAAAAGTTCAACGGCAAATGTGTTTTTCAAAGAATGTTAGTATGTGTCTGTGGTGTGTGTGTGGCTGTGTGTGTTTGTCAGTTTATCAGTCTGTCAGATGGAGAACCCTTCCAATACGCAATTGCTGTACTAGGGATGTCGACGAAAACACAAATAGCATTTTTAAATCGTTGGAATTAGTTCGTTTTCTAGCTAACCTTATAGAAACAGAATTTCCTTGATTCCGTGTCCGTAGACCGTAGTCTTATAATATTGTGCGCTTGTTGGACTAGATAATTGTTATTTTGAGTTGCGTAGACTGCAAATTTCGGTCATTTTCATAAACTTAAGCGTTACTTTGGATAGCCAACTCCAATCGGCAAAGCAAAGTTACTGATTAATCTACAGGCCAAAGGTTGGCATTAGTCAGTCCCTTGAAGGAAACACCGCACCATCTAGTTCTACGTGATGTCGTGGCGGGAATTTGAGAGCCTGATTCACTGATGCGATAACTGGTTGTGACCAGTTGATGAATATGTCAGTACTTTATCCTCCCATCTGATTTCACCAACAACAGAGGGATAGAATGCTTGTTTGACCTAGGCGAGTCTCGCACAAGGGGTGCCCAAGCTTCCTCCGACTGCGTTTCTTGGCTGTCTAGATATTTCCACCTTGTTCAGGAGAGTTTCTTTGCTATTTAAGAAAGTCAGCGTTTACCCAGCTATAGAGATTAAGTGCATACTTTTGTCTTACCCCAAACGATGAAACCCTCAATTCAGCTGTGGAATAACGCGGACTTCAAAGGTCGCTATGTGGTTCATGCACCGTGTAATAAGGATCTGCTGGAGCTGACGATAAAAATGATGACAGAGCACAAATACAAGGTGCCACGTCTGCTGGTCAACTGCTTCATTCGGCACTACAGGTATCAGGTGCCGAAGTTTTAAGCGCATCTTGACTTTCTATATCATTGCATCATCGCAGGCACAATAATAACGACCTCGATCTGCTTTGCGACATTCTTTTCGTGTTCATAGGGCGTTACGTGACAGATTTCTGCTTCGTACGAGAATTCCTCGAGCGGGAAGTGATACCGGTATGTATTAACCTTTTCAACCACTTCTACAGAGGTCATTGGACGAATTTGTTTAGACTTATTCCATGGAATGGCGAAGGAAGCTGTTCTCCTTCGTGCTTGGAAAGTTCGAAGCTGGTGGTTCAACTGTAATTAAAGACTTGCTGTACGTGAAGATCGTACAGTACGTGTTGATTCCATGCCTGCAATGGGCATTCGAACGCTACAACGTCGATGAGGTGCGTCTGCCTTAGTACATCTATGTTTGGCTGAAATTTTCTTCAGTTCTATGATTTTCAGATACTAGGAGAAATTCAAAACCCATCTGAGCAACCAGAAAATGACCCTAATGATCTCGTTTATCGTTTGGCTCATGTAAGTGTTGCTTATGTCACTGCTTTCTAGTGGTTCACCCGTAATTGCTGTCTTTACAGATAATCGATCAGAATAGGCAGGTGATGAGTGATGGCATAGTGATTGTTCTGTACCAGCTATGTACTCTTCTGGTCAAACATGCGCCACGACATGTTCATAACAATGACTCCAAGTAAGAACTTCACTTTTAAGAACTAACGATAAGTTCGAGTGCAGTGCTCCGCTGAAGTTTTGAATTCTAGTAACTTCGGAAGGCCAGCAGAATCCTACCATATATGCGACAAAAATAGAACAGTTCTAGTCGTCTGTGCTTCTTTACCGGTTAAAGATATTGCTTAGGTTTTTGAGCGGCCTAATGTTCCAACTGGTTTGTTGGATCCCCTATTCTGCCATTAACGCAGAACGGCGGCGCTGCGGCTGTCGTTGGCTGGCGAAATGGTTTATGTTCAGCGGTAACTTGGTGGCTCATCAAATAATGGCAGGCGTAATGACATTGCTTCATGCTAGCGATGAATGAGCGGATCTCTGAAGACGGCAATCTCTGAGTTGTACTACTCGCTCAAGGACCTTCCTATACAAGGAACCTTTTGAGCTTAAGAAACTGTAGTTTCCAAACAACATTGATAGAACGATCCGCGCAGCTTGATAGCACTTTCTAGACGTAATCCTGGGTAACACAACATACCTAGCCAAGGTAAGCGTTTATGAATAAGATTTCTGCCCTCTGTCCATCGCCATGCCTTGGTCTGCGTATTCTGGGGTATGCACACATTGCGTCCAATATTGATGAATCCGATTCCTTGTCTCAGCTTCTGGGATCACGCTTTCTTAGGACCGCGAACAATGTACTTCCCAATGGACGTAGCGACTTCATGTTGATTCGTTCAGCTTGTGATCAAGATTATCACTAACATTAAGTTTAAGAGGATCGGCCCAGCCTTCGACGACGTATCCTCTGTCTCCCTGGATGCAATTTCATATTGACCCAGTAGAAGGGAGATGGGCTGGAGAGGGTTGAGGAAGGGCTATTGTAGAGATGGATATTCATTGTGCGCCTTTGCTGCGGGAGGTATGGAAGTACTCATGACGACTGAACTCGCAAACGTTTAAGAAGGGCATAGGTTGCTCTATACGTATTGGGTAAATCAGCCCCGTCACACACTAACAGCAGGTTAGCAAGTTATAAGTAACATACAGGCAAGAGAGAAGAGAGGATCAGCAGCCGTTTCCTTCACCGATACAGTACATGCTCGAGCACGGTAACCACATTCAAGTTCAGAGCGTATTGTAAGAAGCATAAACGAAATGTCGGAATTGAACTTCTTAGGACCGTATACAGTGAGAGAACCTTATATTCAGGCAATATTTTTCAGGAAGCACGGATGGCGATTGAGAGTTTTCATGCTTTTTGCCTGGTCCTGCCTAACTCCTACGAACAGGCAGGATGCCACACTTCGATACACAGGTTTTCTGTTCATCTCACATATTGTACAGAAGTTCACCATTAATCGGAAGATCGTTCTGCAGGTAGGATAGTTCGTGCTTTAGGTGAATGTATCACATATACTGCTGGCCAGTGTTTCAGGTGTTCCAAGCGCTGTGCGGTTCTTTTCAATATGACAGCCGAGAACTCGTCAGGCGTGCAGCCGATGTGGTAACGGCAGCGATGCCAATTCGAATGGACGACGGAAACCATCAGATGTTCATCAATGTGAAGCGCGTTCTCAACGAAGAAGCCCACAGCTTGCAGCATATTCAGCACATAGTGTAGGAGTGGGTCTTTACCACTCAAATGAAGCCCAATGATTGTAATCCATTTGCAGGAGTATGGTTGTGCGAAATTACCGATCTTACTTCGCTTGTCGCCACGCGCTGTTCAAGCCGCTCATGAATGCAGTGCGGCGTGTAATAAGCACACCGAATTCGGCCATGGATGGGTAAGCTCGTGGTGCGGTTCGCTAACCGTCATTCCTACTGCTGACTGTTCAGGGTAGTGACTCGAAAATTAGCGCTGGACATGTGTGAGATGGTGATCAAGTGGGAACTGCTTCGATTACAGAAGGTTGAACAGCTGACGCAGGGTCTCTCGTCGCATGATGATGAGGTAGGGTGTTAATTGAAACTGCGATGGATTCCTCCAGCTTTTGGCTAGATCCTGATATTAGTTTGTACTTCATTTGTAATTGTTTTAGTTGGATTCGCTCTTAAATGATGCGGATGGCTCACGACATCCGTCACAACAGTCATGTAACCTTCCAACGGGTGAGTTCGTGTTTGGTTTGGACGCCTTCCCAGAAGTTCGTCAAAGTTTGTACTAGATCTGTGCTCTTTTATGGTGTATGAGCATAGGATACACAATTTGGGAAAATTTTTCACCTTTTACGGTTTATGAGATTTTAACCGTAACCTTCTCCAAAGTTGTTTGCTTCCGTCAACACCTCGCTTTGAAATGTGCTCCGCCTGTATGATACTTATGCGCACCTATCTTTTAGAATGAGTTCTCAAAGTGCACTGTATATGTATAGAAATGATGTAAGGCTTTCAGTATAGTTGAAATATATCTTCTTTAGGAAACGTAGGGGGTGAGTTCGAAGACCAGCTGTACAAGCAGATGTCGAAGGAGTGTGTGGACGAAGTAGTTGCTATGCTTCTTAAGTTTGCAATACAGGTACAGTAGCCTAATATATTCTTCATTATTCTTTATCCTCTCTTGGATTCTATAACTTATTATGGAGCAGCAGTAAGCCATGTTTTGTAGTCGAGTTCTGGTGTCCAACCGCATCAGTTGCACCAGGCTACGGTTGAGAATGGAAAGCGGAGCATCGGACTTATGAAGCAGTGCCTCAAATCTGCTGTTTGGGGAGACATTGTAACTATCAAAGTCGGATGGTTAGTTGGAAGCTGTTTTCTCCATCGCTATGCTAGTGATTCCTATCTAATTTTAGGCTTGAGAAAGAGCTAACTGTTCCGCCGGAGTCATTGGTTCGCCAGGAGAATCAGCCTCAATTTGCTCAGTCGATCTCGCAATCTCAGCAGGCCCTTGAAGTTGTGATTAACTTGGTGACAATAATGGTAGGCTTTGTTCAGGGTCCGTTTCCTGTGGTAGTGAAATTTTTGAACTCTCTGTTTCCAGCCGAAGCCTCTACTGCTGCAAACAGTTCGACCTCTCCAAAGGGCCATAATTTCCTGCCTTAACTGTGGACATAGCACGGTATTATTTTTCTTGAAGGCCTTGTTTTCCAACTGCTCTACCGACACTGAAGTCAATCTATTGCCTTCTTAGCTGGTTCGCCTTGTCAACGTGCTGGTCACGAAATTGTTCGAAAAATCCAACTGCTCGATGACTGGCATGTACGAATTCGAAATTCTCAATCAGTTCATTTCGAAGTACCTGAATGACCATTTCAATTCCTATGTCAAGTAAGTGAATTCGTTTTCTCGCAAAACTCATCGCATAGGTCTCTTTATCACCATATGCCTTGTGCTCTACAAATTTGGCCTGAGCCACTACATTGACATTGACAGATCGTCGACCTGTATGGTGATGAACGCCTTCACTGCTCTCACATTACTTCGGGTGATCTGTGCACAACAGCCTGGATATTTGGATGCGATGTGCTTGCAATCGTACGTGAAGGTGAGTTATTCATAATGCCTTCTGTTACCCTGCCAAGAAGAACTAGCAATTGAAATGGGAACAACGTTGCGGCTTTTAGCTCTTAGCTGGAACGAGGTACTCGTGGGAACTCGGAAACATAAGGTGTTTAGTTTTGAAGGTATGAAAACCTTTGGTGCTAGAAGAAGGTTTCGTCGAACAATTCTTTGGCAACGAGGATGTCAGTCAGCTTCAACAGGAGCACAGCTAGCTTCTCCTCTGACTTTAGATTCTCTTGTGAAATATTGTGGTTGTTTTGAAACTTTTAATTGCTTAACGTTCCCAACCGCCTCGTCATCATAAGAAGCTGTTCGAGTAGCGCATTACATGATACTGTCGAAGCATGGGACATTAAACAATTCCAACAAATCTAGTCACAGCACATGTTTATGAAATAGGCTGTACATCAGTGACGAATCGCTAGCTGAGAGTGAATCCAGATTATAAATAGTTGGTATCATGTTGCTATCCAGGTCTTTTCAGCCAAATTTCTTTCCGAATCTTTGCTTTGGTGAGATTTTGGAATACTAAGCGGGCTGGTGCCATCTCCATTATGAGACCGTGGTCGTGGAACACTCAAATAAACACGGTTTCTGTGCTCCCATCTGCTGACGCTGAGGAGAGCACAGAGCTAGACAAAGGAAAGAACTTCGGGATGTGGGTCATCTTAGTAACCCGTTTTAGGATACCTTTCCAGTGTACAGCGAGCACCAGTCCGCTTAGTACCGATTTTGGTACTTCTTAGGGTTAGGGTTAAATCAGCATTGAAGGCCGTTCAGAGAAGCACCGC
Source organism: Heligmosomoides polygyrus polygyrus (assembly GCA_947396885.1). Taxonomy (NCBI): domain Eukaryota; kingdom Metazoa; phylum Nematoda; class Chromadorea; order Rhabditida; family Heligmosomidae; genus Heligmosomoides; species Heligmosomoides polygyrus. The sequence goes on from OX377202.1 coordinate 82,224,240, forward strand.
CGTGCTACGCGACGAAATGATAGGTACCTATCTCGAACGGGCAGCGCGATTAATCGATGTGGGAGATCGCGTCGCGTTACGTCGCGTTGTGCTGCGGCGGAGCTCTGAACATCTCCTAATGCCAGTGGTGGAGAGCAGAAACTGGTCTATCGCGACTTCACATCCTTATCGTGTTGCGTGAGACCGGATTCTTCTTTCCCTCCTTACGCTATTCACCCGGCGTTGGACCAATCTTCTAGAGCTCGCTGCAGTACAGGAAGGAGCCTGTCATGATTGCGACTATGCGACTAATTTAGGTTGGTTCCTGGTGACAAACATTTTGTTTTGCTGGAATTCTTGACAAAGGGGCTAAATGCTTAAATTAGAACACTAATGGTGAGAACTACCAGAAGAAGACGAAAAATCAGCAAGCAAGCCGTTGAGAAGGACCCATGTCGAATTAATATTCGATCCAGAGTTTGAAGGCATGGGTCATCATTTTTGCATGAAACTATCTGTTGTCACCTCCTGGTATCTTTCGCAAGCGTAAACTATGAATGCATGGACCAGCTCACTGCGCAGCCAGTTTCGTTAGACTGCTCAGTACCACAGTTCTGTGTCTGAATATCCGCTGATGGAGTGGTGCGAAAGGAGCGGCTAGAATTGCCTCGCTTCTCGGCCTCTTGGGTAGGATAAAAGCTTGATATAGCTGTTTAGTTGTTGATCAGAATACCCTTCCACATGTTTTCACAACTTTCTTCCTAAATTCAAATAGCTTGTTTGTACCGATTTGTAATGACTGTTTCCACGTAGAACGGAATCTACCATATTTCTTGCGGCGGTATTAGTTTTCCAGTTCCTTCGTGAATTTTCGAACTGTATCCTTCGCCGTCCGCGTGTAGCACAGTCGGAGGAGGCGCGACTGTCGTGCACCCGATATCAGGTTCCTGGTTCGAATTTCCCGACCAGGCTAACCAAGCCTTCCATCCCTCCGGGGTCGGTAAATTGGTACCAGACTCGTCTGGGAAGGATAGAGCACTGACTTTTTCATCGGCTGGCCACCGCAGGTCATTGTATGGCCAAATACGCATTCATGTCGCCTCCACGACATCCCGTAGAAGTGGAATGCGCTGGCCCATCTCAGAAGGGATTGAGTAGCGCCTCCTTTATCCTTTATCCTTTATCCTTTGCCATCCAGGCTAAGTCATCGTTTACGTTATCGGAGAAGTTTCCTCGTCACATGCTTTTTCACTGACCTATCAACACTCAGTCGTTAACAAGGTAAATCGGCCGGCAGTATAAATCATTTTGAAGCAAAATTTGAGCACTTTTCAAACCATAGTTAGACACTTACTTCCGCAATCAAACTGAAGATCTTCCAAATCAAAACGGACGTTCTTCAGGTTAGGCTAGTCACTCTCTACTATAGAAATTTAGCACGAACTCTTTTGAAATTTCCTAATTCATCAACCTCCAAAAGTAGACACAGTATTTCAAGGCTGATATTTTTTATTTTGCGTAAAAAAAGAATGTGTTTAGGCTTATTTTGAAGTGCAAGAAGCAAAAATTTTTGAGTGTATTAAAAGGAGAGAGCATGTTTATGCACTTGTCCAGCACGTTGCGATTTTCATTGTTGGTCGGAAAATCTGATTGCGTAGACCGGTGGTGAATATACTAATCAGCAATACTGAAGGAACTTTTTTAGAGAACTCCTGTCTCCACAACGCAGGTAAGTAAGCAGCATATAGACTATGAATGAAATAGAAATCGCGGCGAGCTCCACGAGTGTTTGGCGCGACCTCTTTTTGGAATATAGGAAAAATTGCTGCTTTCCTGCACTTTAAAATAAGCTTGAATCCGCAGTTTTTCTTTGAAAAGATTAAAAAAAACCTGACAAAAAATGGAACACTCCAAACAATATATTCATTTTTTGGGGCAAGTGAACTATACAATTTCAACTAAAGCATGAATATTTTTTAAATTGAATATTTATGTTTATCCTCTACCATTGGGCGCGTGTAGCGCAGTTGGAGGAGGCGCGACTGCCGCGTGCACCCAATACCAGGTTCCTGGTTCGGATTTCCCGCCATGGCCAACTAAGCCTTCCATCCCTCCGGGGTCGGTAAATTGGTACCAGAATTGTCTGGGAAGGATAGAGCGCTGACTTGTTCATCGGCTGGCCACCGCAAGTCATTGTATGACCAAATACGCATTCATGCCGCCTCCACGACATCCCGTAGAAGTAGAATGCGCTGGCGCATCCCAGAAGGGATTGAGTAACGCCGTCCTTTATCCTTATCCTTATTCTTATCTTCTACCATTAGGTGTCTAGCTTAAACGGAAGGTGTTGGTTATGATGTAGCATATGTTGGATTTGATTTCAGATTTGCTTTGAAAAGTGTCCTTTTTGATGTGAAAATTTATTTGTTCTACGTTAACCAGATAACGTGCCATAAACCAGACACAATAGTAGCACAACACAAGAGGCACATGCAAAGAGCGTACAAGATTTCAAAGAAGCACGAGAGGAGCTACCTAAATATCCAGAGTAATGCTAAATTCTACAAATGGAAAACAATGAAGTATAGTGTCAAAGATGAGGTCTTTGCAACTGCTAAAGCGCCTAAGTGAAATTGCTGAGGTATAATGTTGACCAGCGATTGTACCTATCATAGTGGTAAAAAGCGAAATTTGATGGTAGCGAAGCTTTGTCATGATAACTTAAGCTGTATCTCCAAACTTTTATCTCCTGTTTGTGGGAGATTAGAAAATACTTGAATAGTTGTCTTCCGATATTTCGAACGTTGCTTTTGAAGGTGCTGGAGAAAGCTGTGAGGGATCACGTGACGCATGTTTCTGAACAAGGCGAGGCGACAAGAGAAAAATGTTGGTTTTGCACTGCCGCTCCTCAGCGAGTTTTTAAGTTTTTTTTTCCCGTCACTCAATTTCGGTTGTTCTAGTAGCAACGGCTGAGATGATATCAATGGCTCTGGAGATTCTACGTCCCCGAATCGAGGCCATATCAACGGAGGCAAAGAGAACGATTTGCCAGAACGTTCTTCTTCCTCTCATCGAACGTTCCACCTTTGAGAAGATCATTGACGTCGTGTTGCGAATCGTCTCCGAGCTGGTTGTAACCCATCGTGACGAGGTGTGCAATTTTTGTTCATCGAAATCTTTCACCTCAAACCGAGAAGGTAGTCTCTTACCATCAGAGGTATGTCGGAGAGGTAATTCTTCTGTATATGACTAGAAGCGCCTCTGCCTTAAAAATAACAAGCAGGTAGCAAATACGTTAACCCAAATTATGCTCAGAGCAGAGCTACGGTCGATTAGATTTGCAACATACCAAGCTTCGGTCATCGTTGTCCTGATTGGGCGCGTGAAAGCGCAATCGGAAAAGTTGCAGGCTGGCGCGTGCACCTCGATTAAAGGTTCTTACCATTTCTTTCAGTGCCATTCGGTTTAACCAGTCCTTTAATTCCTCCGAGGTCAGTGAATTGGTAGCAGACTTGAAGGGCAAAACTAACTTGTTTATCGGGTGGCCACCGCAGTTGGTATTGGCGAAATGTGTATTCAAACTACCTCTGCGGTATCCCGTAAAGGTAGAATGCGTGGCGCATAACAAAGGGCTTCATTATCGCTTCTTTCCTTCGTTTTCGTATTTGTAGTCGCATAATTTATTTATTTAATATATTTATGGGCGCGATTTGATGTTATTAGCGTACGCGTGAACATGCAGTAAAACAACATCAAATAGATAAAATCCAGCAGGATGTAAACTTCTAGGGCGCTGAACTAATTTAAAAAGCAACACTAATGAGGTTAATAAGAGAACGCTCAAATGGACTTGGTTAATCAAACAGTAGACAGAAGAAAATTGTAACTGAACGGCGAGCAGGAGCAACGGAAGCGTGGTTCCATAAAAGAGATGACTATCCGAATTCGTCTACAACGTCCAGGAATCCAGTTTTTCAGCAATTTTAGATGCTGATAAAGTGGTTCGACAGAGGAATAACCCTTGGACAGGAGAACATTTTCCGAATTCCAGATTTAGCCAGAGAACTTTCAAGTTTTAAAGACATTCCTCTACTACCTAAATGCAAAAATTAAAAAAAAGTCGAACCGTTGATATTCGTTCTTCCAGTTAATACCTTGAACACCGTTATTTCTTTATCTTCCGCTCTCTAGACTACGCAAATAAACTTTTGCGCCTCACCAACCACAAGATATGTAACGATAGTAAACAGCAGAGCAGCGTGCCACTAATTTTCTAACAAAATTATTTTGTACGCCTTCTAAAAGCCCTATATCGCTGTTCAAATACGGGTCGGGAACTGTAGTGCCACTCTCAGCTAATGGACGGACGAGAGTTTTGTATGCCTTGATCAAAGCAGACGAATCCGTTGTTCTAACCATTAGAGCCTTAAAAATATTGTACGTGCGTGAAAAACCTTTGGTGAAAATGTTTCTGATGTGACGATTAAGACGAAACTTATTATCAAAGAAGAAACCTAAGTCGCCGAACTGCGCTAACCTAATCCAATTTGAAGCCATCAACATAATACAGGGTGTCTCAAAAAATGTACACACTGTTTGGAAGGTGATAACCCTGTTTATAGTAAAGGTACTGAAGAATTTAAGGGTGTATATGAAAGCTTAAGAAAGTCGAAATTTTCTGACATATGAGAGGCATGGAATGCGCATTCCGCTCGTCTGAAATGTTGCATTTTACACTCGATTGATTGTGTTTCGCTTGAATACATGTCATAATTTCCTCACAAAGTGGCCGTTTCAATTAATTTGTGCTTATTTTAGAGTTTAAAACTTAATTACAAATTATAGCTTGCGAAAAATGGAGAGTATTCTAAAAAATTAAGGAGCTATATGAACGATTGTAACATTGCTGCTAGTAAAGCAATTGGAGATATTTGAAACTCACATGAAAGCGCAGGGGACGGGATTACTGTGGCGTGTAAATAGTCAAGCTCGCGCCACGCACCTGTCTGAAACCTTGCATTCCAAATTCGATTGATTGTGCATGGGCTGAATGCTTGTTTCAATCTTTTTGCTACTTTGTCACATTAACTTCTGCTGTGCTTCTTTTAACGTTTTCCGTCGTCCAGTAGCTGCAATTATGCCAATTAACCTCTCCATTCACCTTAAATGTTGCTTCTTTCGTCCACAGAACGCATCTTGTAAATGTGGCTCCTGCTCACATTTAAATCGTGCAATCAATAAACTTGCATGTAACGTGTCTTTCACGAGGTTGTCAAGTTCAAAACGTTAAAAGGAGCACAGCACAGGTTAATGTGACCAAGTAGCAACAAGATTGTAACAGGCATTCAGCCAATGCACAATCAATCGAGTCTGGAATGCAAGGTTTCAGGCGGGGGCATGGCGCAACCTTGACTGTTTACATGCCACAGCAAACTCACTTAACCTGTGTTTTCATGTGCGTCTCAAATATCTCCAAATGCTTTACTAGCAGCAATGTTACAACCCTTCACATAGAACCTTTACTTTTTAGATTACCCTCTATTTTTCGCTAGCTATAATGTGTACTTAAATTTTAAACTCCAAAGTAAGCACAAATCAATTGGAACGGCCACATTGTGAAGAAATTATAACATGTATTCAAGCGAAACACAATCAGTCGAGTGTAAAATGGAAAATTTCAGACGAGCGCATGGCCCATTCCATGCCTCTCATATGTTTCTATTTCCTTTTCCTTTTATGAGCCCTTAACTTCTTCAGTACCTTTACTATGCACAGAGTTATCACCTTCCAAACAGTGTGTACATTTTTTCGAGACACCCTTTATAATGCACCCGTTGACTCCTCACCTGTATTATAGTATGAACGTGAGATTTATGTGACGCAAGCGATGAACCGCTAATTACCGACCATCTACTAACTCTGTCGTTAGCTTCTTGAAGGCGATTAGTATCTTCCTCGTTCCCAATGTTGTATAGGTCTTTAAGTCATCGACGTACATCTGGCAAGTGACGCCAGATGAGTAAAGCATAGTGGGAAGATCAGAAGAGTAGATTAGAAACAACAAAGGTGAGAGTACACCTCCTTGGGGAAGGCATCTAACACTAGGTTAGATCTTGGAGTAGCATTCGCCAACTCGTCCTTGAAAGATTCTATCAGATGGGAAATTTTTGTATCCAACGTACTACGGAGGAGTCAAGACCGTGTGTGTGTGGAAGCGTTCAGTCATTATATTCACAGTTCATCACTGTGATCTTTACCCATTTCGCTCAACTACGCACTTTTAGGGTTTATTCTTAGGGTTTGCAGCGCTTGATCAGCGGTGAGATAACAGAATTTCGCGAACTATTAAACCCTTCGCAACAACGTGTTTTTTCGCCCGCCACACTCGCAAAAGTTCCTGTTGACATTATTAATGCTCGCAAAAGTGACTGGGAATGACTGGGAAAAGACGATGGAATGGGAAGCGCAACCGACCTCACTCCCTCTTGTCATCCGACTTCCATTATTCCGGATATAGTAGGGGTCACATGCAGAGGGGGTTTCTACAAGGATGATGTCAAGTCGGAACTCTGAAGCGCATCCATCCGAATTTTGGGACAGGCATCGCAGCGCTGCTGTAAACGTATTAGTTGCACCATCTTCTCGGCAAATTTGACACTATAAAAGGAAAGTGAGCATCTTACATGTTGAAGCAAACGTCCAAGGGATTAAAGTAGACAGAAATTGAAGAGTATAAAATAGATTTTAATTTAAGAAGTATATGTTGCTTTTTTAATTGGGTAATTCATGCATCTGAGAAAGCGAAAATTACCTTAAGTTTTCATAAAATTTCCACTTGCACTTTAAAAATGTTTTCATGCTTTTGAAATTCGGGAAAGTAGCAGTTTTTGAGCGTACTACAAGAATAGGTATCCGCGTGGCACGTTGCGGTTTTCATTCAATTAATAACAAAAATTCTATCGGCATGGGGTTACGCAACAATCTACGGTACAGCAGAAGCAGTTGCAGACAGCATGTATGTCTCTACGGCGCAGCTTCAGATAGGCAGCTTTTGCACTACCAGACGGATAGCCAGAGATACATGTGGACCACTTTCCGTTACACCAACAAAAATTGCTGCTTTCGTGCACTTCGGAAAAGCTTATAACAGCTCATTTTCTCTAAAAACAAAAATTATATAGATTTTCTAGCAATCTATTCACAGCGCGTCAAATGAATAGTAAATTTTTGAAAAAAGGCATCGAAATTTTTCTTGGAATAAAAATAGCTTTTCCTCTTAATAAACATTGTGTACTTTACTCTGAAAGTCGTTCTTTATTTATTTTATTTTATTTATTTATACGACAAATAGACGTGCACAAAACGGCAGAAAACAAGATCGAAACAAGCCATGCAATTAAAAAAACGACAACACTAAAACAACGAGAACAACAAATCACCCGGCAGTTGCAACCCATTGGCAACCAATTTTGAACTAGGGGAACAAGTGGTACAACTTGCAGCTGAGCCGGAAGAAAAGAGCATGCCCCTCTAGATGTGTGAATTTGTCGCTTACTCTTGTTCAGGTTCACACCAAGGCTACCTGTCCACATCAGCCAGCTATTATTTATTTAATTAATTAAATTTAAATTTATTTATTTATTTAAGTTTGTAGATTGCTGGTTCAAATCAATCAGATAAACCATCCTTTACGGGCAGCGCGCATGTCGGCGAGGACCAACGAAGAGCACGTCCCGTCGACAGTCCTATAGAAGAGGCTTTCAATAGTATGTACGCGAAGAATTCCAAGCGGACTATAGAATATATTGGAACATGACACCGGTGGCCCTATGGAACGCTTTACGCAAATTACCTAGCACGTAAGTTCAAAACACATTGTGAGCCTAGAAGATAGAAGTTCTTTTTGATTTGGGATATGCTCAATCTGATTTCAAAAGTGTAAAGCTTGCCTATGTGAGTATCCTATTCGACGTGAAATCTGTAGAAAAATTGTTATTTAATGGAAGTAAAAAATGCAGTCGATTGTCCAGTTATTTGACAGTGGCACAATGGGTGCAATGTTGATGACTTAATTCGGATATAGAAGCTGATTTGATGCAGTTATCTACACCCATTTAGCACTCTGCAAATCCCGGTCTTCCGCTCCTTGTGCGGTTGCAAAATGTGGTGGAAAAGCGATACAGGTGAGTTCTCTATTTATCTAAAGGGAACTGCCACGGCTAATTTCGATTTTTTTTCTCTTCAGGGCCAATACCGAGTTAATGAAGATGTTCCTGAAAGTCGTTCTGTTTGTCTTTGAGCATCCGCTTCTGCTAACCTCTGATTATGCGGAGAAGCTCGAGGATGCGTTCCACTGGGGACTGACTGCACAGGTGCACTCTCTGTCCACTGTTCGATGTTAGCGTTTGTTTCTAAAATGAGACACTGCAGGACAGGGAGATGCGTGAGAAGTTCCTCGTTGTCTTCGAACGAAATCTGGCCTCGAATCCAATTGCTCGCCTCACCTACATTCTTCGCGAGAAGGACTGGGAGCCGTTCAGAGACTACTTCTGGCTGCGCCATGCCCTTTGGCTGCTTCTTCGCTGTATTCCATCCTCAGGTTTGGAATTTCATATGTTTTAGAGCTTACAAGGAAGGTCAACGAACTCACCGTGGCAATGTTAAAAGTGACCTATTGAGGGTTGTAGGGGATTGTCTGAGAAGCACCGTAGTGGTTTTCAAATTTCCTGCGGACATCTGAGTAGGTCAAAAATTGCAGAAAAGCCGTATCACTTCAGTGCGGGCCGAGAAAGCAAAACGGACGTCTGGAACTGCCATGTTGTGGTTAGAATCTAACCTGCGAAAGGTTTGGGGCTGGAACAGTGGCGGAATTACAGCGATCTCACGGTTTGCTTGGTAGCGTGATGCGAGGGTGGTTGTAAGTGTGACAGTGGTTGGTTATGGCTTATGGCCTGGATCACCTACACTGGACGCTATACAGGGTGTTCCAAAATAACGTGATGAAGGTATTTTAATTATAACTATGAAAGAATTCACAATTTTACAAAACAGTATATAGATAACAACGACATAAACACTGGGCTACACTATATTCAATCGGATTCGAAGTGGCCCCTTGGGGCGAACACAGAAGTCAAAACGCGTGATGAAGTTTTTGGCGATGGGCCGCAGGTCATCTGGAGACAATCGTTCCCACTCCCAACTCAGAGATGTCTTCTGGGCCCCCAGGTTGTGGTGGCGCTTGGTAGGGACTCTGGCCAAAAATTGCAAAAAGCCGTATCACTTCAGTGCCGGCCGAGAAAGCAAAACGGACGTCTGGAACTGCCATGTCGTGGTTAGAATCTATCCTGCAAAAGGTTGGGGCTAGCCCAATAGCGGAATTTCAGCGAACTCACAAATTACTAGTTTGCGGTGCAGTAACCGAAGTGGAACATTGAGGTGCGCCGCTCACTAGCAAAGCTTCAGCGACTGGATGGCCGAGTGGACACGAGGGCTGACCTGCAGGAACGGGGTCAGAGGTCCGGATCCGGAGGTAGGGACTCTGCATTGATGGGCTTGGTCACTCCGCCTTTGTCGATGTAAAGGGTGTCTTGAACACTGTAGTGTACCATACTGACATAATAACCTTATTTTAACCCGCATGATAGATTTAACAACGATGCTGCCCATTCCCCTCCCCCACCACCACAACCACTACTCTGCTAATCGAATGGGTAGGGACTTGTATTCCTACAACTCCGGAGATCGAAAGCGAGTTTCGCCCGAACTTCGTCTAGAGGGCTAATTGAGGTGCTGATAATAAATCTGATAACCGTTTTCACGTGATCCCGCATTTTCATGAGCGATGTAGGTAATCAGTGTCAGTACATAGAAGAAAGTCTTCAGCGGTGTGATCAGACTTGCTTTCCAATCTTCTACTTTGAGAAGGAAAGTAATGCACGAAAAACGGATAATTTATAAAAGGAATGGCAGGTTCGCGGTCAGCTGTTTAAATAGTTAAAGGCGAGGGAAGGCGAAATCAGTGATCATGACCGCGCCACCCTTACTCACGAACACCCACAGCAACCTACCGTGGTCGGCCGGATTTTCAAAAATGGATGCCATATCGTGCTAACCATCCAAAATAACATTGCTGGGCGATGTTTGGGGAAAATTTTTTTGGCCTCACCTCTACTTTTGGAGTCATGATAGTATACAACCTTGAAGGACCTTGTAATGCTCATAAATTAACATGCAAAAGCTGGAGAGAGCGTTCCCAAAAAACCATGCTTTTCTCGCTGGGAAGCTCTTGTTGGTTGCTACACCTACATGGTCCTTTTGTAATGTTCTCTGCTTGTTTTGAAAGTGTTTCTCATTTTAACCTCATATACGAACGTGATCGAGATTGATCCACTCCGTAGAAGTGGTCCTATTGTAGCCTATCTTTTCTCGGCCATTCTCTCGGGGGGAGGGGGGGGGGGGGGGGGAATTGCAAACGTAGGTACTTGTAGTAAGTGTCACGACTTGGTAGGTAGAGAAAAAAAAAATCGTTAAAATAAATTAAAATAAGGTTATAATGTCAGTATGGTACACTACAGTGTTCAAGATGCACTTTACATCGACAAAAGAAGAGTGAGCAAACCCAGCAATGCAGAAGCCCTACCCTCGGGTCAGAACCCCTGACTTCTTTCCTGCAAGCCCGCCCCCGTATCCACTCAGCCATCCAGTCGCTGCCGCCTTGCTGGTGAGCGGCAATGTTACACTTCGCTTACTGTACCGCTGACTAGCAGCTTGTGAGCTTCCTGTAATTCCGCTTCTATGCCAGCCTCAAACCTTTTGCAGGATAGGTTCTATTCACGATTTGGCAGTTCCAGACGTCTGTTTTGCTTTGTCGGATCGCACTGAAGTGACACGGTTTTTTACAATTTTTGACCTACCCAGATGCCCGTAGGAAAATTGAAAACCACTGTGGTGCTGACAATCCCCTACAACCCTCGATAGGTCACTTTTAAAATTGCCACGGTGAGGTCGTTGCCCTCTCCCTTTTTAGTTGGAGAGGTGCAATCCGAGCTTCTCCAAATTGCAGCTTTAGGATAAAAACGGTTGTCATCTCATAATAGGAAGCCAATGGTCCTGTAAATGTTTAATTCAGTGTCTTCAACTAATGGACATCGTCGCATATTCATAGACAATTCTGCCACTCTTTGGAGAACCATGCATGCAGTCGCTGGCTTCCGACCTTCAGCAATGGGATCAGATATGGAAACCGATGTACGTGACAGCGATGCTTATTTTGCATTTGCTGTTTTTATGAATGCTCTCAATAATTCTGGGGCCACATGTTATGTGTGCGCAACGGTTCGACGAAATTTGTAGAAGACCGAGATCCCATTGCTTTGGCTCACCCGTTAATTTCAGAACAAAAGCGCGGAAGAAACGGCGCCTATGGAGACGGACCAAGAGGGCGGTGCGAATGGAGAAGCGAACAGATCTACGCGACTCGATGTGCTCCTCGAAGATCAGAAGAGCTTGATGATTGAAGCTGCGTCATTCGATTTCTCCTCAGCGGTGGATTGTATCGTCGGGCTAGTGTTCAGTGTTCAAGGTACGAGGAGTGCGTTAGGGAGATGTTTACGCCTCTGTTTATGCCGTTCTCAGTTTCCACAAAATTGCAAGCTTTTACAAGAATGTTAGGTTGTGGTCGAAACTCTCGCGCTAGGTGGTTGTTTTCAGAGGATATTCATTTCGTTGGAGATATGTTCTCAAATCTGTTCACTTCCCTCTGGGTATCGATGAGCGACGAGGAGCGCAACTTCATTGGAGGTTTGCCAAAGAACGCACCGTTCTTGCTTCATTACTCTGACTTCCTATGTTGAACTCGCAAAATTTCAGGTCTAGCAGTGCCGTTCATGACATCAGGAGTTCACGTGCAACAGGCTCACGCTGTACATCCTGTCATCAGCATTTTTCTCGAGGCGTTTTCACGTTGCATTCCTCCCATTCACGTGGATCCTTGCGCAACTCAGGTGGGTTGCCCGGTGGAGACATACAGAAGCTAGTCCTTCTCTTCTTGACGCCTACTTGCAGTTGGGGCGAAATGTGACAGTGTTGGCAGTGATCGGGCGGAGATCACATTATGTGATTTATTATTTCTGCCACCCAGCTGTCTGTTTGGTTTGACTCCCTAATCTCTCTCCTCTTCAGTATTAGTTTTAGGGTTTGGAGAGATACAGTGCGTATCATAATCAGGTTCACCCTAAAGTATAAAGGATATATTAGCTGTATCAGACTTGTCTTAAACAGACGTTGGAGCAATCATGCTAGCCGTATTTGGTCTCCTAGTATTAGGCTCTCACAAAGTTAATTACCGAAACGGGTCGCTTACTTCCAACTGCTATAACTGAGCTTAAACACAAATATATTAATCAAAGTAAAAACCACCAGAAGCTATACATTTTTTGCAACGAACTGGTAATGAATCTAATCTTTTACAATAAAAACTGAGATCACAGGAGTTAACGAAATCAAGGAGGGCACATCTATCATGGGGCAAATTAGTGAATTGCTTCTGACGCAGACGAGAATAAAGAGCTCGGAAAAAGTGATATTCAGTGGGGGAGAGGTCGGGAGAATATGATGGGTAAGGGAAAACTTCGATACCTAAATGGGTCAATTTTAGCCGAGTGAGGTGTGTTGTCTTTCGTTGTCCTGCAGAAGCAGCGGCCCTCTACTCATAACTGCCAGCCACAATTTTTGCAATTTCTCATACATTTGGTCTAAATCACAGTAGTAAGACTCTTCTGTGACTGTCTGACCAGCTGCAAAAAGCTGTAATGGATGACACTTTTACAACACCTCCACGAAGTAACTTTTTTAGGGTGAATGTCGGGTTAAGGAAAGGATGTTGGAGGAGCATCCTTATCTACCCGGCCAAATCCCGGTTTAATATTATCGAAAGGACCCTTTTCTCATCCGCACTTATAATACTTACTTACTTTGATACTTTGATGGTCCTTTTGTCGGCTGGAGGTCTTCTCAGCGGGGACCACAACTCTTCCAGACCGCTCTGCTTGCATCCAATGATGCAGACTCCCCTCTCTGAAAGATCTTGAGAATGAGTCTGCCCATCGCGTTGGCGGTCGTCCCAGTGGTCTCTTATGGTCTCTTGGGAGCCATTCTGTGACACGGAGACTCCATCTATCGTCCTTTCGTCGAAGCAGGTGTCCGGCCCAGCGATATTTGGACTTCTTCATGTACTGCAACGGGTCTGCTAATTGCGACTTCTCTCGTAGCTCCGAGCTTCGTAGGCCTTCTTGCCATTGCTGACGAAGGCTTGTCCTCAGAAGACATCTCTCCAGTGCACGATGCGTAGTTTGCATCGCTCTGGCGATTGTCTTGTTGTCGGGCCAGGTTTCCGTCGCGTAACACAACGCATGCAGTACAGAGGCGTTGAATATCGAGGCCCTGAGGCCGGGATCCTTGACCTGATCGGTGACTTCGCGAATCGAACTGAAGGCTGCCCATGCTGCTCGTCTCCTGCGGGCGATTTAGGAGCGAGGTCGTTATCCATGTTCAGCTCTCTTCCCAGATAGACGTAGGAGTCGACCTGTTGTAGTGCGACTCCATTTAACCTTACGAGTCCCGTGTCACACCACTGGTTGACCATAAACTGCGTTCTGGACATATTCACGACCAATCCAATCTTCATACCTGCCACATTGAGCTCGTTCAGCATTTCCTCGACTTCTGCCGTGCTGGTAGAGATGAGTACAATATCGTCGGCGAAGCGAAGGTTGCTGATCCGTTTCCTGTCGACAAGGTAGCCTTTATCGTCCCAGTTCAAGTCCTTCATGGCATCCTGGAGTGCCGCTGTGAATAGCTTGGGAGAAATCGTGTCTCCCTGCCGTACTCCTTTCCCGATAGGAATTTTGAGCTCTCGATCGAACAACTGGATGGTAGTCGATGTGATCGAGAAGCATTCGTCGAGAAGTCGGATGTAGGGCGATGGTATGCCAGCATGCACAAGCGCGTTCAGAATGGCGTTGATTTCCAGAGTTGAACGCTTTCCGATAATCCACGAAGACAAGGACAAGTGGGAGGTGGTATTCGCGGCTCCTCTCGATGAGCTGTGAGACAGTCTGAATATGGTCCATGCAGGAGAAATCCTTGCGAAACCCTCCTTGCTCCACTGGCTGATACTCATCCAAGCAACGCTCCATACGATTAAGCAGTATCTTGATGAAGATCTTGTACACAACCGAGAGAAGACTGATGGGTCGATAGTTGTTGATATCCTCCCGCTGATCTTTTTTGAAGATTAAAACTGTTTTCGGCTCCTTCCATGAGTCCGGAATCCTACCAAGTCGAAGGTAGTGGTTGAAGTGCTTGGCAAGAAGTGAGCAGAGGGCACTGCCACCCGCACGAAGGAGATCAGCAGAGATGCCGTCCGGTCCGGGAGCAGTGCCTGGCTTCATCCTTCTGATGGCATGAGCAACTTCTGATTCCAGAATGGGAGGTACTTCCTCAGCTGGTGGCATCAAGCATTTCGGGACAGTGGTGGAAGAACGGAACAGATCTGTGTAGAATTCTTGAACGATGGCCTCCATCGCTCTTCGAGACGTTTGCGTAGTTCCATCCTTATCCGCAAAGGCTGACATTATTGCCTTCTGATCGCAGAGATCTCGTTTGCAGCGCTTTATGCTTGAACCTTTCCCAGCGGCTTCTAACAGCTTCAATCTTCTGTAGGCTTGAATGGACTCCTTCACTGCAATTCGACAGGCCTTCGAGATGATGACTTTTTCCAGATGGGAAGCATTAGGATCCAGTTTAACAGCTCTTCTTTGCTCCAAGAGTTTAATCGCATGTGCGTTGATTCTTGAAGCAGACGGTGATGTGGCTCCGCAAGAGCTGCTAGCACATTTCAACCGTCCTTTGGAGAGAAGGTCGTAGTCTTCCGATGGATCTTCAAGAAGATTCCAATCATACGACTTTATTGCATATTCCAACTCCTCAGACTTGAATGTGGGGATCCTCACCGGTGCCGGTTTATGAGTGTCACGTTTGAACATCCTCTTTTTGAGAGTCAGCTTCGCACGGACAAGATGGTGATCCGGGCCGGTGTCAAATGAAGGCAGCACGGAGACGTCGAATAGACACCAGCGTCTGTTTGTAAGAACATGGTCGATCTCCGAACGTGTTTCTCCATTTGGGCTTTCCCAGGTCCATCGTCGGTTTGAAGGCTTCTTAAACATAGAATTTCCATGGTAGAGAAGCCACGCGGATAGGAAGTCTATCAGGCGCTCTCCGTTTTCGTTCTTTGAGGAAGTTCCATGTGGTCCTAGCCTCCATTCGTCGTGATCATTCGTACCGACGATAGCGTTAAAGTCACCAACGACAACTTTGTAGTAGCTCTTCTCGTCGTTAACAGTCCTTTCGAACAGCTTGTAGAATTCCTCCTTTTCTTCATCTGTGACCGCAGATGTTGGAGCATATCCATTTATGATGGAGATGGTTCCCTGACCTTTGGTTTCCAGACGAAGAACAGCTACTCGCGGACTGATGATCTTGTAAGAGTCTACTAGGTGGTGCACTGTCGAATTGACGAGAAATCCAACTCCGCCAATATTCTTCCTGTCCACCTTTGCTCCGATAATGAGAAGCTCGTTGTGGTCGGTCTTTCTTATGGTTTCCGTTCTGCCTTTCGTTTCCTGCAGGGCAATAACGTCGTATTTGATGTTTCGGCTTCTATAAAGCAGTGTCCGAAGATCCTGCTCAGATGCGATCGAACGACAGTTATAAGTGCAGACGAATAGGCAGTTTCCGTGTCGTGGTGGGAGGGAGTTTTCGGTAGTCCGATTCCAATGACGTCCCGATAGTTTAACTCCGAGATTAGATGGCCCCTCGCCGGAGGTGGATGCATCCGACGTCATAGAAGTCCATCTCCGCCGCGCGGAGGACTGAGGCGCGGGTTTAGTTGTTTGAGCCATAGCGGTGGTCTGGTTACTCACATGTCCCTGGCCAGGGATACAGGAGAGCCGCCTATACACGACAAAGCATCGTGTACTGCGTGACCATTTGTACCGTTAGCATCACTAAGTGATGTTCACCCCTTCACCGCGGTGAGGTGGCACATGAAGGGGGCAGTTATAATACGGCTCACAAAAGGCTCATTTCCAAAGTGAACTGGCAGTTTGGAGCAAATGTTGAAACGCGCCAGACGCCGCTCATCGGTCAGCTCATGAGGCACCCACTTCGACATTTTCTTCACCTTGCCGATTCTCGCCAAATGTCTTACTACCGTAATATGATGCACGCCAAGGTCCTCTGCACACGCATATGTATTCGCCTCCGGATTTGCTTCGAAGGCTCTCCTAAAAACTTCATCGTCAAGAGACGACCTGTGCCCGCGACCCAGTTTTTCTTTGCGATCAAAATCGCCAGAAGCGAATTTTTCGAAGCGGAGCCTCACCGATCGTTCGCAAAGAGAGTCTGTCCCAAAAGCGCTACTAAGGTTACGGGATGCCTCTGCTGCAGAATCTCCCAATTTAACTTCGCGTGACGACTCGATAGTCGCGTCGGTTGATGGTTTTACGGAGGCTTGGGAAAGGTTGGCTAGAAAAGTTAGAAAGAAACACATATGTTCTTTGAAAAA
Organism: Heligmosomoides polygyrus polygyrus; assembly: GCA_947396885.1. Taxonomy (NCBI): domain Eukaryota; kingdom Metazoa; phylum Nematoda; class Chromadorea; order Rhabditida; family Heligmosomidae; genus Heligmosomoides; species Heligmosomoides polygyrus. The sequence goes on from OX377202.1 coordinate 82,240,849, forward strand.
GCAGCAAAAATCCTTCTGAACGGTATGTGCGGCTTTCTCTGAGACGGCATGATTTAGAATAAAAAAAGCTTATTTGTTCATACGTACCTCGAAACGGAGATTAGTTTCGCGACAGCCTAATACTTTTTAAACTCTTGGGACAACGTATTCTTAAGGTATCGTAATTATAGATAATTACAAAAAACTTAGCACACAACGGAACAAACTATTCACATCGTTGGGCCGCAACTGATCCACACTTTCAAGATGGTCTTTTCAACTAAATAGTGAATCAATACAGTTCTTTATTATTCCAGATATGATTACCTGTAAGTGAAAACAATTCACGTGGCGTAGATAAATATTCAAAAATTCTTCACAATTTAGGGGAAAATCAGTGAAAGGTCTCATCAGAATTTCAAATTTATCTCACAGAAAAACTCACTACTAACAGTGGTTACCGTTTGGAAGCAACAGAAGATGTTTCTCAGCATTAACCTGCAGTAGTTCGCATTCAGTTGTTAAACGATAAACCTAACTGCTAAAATAACCATCATGCTGCCTGTACAACTTCGGAACAAAGGAACGGTCTGAATCAATATTTATGATGGACACGTTGTGAAAACTATAGCAATGGTTGTGCCCAAGATTCCTTAATATTAGGTGCCGTTTGAGAAGAGCGCTTTAAATATCGTCTTCTTTTAAGTATTTTATGATGATCCATACCAATTCTTTGGAAGAAGCGCTTGATTGAACTTGTGTTCTGTTAATGACGATCTCACCTACTGACTTGTTACAGTTCATTTCTCACCACTACCATTCATGGCATCGAGGAATTCTATTGTTGGAGAATCGGGCTCTTTGTGTTCCGCGCATGATCAACAATCCGGCATACCTGCAACAGCCGCTAGATCCAGTGGTTCAGCAGAACCTGGTTTGTGTCCCTTCGTCCGCCCTTCTTCTATGTCCGCCATTCAAGCGCTTTGTATCTAGGATGTGCTCGACTATCTCGGCTCTTTGTACACCGATTTGGCTGAGCAGGACCAGTACGCAGCTGTGTGGAATCGTCGCGCGCTTACACTCGACAGCGTCAAAGTGCTGGCAATGCAACAGCTGGTAGGCGTTGTGAATTCGAAGCTTTTGATGTTGTTGTTAAACGGTCTGTTATTCTACAGGGAGATATTGAAGAAGCTCTGGACTACTGTGAACCGGCTGCGATCTCTATGCTTCGTCGAATGGAGAACCAGTTTGCAAAGACTTCTGTCAGCGAAGCTGCTGTGAAGGAATACGAGTTTCTCGACAATGCCTACATACAGTAGGTGCCATGCTCCAGTCATCGTTTCTCAAACTTTCTCTTGTGGACATAGACAGCTGTTTTGCTCTACTGCAGGTGTACGAAGGAGCTGTGTCGGTGGAGGGTGCTTTGTGAGGTAGCCAGGAATCCTCACGTCGAAAATCCTGAGCTCCTTTTCGAGGCTGCCGTACATCTCCCCGATTGGTGCCTTGCGAGACAGTGCCGCGATCAGGTACTCCCTGCCACGGCCTCTCATTTCGCTTCCTTCAAGACCCTTCGTCTTTTCAGATCATTGCTTGCACTCGTCCAGAATTCGTCATTCAAGGCATAACGTTCGGAGCAATGTTGGGAATATTGGTATGTTTGATCACACTTTGAGAGATTCTTACACTCGTTTTTTCTACGCCTCCCTTTTTGTACCGAAGATAAGCTAAAGCTTATCGTATTTGCTTTCTTTCCATTGGCAGAGGGACGTGTGTGTCGTGTCACATTCGAAAAGAACCGTTCTTTTCGACGTCACCGAGTAGATTTTTTCTCGGTGTTATGAGCACGATGTCGTCGGAAACGTAGGTGGTGCAGCTGCCGATTGTCGATCTTCACTACCTTGCTCTCTACTCCAATTCTCTCGTCACGTTTCCGAGAATGGTGCTGAAGAGCTTCAGAGAATGGGTACTCCGTTGCAGTGCCCTCCTCTTCACGTTGGCGGTGTCATAGAATTATTCATGAGATAAAGGATAAAGGACGGCATTACTGCGGGATGTCTTGCGGGCGATTTGAGTGCGTTTTAGCCATAATGACTTGCGGTGGCCAGCCGATAAATAAAGCAGCGCCTTATCCTTCCCAGACAAGTCTGGCACCAATTCGCCGACACCGAGGGGATGGAAGGGTTGGTTGACGTAGACGAGAAATGGAAGCCAAGAGCTTGGTATCGAGAGAACGACAGCCGGCACCTCTTCCGGCTGCGCTACATGCGCTCATGAGAATTTTGAATTTCGAGAATTATCCATACAGGAACTAATAAGCGACTCGCATGTTCTCACGTACGTTTCACGATTCAGGAGAACCACTATATCGTAGATTTGGCTTTGGGATGTAACTGGATGTTCTTAAATATAGAACCAAAAAGGGTTAGAGCTTAGAGAATGAATAGAAATATGGCTTGAATAAAATACGAATAAAAGTCTTAATAGTTTTGTTTCGAAACTCTCTTCAGACGAACTTAGGTTTCTATTTGGAACAGGTTTGGTCGTAAAGTCGTTTTTAGAACAGCTGATTTCATACAGCTTTGTCACTTCCACGACTTTTCAGGGCGATCCTGAAGACGTACCTCCGGTGCCTGCTAAGAAGTTGGTGGATGAAGTGACTCAAGCACTGGTTGTTGGCTGGCGTGTTCTACCTCCGATTCTGACTCATGCACATATAAAGCTGCTTCAGGTAGTGCTTTGCCTTTAGTCGCCTTTGAACCGCGTTGTCACTTCTTACGTTCATCCCAGATAGTTTCAGTCGATGACAATGATACGGGAAGTGGGGGATGTTCTCGATCTGAAGCGAGCGCTCGATGCCGGAAATCAGAACTGCGGTGCCGTTATGCAGGAGATGAAGACAGTGATCAAAATCTGGAGGTGCTCCTTGAATATTTTTGGAGATTTGAATCGTATGAGTTAGATTAGTGCTTTCTTATGGGTAGTGAAATCGGCTGCTCTTCTCAGATCGCGCACGTATTCACCTTCGGACGAAATGTCGTTCATTTCTCTGATGTACGACTGGCGCAGCCAAATCCACACGATGATGGTGCAGCAGTTCCATGAGTGGGAACGGAGTGGGGTCAGTGAAGAGGTTGAGATGATGCTCAGAGTGTGCATGAAACCTTAGGCTTTTGTTTCAGATTGTGATGCCTCCAGGGATGAACCCGCAGTCCATTCTCCCCATTCACTCGGCTGCCACTGGACAGTTGTTCTTGGCGAGAGCTGCTCGGGAAAGAGGAATGGACCACGTGGCCATAAGGACACTGAACAAGTACGCGCTTTCACGCCGTCCCCGATCTCTACGCTGTCATTTCTTGCACTGATTGGTCGTTTAAGGTTGCACACGCTGATCACGCTGCCGATGATGGACTGCCACCAGAAGATTATTGACCACTTGAAGACGCTGCGTAGAATGGCAAAGAAGCCTTCCACCAGTGCTCAGCAGAAGATGGATCTTCTTCAAGAGGTGGGACAGTACAGTTGGGCGGAGCTTATCTTGAGTAGCATCGAGAATTGTTTGAATGTGCCTAATCCATTACCTAGGACAAGGGAAAATTTCCAAAAAAAATGGGCTACTTCTATAAAAGTGTTTGAGTTACGCATCATTTCTGATCTAACCTCAAGCTGAGCACTTTGATGCAAGCCTAGAGCGAAGGGGTACACCCTCTTGCTCTTTCGGAACATCCTCAGATTTTGAACGCGAGCCTTTAAACCGAAAAGGTAAACACTGCATCTGTGGAAGGACAAGCACGCTGCTGCGACCAGGGTCGAGCTACGAGTTGTGGAAGAGATATGAGGTGAACCCTCCTCCGGAAGCGCCCTCTCACTTTTCAGCTTAAACCGAACATCTTACAAATCAAGGCGTTTTCCTAAAGCTTCAAGTGAGGGTGTATGCCGTTATACCGATTTTGTTGCGATCAGAATTCTAGCACCGAGCGGATCCTTAACGTTTTGCACTTTGTGCTTTTCCGGCAGGACCCTACGCCATTACTTCTCTGGCTTTCGTCCCTCCGGGGTCTTAGAATTGATTTCAGGCTCCCATGTGAAGCAACAGAAACGGAGTTTTTATCGGTAGACACCCCAGGTCCTAGTATAGTGCACCAACGCCTTAAAATAGCCTTCGCGGTATCCTATAGAAATAGAATCTGTGAATCATCCAAAGAAGAGCGCCGACGTTTATCATTTATTCTGAGCACACCCTTAAACTATTGCTTCTTTGACTTTAGAAAAATCTAAGAACATTCTCGTTGCAAAGAAGACCATTACTGATAATGAAAAGGAATGCAGAGGAAGGTGGATGTTAAGAATTTTATACCCATTCAAACAGTGTAACCATTTTTGATCATTTTTTTTTGTATGCAATGTTATAAAAAAAACCTTTTAAACTCAAATTCTCAGAACGCTATCTCGTCTTTCTTGGAATGTTTTAGTTTGTTCTGGAGACTGTGCAGCTTAAACTGAAAATGGGATGTAATTCTGATCAGTATACATTATTCTTCTTCAGTAACAATTCTGACGTTAAAAGATCCTATTTTTAGGCACTGCTTATAACAGAAGCTGCTCGCATAGAAGACTTCTCCCGTGATCAGTGCTGTCGACTGTTCTACCAGAAGGGCTCTATTCTCAGCCATTTGGACAGGTGTGTCGAGACTTTGTGTAGAATTTTTCGCATGTAGGAGCGCGTTGTAAAGCTTTGTTCTGGCCACAAGCGGTTTCCGTTTTTTAGGAACGACGATGCGATGCACGCGTTCTCCGCAGCTGCGACGATGGTTGATCCAACCGGCTCTCCCCAGCTGAACACGGCGTGCAACATGTTCAAGACCTGGGCGCACCATCTGGATAACTTGTTCTACAGCGAGAAGTGTGTATATCGCACCTATTTGTAGTGCTTGTTTGTGTGTTTGTTTATCACATGGATGCACCATGTGAAAGAACTAACAACTCAGGAATACTGCCTTCCTTTTCAATGGTTATTCATCGCTGTCTTCAGACATGAAGCATCGGCCCTGTCCCGAGGATTGCCGGCGATTAACTGCTACATAGAAGCCGCCAGAGTGGAGAATGAGACCAGAGCGCGCAAATACATTGCGAGGTAGTGTTGATTGCGCTTTTCGGTTTTTGGTTTCCTTTCTTTTTTAATCCAGTAAAATGAAAATTTTGAGGTCATAATTTTTCAATGGTTCGTTTCGCCACATAATTGTGGCGTATGAGCAAAAAATCCATCAATTTTGGTTTATGTTGTTACTTCTCAAAAGAATTGAACCAAGAACTATAATAATATAGATAATAGTAAAATCAAGAGAATAATTTATCTTATGAATTTTTGGTCTATGTCGCGAAGGTGAGCGACACTGCGAGGTGGAATGCGCCAGGTAGCCAGGCCGCATTGAATGCGCGTGCCATTCAGAGAGGGTCTGTACGGTCTGTTCTGTACCTCGATTGGCTGATATGTTCTTGGTCGGTGCTCTGCTCGGTTACTGTTAGCTGGTTCGCTTTCACATCGCAATGGTGCTCTTAGACTTGGATCGAATTAAGAAATATTCCTTGTGCTATTTATTTTCTTCCTTCCCTCTTGTTCTTTCCTCGTTCATTCAACCCACCGCAATATGCGTTGCTGGGACGAAGGACCTTGCTTTATCACGAGTAATTTCATTCTCTTTCTATCGTAGTTGATTTCTGTTTTTTAGATAAAATTTTTTAGCTTGTAGTGACGCATTTTATTTAGTTTAATTCAAGACGATGCATAGAAGTCAATATACTGTTGACTTTGTAGAATTCTATGGACAGCGAAGCACGTGGTTGCATGTGGGATTTACGCTGCCGCTGGCCTAGATGGTATGCTGAAGGAGCGAGCACGGTCGATTGTTCCCTTCAACTGGTTGCCTTGGTCAGTTGGATGATTCTGTTCTGAAAGTCTTCAGTGTTAAAACGCTGTCCGGCTAATCTCACCATTTCAGGCTGCCACAGCTCATGACCGAACTTCAGGAGAGACCCAGCTCCGGTTTCGTGCCGATTGTTCAGAGAATAGCCTCTGCTTATCCGCTGCATATTCTCTCCGCTCTCAGACCGCTTCTGGATCCTGCACTCATTGAACAGATCATTGAAGCTGGTAAGTGTAGGTCGAATAGCAACCACTCAGTCAACAGCGAATACGGTCATTTTTAGTTGTAACGAATGCTGCAGTGCCGTCAGTCCCTGATGAGCACAAAAATTCGGCGCTTTGTAAGGTCCTAGAGAAGGCGTGCAGGACGCGCCTGACAGACGTGCGGGTGGGTTCCGTTCCTTTCAATGCTTCCGAAGTCGTTTTAGATGCTTTGACTGTTTAATTGAAGATGTGGAATCGGATACTTGCTGGCTTCTCCAACCTACGGGAGTTCTGGGCCGAGCGTCATCTACGGTACGCGTCACAACTCAAAGAGGAAATTCTAAGGTATGCTCCGATCCACAGAAGTTAGCAACATTTTGCTGTCACTGTCTTCATTCAAGCATTGTAGATGTTTGTACAACGCTCGTGAGACACGGCTGTCGACGGCAGCTCTTGATGAGCGAGCCTTATCGGCGCGTTCACAGTGGTGTGCTGAACTGAAGCGGACTAGTTTCGACGGCTTGGTGCATGAGCATGAAGTTCCGTCTTCGTCGCGACATGCCTTGCCTCTGCAAACCGAAGATCAGGTCAGGGCATATCTCTCATTTTTTTCTCATGGAACCCGAAGAAGCTGAAGGTTTAGTTCGCGCAAGACCGACGAAGCATCCCACCTGCAGGGTAGGAGAATTGGTACCTGACTTGTCCTGAGATGGGCTAAACATGGCATGTCTATCGACTGTCAACCGAAGCTTTTACCATGGCACAGTCCAAATGTCCATGTTCCGGCTGCCTCCACGATATCTCGTTTTAATAGAGTGCGTGGCTCTTCCTGGGTAGAGATCGGTTAACCGTAACACCTTTTTATCGTTACGCCTTTTTCTAGGCGCGAACAGAAAGACAAATGCCGCTGTTAACCGTATAGGGGCGTTCAGCCCAGTTGAAGAAGGCGCCAGTTGTCGTCTGCAATCCGTCTGAATCCAAGCTTTTGGATGCAGCTAGGTTAGCCACGCCATCCCTCCCTCGGGGGTCGCTGAACTCACGCCAAAGTTCGCTGTGAAGGATACAGCTCTGGCTTATTCATCCGCTGGTTAAAGGACACGGATAAATGTCGGCCTTAATCGAATCCGTTTCGCGTGCGCCGCACATTGTACTTTAGCCGCCCCCTCCCCGGTGGGATTGAGGGGTTTATTGGCTTATGCGGGAATTCTGATGGAGGAACCTGGAATCTGGTGCAGCCGGTGCCATTTCCATCTGTGCTACCACGCGTCCTCGGCTGATCAACTCAAGCTACTACAGGCCATATCTGCACTTAACTGTTTCCAAGATGGAAGTCGTGTAAGTAGGACACCACGCGAAGGGATTTATTGAAGCCGACATCGATCTTTTATTGTTGTTTCCCCTTTTACTCGGCAAGTGTGCGACGTGCCGAATGGAGATAAAGCACAAAGGTGATGCTCAATCTTTTTGGGGGATGCGCCACGTATTCTACTCTTTAGAGATGTTGTGATGGTCCACACTGGGTCCTTCGGAGCCAGTCGATGCGCAGTTCAATGCTTTCCCTTCACGGACTCGTCCGTTACAAGGCACCAACCTCGAAGGGATGTTTACTGAACAATTACCGAAGATTCGACCATTTCGGAGTACAGGAGACAGCTGCCGCCTCCTACTGCTGACCTAATTTGTCTTTCTCGAAATGTTCGGTAACTGTGTCACGGCCTACTGTAAAAGTGGAATGTCCTCAAAATGGTCGACCTACATCGCCTTCTATCATTTATTCTTCATGTGATCGCCGTTTCACATACATACCGTTCAGTTTATCGAGGAATTCCGGCGAGAAGTGCTGGAGGCTTTGGACATTCGTCCTCCTACTGGACCCGGTCTGCTGAAGTTAGCGGAGAGTGTTATCAAATGGCAAACCAAGCTGCATAATCGGCTCTATTCTTTACCAAGGTTCGTCGCTTGTTTCGGTCATCTTATCCTTCTGTTGCTGTACCGATAACCTGTGTTTTACATACTTCGCTAATACTGCAGGCGGTATCCTACTCGGTTGTCCAGCGAGTTCCTCGCAGACTTCAGCAGCGCGATGGCTTGTATTGAAGTTCCATCATCATTCAACGCTAACATGACTAAGGTGGCGTTTTCCGCTAAGTTCTCTCTGCTGCTGTGAGCGACACTTCTGTTCTTTTCAGCAGTACCAATACGTCACACTAATAGCACGGTTCAATCCTTACGTGGAGGTGGTTGTCAAGGGTGGTCGTGTGATGAAGAAGTTCCAGATCATGGCTGTGAATGGCAAGGTAGGTGGTGATGCATCGCTTATGGTTGAATCAGAGGTGCTATTATTAGTCAGCGATTTACAGGCAATTTTCGTTGAACTTTTTCAGTGGAAGCTAAGGCACGAAGTTTCTGTTAAATGGTCTTGACCGAATCTATGTAGTATGTTCGTTATTCGCCGGAAAATTTTACATTTTCTTCACGTGATTTCTCATGGAAGTCGTACTAAATGTACATTACTTCTTGTACAAAAATCACTTTAGACTTAGAAAATGCGATTTAGTCAAGAAAGAGGTTGGTTTATTTTGGCAGGTGCTCACTTTCATTTCAAAAGCGTTTAGCTTGCTTTGAAAAATGGTCAATTACGTTGGAAAACGTTATCCTATCATACTATATAATAATCTGCCAAGCGATGAGTCATAAAATCTGCCAAGCGATGAGTCATAAAATAGGGAGGAAAATCGGGGGGGGGGGGGGGCGAATTACGGGGCGCGAAAATACCCAACTTCAGCACTGGGGCTAATCGAGGTCGCTGAACACGAATCTGAAGTTCGTTTTTGAAGCCTTGTTGCCATCAATCGATATTGAAAAATTATCGATTTTTTCGGAGTTATCGTTCAAGCGGTCCGAAACGTCAGCCCTGGGTGTAGTCCAAGTTTCGGAAGTTTCGGAATAATCCACGAAGAGCTTTCGATCGGGGAAGCTAGGAGAAAAATTGCGGGAAGCAAATTAAGGGCCCGAAAATAGCGGAAAATACCAAGATGTCTTCCAACGTGCCCTGGCGATTCAGAAGACGCGCTGGACACGTCGCTCAACGTGCCTGAGGATTCAAATGACGTGCCGAACACGTCGTTTGCAGTGTACCTATGACTTCTTAACACAAAACTACTCATCTGATCTTAGGGAAGTTAGAGCAGGGTTGGAGCATAACATAACATAAGATTTTCAAATATTGCCTTTGTACTGCTAGGGAGGGACTAAAGCTGCATAATAGAGCGGCCAGCTTGTTGATATTATCATTAGCTTAGTTTTCTTTTAATTCTACAACATCGCGCGAAGCGCCCAAGTACAAAAAATACTATACATACTACTTTCATTGTAAACAGAACGTACTAAATAGAATATATATATATATATACTAAATGCAAAAAATATACCATTTATGAGATATATGGGGAGATAAATGGTATAATGAAAGTACTATGTATTTTCTTTACAGCTTTAAGTTGTGCTTCTTGCATTGCAAGGAATACTGAGGAGGTATAGGAAATAAAAAAAATTAAATTATAAAAATTAATAATAAAAATTTTAAAAAATGGATGAAATACAAGGGCTTTGACTTCCAAGTAAGGTGCAGGTTTAATGCTGTTTTACAGTTCTGAAAAACGTCCCTAATCTGAAGCAAAAAGCGATTTTTTCCTTAAAAATTCACCCAATAAAATTTAGCACCCTGATTTGAATCAAGCCACTTGGAATCGCATGGATTTTGTTTCAGACATGCGTGTACTATCTGCAGCGAACTGTGTTTGCGGAGAAGACGAATCGTTGCCAGCAGTACCTACAGATTGTGAAGACGCTTCTCGTCAAGGAAAGGGTAAGGTCGACGCCCTGCAGCTGGTGCTCCGCTGTTTCGATACGTAAAATATATGGGTTTAAGGAGACCGCTCGTCGACATCTGTCGGTCTTCACGCCGACGCAGCTCGTTGTCTCGCCTAACGCCATTCTTATGGATTGCGGCGGTAATATTTTGAAGGAATTACTGAGGTACTCCTAAGCCTCTAATGTATCTTCCTCAAGGTGCGTATCCGATGAGTCTCGTTGCGAAGAAGCCGCATGTGTTTGACGTCATACGACCGCTAGACGTTTTCGCTCGGTACGGTATGACCTTCGGCATGAGGCCTGACGATGCCATCACGATGTTCTACGATCATCTCCTGGTTCCAGAGGATAGTCCCAAGAGTGTCATGCTGGACACCTACAGGTAAACTTCGATGGGATAGTTGGTTCAGTTGTTTGCTACCCAACCTGTTCTTTGGCTCCGAAATCTCGGGTGAATGCCGACAGCTTGCAAGAGGAATATTGGCATGGAATCAAACATTTTCGGTGGTGGGAAGGCATGATCGTCCTGGATGGGTATGCGTGTTGAAGTTCCGTGGCGTAAGAATTCAGCTGCTCCCTGTAGTAAAATGTTGTTTAGAGGCGGTAATTTCTCAACAAGGTCCTTAGTTACTTATTTTAGGACTAGAAAAAGAGAACACTCTGCGATTTTCGCAGTACTACGCGAAACAGACTTCTCTCTTGGCTTCTTTGTTTCAGGCATGAAGTAGGCAGAGATCGTTATTGTCAATTTGTTTGCTCATGGTTTGAGATGGCTGTGACCAGTTCAAATTGCGTGCGAAGTTAGTAAAGTGAATAATACTGCCCGATTAGCACACGCTTCTGGGGTGAAGCCCCAGCGTGTAAGTCAGCCCGGTCCCTGTGTTGGCTGATTAGTGGTAGCATGCAATTGACCGGCTTTTTGTTGCCAACATATCCGTGATGGGGATCAGGGGTGCACGTTTAACGGTTAACGATTTAACGAATTAACAGCATTGTTCGTTAAAATCTGGCTTAACGACTTAACGGGAATTTTTAGAAATTTAACGGATTTTTTAACGGACTTTTTCTCTGTGAGTTTATTACATTTACGCTTACTTAGTATTCTCTAATGTTGCAGATCTCGTCCTCCCGATCAGGACTGTTCCTGAAGAAACTATTGAAATCAGGAAGAATATTTTAATGTTTTCGTGAATGTTTTGAATTTTGGAAATAATGCATTTTGTGGGCATGTGTAGCGCAGTCGGATGAGGTGCCACCTGCCACGTGCACCCCGTACCAGTTTTCTAGCTCTTTTTTCGGAATTTCCCGCTCACGTCAAGTAAGCCTTCGATCCCTCTGGTGTCGGTGGTACCAGGCTGGCTTGTTCGGGAAGGATAGATCGCTGACTTCTTCATCGGCTGGCCACCGCAAGTCATTGTATGGCCAAATACGCATTCAAACCACCTCCACAATATGCCGTAGAGGTATAATAGAATGCGTGGCGCATCCCAAAAGGGATTGGGTAACGGCTTCCCTTATCCTTATCCTTTAATCCATTTTGGAGCTAGAAATTTCTTCACCGAGTTCTCAAGCACGTCAACGAATCCACAAAGATCCAACCTCGTCGCAGGATATGCCTATACTCACCTGGCCTGCTTATCCCAGAATACTTTTGCCCGCCGCATTGTGCAGTCGAGACGGAGAGAATGTCGGCCGCTGGACGTATTTTAAACGATTTCAGAAAAACGCTGATAACAAAAACAAGAAGAGCTACTTTCCCTAAACGTTAACATGTTGACGACGTGTCACATTTTTTTGTCAGTGTGGGACCGCGTGACACGATGTCATGTCGCGGTCCCGACGTTGCAAAAAATGGATTGGTCCCGCGCACAAGGCACTCGAAAATCGTGTGTTCGATAGCGGGCTGACATTCCACTGGCAGGCTTCTAATTGTATTTTCATTAATTCTTTCTGTACTTAAGGGGCTGGTGCTCGTATCGAAGTTCTTTATACTCGTAGAACAGTCGCACAAAACGGTATTGGAAAAAACTATAAAAGGGGGAACTCTGGGTACCTGCCTGATCTCACATTTTGAGACGCCTTGTTGATGGTCATCTTGAATGATAATTCGATACCTGTCCTTACTTCACATCCTGTAGATAATTTGCTGCTGAAGGCTTGTTTATCTTTCTGCGTTTATTGATGTTGAAGTGTCTGTTTTACATTGCAGTTTTACACTACATTCTTTGAACTTTAGCTGTTGGCCTCTTGAAGTTGAAACGTATAAGGTTTTCCTTTTCCCTTTTTCATTTGAAATAATGTTTTGCAGCTAATTGTATTTTTAACGAAATTTAACGATTTCCGGAATTTTAACGAAAGTTTTCCATTAAAAAATTTCGTTAAAAAATTGAACCACAGAATTTTGTGTGCACCCCTGATGGGGGATGGGTCCGCGAAGCATTGTCTAGTTTTGTGAGCAATTCGTAGAGATAAAGGAAGATAATCGCCTCCTAACCTCTCCTTTCGAGTTTTACTTCCATGTTTCCTTTCTCGACGGAAGGCAGCGGACCTCACTTGCCTTCACATTGCTTGTCTTTCTGCTCAACCGCGCGCTATGAACGTTGGTATTGGTGCATGTTGCGTATCATAGGTGGTCCAGTAGATCCGGCATGCCTGTAGAACTCGCAAAAGAAAATTGGATCTCTTGTTCAGTGCTTCCACCTGCAAGTTAGACATGGACGTTGAATTGGAAGTTCGAAACCGAAACAGCTAACATAAGATATTCGTTTCGGGAGAGATTGCGTCTTCCAATTTCTGCTGTGAGTGTGAGGTTAATAATAGACGCAGGCAGATGACGGAATGTATAGCAGTTGACACTGCGCTTGAAGGACCTCATGATGAAATCCATCAACAGCAAAATTGCGTGAACGGGTATTTGACGAGTTCTTTCTGTTGGGAGAGGGAGGGAAGAATATGAGTTGAGTTCGTTTTGGTTATGGGTCGCCTGACACATACCAATCAACTGAAGGAGAGGTGTATATCAGAGAAGGATGTGGAGGGGAAGCTGTGCGGAGCGAAAGAGGCAACAAGTTCGCACTGATCCTACAGGAGCTGTAGTTGAGCCTGTTAGAGATGAAGCTTCGTTGCGAATGTCAGCTCTTATATGCAGGAATACAGAAGAATGAAAGAGTTCTTAGGGAAACAGGGTAAGGAGCCTCGGACTGGGGAGATTAGAGTGATCTCGCAGGGGCGAGGCTATAAAAAGCTAGAAATGGTAGGGTGGACTCCCTTCGGCATGTGACGGCTACTAGGAACCGGAATTGGCGGATAGGTGCACCAAGCAGCAGTGCCAGGCCGTGGCAGTGCGGATACCCTGCCAAATTTTGCCGACGGGGGAGGGGTGTAGGGACGACCCTACCTCAGATCGTCCATATTTGTGCGAGCTGGGTCCGGAAAACACCGAACTCCTGCGAAAAAAAGGAAATGGGTTGAGTGACCTGGTTGGTCACTGGAATGAGATGTTGGAGGAGACCGGTTGCAGGGTAGAAGGAACGAAGAAATGAAAGGATGTGATCTATAGAGCCGAGGATCCTTATTACGGCTCATGTTTTGCGTTGTTGCTTTCTGCAAAGTCGTAGATCTGGAGAGAAGGGTCCATCTCCACTCCATCTGACGAGGTCGCATTGCGAGAGTGCCATTTCAGAGGCTTCATTGTGGAGAACTTCATTGGCCCGTCCATACTGAAGAATTACATCCTGGAGCGGTTCACCGACGCGACTTACTACTATTTGTTCCGCAAACGGGTACGTCGTGAGAGCTGCGTAAGCCTTGTGTCCTTGGCTCATCTCTTGTCTTTTCAGGTAGCACAGCAACTGGCTGTCCTCAGTGTGCTAGAAATGGTTGTGCACTTGTCTCCTCTCTTCCTTGACGATATGTATATTCGGACGTCGACGGCTCAGCTGGCTGCTCCGCGGTATAAATTCACTTTGAATAGAGGTAAGCGTTCGTTGTATGTTTGCTTCAATCGCATTCATTGTTCTATATACGCTCGTACCCTAAGATGGTACTTTTTGCAGGCCCCAAGCCGATCGTTCCGTTCCGGTTAACTCCGAACTTCCAGTGGTTCCTTGGAATGGCTATAGAAGGTGCGGGATATTGCGTTGTTAACAATCTTTTACAGTAACGGTCTGGTAGGGCAAAGTAAACGATTTACCAGGATCCAACACATTCGTTTTAACCTTCAAATGGCTGTTACCGAGACCACAAGCTGTTGTTTGATGTTGTTTCGATGGGTTTGAAACTCGTATTAACGTAGAGTATCCTGTAAGATAAGCAGGGGGTGCGTGTTCGAGCCCCTGGCGCTAGGGTATGGTCGCAACAAAGCAACGTTATAAAGGCTTACTCATGGTTTCTTTGAAGCACTAAACTTCTACGGAGGTTCCATATCTTAAAGCTAATGGACAGTGAATAGCCCATGAACGTATTTCTAGACATTTCTAGGCACAGCATGGAGTTGTGCAGTAGTCCCACAGCTTTTGTTGGAATCGCTGCCTTGTTCTGCTTCTTTTTTGTTTTTTATTCGGTGTCTCGTAATCGAAGCTGCCTTCAGCCTTCTGAGCGTATTGCCGTACCCCGCTCTTGAAGCCTCTATTCTAGGCGACTTTTTATGGGCAGCTGCGGCAGTTGTTCGATGTCTTTTCCGCCGCGACCAACATCTTCTGCTGCGGCCGTTAATACTGGACGAGATAGTTACTGACGGTAATCACGATCAGGTAGGTCAACCGCAAATAACAACGGCGACTTTATGTAAAACTATACACTTATCTTTAGGGTAGCAGCTGTGCTGAGGCCAATGGGTTTATCGCGAAAGTGACTGCAGAGACCACCAGTGAGTTTCACTTCGTTATTCGGGCAGAATGTGTTTTAGTTGCTTTATAGAATGTTTTCGTATTGGTTTCTAAGATGAAGAGAGCGCAGAATAGCAGTGTCGGAGTAGGTGCTGACTGTTCCCCGAAACGAAGGTTCTTGGATCGGGTCCAGCTCAGGCCATCGATGCCCTCCATCCTCCGGGGTCGGTGATTTGGCGGCCGACCTGTCCGGAGAGTATGTCAGTGACTTGTCCATTGCCTGGACCTCAATCCTATATAAGACAATTTAAGCCAAAGTCGCATTGAAATCGCCTCGACGTTGTATCGTAAAAGTGGATGCGTTGCGTATCTCGCAGTTTTTGTGAATGCTCCAAAATTATAAGTTCTACGTTTGTTGATCTTGAATTGTTTGTGTTACATTGCAATGTTGCACTCCACTCCTTGAACTTTAGCTGTTGAACTCTTGAAGTGGAAACCTATACGATTTCCTTGATTTTTTCACTTGAAATAAGGGTTTGCATCTATTTTGTATTTTTAGCGAAATTTAACGATTTACCGGAAATTTAACGAAAATTTTCCGTTAAAAAATTTAACGCCCAGAAATTTGTGTGCACCCCTGGTTGGCACCGCACAAATATTCTTAATATCATTCAAATAAAACGGATTCCTGGATTTTACGTTGTCCTTGCACTTCAAAACAAGTTTTAAACCATTGTTTTTCCTTGAAAAATAGGGTTTAATGACTTTTCAAACAGTGTGTTCGCTTACTGGTCAGGTGGATTGAAAAAACCTCAAAGAAATTCATACTAAATACTTTTCATTGCATAAAAACTGTTCTGAACTTTTCGGAGAGTCACTACTTTACTCCGGTCGGCGTTCGTTTTGATTCCGAAAATATTCAGTTAGATTTCAACAGTGTCAATCTTGCTTAGAACAGTGTCCAATTTATTTTGAAAATTGTCCAATTTGGAGTGAAAATGCAAGAAATATAGGCGTCTGGTGCTATCTGGACATCTGATCCTCTATAAATTTCCACCTTCTGCTCTTTAGAACGACGTAGAGAACTTACTTTTTTGTAACTAGAGCTAGGCAGCATTTTTATCGCTTTTGTAGAGTTTTTTGACACGTATTTTTGAGACTATTCTTCTTCAGAAATGGCCACCCAAGACGCGTACTTGCTGGAGGAACAAATTCAGTGTGCCATAGACTGTGCCCGAAACGAGGAGAACCTCTCACAGATGGATCCTCGGTGGCATCCGTGGTTTTGAACACTTTTCGTCTTCAAGCACCCATGTTTGGTTTGTTCTAGCTGGTATAGTGGTGTCATAGCCTAAGTATTCATTGCGGGTCAACACTGTGACGAGTTTGTGTACGTTTCTACTATGTGTCTGTGAATTTATGCATTTCTTATGTCCATGAGAGGTGTGGATTTTGTCTGTTTTCTGATCGCCTTCTCCATTCTTTGTGATCTGATTGTCCATTACCGGTCCGGGACGTTAATGAATCTCATGAAGAGAATGAATCACTTGCAATTCTTCATTAACTGCATTTCGCACAAGCCCGCGAATTACCGACACAGCGACAAGTATTAGTGTGCCAGAAGGTAGTGCAGGTATTTGGGTTCAGAAGTTCTCTCTTGTGGTTTTGGCTGTACCAATGTGCAGCTGAGGTGGAATATCGCAGCCACTGCAAAGCTCAAGTGTTCTTTGCTTCCATAAGAAGCAGCGTTTTACTCGAATAGTCATGCTTCCTAAAATTTCGAATGTTAGGGACGAACGATCAGGAATAGTAGTCTTACCAAAATTTCTCCCTCGAATCCATGCTCTTCGGGATTCTCTGCTTGATCTCCTACGGAGCGGTCGCCAGAGCCTTACGCGGCCGTTTATCCACTCCTTCGCTCGTAGAGACTATACTACGGAGAAGTTGAGTGTTAACAGACCATCGCGTAGGGAGGCTGGAGACCTCAACGCCAGAGAGGGTAAGCTGGCATACGTTGTACGCGACTTAAATGTAGTCAAACCGAAAATGCCGTGTGAGCTGCCTAGGCGGCCGCTTACCAAGGATGCCACGCAGAGTTCCTCCTCTAATGACGAGCTGAGTGAAACACGTCCTTCCGTCAGAGGTCGTACTGGACGGGATCGGCATATACCTACCAGCCAGGCCTAGCCCATAAATACACCATCCTGTTTTATAGCTACCTCCTCAGTGATAACAACCTCAGCACGCGGATTCCTTCTCAAGCCACAAACTTTCCTGATTTACCGGAGACGTCAGAAGAAGTAGTGCTCATCAATGCGAGATCAATCTGCGGCAAAATTTCAGACCTTCAATTTCTACTATCGACGAATCCTCTGATTGTCAGCACAACAGGGACCTCGTGTAAACCGGATATTATTCACGATTCAAACTTATCGCAAAATTCGAAGTACGAGTTCTACAGGTGTGAACGAATAGGAGCCATTACAGGTGGTGGTGCTCTGGCTTTACAGAAAAATACTCTTCCCTATTGTCTCATTCCGTCAAGAATTTTTTTTTGGCATATTGCCAATGCTTAATTCGTTGTATTCTCTCAAACCCACTGCCCACTTATGTAGTCACTATCTACCGCAGTCCATCTTGCGATGCTCATTCCTTCACCGATGCGATATGCTCTGCACCCTATGTATCCACCGAAGCAAAATTAGACTATTTTGACATTAACAATGAATAAGTCTACAGAACGTTGTTTCACAATCCACTACATACATCTACTTTGCCCGATAAGATCCCTTACATATTTCTCAAGAAAGCTGCACTTGGTCTAACGCCATTGCTTACACTTTTATTTAATAGGTTTTTTCTTCATGGGGAAGTCGCATCTGTGTGGTTTTCCAGTCTCGTTAGACTTGTCGTTAAAAAAGGATGCAAAGCCGACGTAAAAAATTACAGAGCCATCTGCCTCACCTGTTCCACTAGTAAAGTAGTAAAGTCCTGAAAAGAATTGTTTGTAAACAACCTTACGACCACCTTCATAAAAACAACGTAATTGCTAAACATCAGCACTGAAGGAAATTCAACATTAACAGCTCTCATGTCATCTGTTTCCACTTGGAATCAAGTTCTGGACTCGGGTGGTTATGTAACGTTTGTTACGTTGACTACGCTAAAGCTTTCGACTCGATTCCGCTATGCCTTCTCAACAAGAAACTTCGAGCGTACGGCCTTAGTTGCTGCCTGCTAAAAACTTCCTTTATTCGTTCCTACTCGGGTGTAGTCAACGGAATATTGTGAACGGTGTCTGCAAAAAAGGTCAATTTCTCCTCAGTTACCGTGAGCGACTGACTCGATTGGGTGGAAGTCCACTAAAACTGAGAAGGGTGTTATACGACTAAAGTTTTCTATTTAGGCTGTTCCACCAATGGGACTTCCACATGAGGAAGTAACCCGTTAAATAAAAGTGTAAGCACTGGCGGATACGCCCACTAATAATGTCGCAGTCCGTCATTAGAACAAGAGCACACCGTCTTCAACTTCTTCCAGGAGGAGTCCCATCGCAGCTTCATGCGGAGTCCTTTTGGTGCCGAGTGAGAGGTACATGGAACCAGCTTCCAGCGTTATTACTTATGTCATCATCTCCATATAGCTTCAGTCGGCAACCTGAAGGCTTTCTAAAACAGAGGGGTCTTTTTTGATTCTATCACCTTTTGGCCTACTTAAGCAGCTACACCATAATTTCAAGCAGCTTTCCTTTTCGGTTGTTGAAACGATTCTATGTCTTGTTGCGGGAGCTCTGGGGCGCACGATCTGTAATATCTAATCAGCTGAGGAGTAGCACTACAGAAGAGTTTTCTCGGATCCGTAACGTGCAGCCTTGATAGTATTGGCGGACCTACTAAGTTGGTATATGGAGCTGTACGCGTCTCCTAAACGACTTGTAGTGCTGGCCGCCCCTGACTGCCCTGCACCACCAGTTCGCCGCACGTGGTTCCGACTTGTCCACTCAGTAGTGCCTTCTTTAACTTGCTGCTGATAATAAAATTATTAATATTAAAAAAGGGAATGTTAGTGATTGTCTCACCAAAGGGGCTACAAACTGTAAAGTTTTTCGTGTGTCAAAGCCGCTGCTAGTGGACAAGCCACGGTGAATTTTACTCCAAGAAGTGTCTGCTTTGCTGCTTCTGCGATTGGCGAGGAATGTTGCAATACAGGTTGCTCCCGCAAGGTCACACATCACCGGCAGTATGTATTTATGCCAATCGACTTCAGAAACCGGAGAATGCTATTCGAGAAAAACGGCCAAGACGTGCTTCTGTCCACCTTCTTCACGGCAGCGCTGGGCAGCATGTTAAAGAAACAGAAAGAAACGTAGCTAAAGAAACATGTGAAAAATTGGAGGAGCTGGGCTGGGACGCGGTTCTCTACTCCCCTATATTGCTCCTCTGACTATCTCTTCGTGCATTCTTAACAAAGAAAAATACCAAAATTGAATATATTGAAAGGACGGTCTGGGAGAAGGGGATCGCTGACCTGCATAGTAGGTAGCACACTGCAGTGACTAACGATGGTGATGATATTGTTAAGTGAATTCCATGTATGTTGATTAATAATTGAAGAGCAATAATGTCGATCACCGCAAGTCTCTTACCACCTGATTTAGACAAGCCAATATGGAACATTTTCTCGATTGATTCGGAAGAAATCGTCTACAAGTGAATGTGAATGTTTATAATGTTTTCCAACAATTAAAGAGATCCGAATCTGAGTTCGTAGCTAGAAAATCCTTGCCATTGATTTGGATTTCGTTGGCAGAAGTGTTAAAATGTAACAATTTTTGAACTTGATTGGAAAGAATAATTCTGGCTGAAGTTAGGATTATTCGAATTTCACCTGTCACCTGTATCACCTGTCGTCGCGTTGATCATCGACTTGCTTGAGCGGGCTCCAGCAGCGTCTCCATTCGTCCTTGTCGCGTGCCAGTGGTCCAATGGATCCTCCTCGCTCGAGGGACACGAAGAGCGTCATATCGGTCGTTCAGGGCTTTCACGAAGAAGTCCGACCAACGCGTTGGTGGGCGTCCTGGTGTTCTTCTGACATCCCGCGGAATCCAGTCGGTGATGGCTCTCGTCCAGCGGGTGTCTGCGAAGCGCATTACGTGGCCGGCCCACCTAATTTTCGACAACTTGGCCCACGCGACAGCGTCTCTGATCTTCGAGCGTCGGCGAAGCTCAGAACTCCGGAGGCCTTCTCTCACTTGCGTGAGTCGTTTCACTCCGAGCATCGTCCTCTCGATTCCACGCTGCGCGACGCTGATCGCGTGTTCATCCTGCTTTCGTATAGCCCAGGTCTCTAAGGCGTATGTTAGGGCAGGAAGAACAGTGGAGTCGAATAGGTGGGCACGGAGTCGGACGTTCTTCGTCTTCTTCGCGACTTCTTCGACGCTCTTGAAAGCTCTCCAAGCCGCTCTTTTCCTCCTGCTCAGCTCTGGTGCTAGGTCGTTGGCCATGTTGACTTCGCGACCCAGATACACATAGCTGGAGCATTCGGAGATGTTCGTTCCGTTGAGCGAGAATGGGGGGCATCAGAAACCCATCCGTTCCTCATGAACATCGTCTTCGTAAGGTTCAGCTGCAGTCCAACGTTCACGATCGATACATCGATACACGATCGAAGTCGGCCAGCATTCGCTCCGCCTGGCTGATGCTCGGTGTTATGAGCACGATGTCGTCAGCGAAGCGAAGATGATGTAGTTGCCGGCCGTCGACCTTCACTCCCATGTCTTCCCATTCTAGTTCGCGCATGACGTTTTCGAGGGTGGCGCTGAAGAGCTTCGGGGATATGGTATCCCCTTGTCGAACCCCTCTCCTCACGTCAATGACGACGTCGTTGTGGTATGGTGAGATCTTGGTCGTGAATCCACTGTACAGCTCTCGAAGGACTCTGATGTACTGAGTAGGAACGCCCTGAGTGAGCAGGGCTTCGATGACCGCTTCAGTTTCGACGGAGTCGAATGCCTTCATTCAGGTCGATGAACGTAAGGCACAGCGGCAGCTTGTACTCTCGCGACACTTCGATGAGCTTCGTAATGGTGTGTATGTGGTCGATCGTGCTGAATCCTCTCCGAAATCCTGCTTGCTCGCATGGCTGTCCTTCGTCCAGCGTTCTGCTAATCCTATTCAGGATCACTCGAGTGAACAGCTTGTAGACTACGGACAGCAAGCAGATCGGGCGATAGTTGCCAATGTCGTGCACGTCTCCCTTCTTGTACAGTAAGACGGTCCTGCTGGTCTTCCACTGAGATGGAACCCTGCACTCCGACTGGTAACGTGTGAAGAGCCGCGCCAGGGTGTTGATGAGCGTAGGCGGGAGGTTCTTCAGGTGTTCGAGTCTGATCCTGTCGGGACCGGGTGCTGTACTTGCTGTACTTTTAGAATTTAGAATTCGAAAACAGAGAAAGGTCTTGCTTCGACCTAATACTTTTTCCTAAACTACTTACGAAAAAGTTGCGAACCTCTTTCAGGTCACTGCTCAATATCATGTTCCTCATGCGACACCTCGTGGTGTAAAATTGTGCTAAAAAAGACTTTTTCCAGCATGGTGGACTTTTCCTTCGACATATAGTGGTTTTCGACCATAGCAATGGCCTCCCTCGGGTTTGAAAAGCACTTGAGGTAATGGTTATGATGGAAAATCTCTCAGCAATCTCGTCTTCTTCCGAACTGCAGGAATATGGGTTCCTTTCACCATCTATATATAAAAGAGCTGGCGGTTGTGTCTGTTCTTCCGCCTGTGCGTCTGTTTGTCCATCCTTTCGCCTGGCCGTCTGGTCTTTCACATATGTACGTCGTGAAAAAGGCGTCCGAATTCAGAAGACGTGCCACCAACGTCGTTTGCACAGGCGTTCGGGTTCAGAAAAGGTGTCACCGATGTCGCGCAAAGGGCGTCTGGTTGAGAAGACGTGTTATCGGTGTCGCTCAAGGTGTGTTCGGATTCCGATAATAGGGGACCACTGAAGAGAAGACCAGTAAGCGGAGACCACTGAAGAGGGGACCAGTAAAGATGGGACAGTAATGGGGACCAGTTAAAGCGGGTCCAGTGAGGGGGGGGGGGGGACCGGTAAAGGGGACCAGTGAAGAAGGGATCAGTAAGGGACCAGCAAAAGGAGGAACAGTGAAGGTGCGAGCAGTCAAGGGGGGTCCCGCAAGGGGAAGGGGTGGGACCGGTAAAGCGAGATCAGGAAGGAGGAACCAGAGAAGGGGGAACAGTGAAGGTGGGACCAGTGAAAGGGCCGATCAGCAAAGGGGGACCAGCAAGGGGAAACCAGTAAAGAAAGCACCAGTAAAATGGGAGCAGTAATGGGAGGCCAGTGAAGGGGATCCAGTGAGGGGGGGGGGACCGTTAAAGGGAGTGAAGAGAGGAACCAGCAAAGGGGGACCAGTGAAAGGGAGTCAGTAAAGGGCGACCGGTAAAGGGAAAATCAGTAAAGGTGGAAGCAGTAATGGGGGCCAGAAAAGAGGGGGGGGGGGCTGGTTCAGTCAGAGGGGGAACGATAAAGGGGGAACAGTAAGAGGACCAGTAAAGGGGGTGGGCAGTAAGGGGGACTATAGTGAAGGAGGACCAGTAAGAGCGGACCAGTGTTTTTCTCACGATCAGTATCGTCCAACGTGTATCGGGCTTCACAGTACGTACTATAGACGTCGTCGCACGTGCGTCGGGGCTCAGCAAATGTGTCGCAGTATGCAACATGCGTGGGATTCAGAACATGTGACCCGGACGACGTACAACGTATCCCAGATCCGGAAGGCGTGCCACAGATCAGACTATTGCACAGCATCCGTGAGATTTTCAGAAGACTATTTAAAGACTTCGTTCAACGAGTGTTGCTATCACTACGCTTCTTTCATTTTTTATTTCACTTCGGGACAAGGGTAAGGGGGTATTGACGTGGTGGGGTGGGGAAGGGGAGGGTAGGGAGAATGACTAAAGGAATCGGAGGAATATTATTGCCGTCAGAGAGTTGAGGGTCTATCGAGCGGTGTACCAATACCTATTGATTTCATTTTTTTCAAAGAGCAAACACTTGGACTGACTCTCACAATCTGTTCCTCACCACGTAGTAGAGAACGTGTATAAATTGCGTACGTGCGATAGAGGGTAAGTAGGCTCTATGCAGTTTTGAAGATTCTGGCATACCGTATCCCGCTATACTATTTTATATAGTGGAACCAGTTTTGTACTGTAATGAAAGTAAGAAGGCCTAAAGAAGAAAGGAACACGGTGTCGTGTTCTCGGGGTTTGAGGCGAAGTCCCCAACCAGACGATCATCGTCTGGTTGCTGATAATCTGCTGGAATTAGGATTTTTCAGCTTCAAGTTTTCTTAGGGCGTTAATATATTGCTTTAAACAGAGCATACACATAGAGGATTTAAGCGTGCATTGCATAAACATAGACAACCAAAATCACTCCGTGCTGGAACGTCTACATGGGCGACAGTACCATACCAACCGTTTATTCGTAATTACAGTCTAAATTACGATGATATCGTTTACTGCGTCTTATGTTAGAATGTATGACAAGTGGGTCTTGATGTTCTACGCCGTCGTCGTCCATTTCATGCCTTGCCTGGCATGGATTTGGAGCTTCTCCTCTTTGGAAACGTCAGTGACAGAACACTCCTGAAAGTTAGGTAGTGGAAGTAGGCCAGTGAACCTTAAGAGCTATATATATACATATAATAGCTTAAACATTCTATCATTGCAAAAATCAGAACTACGAGTATTATTAAATTATTAGAACATTTTTGATATCATCTTGGTTTTCGATTTGTTAGCCTTCACATGACGATCTAAATGCTTGAAAAAATGAAATGGGGGACAGATCTGGTAAATAAAAAAATGGGGGACAGATCTGGTAAATATGCTGGATGTGGCAGAGCTTCGTATCCCAATTCAATAAGCTTCTGGAAAACAATTTTTGAAACGCGCGCTGTCATGCAGAAGGATTGGCCCTCTTCGACTGACCAAAGCCGACTGTTTCTCAATCAGCTTTTGGTGCATCACTTCAATTTGGGTATACTTCTACGCTGTGATGGCCTCTCCAGTCTTCAAGAACTTGTAGTGGACTATACCAGCCACTGTCCATCAGACGGTCACAATGGTCTCTTTGGATGGAGACTTGGTTCTCATCCTCTCATTCTTGTCCAGCCCTTGTGCGCAGCGACGACGATGGTCATAAAGGATCCATTCTTCGCCGCATGACACGATCCTGTGCGAAAAAGCTTCCTTAGATTGCGCAGCCTCAACGAAACACGGGTCTCGTAGCATCTGCCCGGGGGTGAGTTTGTGCGGGATCCATTTATCCGATTTCTTTCCTTTTCCGCATTCGCATTTAAATGGCGACTGATGGTACTGCCGTCGACGTGGAAATGCTGAGCTAGCTCTCTCACAGTTTGACGCGGATCCGCTTCCATCATGGCTTTGAGTTGGTCGTTGTTGAGAAGTGATGGCGGCCTACCTCGGTCTTCATCTTCGAGACTTTCATCTCCCAACCGAAAGCTTTCGAACCAGTGGCGAGTTGTGAGCTCCTTAGTGAAATCCTCCTCAAATGCAGTACCGATGTTACGAGCTGCGGCCGCTGCGTTGTGTCCACTTTCCCATTCATATAAGTAGAGCGCGAATACCACGTTGATTCATACTGTAAAAGCGACGCCAAAAACTCGGCAAGCAGCAGTTATGTCACGAAAGCTATACATGCTAGGAAGGTGGAGAATCTTCGCTTTCAGAAACTATACACAATTCCTGAAACGGAAACATTCTTAGCCACGAAAAATTGACCGGAAATTGGAGCAGCAAAATCGGACATTTCATATGCAAGGACTTAATATTCTCATCGGTTTAACTATAAAATGCATATATATATTGCACTAGAGCGGCAAGCCTTTTGTCGGGTCGGACGTTGATTCGAAGGACCAATGAACTGCTTTGTTAGTTTGACGATGCAATTACTATACTGTGTGCAAAGCACTGCAGGTTTTTATGCACTTCGCCCTGTTGTGTTTTCAGCTTGGTCAGCGATTCCTGTTTCGTTAAGTTACTTAAACTGCACTGAGCCAACAACCTATACTTACAATTAGAAGCGGCCGCATTGTTTACGGACCACCTGAGAGTCTGCTAGATCCACACACCTTCGAAGTGTCTGCAGGATTACGGTAACATGCTTCAGCTAGGTGATAAACTGCGTGTTCGCATAAACAGCAATATTTCCGCACCATGCTTAGTCTTACAGAGAGCCACCACTGGAAATGGATGGAGGGAAATGAGCTGACGAGTACAGTGATCACTGTGTTGTTTATAGTCTGTAGTTACGAATACAATTTGTGGCAGCACAAGCTAGGATGTTGCCTATTTTTAAACGGACCGCGGGGTCCCGCCTTGACCTACCAAACCCTCCCTTCGCCGGGAATCGTTGAATTGGTACCAAAGTTGTGTGGGTAGGACAACCAGTTGGCATCAGTTGGCCACCGCAAGTGATTGCACAACATCCCGTTGCTGTAGAATCAGTGGTGCATCCCCAAAAAGGATTGAGTAACGCCGTCCTTTATCTTCTTAATAGGAAGTGCAAAGATGGTGCATCAATGGGTAGCCGAACCACAAACCTCTCCTCACGATGCCGCTCCCTTATCCACTGCGCCCCCACTTCTTGTACGCCAGCGCTGTTTTTTTGCCTACTTGGGTCGTCTTAATACGGCAAAATGAAAACGGCCTGCGGCTCCGATGCCCGCTGCAGATAAGGAACACATATTTGTTCGAGGTCGCATCCCGTGATCTCATCTCAAAGTCCGACTGCAAGCTGGTGTCTTTGTCAGCTGATTTCCCTTACTTCTTCCTTTTAGGTTTTTTCTCCTCCTCCTCCTCGTCATCATCACCAGTTTGATGAAGGTCCGATGATGTGTCGCTCTCCTGTAATTTTTGCTTAACGCTTTTTTGTTACAACAAGAGCACTAAAATAAGCCACCTCATCCTCTTCCTTTTCTTTCTTCTTTTTCTTGCCGATCCAGTCCAACTGCTTCGCCAAATCAATTCCTCTTATAGTTGCTATGGTCCTAAATTCTATTTTTTCAGAATACTTTATTAGGGTGCTGCGGTGGGTCCAACCAGGGAAGGATTTCGATCTCCCATGGAACTTCAAGTGAAGACCTGAGCTTGAAGTCTCTAGAAGGAGCTACGAATGCTGACCAAATACGGGGTCAAAATTTTAAAGTGAAAGTTTTGAATGAGTTCTGACCTGTCGAAGTTCACCGAGTTGACTGTAAGCTGACTGTGCTAACGAAGAGTAGCGACTGATGAGAGCAGATAAGATTAGGGAGGCAACGGCAGCGGTAGCCTAGAGGTAGTCTCTGGCTCGAGAGTTGGCCTGGCCTAACCTAACCGGATTCATCAACGACTTACATAACTTTAACAGATCGTTGACAAATCCGGCCCCAGCTCTCACCACTCACAGCTCACACTACAGTTCGTTCACACGACTAGCCCACAGTCAACCCGGTGAACCTCGACAAGTCAGAAGTTGTTCAGGTGTTTCATTTTGCAATTTTGACTCCAATATTTGTAATCAGCTCTTTCCAGTGACTATGTTATTCTCTTGAAGATCCACTGGAGATCGAAACCCTCCCCTGGTAAGCTGCTAGCTGGCAGCGAGCCTCGGGCAGTGTTTAGACCAGCGAGGATTCACTTTCACCGCACTGAAGAACCGTACATTGCTCAGGAAACATTTTTCACAAATTAAAGAGTATTCTATTTGCAATGCCGCTACAGATATGAAGGACATGCTGAGTATTGCTGTCGTAAAATTCTGAATATTCTAAATTCTGGATATTCTGTTTTTGGTTGTTTTGTCTTGAGGAGTTTTGAACGCGTTGTTTCGAAAATATTTTGGAACGGATGCCGCTTCTTCTTTTCACGAGCTTTCCTTAAAAAAAACAGGCCGTTAGATATTACTAATCTACTGCTTGATAAATTCTTGCATGATGACCAATGACACGTGCAAAGTTGTTGCAAAAATAGATTCGTCTTCTACAAATCTCAAACTCAAATCTTCTAATTCTGCGTACATTTTTCTTCTTAGGGCGCAGTCGGAGAGGCTCTCCAAAAATCGGCCCCACCTAAGGGCCTCTACAGAGTCTCGCGGCAGCACCCCGAGAACTCTTCCATATCGCTCCCGCCGCAGTGGGACCCACGCTGCCACTGTGGTGGAAGCCGCGGCGCGGACGAGTTTTCGCGGAGCCGCTGGCAGCAAAGGTTCGCGAGGGCTGCCGCAGTTCACGACGGCTCTCACCCGCAGCGCCTGGAGCTGCGGGTGAGACCCGCCAGAGGGCGTGATAGATGGGTGTCCATTATGGTTCATCTATTCTAAACATTTTCTAAAATGAATCTACATGCTAGAGATATAGCAAGTTGGTGCATAATTTCTGTCCATAAAGAAGGCAACAAGGCGGACCGTTCTTTTTAGTATGAGACATAACTGCATCGGACAGATCTCCCGGACTCAACAAGGCATCGGAGGGAATGCTGTCATTACAAGGGCTACTACATTATCTTCGAGCTGATTGCCAAGCGAGGAACTCTTGGCGGAGGTACAAAAGTGGGAGCAAGCGCAAAATGGCACAGAACTGCTGAGTTATAAGAAGTGTTCTATTAGGGGGGGGGGGAGGGCTTAGATTCAAGAACTCCTAACTTGACTTAGAAAACGCTTCTTCGCAAAAGAAAAAGCGTTTTGCTTACTACATCTTTGACATTCCCAGAGGTCGCAACTGCCGGCAAAAGTACGCAGTATTGCGTACAGTAACCCACGCAGCGCCGCACCACCCTCCTTTGTCATGGCGGGTCCGCGGCACCCGTCATGACAACGTTGCCGGCCTAATCTGACCAAGATTTCCATCTCTTCGCTATAGATAAACGAATGCCATACTTGTCTAGGAAGGACACAGCTGTCTGTTTTATCCATCAGCCACTCAGCACAGGTTATTGTATAGGTCATACATACATTATCAATTGAATTATAGTAAAGAAGTAAACATCCACGATGTCTCCTATGTAGAAGCAGAACCCGTGGGGGAGACCATAGGGGGATCTGATTAACGCCAACATTCGTCTCTTCTCGTTACTAATCCCCCTCCCTACACCGAATAATTGTACAAATGCGATACGGGCGTTACGCATTCATAAGCTTTTTCTTCAGTTTCTTAGAGAGCTTTCAGGGGAGAAACCTCACCGCGTAAAAAATCACGTCAAAAATGTATTTCGACAGTTTACGAGTTCTAGCTGCTCAAATATTCACAATTAGAAAATTATTACTGTTTTCTTCGGTAGAGATATGCAAGGTGCACTTTTTTACTATGTCTAGAAAAGAAATTTACAAAAAAATAAAAGGTTAACAATTTACAATGTTGTGATCCTTTGAAGTTGGAGGTGAAGAAACGTCGAAAATATTCTGTCCAACCCAATGCATTACAGTATTACATACACGTGCAGACATATTCAGTGGACGTTAGATCGCCTTAGGCTATTGTATGTAGGTTGTAAGGAAAGTTTTCCGCCACTTGTGCAATTTTTTTCAATTTTTTCAAATTTATTTCTGTCGTTCCATACATACAACAACTAGCGAACGTATGCACCATTACTATCTGCAACATGTTGTTCTCTGTCAGGGGAATTCTAGGTCCCCCTTCTATGGAACTCCGGGGTTTTGACGAAAAAAAAAAACTCAGAGAGGCACTTTTCAGGTTGCCCCCTATCATGAAATTGTTTCTCCTGCAAACGGCCTGACAACGAAAGAAACAGAAGGTCCATTGGAGTCCATTGGAGCAACGACCGGTGGTGAATACGACGGTGAATGGGCTAGAACGTGCCATCCGAAGCACTGGAGTTTTTCTGAGTCTCCCTTGCAACGTGTGGACGCGCATTGTAGGGAGATGATCTTGTTTCCCTCGAGAAGCTGCTTCAACGCGATCCAACTGTAGGCCTCGCTAGTGACAGACAGTGTTTGCAGGTAGCGGCTCCCAGTGAATGACTCCTTCGCAATTCCACCAGACAATGAGCATTATCTTTTTTGGGTGAAGTTCCGGTCTTAGCGAGGTAATTCCTTCTTCGCCGCGACTGAGTCACTGACGCTTTCGCGTGTTGTTAACGCAGACCACCAACTTGCCATCGCCAGTGATCAGGTTCTCAAGCTAGGAAACATTACCCAGTGAAGTCAAGAAATTCATGCACGCATACTGGCGCACCTGTAGCTAGTGGCCGCTAAGTTCATGCGGTATCCACGTACGACATCTATATGCCTTTCCAAGTTTACGCAGGTGTTGAGCTGTGGTGATTTGACTGCACTCGAGTTCCTCTGCCAGTTCACGGGTGCAACGCAAGGGATCTTCCAGAAACCAGCTTCAGAAGACGCTCCTCATTCACTGCAACTGGCCTTCCAGACCGTGCTTGGCACTCAGGCAAGTCTCCGTTTTTGAACTTCCGGAGCAATACTTTCGCTGCGTCGGAGGGCACTGTGGTAGGACCCATCGTTTCACATGTGTTATCCACCGCGACTCTTGCACTGCTTAACTTTGTGAACTCGTAAAGCAGAAGCAGTCGAACTTGCTTGCAGTCGAGAACTATTTTTTTCTGCCGTAGTCTTAACTGAATATGACGACAATAGTGGTAAATGTAGCTCATAGATCAGCCTATAAATGCGTTATTGGAGAGAGCTCCAGGGGCTGGATTCATCAACGACTAACCCGCTGGTATAAAGGGTAGAGATACCCACGATGAAGCCTGCGTCTCTGACTCCTACCTTATCTCTACTTGACTCTTATCTTATCTCTACCCCTTATACCCCGCATACCCACGGGTTTAATTGTTGATGAATCCGGCCCCAGAACAATTTTCCAAAATTTGGCAGAATACCAAAGTGAGTGGTGGTAAGCTTTCCTTGCAACCTAATATTTTTATCCCGCCAGTCAGTGATTACTGCCAGAATTTTCTATACAGCCTATGTGGAGAGAATGCGGCTCTGCCACAAAATCTGCCAAATTGATCTAGTTTTCCATATATCGCCTGCGAGCACTTCAGTGAAGTGGGGGATCAACGGTGCTCAAAAGTGTTCACAGCACGTTACTGTTCTCTAGCAAACAAGCCATTTCTGATGTGCGATCGAAAGGCGAAGTCGCTGTCCGTGGAAGAAGAAGGCCGGAATACCCTCCCAGTGCTGAATCCGCTTGAATGTTTAGCAAAAAAGGGCAGACTAGCGCGAAAAGTCCACGACTAACTGCTGTATAAGCGGACATCGAAATAACACCGAATGCCTTCTACAAGGTAAGTTTTAGGTCCTTCCAACATGATAAAAATTGAAAAGATGTTCTGTGTTATGCTCTCTGAAGGGCTAGAATGTTAAAGTAAAAATGGCTCACTTCAAAGTGTCCTGAATGTATACGTAGTCAGGTTCATCAGCATATTCCATTCCATCAATGTACGTGACAACTCGTTTCACTTCACTTGGTACAACCTTGTAGCTTTTTGAGTACTGGTGCTTCATGAACTTTTCCTTCATGGTAATGACCTTCAATATACGTGAATGAATTCCATGTATTCAAGTGAAGGAAATGTATTTGTTGGAAGACACTCAGTATCCTACAACACTAAACGGGAATCTTATTTCGTGACCAGTAGTTCGAATAAGCTCAACAAATAGTTCGACCGAGGTAAACTTGGAAGAAAAGCTGAGAGCTAGTGGAGAAGGAGTAGAACCGCTGCAACAGTTGAAGATCACCTGAGCAACGCCAATTTTGATTTCGAATATTTCTCACTATGTATGTAATCAGCTGAGAAATTAGTGACTGCCTTTGGAAGATGAACGATCAGGAATTAGCGAGTAAACGCGGTTCCACCTATGTATGATCTGGCATTCTATGGCGCCAGCTACTTCGACTAGCGATCTTGCTGGCGGAAAACTAACAAGCTAAAAAAGTTCACAATCACATCAATATTGGGAAATGGTCCCGAAAAAGGCTCAGATTCCAAGAATCTCAACACTGAGAATGAATTGCATTGCCTTTTTTGGGGTTCATAAGGGATTCTAATGGTAAATGTCTACAGGTCCACGTTCACCCACATTTTGAAAGAGGGTAAGCTCTCTGTCTCAAATTGAGACGACTTCTCTTTCTGTCCTCATGCAGTATTCTGACACACCTACATATTAGGGCGAGTAACCGCGAATTTTTCAAACCGCTATCAAGCTTATTAATTCACTCGAATTGCCCTTGCTGAGGGCCTGTTCACAGACTGTTGCACTCTTCAGTACCGTGGAACACTAGTCAGCCGGCCTAATTGCCGGTAATTTATAAGATCCCATCTTCGTTGCTTAGCCGTTGCGATACCTATCTGCACTATAGCACAATAACCATGGGTTTTACAAGAACGATCTATAATTGTTAATTGGTCGATAGTGATTAATTGTTGCGAGCTCCATCGTCCTCCTTCCAACGTATCCGTAATCCCCACTCGTGCCGATCGAGATGTAAAGTCAGGAGAGGCAGCAGTTAGTTAGGCTTGGTTGCTCACACACAACAGACGAATTTCCCTTCTCTGTTCTTCTTCAACTGGCCTCAGCTATTTACTTTGCTCTTGTTGCTCGTCACCTTTGCTCCTTGAAAAACACAAAACAAGTGGATTTCCGCCAGTACAGTACCGCGCATGTCTTTTGGTCAATTCCCGAAAAAGCCGCTTTGGAGCGTTCCAAAAAAAAAACATATATTTGAGCTGAGCGGGCCAAGCTCTATCTTCTGACGTACAAATCAATAGAGATGAACAAGGCATATAGACCGGAAATAATCAATCGAGAGGGCGCGAGAGCCTGTAGAGTGACAGTTTGGGGAATTTTATTGAAATTCCCAGCCGCCCTACTCAGAAATTGCCTTAAGACTGTCCAGCTTGCCTTTGGAGTGCGCCGTGAACAATGCATACAGAATCGAACCTATCAATCGAGTAGGCGCAACCACTCGCCAATTGCACGCGCGAGTATGTTCCGAGCGCAATAACTCTGTCGAGATCGAATCGTTCCGGCTACAGCTTGTGGATTTTATAGGCAGTGCAAAGCTTGAATAGTCCGTGAAAGTGCAGCGTTATAGCTTCCAAACAAGCGAAATTATAGCGGCGCGAAAATGCAGGTTAGCCGTGTGTGTCACGATTTTTTCCGACTTCAGTCGACCCCTGCAGGATGACGCGGCGTGCTAACGGCATGCAAACGCGTACGCTAGCAGAACATTGAAGGCACTTTACGATGACGTGCTCACAACTCCTCAGCGTCCTGAACTACCTTGGCCTCATCTGCCAGTTTAGAGCGGCGTAAGATAGCTGTTAGAGTTTCTTGCGCTCTTACTCACCCAGAATTAAGCTTTCAACTCTCGCAATGGTACCGTTTTCTTCAGCTCGAAGAGCTCTATCGAACGGTGTCACTCTCGACCAATTACAGAAAAATGGATTTTTCGATGATTTCCGATTGAGGACGTGGACGCACAGGCCGACCCTGTGCGGACGATGACGTCATAGAAAATCGATATCTTACAATTGGGCCATGCTAGAAAACATTCGGTCCAGCTTTTCATGCTGAATTGAATGGTGTTATTTGGAGTAGGGAAAACTGTAATCTGGGCGAGTAAGAGCGAGGAGAACACGGACCGTTGTTGTATTGCATTGCACGCGCGGCCGTGTTCTGAGCGCGATAACTCTGTCATGTGTAAACCTTTCCGGTTACAGCTTGTGAGTTTTGTAGGCAGTAAAATGTTCTAATAGTGCGCCAAAACAGAGCCATGTAGCTTATGATTTGGCTAAGTTACGGCGCTGCGAAAATACATGTTAGCCTGTGTGACACGATTTCTTCCAATTTCAGTGGACCCCTGCGGGCGACGCGGAGAGATACCGGCCTACAAACGTATGGGCGAGCAGCACTTAAGGTACTTTACGATGACATGCTCATAAGTCCTCAGCTGCCTAAACCGCCTTAGCACCAGCTGCCATTTTAGGGCGGCGTAAGATAGCGGTTAGAGTTTCTTGCGCTCTTACTCACTCAAATTTTAGCTTTCGACTCTCACAATAACACCGTTAGCTTTAGCACGAAAAGCTCTATCGAATGGTGTCATTCTCGTCCAATTCTGGAAAAAGCGATTTTTTGACAATTTCCCATCGAGGACGTGGACCGAGCCTGCGCGGACGATGACGTCATAGAAAATCGATATTTTCGAAATTGGCGAAATTTTCTCGACCAAAATCATCTGGGGGTTATGTTGTGCACTGAATACGAAGCCGACGTCCGTTTTTGAAAATTTGGCCGATTTCGGTAAGCTTTGGATTTTCTTCTGGATAACTGAGGGTGGTCGTGTCAGGGTCACCGATTTTGCTCAAACTTCATCTAAGGGCAAGGAGCATTCGAGGTGTCTAACACGATGAAGAAGTCCATTTGGATGATTATGGGAGAAGACACCCATACTGATGACTGAGGGTGATCGGTGATCCTGACCCGACCACCCTCAAACGGCAGGTAACCTACCGAAATCGGCGAAATTTTCAAAAACGGACGTCAGCGCACAAAATAACCACTAGATGATTTTGAACGAGAAAACTTGGCCATTTTCGAAAAAATCGATTTTCTATGACGTCATCGTCCGCGCAGGCTCGGCCTGGGCGTCCACGTCCTCGATGGAAAATCGTCGAAAAATCCATTTTTCTGCAATTGGTCGAGAGTGACACCATTCGATAGAGCTTTTGGTGCTGAAGCTAACGGTGTTATTGCAAGAGTCGAAAGCTCAAATCTGGGTGAGTAAGAGCGCAAGAAACTCTAACCGCTATCTTACACAGCTCTAAACTGGCAGATGAGGCCAGGGCAGTTCAGGCAGATGAGGAGTTGTGAGCATGTCGTCGTAAAGTGCCTTCAGTGTTCTGCTAGCATACGCGTTTGCATGCCGTTAGCACGCCGCGTCATCCTGCAGGGGTCGACTGAAGTCGGAAAAAATCGTGACACACACGGCAAACCTGCATTTTCGCGCCGCTATAATTTCGCTTGTTTAGAAGCTATAACGCTGCACTTTCGCGGACTTCTAAAGCTTTGCAGTGCCTACGAAATGCACGAGCCGCAGCCGGAACGATTCGATCTCTACAGAGTTATTGCGCTCCGAACACACTCGCGCATGCAATTTGCGAGTGGTCGCGCCTACTCGATTGATAGGTTCGATTCTGTATGCATTGTTTACGGCGTACTCCAAAGGCAAGCTGGACAGGCTAGAAGCATTTCCTAAGTAGAACGACTGGTGATTTCGCTAAAACCCCCGAAACGGTCACTCTATAGGTTCTCGCGCCCATTCGACCTCACTCTGCGAGTGGTCGCGCCCACTCGATTGATAGGTTCGATTCTATATGCATTGTTCACGGCGCACTCTAAAGGCAAACTGGACAGTCTTAAGGCAATTTCTGAGTAGGGCGGCTGGGAATTTCAATAAAATTCCCCAAACTGTCACACTACAGGCTCTCGCGCCCACTCGATTGATTATGTCCGGCCTATATGCATTGTTCAACTCCATTGATTTATAAGTCAGAAGATAGATCTCGGCCTGCTGAGCTCAAATATATGTCTCTTTTCACAAGTGCTTGATTTTAAAGAAAGTTATTTAAAAAAGCCGCTTTGGAACGCTCCAAAGCGGCTTTTTCGGGAATTGACCAAAAGACATGCGCGGTACTGTATGTGTAACTGAGACATCGTTGCCGTGCAATAGAAGCAGCCAACGCTGGGTCCAGATGTCCAGCGAAAGTAAGCTTTGCTTGAAAGAAAATTCGTGCTGTGATGTTTGGCTTTTATGCATATCCACTTCATATAGGAACTTCTAGAAAAAAACCCGTGGACGAGCATCCTGCAGCTTGTTCTAGGGGTGCGTGCAGCTCCCAAGAATCGAACTCTTGAAACAGAGAGCAAGGGCAACCAACTAGGTAATGCTGCTGTCGTCTAAGAAGACTTCTGCTGCTTATGCCACTAACACTTGCTGCAGAAGGAAATATTTGCAGCATTCTGGAAGCTTCGTTCTCTGCTTCACAGATGTCACATGTCATGATAGGAGCGTCATGAATAAACTTGGTTTGTGATTCCCTTCCCACTCCCTATCCGTATCTTCACTGAAGTTAGCTTCCTCAGCAAATCACCTGTGGTTTGCATCTTCTATTCTGTCTACAATACCCACTAAACCACAAGGCATAGGTCAAACGACTCTGGCAGATGAGGAGAGCCGAGACGCGTGGTTCTCACCATCAGTCCTTTTCTCTTCTTCCCTTCTTCCCATCTCTCAATATCGAGGATGTGCTGATTTGCCTGTTAAACAAATGAAGCTGTGGAAAAAGAACGACGGCCCACCTTATTCCGGTCGTTAATTCGCTTCCACGGTAAGCTGTCGCTGTCAAAGAAATCGAACGCCTGCAAGTTTCAGATTTGATGCGGAACAAAAGAAATGCTGAATTCATTTTGAAGCTTTTTTACAGGCTTTCAAGGCTGCAGAAATGTCACTGTACTATAAATACTCCACAGGATAACGTTGTGTAAGCGTTTTACACGCAGCTTTGAGCGTTTTAGGCTACGGCTACTTAGAAAGCACCAGTTCTGTCTAATTATGAATTGTTCACTTATGCATGACGTTATTTTGGATGCATGCATGTGCATTCCATCCTATTACGTACATCAGCAGCCAGTACTCAGACACTGTGAGAGTTCACCTGTAAATGAAAATGACGTACTTTGATGTCACAGGTGACTTGTAGGAGCTATTTTGGGGCGGAGTTTCAGTGAGCGGACTACTACCGGTCATTCCACCGTTCGCGTGATACGCTGCGCATACAATTGTAGGTCTAAAGAGATCATTTAGCAGGTAGGTCGCATCTATCCAGTCCGGGGGGGGGGGGCACATAACCAAAAGTTTTATATGTGACAAATTCACTCAAGACTTATAGAGCGGCTCCTGCAGAACAGCACAGGACCTAAACAAGAAAAAGTCACAAAGAAAAGAACGAAAAAATAGCATTTGTTACGGTTATAAGAAGGCAAAGTTGTGTGCCCTACCCACCATGTTAGATCCTGGTTATAACATGTCAAGCGGCGGTCAGTACGCGGAATGACTCTATTCCGTCGCTCTTTGCCAGCCGAGACGGTTGTAAACCGCGGCGATTTTTTTGTTTATTCGTCTATTTTGGTTTCTTTTAGGTTAGGCTTCGTTTTCTATGAGCCGCTCGGTAAGTATTAATTCATTTTGTTACCTAGTTTTTAGTTATGTGCCCCGCCCGGACTAGGATAGATCTTATTCGAACGACCGGTAGGACGAAGTAAATGCACATAATCCGGATGGCTTCTGTAATCTTTTAAATTAAGCTGCTTATTCAGTCCACTTAGGGAGAACATAAGAACCAAACAAGACTTTAGAAATGATGTTCAGGTGCGGAAAGGGTGGTGCCCATGGAATAGTAAAATAATTTGATGAAATGTATAAAACCGCGATATCTTATTAGGTGAACCCATCGAAGTCTCCTCTCATCACAACGGTGGGTACTTCGTGCCAACTTAGGGGAATTTTGATTTTTTGAAATTTTCACCTTTTTGCGTTCGAATGAACAATTTTTCATAACAATCTGGTCAATTTTGAGATTACTTTTGATCAATGAAGAAGTAGGTTGTTGTCGGAATATTGGTGGATATGTTCAGAGACACGGAACCTTACACAAACATGTAAGTATATTTCACTTGCGAAAAGAAGCATTATGTTTATATAAACCAATCTAGTAATTTAGAAAAAGGCATACGGGTGCGGACATGCTATTGTGAACAATCATGGTTATGTCTAAAAGACCCAAATCGTTCACTGTCAGATTTAACAAATTCTCGAAAAATTGCCCCACGAAACGTCTATGTGGCGTGCTTTATAGAAAGCTCTGTAAGTTTGTTTCCGATACTGCACTGGTGCTAATACCATAGAACGAGCATTACACATTGGATTCTATTGTTTAGGAATCGTGAAGGCTCAAAGTGCGAACTTTAACTGGACATGAATGGATCTGGTAAGTGCGTCGCGAGGAAGTTGAATTATAGTTTCAACACATTTATGGTCTCTTTTTAAAGTAGAGTTATATGATTTTTGTTGCTATTGTTGAAGGAAGAAAAATGTGTGAGTCATCTATGATGTTAACTACACTCCTCATTGGATATCGGGATAGACCAAATCTAAGCATACTAAAGCTTTTCTAAACAGTATGCGTGGAAAGCGTAGCACGTTTCACGTCCTCTACAAAAACCCCTTTTTGGATTCTCGCCTAGATACCGTAATCCGGTCTTCGACCGCTCACCTGTAGGTCAAAATGAGGTCACCTACAAGTGCATTGTTAGTTCTCCCATTTTTCACCTGCATGTGACCTCTCCAAGTGTCTTAGTATTTAATGCTAAGTTACTCGAGGCAGCAGCTTCTCCATTTGTCCTTTCCGCGTGCTAGAGTGGTATGACCGGCCCTTCCCTCACGACGAACACTGGAAGCGCTTCAGCTTTCGTACATGAATCTCAAGAAGCATTTCAAACCGCACGTTGCGTTCCTTAGCGTCCTTATATTCCTTTGGCATCCCGCAAAATCGGGATCCATCCGTGTTACCAAAGTGAAATACGTAACCACACCATCCGATTTTCCATCACTCTGTCAGCAGTCTTGAGCACATGTCCCTAGCGTAGGTGAGAACAAGAGGGAGAGAAGTGTCGGATATGTGGGCGTGGAATGAGGCATTCGTCGTCTTCTTCACTAGCCTCAAGGTAGACTTCCATTGTAGGGTGGAACGTTACTTTTCATTTGGTGGCAGGACGCTCCACTAGAGGTGTTGTTCGAGTAGAGGTTTTAAGGTAGTTAGTCGTGTTCGCCTGTCGTGGACGCCTCCCGTCTTACACAGTGGAGCGGTCAGCTGGGTTAGGATTCATCAGGCTACAGGGAAACTGCCTGCTGGATGGGAGAAAGTTACCGACGTTGTGGAGTAACATATCCCACCCACCCATTCGTGTGTACACTGCTAGACGATTTATTTACCTCTATCTCGAGATTGACGAATCCGGAACCTAGTCTTTTTCTAGGACCCTGCAGTCCAACAGATTTCGGCAGTGTTTTCACCGTTAGGTTGCTGTAAATCGTTGATGAATGTGCCCCAAGTGGTATGCGATTCTTTATAGTCGAGGTCCGGCAAGTTGGTGTCCGTAAAGAAGAGCAAAGGTGGTACTCACACATCTCTTGTCAAGGGGTAAGCGGACGTGGATATCGGAGAGTAGAAGTCCTACATGACCTTCTGAATTGCTGTTCCAGACGAAGTGATGAATTCGTTCGGGCGCCCAAGAGTAGTCTCACTATTGTATCCAATACTCGCGCTCTGCTCTTCTTATGATCCTTTGTCACCCTTCCACGTAGCTTCGCAAAATAGTACTTGGATTAGTAGTTGCGTGACGTCCATGACTACTTCATATTGGCGTGTTTCATTGAGTTTATAGAAACAGACGTTTTTCATGGTCTTGATGCAATTGGCTCTCTAAGCACTCTGTGGGGTCAAGCACCAGGCTATAGCACTTTTCGTTGATGTTATCCACAACGATATCCTCCGCAAGACCAAAAGAGAACATAGAGGTTTCACCTCATGGTCGCTCCGTGAGTGCTGTTTATGAATTTTGACGATCTGCTTTTAGTGACTCAAAAACTCTTGGCCAAAAGAAGCAGTGGACGGATTCTGTTTGACGCGACGGAGATATAGGCCCTCACCTGTGGTCACGCTGATCATCGAGTTGCTCGAGCGGGCGTCAACAGCGTCTCCACTCGCCCCTGTCGCGTGTCAGGGTGCTCCAATGGATCCTCCTCGCTCGAGGGAGGATGATATCGTTCGTTCAGGACTTTCACGAAAAAGTCCGACCAACGCGTTGGGGCAGGGAGAGGGGTATCTTTTTGTTCTCTTGTCATCCTGCAGAATCTAGTTGGTCACGGCTCTTGTCGGCTGTGTCTGCGAAGCAATTTGCGTGGCCGGCCCACCTAATTTTCGACGACTTGGCCCATGCGACAGCGACAGAAGATAGGAACTCTTTAGGCCTTCTTTCACTTGCGTGAATTGTGTTACTTCGAGCATCGTCCTCTCGTTTCCACGCTGACGCCGATCGCGTGTGCATCCTGCTTTCATATAGTCCAGGTCTCTGAGGCGTATGTTAGGGCAGGAAGAACGGTAGAGTCGAATAGGTGGGCACGGAGTCGGACGTTCTTCGTCTTCTTCGCGACTTCTTCGAGGCTCTTGAAAGCTCCCCAAGCCGCTCGTTTCCTCCTGCCTAGTCCCGGCGCTAGGTCGTTGGCCATATTGACTTCGCGACCCAGATACACGTAGCTGGAGCACTCGGAGATGTTCGTTCCGTTGAGCGAGACAGAAACTTGTCCGTTCCTCATGAACATCATCTTCGTAAGATTCAGCTGCTGTTCCCACATACACGATCAAAAGCGGCCACCATTCGCTCCGCCTGGCTGATGCTCGGTGTTATGCCGGTCGTCGATCTTCACTCCCATGTCTTCCCATTCCGTGCATGACGTCTCGGGCGCTGAAGAGGCGCTGAAAAGAGTTGGAGATATCCTCTTACCAAACACGTGGACGACGACGTCGTTGTAGAGCATCCGTCTTACTCGTCATTATGAACCACGACAGTCTGCCGCAATTGTGGGAGGCGTTGTCACACTTCATACAACTTCTTCACAAATCTCACAAACAATTCATAAATTCATCCTTGAAGCCGTACCATCGCATCGTGAAAAGAAACCTTATAAACTTATAAAACATATACCATATACAACCACGTTTCGAGGTCATCCTTCCGTCCTTGCTCAATTCCAAGATGACAAGCTCTGGAAGCATACCGAACTGTTCCCAGGAATTTAACACTGACGCGTGCGACTCTAAAACGACTCAATTCACAAAATTACCGAAATGCTAAAATGTCTGAAAGTCAGCTTTATGATATAGGACGTGGAAAGGGTTTTGGCGTAATAGAAGTTTTAGTAAATATTTAAGACAAAAGATGGAGGTACGCGTTAGTCACTCCGTTTGCTGGATGCGCCCTATTTTACTTCTACGGAATATTGTGGGAACAATTTGAATACGTATTTGGCCTACACAACGTTTGTCAGTGGCCATCCTGTGGACAATTCATGTCTTAGCCTTTCCAGACAAGTCTGGTTCTAATTTAGGGACCGCGGAAAGAGAGAAGGTTAGCTTGGGCTGTGCGAAAAATTTGAACTAAAAACCTGGACAGCCGGCTCCTATTCGGACAGCGTCATCGCACGACTTAATAAGTATTTTGTTAAATAAATCTTAAAATACGTTGGAATCGCCTAGGACAATGTGCCTTTCACTACTGCATAACAGTGATGCTCTAAGGATCCGAAAACGGTAAGTTTTCAGCTGCCACAGCCACTGACGGAAGTGTTTAATAACGAAGTGACAGGAAGGCGGGTGGCACGATTATGACAAGCAATACCCTCTCTAAAGAAGAAGTGGCAAAAGAAAGAAGAAGGCGATCATAAACTATTCTGCGTGATCCTTGAGATATAAAAAGCTGCCGATTTTTGGTGAAGTACTGTCGCGTGAAAAGAAAAGTGCGTTAGAGATGTTTGCTGTCGACTTGAACTCGTCATCATCAGAGCTCATCATCATTGAAGGACATCGCGTTCAGTAGAGATGTCACAGAGATTCGACCTACTTGACTTGCTTCGTATCTCCGACACGATATTTTCTTGCGATTCCGAAGTCAAGCATGTATATAACCTTTTCCTGCTCGCCAAGTCCAATGGCATAGTTCTGCGGTTTGATATCCCTACAACGAAATCAGTCATGTAAACACTCAAAACTTACAAGGTTTGCACGAGTAACTCACCTGTGAAGGTATCCAACATCGTGTAGATCCCAAATTGCTTGCAGTGTTTGCAGAGACGCGTTCATTGCTGTTGGCTTCGAGAAGTCACGGTACAATATCTCTCGTCGAATGTCCTCCAATGATGGACCAACAAGACCCATCACCATGAACTGAAGTTCGTAGACTTGCTTGACGCTCCAGATCAATTTTGGCGAAAAATCAATTAGATGCAAACCTTGAATTTATCAGTTTTCCCTCGATCAAGCAGTGCCACGAAGTGCTCCTTTTTCTTGGGGTCACTGACATCGTGACAAATGGACAGCACCATTACCTCTATTTTAAGGCGAAGTTTCAGCTTGTCGCCCTCCACCATTTCGGTTTTCATCGCGTACTCCTGATGTCAAACGCAGAATGAAGACACTCTTTTTCACGGTTTAAAAGTCTTGAGATGCACAGTTAAAAGCAGTTGTGTTCTTAAGAACGTTGTAATACGAACGCTTCTTAGTGAGCACTTACAGTACTGTCGAAAGCGCGGCAGTACGTTTTCATGAGTTGGGTGTTCGTCTACATATAATATTAAGACCAGTGAAAGGGCTTGCACCATGCTCACACGACCGATAACTTGACAGTGGATAGTACTAGGTTCGTCAGAAAGTTTTGAGCACTTTGACATTTTTATTCTCTTGTTTACAGTTCAGCTGCAAAAAAAATTCACCCAACAATATAAACGCCAGCGTTTGTCACTAAAATCTCCTATCTAATGAGCAATAAAGCGACTCCCTTCCCCCAGAGCTGAGGAGACTAGGAGTCAAAGAAGTCACTGACCGCCCTTTCATCATCCTCAAGTTTGGTGATTTCTTTCTTCCGTAGGATCGCTTCAAGTGGTCAAAATAAGAAATTGTCAGAGGAGGCAGCGTCAGTGGAAAAGAAAGGGCGGGGTACATCCGATCCTACAGCTCTTCCAATTTTTCACGCACCTCCTTAGCTACTTAGGGCCGAGCGTAGTCATGGAATACGTGGACAGAAACTCGAACAGTATCCGTCAGTTTCCTTATGCGAATGTTATCGGTGACGGTGTGTTCTTGCAAGAGCAGCTTTCTCAAGGTTTCTCATCAACTACAGAAGCAAAATAAACAGCTCTTAGGGTGAGGACCCGATTCGGTTTTTTTTTCTTGTGTCGGAGGTCTTCTGCTTGAGTGGGCCACACGGCACGGAGCCTGTTAAGGTCGCAGAGGACTCAACTCTCATCTCCAATAATCTACTCCTCCAGAAACTTATTTCAATGCAAGCGAAGAAGGAGAAACTGGCAAATGGATATCCAGGTAAATCAAGGTCTATCAGTCAAGGTGTGACGGTCCCAATGATCCAGTACTTTGCTGCAGCCGACTGAGGACGTTGGATGGGTGCATCCGAGTATCGTCGTAAGACTGGGAATGCTAATCTCCGGATCCTCTTTCATGCCATCGAGAACGACAGAGCTTTCCACTGTGTGCAGCGGCCTAACCGAACTTTGTCTTTGAATTCCGTGCCTCCCCCTTCGAAGTGAACGAACCGGCACCTGACCAATGCCGATGGAAGCAATGTCCTCTCCCAATGCGCTGTTTCGAACTGCGATTGCTCTAGTTCCTCCAAGCCATTTATAGAAGGCAATCGCTCGAAAGTGCTCTTATGGGACTGACATCACGATTGACGTTAAGGAAAGCACCTATCACGGAAGTATCGAGAAAAGAAAGTAGTGCTCTAAATTCAACCTTCAACTTCACGCGCGAATGGAAGGACTTAATCCGTTTTCCCCGCAATGATGGCAATTCTCCTAAACTGCAACTCCGAAAGTGGTATCCAGTATTACATGTCAAAAGCTGCTCACATTTTTATCGGAATCATTTTCCTTCACCACTTTGTAGACGTCGCCAAAACCACCGGATCCTAGTAGCTTTATGACTTTCCATCTAAAAGAAGTTTCACCCAATTGTTGAGCGAATCAAAGTGTGTTTGTTGCCTGAACTGGTAAGAAGTCGGGCAGGGTGTAATACAGGTTGCGCGGGGTGGGGTGCAGTTCCTGCTACTAGGCGTGGACATTTTGGAATTACCGCCTACGCTAGGATATAATACTTCACGTTACTAGAGGAGGCCCACCTCGCACTAGGATTGGACTTTGGGCTTTAGTATGAAAAATCTCAAGAAAAATCGCCATAGGAATGCTCCCTCCCCAATCCATAGCATGGATCCGATAGCGAAATACTGTGAGAAGGGCACCACATCTTATTCAATTTCGCCGCTTCTTGGTCACGATTGCAAAAATGAGAACGGTACACATCTCTAGAGGGTTAACAGATTCACGACATTGACCGACGATGTCGTCGGACACCATCGTAAAAATAATTCATGGAAAGTTATCAAACATTTAATAGTACAATATTAATAAATGAGTCCATAATAGGTAGAGATAGATACAAGTTAGT
Source organism: Heligmosomoides polygyrus polygyrus (assembly GCA_947396885.1). Lineage (NCBI taxonomy): Eukaryota > Metazoa > Nematoda > Chromadorea > Rhabditida > Heligmosomidae > Heligmosomoides > Heligmosomoides polygyrus. Next base: position 82,284,076 of record OX377202.1, read on the forward strand.
CCATGGGAAAGTTCATTTGTCACTGTTTTTATATCTAACAAATAATGCAAATAAAAAATACAAATATCCAGCGCGCGGGAAAAATATGCGCTGTGCGTTGCGGCAGTCAATTGAAAATCGCGCGTGTCGAAAGAGTTATCTAGATTGAGAAAGAATGTTGCTACATACTTCCCGCCATCAATACGGTTCCACTGATCACCCTCTCAGGTTAGTGTGAGGTAGAGGGACACGGGACATCCACTATAGTTGACTTGAATTAACGAAGCTGCTTAACAAGTGGATGAGCACTTACGTGAAGCTGTCGCTTGATACTGTCTCGCCCGCTGCCATTTTCTCTCGGGGAATTTCTCTTCTGTGCTTCTTGCCCTTTTTCCGCCTTTTCTTCTTCTGAATAGGAAACAGACACCTTGGGTGTAGAAAAATTTGACGTCCTTTTCAGTGAAGGGAAGCATGGCTAAGTTCCTTGCTTAGAAAGCGGACCGCATGAAGTTTGTTAATCTCGGATCTGCATTAGTAGGTGCGGGCGTAGGGTGTAGGGTACCTATGCCACAAACCCAGTTAAATTCTCATAGCCTATAGGGGCATTCGGTTCTCTTTCTACAAAGGAGGAGAAGAAGTCGAACCTATAAAAACCTATAGTGCCCCCCCCCCCCCTCCTCTTGGGGTCCGTAGATGGGGTTAGATACCCCTTAAGCCCTTCGCACACTTTTGCGACAGCCGCGTACGCGGCAGAGGCCAGAACAGCCGCATACGCGGCTTCCACTGCCGCGTGCTAGAGTTCACGCGACACTCCTCCCGCTCGCTCAATCACCAACGCGGCAATGCGGCAACAATGCCTTGAAGGATTACTGCCGCTGCCACCGCGTCTGCCGCGTAGGCGTCATCGCGTCTGTCGCATCTGCCGCGTAGGCGGCACATCAGCAGCAGGCCGCGCGAGGCTAGTTTTGTCTCGCACGGCGACTTGCGTCTATGCCCCATGCTTAAAGATAGGGCTGCCGCGTTGCCGCAAAAGTATGCGGAGGGCTTTAGATACTTCGACGGGGGCGCCACCCTAGAAACCCCTCCCCACGCGGACGAGCTGGCCGGCGCTGCGACCGCCCATCAGCTGTTATATTAGGTGCGATCGATAGGAACCGGAATCCTTTAAAAGCCCCCGAGCACTTCTGCGACAACGCCGCGGCCCTATCCTTAACTATAGGGCAGGGACGCAGAGCTCGCAACCGGCAGCGTCCCTGCCCTATCCTTAACCGTGGCGGCGAGCGGCGTTGCCGCAGAAGTGTGTGGAGGCCTTACGCTGCGTGCACACTTTGCAGCGGGTAGTGGGCGGTTGAATGTGGGCGGTGCTGATATCCGCCCACATTCCACTCCAGCACATGGAACAGCGCCGCATGCGCATGCAGCGGCAGTGACGAATGCCCGAGCTTATTCCTCGCTGCCACTGCCGCTGCGGTCGCTGCCGGCAGCACTGCGGCAGTGAAGTGTGCACACCCTGTGGCGGAGAGTCGTTAGATACACCGCCCACAAAAAGAGGCAGGCCATTGGCGCAAGGACAAGATGTCCGGGTCCCTGCCTTCACATGGAGGCATCATACTTCTAATCACTTTCCTTGGCTTTGCAGTTCTATCCTGAACTGAGTTTGTTCTTGAGACAGGAGTACGAATCTTGTTCACCATATTTGGAGCAAAAGAGTTTTCAGCTGCAAGGCTTTCTTCAGGTCCCGCCACATTGCTCAGCACTAAGGTGTCGTCCGCATTTTCCGGCAAGCACAGCAATATCTTAGCGAGATGTCATGACAACGCGACCATCCACTAGGAAGTTCTTCAACACAAGAAAAATTGTTTGATCCTTGGGAAGAGATGACGGTGAGCCGGTTTTGCGCACAATTACGGATAAGCCTTCAATGTAGAACTCCTGACCGGAATCACCCATAGTCTCTTAGTTGAGGCGAAAATTTAAAGAATTGTGGTGAAAATTGAAAGAATCTAGAGAGAAGAGCGACGTCGACGTTCTCCTTTCCTCAACTGCCTCCATAACCGAACCGACTGGAAAGGACTTCAGAGTTTCCCGAAATGCGCTTCCCAATCGTCTCCTATCAGTTGTTAGGTTTTCAGACGACGTCACGCCAATTAACACGGTTTCGCGTGCAGAAAACTTATCCAAATAGGGAAGCGTGGGCAGGGCGGGAAGTGGACGGCGGGCAGCACGGTGTACCGACCTCAGAAAATTTTCAACAAGTTAGTTGCAAGCTGAATGCGGGTCATAGATTGCCTCAAACTAGTCATTTGTAAGTTGCTGCAAGCTAGCAGAAATGTCGCAAGTAAGTTACACGAAGAGCCCTGCTTGTCATTCGCAAGCTGCTGCAAGCTAGCACAAATGTCGCATGTAAGTTACACGAAGACCCCTGCTTGTCACTCGCAAGCTGCTGCAAGCTAGCACAAATGTCGCATGTAAGTTACACGAAGACCCTGGTAGTTATTCGTAATCAGCTGCAAGCAAACAGAAGATTTCGCGTGTAAGTTGCAGGGATACCCCTGCTAGTCAATCGTAATCAGCTGGAAGCAAACAGAAGATTTCGCATGTAAGCTGCTCGAAGACCCCTGTAAATCATAGATAACCTCCGCTAGTATAAATCTAGTTTAGATCTAAACTAACGGACTATAAATGTATTCGTTCACATGGACCTTGGTCCTTTACCTTTTGTGAAATTGTGATAAACGATAATAAAATAAACGATAGCATAACGATTTCCAACGGCCAAATTTGGCTAAAAATAAAACTCGACCTTTGCTTTCTACTGAATAACACTGCGTGGTGCAGACCTAGAGTGGAAGCGAGGGTATATCTGGCCGGACTAACATTCCCTCCTTATCCTGAAATGGCACCCTTTCCGACTTGCACTGCCTTATAGTAATGCCTTTCTCCTTCTTACAGTACAAGTCTGTCACACATCAGGTTTTCACTAATCTCTACCATTAACCTTCACTTTCATTTTTAAACGTTTGTTTTTAATAGCAACACTCTAATCCAAAAACTCATGAAAATAGCCCTATTATGTTATAAAAAACGAAGAGTGGGATACTGTATCACCGTTTGACCCGTCGTCCCATTGATCACCGACTTGCTCGAGCGGGCGCCAGTAGCGTCTCCATTTTTTCCTATCGCGTGCCAGAGTGCTCCAGTGGATCACCCTACACCCTAGTTCGAGGGACACGAAGAGCGGTCGTATATGTCATTCAGGGCTTTCATGAAGAAGTCCGACCAACGCGTTGGTGGGCGTCCTCGTGTTCTCTTGACATCCCGCGGTATCCAGTCCGTAACGGCTCTCGTCCAGCGGGTGTCTGCGAAGCGCATTACGTGGCCGCCCCATTCATTTTTCGACAATTTTACCCACACGACAGCGTCCTTGATCTTTGAACGTCGGCGAAGCTCGGAACTCCGGAGAAATTCTCTCCTTCGCTCACTTGCGTGAATCGGGTTTCTTCGAGAATCGTCCTCTCGATTCCGTGCTGCTCGACACTGATCGCATGTTCATCCAGCTTTCGTATAGCCAGGTCTCTGAGGTGCATGTTAGGGCAGGAAGAACGGTGGATTCGAATAGGTGGGCGCGGAGCCCGACGTTCTTCGTCTTCTTAACGACTTCTTCGACGCCCTGGAAAGCTTCCCATGCCGCTCGTTTCCTCCTGCCTAGTCCCGGCGCTAGGTCGCTGGCCGTGTTGGCTTCGCGACCCAGGTACACGTAGCTGGAGCATTCGGAGGTGCTCGTTCCGCTGAGCGAGAATGGTGCATCAGAAACTTGTCCGTTCTTCATGAACATCGTCTTCGTAAGATTCAGCTGCAGTCCAACGTTCCCTCATACACGATCGAAGTTGGTCAGCATTCGCTCCGCCTGGCTGATGCTCGATGTTATGAGCATGATGTCGTCAGCAAAGTGGAGATGGTGCAGTTTCGGGTCGTCGACCTTCACTCCCATGTCTTCCTATTCTATTTCGCGCATGACGTTTTCGAGGGTGGCACTGAAAAGCTTTGGGGATATGGTATCACCTGCCGAACTCCTCTCTTCACGTCGATGACGACTTCATTGCAGAATGGTGAGATCTTGGTTGTGAATCCACTATACAGCTCTCGAAGGACTCTGATGTACTGAGTAGGAACCCCATGAGTGAGCAGGGCGTCGATGACTGCTTCAGTCTCGACGGAGTCGAATGCCTTCTTCAGGTCGATGAACGTAAAGCACAGCGGCAGCTTGTACTCTCGCGACATTCGTTGAGCTTCGTAATGGTGTGTATGTGGTCGTTCGTGCTGAATCATCTTCGAAATCCTGTTTGTTCGCATGGCTATCCTTCGTCCAGCGTTCGGCTGATCTTATTCTGGATGACTCGAGTGAACAGTTTGTAAACTGCGGACAGCAGACCGGGCGATAGTTGCCAATGCCGTGCACGTCTCCCTTCTTGTACAGCAATACGTTGCTGCTGGTCTTCCACTGAGATGGAACCTAGCACTCCGACAGGTAGCGTGTGAAGAGCCGCGTCAGAGTGTTGATGTGCGTTGGCGGGAGATTCTTGAGGTGTTCTGGTCTGATCCTGTCAGAACCGGGTGCTGTACATTTCTTCACCGACGAGATGGCGTGTCGGATTTCGGATGAGAGAACAGAGGGGACGACGTATCCATCCTGCGGAAGATGGCACGGGGGCAGGTGGACGTGGCTATCGAAGAGATCGGAGTAGAAGTCGTGGATGACTTTCTCCATGGTCCTTCTGGAAGAGGTGATGGTTCCGTCAGGACGTCGGAGAGCGGTCATCTTGGTCTTGAAGTTGGCGAAGTTCCGGCGGGCATTGCAGATGCTCAGCCCTGCCTCTGCTGCTTCAGCCAACACTTCCGCCCTTCGCTCCTTGAGATCTTCCTTATCGCCTCTCTGCTTAGCTTCGCAAGCTCGGACGTCGGTTGGTAGTTGCCTGACGCTCGTGCTGCTCCACGCTGGCGTATCAGCTCAAAAGTTTCCGGGGATAGGCGTCTCTTGGTGGTACTTCAAGCTCTCGGCTCCCTTAACACTATCGCGGAAGTGGTGCACGAAGCGGTCGTTTTCCTCGTCGACGTTGTCCATGACGGCATCTTCCCAAAGGCCGGCAAGAGAGGTGTAGAGGTGCCAGTTGATGGTCGTTCTGGGACTCTTCTTCTTGAACTTCGCGGCCTTCTCTCCTTGACGCGAAAAGGAACCTCGCGCGAAGGAGGCGGTGGTCCGATCCCTAGAACTTGGGGAAAAGTGAACGTCGGTCAGGCAATACTTGCGGTTGAAGATGATGTGGTCGATCTCGTTGTGGAACTGGCCACCGGGGGATTCCCAGGTCCATCGTAGGGTGCTTTTGAAACTGTGAATTTCCATGGATGGTTTTGGTCGACTTGATGAACTCAGACAACCTTTCACCTTGTTCGTTCCACTCCAAATCGTTGGAATAAACATGGCACTAGCTACCTTTCCAAACTAGCACCCTCTTCTCCTTTCTCAGAAATATTTCCTTTCTATTCGAATTCGTACTTAACCTAATAATACGTCGCTATAGCTATGTCTTCATTGGTTTATATTTTATTTCTTTAAGAAACACAAGTGCATAAATAGGGTAGGCGAAGGTCAGCATATTTTGGGTTCCATGGATGCTATAAAAGAACGTTAGTATGCAACCCTCTCCAGACTTGCTTAAACTCTTCATTCACATTGGAATGACTACAACACTGAGAGAAGGTTTCGATGACAAAATTAGAAACTGGCAAACCAATAAAATGCATACTTTCATTTCTATTTATTTATTTCGTACCAACCGTCAGAGCGGCCTCTCGAGCGCACTGACAACTTCTAAACGGCTTCGTCGTGGTAATAGCTTCTCATCATTAATTGAGCTGCCACTTATGTCATGGTTTCCTCAAGAAAAACACTTTAACTACGTCGATCGGGGTAAGTTATAAAGAAATAGAAAAATAAACGACTTCCACAAAAATCGACTATTTGACCAATATCGATACTTTGAAAACAAACTACAGATTCGTGTTCAGCGACCTCGATTACTCCCATGGCTGAAGTTTCGGACCGCTTGAGGCCTTTATCACACCATCGCTCACCCGAGCGACGCCTAATGATAGGCTTCCATATCGATCGGGGGGCGCGATGGGATCGATATGGGCGCATATCATTAGGCGTCGCTCGGAGTGAGCGATGGTATGACAAAAGCATGAACGACACCCACAGAAAATCGATACTTTGATCAATATCGATTGATGGCGATCGATACTTTGAAAGCGAACTTCAGGTTCGTGTCCAGCGACCTCGATTACCTCAGGGCTGAAGTTTCGGCCCGCTTGAATGATATCCACAGAAAATCGATAATTTGATCAATATCGATTGATGACGATCGATATTTCAAAAACGAACCTCAGATTCGCGTTCAGTGGCCTCGATTACCCCAGGGCTGAAGTTTCGAGACGCTGTTGAGCACCATCAACCGTTGAGTATGACCAGTACGCAGTGCGTGCCCCACCCCAGTTGTGGCGGACGGAGGGACGAACGGAAGCACATACAGTAGAAATAAGGAAGGTAACAGAAGCAAGGGCAGGCCAGTGGCTGGCTCGCCAGAGCAGCATCGGCGGAGTTCCTCACATGCCGCGTGTGAAAACGCGTGCGTAATGTTTCAAACCAATTAGGCGCGAAACATTGGCTTGCACGAAAGTTTCTTGGAAGTTTGCACTGCAGCTAGTTGCGTGAAAGTTTAAAATTCCTGGATGCAACCTTGCAAGTTAGTTAACCGCGAGGGATAAGTCGCAGGTAACTTGTTGTCGAAGTCTAAAGGCGCAAGTAATTGTTTTGAAGCTCATAAGGCGCAAGTAACTTGTTCAAAATTTTCTGAGACCGACTGCCCCCCCCCAGCCCACCCTGCCACGCCGCCTTCACTGACGCAGCGCGACTCCGCCGTTCCACGCTATGCCTCAGTGCGGCTGCCGCACTGTCGCTGCGGAGTGTGCATCAGGCTTTACGCTGTAAGGGAAGGGTAGAGTCCAACAGTCTAGCGGTAGGAATTTCTGGCAATTCCTTCGCAGTCAGTCGCCATGTAGATATCAGTAAGTCTCATCTCTCTTTGTTGACTTTCTCAAACCTTGCTGGCCGTGTTTTCAGATGTCGACGCGGCGACGGTCGGCTGCTCATATAAGCAACGGCGAGAACCCCCATGGACAAACACCCAGACGGTTCACCAACGCGTGGCTGAAGTCGGAGTGAGCTGGCTACTCGCATTCCACTTGACAACTGCCGTCCTTCCAGTCCTTCTGAAGATCGTCTCCGCTCCAGTGGCCTTGTTGATCTCCTACCCTCCGTGATGTGTTGTTCGATCATTGTTGTTGTATTTGTTATACCGGCTGTCGCGTTCCGATTGACGAGGATAAATGTGTATGGAACAGTTCGACCTAGAGACTGTAATATCAGAATCATAACTACGCTTCTTTATACTCCGTCTGCTTCACCATCTAAGCGGTCTGCTGACAATCACTTGCTATTTCATCTAGTTTGCCCTGTGCTTCTGGCTGCTAATACTGTAAGGGCTTGCAGCCGTTTAGCAACGGCAGTCAATCAATGAGGCGCTTCTCAGCTGCACGGTCTCGCTGCGCAGATGGAATGCGCGGATAGCGATGCGGAGCCAGCTCGCGAACATCAACAAGCTGTCAAGAAGTCGAGTAGACGCGGTGGTTGCGACTGGCAGCTGACCGCTCCAGGCCTCCATCCAAGGTGTCTGGCCCTGTTGGCGTTTGTGTCGTTCAGCAATAAACTCTTAGTGAAGGACTTGTTATGACAGCACGACCCGCTGGCTCGCTGCCTTTACTGGTAGCAGCGCTTTTCCTTTCCCCTCCTTTTTTATTTTTTTTCACAATTTCACATTGTTTTCCACTTTACTTGTTCCTTACTTCTTTCCCGCTTCTTAAACTCTATCTCTCCACTTCTGGCTATTGACATTATCATTTTTGAATTTCTGGAGCCGCGAAACAGTGTCGACGGCATTTCGCTTCCTTATCGGGGCAGCGATCTCGGTGTAGGGTGCTCTTTGTTTGGCTTCGTGGAAAGGTTGCGCGGCGCCTCACTGCTTCTGCCTACCACCCGTCGTCCGGTCAGCCTCAGCACCGAACTGTAAGCCTTTCTTTTTTATCTTTTCTCTTCATTCCTTTTCATCCCTCATATGAGCGTTTTTTCGTCTCTCCAGTCATTCCTTCCTCTTTAAACTCCTTTCCCTCGCGTCCCACCCCGTTTTTCCTATTTTTCTTTCTACTCTTCATGTGCACGACTCTCCGTCCTTTTTGATTTCGCAGTTAATCTTTCCTTCACTCGTTTTTTATCCTCTTCTTGAGCACTTCACCCGCTACCGACGCATAGTTTCGCTTAATCGTTGAAGGGGTCTTGTTCTTCTGTTAACGCGTTCTTGAGCTCTCTAGAGCTGAGTCTGAATTCGAAGCAAGTGACCACTTATTTCCTGTTGTCGCAGATTTTTTCGTTTAATTGTGGCTTATTTAATCATTTTAACCCTTTTGTGAGCTTATACCTAGCGTCTTCTTCAGGGTATGCTTAAAAACTCTCTAGTCCACTTCTTTCTGCTCTCTCTCGCCAGCCTTGTTTTTATCTTTCTTTTTTTCAATTAAATTTCTGAAGCTGAATTAATTAATTTCTTTAAACTTTATTACTTTAAGGCCGTTTTCTTTAATATCCTCATCCTCTCCACTTCCATTTTCCTCCGGCAATCTCCCATCCGGCGAGGTTTGTGTTTCGGAATAGGTATCTACCGTTCACGACAGATCAACGTGCCGCTCTAGAACTGGGTGTAGCAGGTCATCCTATCGTCGCTATCCAGGCCGCTTATGGCACAAGAAAGTCTTAGGAGCAATAATCACAGGACTCCTTGTCTGCAACCAACGTGGGCCTTCATCATAACTGCAACTACCAACCACGCGATTCGCCACTTCACAACCACCCTGTTGGCGATGCGAGCGTTACAACATCTAACATTGCTTCGCTACGTCTCCGACACTGCGTTTCTGGTAGGTATCCCACCGACTCCAGTTGATGCCCACAAGGTTCTCAAAAACCTCATTCACACCCCCCAAAGATGCGTTGAATGGAGATGAACGTCAGGCCTGTACTCGCTTTTTCCGCGGACGTCAGGTCTACGAGAATCACATCCGCAACCCGGAGCGGTCCCTCTACCTCTCAGAGAAGGAATTCTTCGTCGCCGATAAGGAAGCGTCGCGGACTCTAGCCAGCAGCATCTGCGCAATGTTTCGTGTCCGATTTCCTGACGTGCTTCTAATGACCACAACTTCGTTGATAGCATCGGTACAAAGCCATTGGATCTTTCACAACTACCTGTCCGACCGCAAGTCATCGTCGACGAGGCATCCCGTGGCCGGAATCGCTATTTGCGGCGTTGGTGACTCAGTTCCCTGACGCTTGCCCGGTGTACATGGGTGATATCCACCAGATGCAACCGTACGTCGATTGCAGGCGCTCTGCACTCTAAGACGTCAACGGAGCCCGGACCATCATGCCGGTTCTCAACCTTTTGTGCCACGGTGCCTCTGGTCACAACTTTTAGAGCTCACCCTGCTCTTCATACTCTGCACAACGCGGTAACATATTGTGGTGAGCTGGTCAGTGGTACACCTGCAGACCATCGCAGTCGTCTTTTAGATTAGGTACGATATCCAAACCGCATAGTCCCATTCATTATGGTGGATATCACGGGATCCTCCGTAAAGATGGCAACCCGCTCTCATCATAACGAGCAGGAGCTCCAGGTTTGCATTGTATGCACTTGGTATCGCAGTTACTTCAAATAGTTTTGTTGCAGAGCAAGTGTGCGTGCTGACGTTCTACAAGGAGCCATCTCGCAGACTAGAGGATTTCGCACAACCTCACCGGATCGAATTAGCCACGATCGACTTGATGCAAGGACGCGAAGTAGACGTCGTGATCGTGCTTACTACTTGCACCAACGTCCGTGAAGAATCAGCTGAGTTTATTGATGATCATTTACGTATCAGCGTGGCTCTCACAAGGTCAGACACGGACAATTTGTCTTAGGTCACGTCGGTTCGGTGCGTCACCTTAATCACTGGAGCGCAGTCATCCAGTGGGCTATACACCATCGGACGATTATCCCCGTGTTACGCGTCAACGATCTTTTCCGTTGCTGAGCATTCTTCAACTCCTTATATGACTACATATTTCTCTTGTCCTTGAGTTAGGTCCCCCATTCCCTGTTTCGTTTGCCTGATCCAGTATTAGTTAAATCCTCTCATGGCCCATCCATCCGGTTTATTGTTTTTTTCAGGAGTGCTTCTCTCCTATCCACCCATGTTATCCCTATAATCCTGTTTATCTATTCTCAATATTTTAAGCTTTCTCGGCGCAACTAGTGGACGAGGGGGGGGGGCAGTCCATCAGTACTCGAAAAAGTTACGGGTTTTTACCAGTGTGACCTAAGCTCCTCTCGGTGCAACTTGCATTACACGTACGTACGCGTACAATAGGGGAAATTCCACGTCACCAAACCCGACTGCTATGTTCAAGGCGGTCGAAGCCAAGGACTGCCTCCCACGTTCACCGCTTTCTCTCCACAGCCTTTACAATATCAGGACTTGCCATATCGCTTTAGTATTTACAAATTGGTGCTACTTTTTCCAAGGCCATATTTAAAGTGCAATAATTCACTTTCATCTCACAGCATCACTTTATCACGTCTATATCACAAGTATTCTAATTTTCACTGTACTCATACACCACATACATATCGTATGTGCATTAGCCATTTGTCGTATAACCAACATGCACTTACTCCTATGCCTCATTACCCGCCTTTAACTCATCCAGCCTTCCAGTTTCACTTCTTCTTCTTATGCATATCTCAGTGATTCGGGGCTATACTCTGCATTAAATTCATCTAATGGTACTTGGCATGTAATCCGATATCTCTATTTCACGTTTCTTATATACGCATGTCGCCCATTCAGCAGCTGCCTCAAAGCCACCTACCAAAACATAACATGCAAAAACTCTGACACCTCGCGATCAACCCTCACCGTTATCACATACAATTTTCTTCCCATTACAACATTCCTCATACACTTCCGTCCGTCTCGCATTTCAACTAGCAAAAACGCATTACTATCTTTAGGCGTGCACAAAAAGTTATCATGGGCATGATTCATACATTATACCACATACTCGTTCTAAGCTTCAAGCATCGTTCGAATTTACATTCAACATTTGTCACAGTACTTTTCCAAGGTGTTGGCAACCAGTCCTTATGCTTCAGCTGGACTACGCGCTCAAAACCCAAGCAGGTCCTAGCACGTTACATGCTGCCTGTTCTTATCCAAGCTGTGAAAACCGATCGTTCCTTGCTAGCTGAGGACGTGCGTTTCATAAGCGCACTCACAGGCGCTCAATGTCATGCTCATGGTCACTTTTTCTCAAACTGTTTTATCAGAATGCGCTTTTGCAACAAAATATTTCATTTCTTCAAAGTCCGGGACGCACTTTTTGTGAGAGGGGAGGTGTAAGGGCTTGCAGCCGTTTAGCAACGGTAGTTCATCAATCAGGCGCTTCTAAGCTGCACGGCCTCGCTGTGCATATTGCATGCGCGGATGACGCTGCGGAGCCAGCTCGCGAACACCAACAAGCTATCAGTGAGTCGAGGAGACGCGGTAGTGGCGACCGGCGGCTGACCACTCCAGAGGAGGTGTCTGGTCTGGTTGGCGTTTGTGTCGTTCATCAATGAACTCTAAGTGAAGGACTTGTTCTGACAGCACGATCCACTGGCTCGCTCACTTTACCGTACAGTACTGGACGCGTCTTTTGAATAGACGCCGAAAAACCGCGATTTTGCTGTTTTTGCGCCTTTTTGATGTAACGCGCAAAAAATCCATCCATTTTAAAAACTAAAAATATATTTGAGCTCAGAAGCTCAAGTTCTATCATTCAATATACATTGTTCATATCTGGAATTTAACGCACAAAAAATTTTGTACGTTAAATTTTGTTACCGAATTTTTTAACGGAAAATTTTCGACAAATATTCGGTAAATCGTAAAATTGGTTAAAAATAAAATTAGCTGCAAGCAGTTAACTTAAGTGAAAATATCAAGGAAATCTTTATTCGTTTACACTTCGAGAAGTCAACAGCTAAAGTTCAAGGAATGGAATGTAACACTGCAATGAAAATAAACAGCTCAACATCATCAACGTAGAAAAATAAGCAAGCCTTCAGCAACAAATTATCTACAGGGTGTGGAATAAGGACAGGTATGGAATTATCATGCAAGATGATCACCGACAGGGCATCTTATGTGCGATCAGGCCAAACCCGGATTTCCCCTTTCCTGGTCCTTTGCAAAACCACTTTATGTGGCTGTTACACGAGCATATACAGTCTCGATGCGGGCATCAGCCCATTAAGTACCGAAACTTTTAATAGAAATGCAACTAAAAGCCTATCATTGGAATGTTAACACGTTATCGAACGCACGATTTTCGAGCGCCTGGTGAGTAGGACCAATCCATTTCTCTTGTAGCGTGACACGACATTGTGTCACACAGTCCTACGTGAGACATGTCGTCAACGTGTTAACGTTCAGAAAAGTAGCTCTTCAAATTTTTGTTATCAGCGTTTTTCAAAATCGTTTAAAATACATACGTCCAACGGCCGAGAACACTCTCTCCGTTTCGACTGATTCAGGTGGCGAGCAAAAGCATTCTGGGACAAGCAGCGCCAAGTGAGGATTGCCGTATCTATCTTCCTTCGAGCAGGTTAAATCAGCATCTATGTGGATGCGTTGACGTGCTTGTGGGTTCGGTGAAGAAATTTCTAGCTCAAAAATGCATTAAACGATAGTGATAAACCATCAACGTTAGTGAAGATTAAGGGTAAGTGTAATAGACTCACTAAGAAAAAAGCCCATTAAAAATTCCGTTAAATTTCTAAAGATTTCCGTTAAGTCGTTAAGCTATATTTTAACGAAAAATGCCGTTAATTCGTTAAACTCTGCGCACTCTCAAAGGATTCCTAGCATGACAGAACACCTTACGCCATGCTTAAGATGCTCCGAGAACATGCAAGTCCTGGAATATAAGCCTCTCCAATCGCAAAAGTCTGTTGCAGTCTTTACGACCACCCACTGCAGAAATCTGACGAAGTTGTACACATGTTTGTGTAAATCTCGAAGAGGTGAATCGAACCGTACCAACAGTTTCTCAAAAACCTCAAATTAGAGGAATTGTGAGCACGCAACGGTTTTGACGGCTTGCGACCGACAACTCGTCCGCGGCCGCCCTTCGCAATGGAGCGCAAGTTTTCAATTTCGAATATTTTCATAGCTCCATATGAACAATGTATTCCAAACGGTAGAGCTCAAGCTTCTGAGCTCAAATATATTCTTACTTTTGAAATGAACGAATTCATAGGCGAGCTATATCAAAACAACGCAAAAGCCGCAAAGTCGCGGTTTTTTCGGCGTCCATTCAAAAGACGCGTCCGGTACTGTACCCTTTCTTACAAACAAGATGGTGTAGTGCCTTCAAATAGATGCTCCGACAAAACTCCTAACCTGCGAGTAGAAACTAGAGAGTCGCTTTGATAAGCGTGAACAATTAGTTCTTATTGATTTTCGTACTTCTGACGGGTTTTCTTCCTAATCATGAGGTTATCACCATGTAACCTTTAACTGCCCTCTATACTCTCCGGACTATCTTTGCTGTACTTTAGCAAGGGTCCACCATGCATTTTTCCATACCTGATAGCCTTATCCTAGACGCAGCAAACTTACGATTATCTATCCTTGGCAGTATAACTTATAGCTCGTTGTGCATTGCGGTGGACATGAGTCGTAAGCTCTAGCAGAAAGGTACCTTTGAGATGTTTTCCAAGGGGTAATGGTACACGTGAGAACTCTCAGTTAAACTGCAAACAAAATTTTATCCTGCAAGACCTGGAAGCATGTTTCGCGCATGCTAATTCTTGCGTCCATTAGAGATGGCATTGGCAGCATGCTGCCTCACCGCTGACCGCTTTCTTGCACCGCGTAAACTCGTCCGACTTCACGTGTACGCCTTCGGGGTATCTAAGTACTGCACCCCTCCTCTTATGGCACGCTGCGCCCTTCACTCTCGTTGAGTAACTGGACGCAAATAGGCTTGTAAGGAAAGGGGGGAGGAAGCCCCATGCAGGACGACAATCCTATCCAACGTTTTCTGCTGCTCGAAGAAAAGTTTTATGCATTTTTGCAGCATTGGTGTGCTCTATCCCCGCTCCAGCCCCAATAGCAAAAGAAAGATTTGCTAAGAAAAGATGCAAAGTGAAGACGGATCAGGTGCTTGCACGAGAGCGCGAAATTGGAGTTGGGGCACACATGTCTATAACCGACCATCTGCATACGTGGTTTGCGTCGGCATCCACGTGCAAATTCGATGCATACTGGAGTTAGGGGAGGAGGGGGGGGGGATGAACTGCCTCCTAAGCGAAGACATTTTCGATGTACAATCTACGACAGGACAACATGGCATTTCCATTATCACGCGGAATAGTTAGCATGAGTGGAGCTATGGCCGCTAAAATCAGATCGGAATAGATTTTCTTGCGTCGGGGCGCCACGGATGGAAACTGCTTTCGTCGCTTAGGGGAAGTCCGCAGCTGGATTCTGCGCTCTTCGATCGCAGAATCAGGCTACGGAAGGGACTCCAGGGTGGGTGCCATCCAAGCTGCTCGTGAGGAAACTGCTTTCGTCGCTCAGGGGGAAGTCGGCAGCCGAGTTCTGCAGAAGCATACAGCTGGAAAACGGGCAGAAAACGCCTGAAAATCGTGTAGACGTGGACCTCATCCAGCCAGTTGAACGAAATGCAAAAACGCCATCATGCTTAGGAACCGAACCTCCGACCTCTAAGCCTGAACTCGTCCCTCTACCCCACTGCGTCCCGACCCGACTGGCAGCCAGGCCACCGCAGGCACACAAGAGACCAATGCGCATCGATCGAATGCCAACGTCGGCGCTGGCGCAGCTCACGTGTGCATTCGCATCGAACAAGTGTTGCCCTACACCATTTGCGCTCTCATACGTTTACTCCGACCTGATACTAGAGGTTTTAGCAATTCCCAGTTAGCATCAGTACCAAAGCAGAGCAAGAAATGTCGTCATCAGAAGAATGCACCCTTCCCCCCAACCGCATAGCACAGAGACGTGAGCAATTCTGGCACAAGTAACTTCGATGACCTAGTGCAGGATGGCATGCTCCCTAGCGGCAGACCACCAGAGCATAGGGTCTGAGTTGTATTTGAAAACTAGTGGGATAAATACGGCGTAGTTACATCATTGGGCGTCGCCGGACCCAAGCCCATAATCATTAGATGGAGATATTCGTAGTCTCGGTGTTAAACGCTCACCAGAGGGAAACCTGCTCTAAAATCTATTCCGTCTTTCTTTTAGCTTACATAGCACAACTGTTATCCCTCCTCAACATGTTCTTCGCCGTAGCGTTCAGCGAGTTTAGAATGAAAGCGCCCTTGAGATTTTAGGCAGGCTACGTTTCCTGTCTGATACAAAAACAAGCGCAATCAGTCGATTATCCACCAGTTTCTACTCAACAGTGCATCTGTGGGCGCAATGCTACTATGAGGGGCCAGCCCACATTTGAACGAGTTTTTACCCGTTTTACCTAGGCCCCTGTCGCTGCAACTTGCATTACAAGTGTGTACACGTCAGTACAATATGAGAAACTCCACGTCACCATATCCGACTGCCTCAGACACTGGGAGAGTTCACCTGCAGGTGGCAATGACGTATTTTGACGTCACAGGTGAACTATAGGAGCTATTTTGGGGCGGAGTTGCAGTGAGCAGTCTAACCGGTTGTCTCACCGCTCGCATGATATGCAACGCGATATGTAAGCAACTACACGTGAAGTAGGATTCATTCTCACTTATTGAACCGAGAGGAGAGGTGGGATTATTTTAAGGCGGAGTTTCAGTGAGCGGTCTACTATCGGTTATTTCGCCGCTCGGGTGATAAGCTGCGCAAGCAATTGTAGTTTTGAAGAGATCATTTGGCGCGGTAAGTCTTATTCGAACAGCAGTTAACACGAGGTAAATGGATATAGTTAGGTTGGTTGCTGTAGTATTTTGACTTAAACTGCTTATCCAGTCCATTTAGGAAAGACACGAGGACCAAACAAGACTGTAGAAATGATGTTCAGGTGCATTGAGGACGAATAGTATCCCAAGAATAGTAAAACATTTTGGTGAAATGTACAAGACTCCGATATCTGATTAGGTGAAACCCCCCCCCCCCGAAGCCTCTTCTCATCAAACGGTGGGTACTCTGTGCGAAGGTAATGGAATTTTTAGTTTTTAAGTTTTGTCAGCTTGTTGAGTCTAAATGAACAATTTTTTATAACCATCCAGTCAATTTTTAGAATACACGTCACATGAAAAGTAGGTGAATATATTGCTCTGGGAGCCTAATTGATGCACCTTAGATGGATGGATATGTTCAAAAGCACGGAACCCTACATAAATATGTAAGTATACTTTAATTGCGAAAAAAAACACTATTGTTAAGATACATCAACCTGATAATTCAGAAAAAGGGATTTGGGCGCCAATACACTATTGTGAAATAATTCAAGTTATACGTAAAAGATATTCACTACCAGACTTAGCAAATGAACGATAACTGCTCTACGAACGTCTACGTGTCGTGCTTTATGGAAAGCCCTGCAAGTTTATCTCTGATGTTTCGTTGATGAATACATGGTGCATTACAACAGGTTGATTTTTATTGTTTAGGAGTCTCACAAAGCGCAAAATGCGAACCTTAATGGAGCATTAACGGTTCCGGTTACTGCGTCTGAAGAGAGTTGGAATACACTTCTAACACACTTATTTTCTCTTTTGAATGTGTAATGTTTGTTGTCGCTACTGTTTGTGTAATAAAATTTATGAGTCATATATGAGTTCTTACAACTTAATAGCAATATGTGAAACACACAGCTCTTTGTATGTCGGGATAGACCAAAACTAAGGAGACCAAACCTTATCTAAACGGTACGCGTGGAAAGCGTGGCGGGTTTCACGTCCTCGGCAAAAACCCCCTTTATAATCCCCGCTTAGACACCGGTCATCGGTAGGTCTTGGACCGCTCACCTGTAGGTCGAAATGAGGTCGCCTACAATTACACTGTTAGTTCACCCATTCTTCACCTCACCCAGTGTCTGAGGCTACGCTTAAATCGGTCGAAGCCCACGGGTATCATTGCGCCCATTTGTGCACGCCCTGCTAAATTAGGATAGTTTCGATATGAGGGCCACGGTAGGATAGAATAGTTCACTTTCCTAGTCTCACCGCTGTACTGGGATTGTGCTGCATTATACTGCGATAGTAAACTCTAGTATGAAAAAGCCAAGAAGTACTCATCGTCATAAGGGTGCTCCACTCCCAACTCGTATTAAGCCCTTTCCATCGCAGTTTCCTGAACTCCTCTGAAACTGCTTCGGCCTCAACCTAGCGGTTGCCGATAGCCATTAGAACTAACCACTTGCTCCGCTGGCAATATGCCAGCTCCTGCTGGAGTACCACGCAAACTTGCACATCAATCCGTGCCAGACTGCTTTCGTCGCTGAGGGGGACATCGGAGATGGGTTGTGCGCTCTTCGAGCGCACAACCCATCTCCGATGTAGCATATTATAACTCGGATCTGTAAAAAGAGGTCCAGAGGACACCGATTACATCAGTGCAGCTTCACTGACAACATGACTTCGCGCATAAGACCGTATGCTAGGTGTGGATCCACAATGTCAAAGTAGCAATTATTTTTAGGAGATGTTTAAACGGATTAGACCGAGAGATAGATTCTTCTGTTATTAGTACCCCACAGTTGAATTTTGAGAGAGAGATTTCACTGCGTCCATGAGCCTTCTTTACTTCAGCAAAGGGCGAGTTAGCACTGCAAACATCTTTACCTTAGGTTTCTCTTCTGTATCCTTGCCCTTTTCGATGGCTAGGTCATTTTGCTTTGCGAACTCCTTTGCGAGCTCCTCCTGATTCCTCGGTGACTTCTTAGATGCAGTTTCCTCGATTACGGCTCCTGGTGCGACCATGGTAGTAAATAAAGTGATCCGACCGTCTGCTTCCCTTTTACAAGCCGTGATACGACACAGATATCAGTTCCCCAATCCCCTTACTTCTCAACATTCTATGCTACATACTTACCATTATTGGTTGGAGCTCACGATACCAAGAACATATCGATACAGAAGGGGAATTCTGGAAAACTGATAAGGTTCTCGCTTTTACTAGACCGCTCTATGATTAACGCTGGATTTTCACTTGCAGCATATTTCCGCTGTTTGTCGGAAGAAACCTTGCGATAAGTCAAGAAATTGCAACGTTTGGAGGCCTATTTCGTACAAATCTTTTAAAGGTGACTTATTAACCTTAACTTATTCAGAAAAAGCGCAGAAAAATGTCACACTAGTTGAATATCAAAATGAAGCCTTGTTGATCAGGCGAAATCGAGCTATGCAGGCAAACCGGACCCACTATCGGTTAAAAGGGGACTTTGCAAGCTTCTCTGCAGATCAAATACGCATCAATTGACAGATCAAATACGCATCACTTTTCAGGTTACTCTTGCAGCTAAGCTAAGATGACTCACGTAAACTAGCAACATTACATGGCACTGAAAAGAATTGATTACATGCATAATGGACGATTTGAGGTCGATACGTATTTTCTGTCAATTTATTGTTGTGGCAATTTTCTACATACGGTCGATTGATTGTTTTCAGTCTGGAGTCGTCCGAGCTGTCCCCTGTTTATCGGAGGTCCATCACTACCCACTTCCCTCGGCGCCATAAGATCTCCATGTCAAAAAATTCGGGAAAGGGCAACTATGAACACAAAAGGTTAGTTACGTTTTCTCGGCAGAAGGGAAGTCATGAAGCCACATGCACCCTCTGCAGCGAAAGTGCGGCAGCCACTCTGAGGCATAAACTGTATGCACACTTTTCAGCGGGAGCGGGCAGTGAAACTGCACCGCAGCAGCAAGCAGCGGCTGTGATTAATGTCCGAGCTCATTCTTCGCTGCCACTGCCGCTGCGGCCGTTGCAGGCAGCACTGCGGCAGTGGAAGTGTGCGCACCCCGCCACTGCCGCGGTGCGACTCTGCCCATTCACGGCTATAGTGTTGAAGGGCGTAGTCGCACTGCGGCAGTGGAGTCGGCAGGGATGGCTCACATTGTGCCCACTTCCACTGGCGCAGTGCTGCCAGCAGCAGCCGCAGCGGAAGTGGCAGCGAGGAATGAGCTCGGACATCCCTCACTGCCGCTCTTGCTGGAAAGGACGTGAAGTGGCGTCGAATTGAGGTGTTGTGCACGCCAACGCCTTACTTCACGGCAGAGAATGGAAGAAAATCAAGACAGCATACTGGTAGTTAGTAGGCAGGTTGAGTGATCCATGTGAAGTGTGTTATAAAGCCTCTGATGTTCCACGCACAAACTTTCGACCTTGTCATCGCAGTAGAGGATAATGAAGCTTAGAATAAAATTAGTTTAAATTGAGTTTCAAGCTAAATCATCATCATTTAGCAACGCCAATTCACCTTCCAAGATGTGGAGGAAACGCGGCATT
Organism: Heligmosomoides polygyrus polygyrus; assembly: GCA_947396885.1. NCBI lineage: Eukaryota > Metazoa > Nematoda > Chromadorea > Rhabditida > Heligmosomidae > Heligmosomoides > Heligmosomoides polygyrus. The sequence continues at coordinate 82,303,776 of OX377202.1, forward strand.
TTGCAACATGGATCTTGATTAAGGGACTATCCCTTTCTGTTATTCATTCTGATTCGCTTTTGTGCATAGTTTACGTTTTTTGTATTTTTTGGCTGCGTATACGGGTTTCTGTTTTCCTGCCACATTGGCTTCACACCTACCTGATGTTCTTCACTTTCTGAAATGTTTGCTGCACCTTCTGGTGAAGTTTCCCTCGGCAACAAACCGTTGACAGAGAGGCTTCGTTAACCATTCAAACCAACTTGTATCGTATTTAATGGTGGCAGACAAAGAAAGTGTGATGATAACTCAATTTTCGTCGAAGTGTGCGGAATGCAATGGTATTTTGATCGATTCATAGTTATTTGTGTCGGATGAATGGAGGGATCTTTGGCTGCCTCTGTATCGTTCGCGGTCTCTGTTTCGGTATCATTCCCGACTATTTGTTTTTTCACAAGGAGCGGTCGCGCTGCCTTCACTAGAAGCTGACCCGAGGAATTGAGTTGACGACGGTTGATTATATCCAAGGATGTGAAAAGGAGATAGTAGAGGTCCTTCATCGATTCCGGTGTTCCGTATTTTTTTTACGTTGTTGTCGTCGCATAGCTATACACCGTATACTTCATCTGATACTAGAGAGATCAAGATGTTGGATTTGTTATTTACCAAGGAGTTGGGATCTACACATAGTGTTAAAGTTGCTTCGCCTACAGGGTCTAGCAACTATGCCATCATTCTTTTCCGTCTCAAAGCTTCCATTCCATGTGAGCTGTTCATCTACATTTCAAACTTCAAAACGGCAAATTCAGCAAATCGTGAAATGTTAGAAACGTATTTGGATGCTATCGACTGTACAAGTTCTTTTCTTAGTTCTGAAAGTGCTAATCAGATGTATGAGGCATTGGTGTTTATTTTGAAGCATGTTCGTACAAGGAAGCTATGCTTGACAATACTGAATACATCTGGGGATATTACAAAGAAGTGTCTGATTTGTTCGATAAAAACTAGCCTAATTTAATAAGTCAGTGAAGAAAAAATCCTAGAATCTGGGAACAAATTGGCTTTTTACAAGTTCATTAACCCCAAAATAAAAAGAAGAAACCTGTAGCCACATTACATAGGGATGACGGATCTACTATTTCTCCGATATGGACGAAGCAGAGCTTCTTACAGGCCTCTTCAAAATTATTTATGAAAAATGAGGTGTAGTTGATCACATGCTATTACTGGTGTAACAGTTTTCCATGAATGCAAGACTCAATTTGGGTTAGTCATGTAAAATTCTTAGAACATCTCTCAAGGTAGCCCAATGCTTCTACGGAAGCACTCGATGGTCTTCCACTTCAATTCATAAAGAAGGTTGCTCATCACATTGTGACCCCTTATGAGTTTCTGTTTAACATAATATTCTTTCTTGCGGAAGTTCCTAGGAAATTGAGGTATTCAATCACCACACCAATACCTGAGAAACCTCCGTATAATCTAATAATCACAGGCCTGTAAGTATCACTTCCGTTTTCTGCACTTTTCGGAAAAAAATCGTTAAAATTGGTATTGTTTTGAAATCTAATTGTATTTTGTCCCATTATGGTTTCAGAAAAGGGAGATCGACCGAAGCACAGATCTTGGAACCTCTAAATCTGGACTGGACTTTGTATATTGATAGGAAGCACTATATCGAGATGCCGTACTTCGATTTTGAAAAAGCATTTGACAGCGTCTCACACTAACTGCTACTATTAAAATGAAATCAGGAGGGAATATCATCCTCGAACATAGGAATATCAGGAGGGAATATCATCCTCGAACGGTGGCCGCGATCGAAAGTTTTCTTCACCATCGCACCTTTCAAGCCAGGGTTAACGGCTGCATATCTAATATAAAGGGAGCACCGAGTGGTGTGCCTCAAGGTGAGGTGTTGTCACTTTTATTATTCATTAATTATGCAAATAATCTGCCGCTAGATGTCCAGCGACTAGGTGTTAGTTGTAAGCAGGGCTCTGCGTTTATCGGTTAACGATTTACCGGTTTAACGGATTTACTGGCATTTTCGCCATAAATTCTTTTAACGAAAATTTCCGGTAAACTCCCAAATTCACCGGAAAATTTAACGACTTTTTTCGTACAAAATCATTTTCCTATCTATGGAATGGAGAACGAAACCTACTACCGATCTCAGTTGTGATTGCTTCTGTTTTCTCTGATAACTTGCTATTAACGTTCGTGGTCCTCAGCCTCATTAAAACATAACTGCCCATATCAGGAGGCGGAGATGGTGCGCTCCAGTGTGAAATTGCGCTTCACTGGAATAGTACCTCGCCATGACATTCCCCACATGACATGAGACATTTTGGACTAAAGATATTGAGTCAGAATAGGGGAGGGATAAGCCAGAGGAATAAGAAGAAGATACGCGCATGTCTTGTTCCCGTAATTTAATCGAAGATGTAAGGCATCGGCATGTACCCCGCTAGTCTGCCTGATCTGGTGGACTCTTAGACCTCGTGCATACTTCCCCTCGTCGCGATGGAATTCCGGCTACGAATTTTGCAGAGCGACGCGAAAGAATTTGAATCTCTCTGCGCTCGTCGCATCGCGCATCACTCTGCAAGGAACAGCTACGGCGACCCGTCCAGGGCCAAGCTAAACACCGCGCGCGGCGCGAAAAAGTATGCCGTGCCCGCGGGAAGCCATCGCGCATGCCGATCGCCACTGTTGCAGCGGTCGTGGCGAAGTTTCCTTTGGCTATTCAACCACGTGCGGCGGAATGGCCATGAACTGAGCGCCGCGATGGAAGTATGCCCGGCCTTAAGCTGTTTTCCCATATAAGAAGAGAAAGAAATTTGATATCATGCCACATTTCGTTTTTTTCCCTGAAGTGCCTGGCTTCCAAAGTACTGCATAATAGTTCAAAAGAGTGGTAGTGAAGGTGTAAGGCATTCCTTCATCGAACGAAACTATGATAAATGTGATAATTTCAAAAAGCAGTTAAACTGTTAATCCAAAAAGAAATATAGCAATATTCGATTGAATGTCGGATGTTCCAGAAATGTTTTTAAGTTTAATTAAACTGTTTAAGAGTTTTAATCAAGCTTTTATCTTTTTTAAAGCACTCACAATATAGGCGTGAGATAGACGAAAGACGGAGGAGGCAAGGAGCATGAGGAAAATGGTGCCTCTAAAGCGCAGGGCGCTATAGGTAGCACGAACCCAGGACTTAGGGTGGTCACAGACGGGTCAGTAGGCGTGAGATCAATTGCCTGTGGAAGGGTAGCGCGCGGGAGTGCCCGCACAAAAGGCCGCCTGGCCAGCCACCCGGGACGACGTCTTCTTCAGAGTCAAGGAGGTGCCAAGGCGAGTGCACCGAGTCTTCCCTCCTCCGACAACCTGTGTGGGTGCTCGTTTCCCTGCGAAAACCCCTCCCCTTAGTGAGTAGGGAGTCCCCGCGGCCTTAGTGGTCATTCTCGATTACTCCTGTTCAGCAAACCCGGACTAGCGGCACCTCTCCCTCCAGCAGTCTCCTCCGTGTCTCCCAGTGCTTTAGTGTTAACGTTTTATTCGCTATTTTCCGGTTGTGAATAAAGTTTATATCGTACGCGTTGTTTTTTTTCAACTGGTTGCCAGTAATCGGTACGATATCGAGAGAAGAATTGAGCTCCTATAGTACACATTACACTTGTGCGTCGTTAGGCTTTCGCTTGCTTTGTTTGCTTTAGGATGACGTATGCATGATAAAATGAAGATGATATCGTTTTTCTAAGCGTGATGATGTTTCGGTGAAAAGCTTTACGCTTTCTTACATTACCGCCGCTTAAAACCAATTGTTTTTAAGGGAATATTAAATTTTAAAAAATTAACGGATTTACCGAACTTACCGGAATTTACCGGCGAATGTATGCGTTAAAAATTTGAGGTAAAGTTTACCGGCGGCAAGTAAGCCTACACCCCTGGTTGTAAGTTGCTCGCGGATGACGTAAAGGTTTTTAGTAGTGAGCATGGCTCGATTAGTATCCAAGCCGCGATAGATGAGGTTGTTCAATAGTCGAACCTATGGAAGCTCCCTTTGTCTGTTAATACAACTGTTGTGTTCCAGTGTTGCAAGTGTTCCACCTGAGACCTTCTAATCCCAGACGTTTATTAGATAAATGGACCTGTTCTTAAAGGTGTTGACTCTATTAGGGACCTTGACTTTTCCTCGATTCAAAACAGCATTGAGGACCATTGCAAACTCATTTCTAATAAGGGCGCGCAGAGATTATTCCTCTTATTTAGGTCCCTTAGTTCAAGAGATCCTTCTCTGTTCATTAAAAATTTGGCTCTCTATTCATTAAAAAAATAAAAAAGGCCTATAAAATTTATGTCCGCGCACTCTTGAATACGGTACATGTGTTTCCTCTCCATGAAAGGAAGCCGTAATTGACATGTTAGAAAAGGTCTAAAATAATTTCACAAGGAAAGTATTCATTATTTTTCTGGTACGCTTACATTAATATTCGGCACGAGATAATCAGCAACAGAGTGTTAAATCTTGATGGTCTTCAGCTCAGAAGGAGAAGAAATGATCTCGTTATGGCACATAGATTAGTGGGGACACTAGTTGGTTTATATCCTAATAAACAATTCACCTTTGCATGTTCACGCACGCCCCTGATGGGATGGCAAAGTTCAGAAGCCTTTTACCTGTGCACCTGAAGTGTTGGCATTCAGTCATTTTCAAAAAAAAACCTGCCATTCTTCTTGCCGTTACGTTTTATTCCCCTTACACTCTTATTGTCGGTCGCAACAACTCGCATGATCTATTGTGGTCAACTCTTTTGCGTTCTATGTTGTTCGTCTTTATTTGTAGTTATTTTAAGCCCACGAGTGGTTCCACATGTAATGTCGCCTGCAATTTCTCCTCGGCCACGTGTACTCGCTACGTGAGAATCCGCTCTGGCTTCGAGTCATAGAGGGGGTCTCGTCTCTCAACGCCATGTTCAACGATACCAAGGCTGATCAGCGTATTAAGCTACACTTCACCTAAGTGAGCTTCTGCACCCACGTTTGATTTTTTCTTTTCTCTGAAGTACCGGAACGGAACTTTAATTCAAGGGGAAGGATTAGGCAGCCAGTCTTATGGCTGGCAGCAAGCTGGCCATGAGTCACGTTGGTATTTCGGGGCGGAGCTCTACGCCGACGACGAAGCCGCAACACCGCACCAGCACAGTCATTCCTCTTAGACGATCCGGCTGACGACAGTCCAGGCCGTAGGCCTGCTTCCTTCATGATCTGCTTTCTCTGTATATTATATCGTTTGTCGTGTTTCTGTTGTACTTGTAAAGGATAAACCTCCGCCTCTCTGAGGAGTTAGCAGAAGTACAGTACAGGAAGCAGCTTTCGCTGTGCCACGTTGTTTACTCTAACAACACACCACCTTTCCTTGTAAAGGTTAACTATTCAATGCAGATCTTAGATGGGTAGAAATTAAATTATTTGACTTGCTACATACAGAAGCGTTAACTTCAAAATCCATCCAATCGTTGTAGTTATCATAGGGATGCATCATAGGGATGCAATCTGCCACTTTTAAGCCTAAACAAACAGAAGCTCTAAGCCGGTTCCCAGTGCATTGGGCAATCCTTTTCCAGAACGTTTAACTATTTTAGAATACATCAGCCCCTACCTCAACATCGCAGCCAGTCGCTCGCCAGTTTTTTGGCATATAACTGGGAGAGGATACTGAAGAAGCAAGGAGGCCTGAATGAAGCAATCCTGGTTCTGAGAAGTTGAAGGATTTTAAAATCTAAAGAAATGACACAAATACACCTTCCATAGCTTTTTAGGATAATTTCAGCAAACGAACTTCAAGCCTGACACCGGCGTATTGAGTGACGTGCCTGGTGGTAGGATGCTACGGTATTTCGATGCTGATGTCGAATTTCGCATGCAGCGCTGCCTTATCGGACACCACCAAATCGTAGATGAAGTAGATTAGGTTATCGACGAGTATGGAAAGGGAGAAGTAAACGAAGTCACGGAAACTTTAACATTGTTTAGCTTCACTGGTACGGAAAAGTACTGGAAGAAACGCGCGGTACAACGAGGCCTTCAGAAGCCAATATAGAAATAAACCAACCTCGACAACCTAGAAACAGTCGAGTGAGCGCCTGCAAGCATTAACTGTGTTCAGTTTCTCGATGCCCACATTGTGCTTATGCACACCACCCCTGTGCCAGAATTGTCAATCACAGCCTGAAAGGACCATCGCCTGGAAATAGTAGCGAACATAGAAAACAAGAGGCACCGCAAATGGAACCCAAAGAAGAACGGAAGCAGAAGAACCGCAAACGAAAAAGGTTGAACAATTGGCCTCGCCCGCTGAAAAGCGAGCTTATCTCCGCGCACATTCCACTGCCCGCTGCAAAGTGTGCATGCGGCCTAAGGCCTTCGCACACTTTTGCGACGAGGCGGCTGACGGCTATACCTTTGTCCTTGGGAAAAAATTTCGAATTTCGAATGAACGAATTATATTCGATTTTCAAAATTTCAAATTTCGAATGATCAAATAATATTCGATCTTCAAAATTTCGAATTTCGAATGAACGAATTATATTGGATTTTCAAAATTTTCAAAATTTCGAATTTCGAATGATCGAATAATATTCTATTTTCAAAATTTCGAATTTCGAATGATCAAATAATATTCGATCTTCAAAATTTCGAATTTCGAATTAACGAATTATATTGGCTTTTCAAAATTTTCAAAATTTCGAATGATCGAATAATATTCGATTTTCAAAAGTTCGAATTTCGAATGATTGAATATTATTCGACTCTCAAAATTTCGAGTTTCGAATAATCGAATTTCGAATAGTCGAATATTCGAATAATCAAATGAGCATTCTTGTTTATTGTGGTCACCCAATGATTGATGCTTGCTTATTTTTTATCACCCTCTGTAAACTGCGTTCGACAAAGCGGCATATACGAAGGCTTCAGATCGACATTACCCTTCTACCAATTGGTTAGTTGCGAAAAGGATCGGTAATTATCAACAGTGGTAGATCGGATTCGATCAATGGATCTCCTGTCCCGTGGCGGCGGACATATTCTCGCCACTCTTATGTTAAATCAGGGCTAGTGGAGTGGGGTGTGACGAATCCAGTGAGTGATACGCGCTACTATGGCTGAGAGGGGGTGGGCCCGCCCTATTTGGACAAGTTTCCTGCGAGCGAAACCGTGTTAATTGACGTGACGTCGTCCAAAAACCTGACAGCTGTTAGGAGACGATTGGGAATATATATATATATATATATATATATATATATAGTATAGTCGTTGTGATCGCGAAAACAGTCGAGCAATATGGATATAGATAGCGTCGTCGTTATAGTCCGCGAGAATAATTGAACACTGTCGATATAAATATCGGAGCACATGTGTGTAATAGAGCAAATTCGGGAACGTCTGAAGAATTGTTACTATTATTATTTATGGAGGCAGTTGAGGAAGGAGAACGTCGCTCTTCTCTCTAGATTTTTTCAATTTTCGCCACAATTCTTTAAATTTTTGCCTCAACTAGAAACTATGGATGATTCTGGTCAGGAGTTCTATATTGAAGGCTTATCCATAATTGTGCGCAAAACCGGCTCACAGTCCTCTCTTTCCAATGGTCAGACAATTCTCCTTGTATTGAAGAACTTTCTAGTGGATAGTCGCGTTGTTGTCGTGACATATCTCGCTAAGATTTTGCTGTACTTATCGGAAAATGTGGACGACGCCTTAGTAATGAGCAATGTGGCGGGACCTGAAGAAAGCCTTGTCGCTGCAGCTTAAAACTCTTTTTCTCCAAATATGGTAACAAGATTCTGACTCTTGTCTCAAGAACGAGATCAGTTCAGGCCTTTGTCATACCATCGCTCACCCCGAGCGACGCCTAATGATATGCTCCCATATCGACCGGGCGGCGCGATGGAATCGATATGGGTGCATGTCATTAGGCGTCGCTCGGGGTGAGCGATGGTATGACAAAGGTCTCAGAATAGAGCTGCAAAGCCAAGGGAAGTGGTTAGAAATGCGATGCCTCCATGTGATGGCAGGGACCGGGACATCTTGTCCCTCATAAAGGGGCGTGCCCTCGCCCCGCCCCTTTATGAGGGCCGTGTATCCAACAACTTTCCGCCGAGGCTCAGGGCGACGAGCGAGGCGAGGGCGAGCTGAAGGCCGAGCCGAGGCTGTGGAAGTCGGTGTCCAGGATCAGCTGCCGTTGTTTAAGCGCCGCGAAAGCTGCTCCATCTACTTCCCTCACGAGAACAAAGGAGGATGACAAAGGTCTAATGACAATGAAGCACCCTTTGCTTTCCTAGGAATCCGTGCACTGAGAAGAAAGAAACACCCTGGATAGGCAGAGCTAGATTGTTATAGAGATTGCTTTCTTTAGGTTATACCGAAGCTTCTAGGTGGTAAAAGAGTGATTAGCGCGGACGCACGAGAAGTAATACAAAGGCGATCTGGTGCAGAGTGGCTTTCAGCTTGTGTTCTGGCTTCGTTGAAGAGCTTCGCTTCACTTATAAGCAAACGGGCCAGAAATCCATGGTTAGAATCTAATCTGACAAGACACTGCGACTTGGAAAATGTTATAGCGAAAATGTGGATGGCTCGCTTTTACAGAAAACGGAGCATGACTGCCTGTTGCACTCCATTGCTCTTGCTCTCTTCTTTAACGTCTTTGCTGGCAGAAAGCAGGAGCTTCCTAGGCTTCAGAAAGTACCGCTACTCCCTACCGCAGCCCATTCCGGCTTTAGTCGTTCCGTTGTTGTACTTGGGGTAGAAATAGAAAACGGAGATTCTCCCGTAGTATGCCGAAGACAAAAGCGTCATTGGACAGCCATAACCCGATTCACTTGCTACTCACGTGACTGGCCCCAGGACGCTCGACGGCGCTCAAAGGAAGAAGGGACGCACCGGAGGTTCGCGTTTGCCGCGCTTATCTCGCGTCAACTCACAGATGAATGGTTTGAAGCGATGTCTGAACGGAGGATCAAGGCATATAGGGAGAATCTCCACCCGTCAATTAGTATAAAAATGTGTTTATTATTTGCTAATTCGTTAAACCCAAGGAGTAGGGGTCCTTGAAGTCCCAATGGAATCGCCGCCTCACGACGTCGAGGTCTCGTACACCCTGCCTCTACCGCAGGCGGATTGGAACGCAGCGGATAGAGACGTTGCTTCAGGCGAGGGAGGCCGAGGGTTCGATTCTCCTGGGCTGCTGCACTTTTGCATTTCAACTGATTGGTTGCGATTTGAAGGATTCTGATGTCTATATCATTTTAGACGTTTTCTGCACATTTCAAGCTTCATGCTATGGTATTCAACGTAATGATTTATAAATGTTTTACACCAGTGACGCACAGGTACAAAGTGCATGAAGCAACACTGGGCACAATACGGGCAGTGTATAAGAGCTAAGGCCTCCTCACGGTTTGTTTCCATACATAGACCAATGACCTCGGGAAAAGCCATCCTGCTCGGATTTTCAAAAGAGACCATGATGTGACGTCAGAGGTGGTTCAAGTGAGAAACACGGTCTGTGGATCTCACAAATTAGCCTAAACGGCATCAATACACTCTTTCCCTCATCTTTGGCCGTCAACTGGAAATCAGAGATCTGCTGATCGTTTTCTAAAACCTAACACCAACAATGTCCGCTGACGCTCGAGGGGTGATCCACCTGCTCACGCTGAAGTGTGGCCCACCTTTAGACAAGAAGCCTTTAAGGAAAGAAATCAAGCTGGCCAAACGGATGGCCAGCATACTCCAGACTTCAAACCATGTCAACTTAAAATTGACGAAGTCGAACAGCTGGAAGTGGTGGAAGAAGAAGGTTGGAATCCGCAAGATGAACTGATGGACGCGGAGAGACAAACAAGCAGCGGACATATGGTAACGTTTTCAGGTGGAACGATTTCACTCCCACGTCGTTGTGCACAACCTTTCTTTTGACCTGCAAAAAAGAGAAAACATTCTGAGTGTAAGTGCTGAAGCTGCGGATAGGTGAAGGGGAAGGAATTTGTTGTAATGACATTGGAGGTGGTGTCGCTGGTGTACCTGTGAGGAACCTGTAGCTTTTATACGCTGTCCGCACTGTGACCAGTGCTCCTGTTTCATCCACGTTGTGTCTGTGCATCACTGGTGTTGAGCGTCTATACATCATTATGTTGAATAACTTTCTCATTGTCTTGTGGTTGTAAAAAATCGGTCAGCTATAAACAAGTCGCAAAAGGGTACTCTCCACATCGTACAGATGGAAAATTAGCCAAGAAACATTGAAAATTGTAAGGATGTCGGAATGCTTCAAATCTCAACCAATCAGTTGAAACGCAACAGTGCAACAGAGCAGGAGAATCGAGCCTTTGACCTCCCTCGCATGAAGCAACGTCTCTATTCACTGCGCTCCGATCCGATCGGCAGAGGCTTCGCAGACGTGCAAGACCACCGAACTCTTGAGGTGCAGATTCCATTGTAACTACAACGGCCCCTACTCCTTGTGTTTAACGACTTCGTAAAAAATAAACACATTTGTATACTAATTGAGGGATGGAGATTCTCCCTGTATCACTCGCTCTCCCCGTTCAGATATACGTTTCAGACCCTTCCCTTGTCGGATTGCATACACACCATTCGGCGCACTTTGGATGACGCGCGAAACTCAAACATCGTTTTTATCATAAGGTCACATTTCTCTGGTTTTCGAAGAGGAGTACCACTAACTTCTTAAGAGATTGATAAAGAATATTCGGATATTCGGATATTGGCCTCTTTCGAATATTCGAATAATAGCTACTTTCGAATATGCGATTAATCGAATATTTCGAACATTGGACTTTCTCGAATATTCGAATAAACGAATGATTCGAAATTCGAATTTATTCGAAATTGGAAAAGGACAAAGGTATACTGACGGCAAAACTGGGCGGAAGCTCGAAATAACGGCGCTGTTCCTCAATTTTGCTGAGCTGCTCATGCACACTAAATTTTTGGAAGCGGCGAGCAGCAGAGCACAAAGCGGACAAGCGTCATACTCTTTTCAGCCGGGACCTACTGCCGCTACGGGACGGGAAATTTAAAATCTAACTCAGCTGTGGGGCTCTGCCGATCGGTATCGATCGCGGAGCATAAAGGACGCGTCCGTTTCCACTCTAGATCTCTGCCACGATTGGGTAGAGCCAGACAGAACTCTGCTGCCAGCAGCGGCAATAATGGCGAGAATCGTTTTTGCCGCCGCCGAAAATCGTGCTGCGGAAGTGTGCTGGCGCGGCACGGCCCGCTAGCAGCCAGCAAGCTTTGCGTCGCTGCCCTTAGGTAAACGATAGGACCGTGGCGTTGCCGCAAAAGTGTGCGGAGGCCTATAGAGTTGTGCGCTGATGACTGCAGGTTCTTGAACTTGCTTTTGGTTAGTTGCGTAGCTTTCGCAAGAAATTATCCATAATCAGGATCCCATCAGAGGCTGGAACGTCGTAACTGACTCACGATACTTACCATAAAATGCACCTGTTGGGACGGATCCGGTAGACTTCGTGTCGTGCTACGCACTGATCGCCTGCGGACATCGGAATCTTGCTCTTCGTAGTCGTACATCATCAACACAGGAAAGTAAATACCTTGTGTGTGCGATCTATGCAGTAAGCATAGATGGTATAGATATAGTAAAGATAAATAGTTCTAGTTTTTTATTTATTTATCTTTGTTAATGTTTTTTTTTTACAATCAACTGTGTATTCGAAGAGATAGAGAACAGTTAATGCAATACAGATCAAGATGTGGTTCCATTCTCGCCTGATTTAGCATATTTTGATTTGTGTTGCCTCGAAGGTTTTCTATCTCTTCAAATAAACGGTTCATTATGACAACCTGTTCTTTCTACTAGCATAGATCGTACACGCAAGACATCCTTTTCTTGAAGATCTACGATTACGAAGAGCAAGATTCCGAGGTCCGAAATGAGCGTGCAGCCGCTCATGGCGGCACCCCGATCCGGAGTCCGACTCGCCCAGACGGATCTTGTTATAAGTTTCGTGTGTCATTCGCGACACAGCAAGATGTATGAATTTATAGTTGTGCAACTACATCGTCACTCATTCACTCGCAACTACAAGCTATGTCGCGCTCATGGAGCTCTTGCGGAAAACCATTTGTGAAAATGCTGCGTCCAAACTCTTCCAATTGAACATCGAGTGGCATTTTGTACTAATGCTAAATTTTAAAAAGTGAAAAAGTTCGTCACTATCAATTTTTGGAACTCCAGGAACTTTCGAATATTAAATCTTGGCCATACATTACTGTCCCTAGCATTACCTTTCGAATATTAAATCTTGTTCATTCATATATTACCCTTCTAGCAGGTATTTTATTACACTTCCACAGTGTGGAGAACGGCCAGTCTTTCTCGACGATTGACATCAAACAAATCGTTTATATGACTCGCTATGCTTTTTTCATCCTTTCTACGTTCTCAATGAAAGTACGTTTAGACTGTGGTGTACAGGAAGCGAGCAGCTTTCACTGGCCCTTCACATATGTACATGTATGTGCAGTGAAACGTCAAAACAAACGAAGCATGAGACGTGTTCGTGAAGCAAGCAGAATAAGTCAAGATTTCCCGTATGCCTTAGCTAGCCGATGAACAATGTTCCTCTAAATGGAAAAAGAATTAAAATACAGAACACCCAGGAGTTGTTTTATGAGAGGCGTGTGGTATGACGGTTTCAACCTTTTTCTTTATGATACTCTAGACTTCTAGAAATTCATCGTAAGCTGTTTAGCGGTACCGTGCAATTCAAACTACAATAAGAGATCAATTATCAAGAGCAGATTCAATGACAAAAGGTGTCCGAGTAGAGAGGAACGAGGGCTTTTATCTTAGTCGCTAGGGAGTCAGCACCTGGGGAAGTACGAGTACGAAGCGCCACAGAGCCACGAGAACGCGTGCCAGCGAGCTTTCTGGGTGACGGAATCTGCAAAACTGAAAACTTGGGCCACGGCTCCCAAACTATCGCGCATGATTCGTGGGCAATAAGTATATTCTTGACTCACGTAGCGGATTGTTTTTACAGAGTACCGGGACATTCAAACAGTGATTTCTATATCCCTGGGACGAGTCGATCCACATGCGGCATCACTCACACTCACATGTAGCATGTTAAAGTCCTTCTTGGGTGGTTGCTTTCAGTAGACAATCCAGTAAATTTTTTGTTTGAAATATCCAGCATCGATTTCGGTGTTCACACTTCAACAACATGGAAGCGACATTGCAGCACGAACTCTACATTGTTGATTGAGAATACCTTGGAATCATCTGCATGAAAAAAGATTGCCGGGGGAAGACAGTTTTGGAGGTCATTGACATCGTTGATTCATCCCGAATATCAGAGTTTTCGTTCAAGTCGAGAAAGCATTAAAGCCGATGAGAAATGCCTGTGCTGCGCCACGCCACCTCGCCTGTTTCAAACTCATTATTAGGAGCAGTTTTTCGAAGAAGCAACTTTTGGTACAATCCGTTTGTCACGTTTCAGCTGCAAACATTTAGATGGATCTTTAGGTTCCTATCACTAAGAGTTGCTTTCAAGTGAGCATATCCTTACAGGGTTAGCTGCTGATGCATGGTGTTGGATAGGATTGTAGATAATTGTTATAATCTGTCACAATGTGTGAGATGAACCTGACTAGAAAATGGTCAGTACGGTCGGTGGGCCTAGGAAGACGACCACCTGACCGGATTTCCCACCATAGAAATAGCAGAAATCCAGAATTACAGCAGCTCACCGATAGTTCGAAAAAAATTGCGGGTAAAATTCCTTCCAAAAAACACAGTAGCTGGCTTTATCGCCCCCAACCAGACGTTTGGTGGCAGCTAGGCCGCTGAACGTCTGGTAAAAGAAGGTATTTTGTGTGGAATTCTTTAGAAGTAGAGTAGAGAAGCAAGGAGCAGTTGAATTGAAAGTGGTTTAACTGATTCGCACAAGGTGCATTGTAAACAGACAGAGAAAAGTAGAGAAGCAGGAGTACAATTATCGCGTGCACCACAATAGCAGTTCTTGATTCGGATCCTACCATGGGCAATCAAGTATTCCACTGCTCCTGGTTATGACTTGATTTGCCTGGACATGATAAACCCTGACATCTACATCGGCTGGGCACTGCAGGTCATTCTATAGGGCAAACCCACACTCAAATGGCCTCTCATATCTCACATCTATTAGAGGCTGAAAGAATGGACAGCGCATCTCAAATAGGGACTGATTAACGTCATGCTTTATCCTTTATAATTTTGAAGGCGTTCCTCAACTTCTGGAATGAAAGAACGTCGTTCGACGATACCAGCCAATTATGCTCGGCACTTACATTGCCCTCAGGTTTGCTTGCACTTTATCGCGAACGCGATGATCGCTCCCTCTCAATTCCATGCTCCGCGGTCACCGGTCCCGTAGCGACACCCTGATGAGGTGCATGCGGAGGGTCCTGCAGCCGCAGCGCACACTATCGATCGCTGCTGCCCCCGCTCGCTCCGGTCGCGCGGCTGTCAGGCTACACTTCCACCGGAGTCCTGCGCGGTCTCGCTCCGTAGGGCGCCGACCTTTTGGCATCATGCGTCCAGCATCTTGGCTCCAGGAGTGGCCTACGGGCCTTGTCGTCTCACTATCGACTATTCCGAGCCAGCTGCAGGCAAGGGGGGCCGCGAGCCTGATAGGAAGACTCGCCTGCCATCGAGTCCTCCGATATATCTGTATTCCGGACTGCTGACGCGACATTCCTATCTTCACTTCACCTCAGCGACGATCGCCTCTTCTATCTATATCTATCGGCTGTGTTGGTATGCTGCATATGGATTTGAAGTAAATCTGTATTGTTATCCACGTCTTCTGTAGACAAGGAACCAGGTTGGTGAGTCATTAGCATGCATGGTCATTCCAGTGGAGTCGTGCCGGGTCGCGCAGTGGGCGGAGTCGGGTAAATCGACGTATAGGTATTGTATTGCTGTATTGAGTTGCATTAGCCCTATAGAGTCTTTCCATGAGGGGTGCACGCTGGTCCGGAACCGGTCTGTATTGCGCAGCATCCGCCTGTGAATTGGCCACCCCCTAAGATAGGCTCCGCCTCCTGGATCGCGGGACGCCACGCAGCACCCCCAACCGGACCAGGGGACGCGAGGCATGGGGACTTACGCTCCCCCTCTTTGGTCAACGGGGCCTCAATAGACATAGTTGACAAAGGGCAACCGCCGACGCACACTTGTTAGATTTCAGAAACTGCAAAATATTGCACTGGTAATTAATGACTGCTTGCATTCGCCAGTGCTGCTATCCACTACCTTTGTAACAAACGCTATCGTTTCTTTTGCTCAGTCCCCAGCATTTTGAACGGATCGCGTTGGGTGAACGCAACAGCCCCATTCAAACCACTGGAAACGAGACCAAAAGTGGCATACTTTTCCGCTTTTATCATGAAAATGTCAGAAGTGTTGCTTATGGCGTAAATACACTCCGCACCATGACGTGCAGTGGCAGTTAGATCGAAATATGAGTGTTTTCGGCCGGCAGCAGAGTCTTGCGGGACCCGCCATGACAACGGCGGGTGGTGCGGCACCCGAAGGCTTACTGTACGCAATCCTGCATACTTTTGCCGGCAGTCGCGACCTCTAATAATGTCAAGATGTAGTAAACAAAACACTTTGTTTCGTGAAGAAGCGCTTTCTGAGCTAGTTAGAAATTCTTTAGTGTAAACCTCGAAACTTATAACTCAACAGTTCTGCACCGTTTTGCGCTTAATCTCACTTTTGTCGATCTACCTCCACCAAAAGTTCCTCGCTTGACAAGCAGCTCGAAGATAATGTGGTAGCCCTTGTGAATGACAGTATTCCCTCTTCTGTAGGAGATCTGTCCGATGCAGTTATAGCTCATTCTAGAAAGAACGGTCTGCTTTGTTGTTGCACTTCTGTGCAAGGTTTTTTCCTAAACTTCACAAGGCTAACTTGTGGCTGGACGGCCACGGAGATTCGCAGTGTAATTGATTACCTAAGGTTACCTAATATCATGCCTAGTTTTTTGCGTTACGTTGTGAGTGCAGGGTTCCATACGCCTCCGTTTGTCGACACTAACGGTGATTACATTGTTGTCAAGCTCCGTTATGGACACAAATTATGCACCAACATATTATATTCCTAGCATGTAGATTCGCATTCGCAAAAATGTTTATAAATATATGAACAATAATAGACACCCATCTATTACGCCCCTGGCGGGTCTCATCCGCACCTCCTGGCACTGCGGACGAGAGCCGCCGTGAACTGCGGCAGTCTTCGGGGACCTTTGCGTGCGGCGGCTCCGCGACAACTCGTCCGCGCCGCGGCTTCCACCACAGTGGCAGCGTGGGTCCCACTGCGGGCTGAGCGATATGGACGAGATCTCGAGGTGCTGCCGCGAGACTCTCTAGAGGCTCTTACTCTTTCCAGCAGCTTAGCAATTATTCCGCACACTCCAATCAAGTCAAATATATGTACCTTGTTGACTTTCATTGACTTACACTCTTGTGCATTGGAAAAAGTCGTCTGTGTGGTGAAAAAGTGGTGAGAAAGCTACAAGTTGACTAGGCTGTGGTTGCAGCACGGAATATGATTCAGCAGGTGATCATCTTCATTGCAGTGCAGGGCGAATTCTCATTCATGTCTTTCTGTGGAGTGGAAGGAAATGCTCTCGGGCAATTAGAATTTGAGCTATTGTGCTAGAGAATGATCAGAAAAAAGGCTAGCCCAGTTTCACCTCCAGATATTAACTCGAGGGGACTATACGCAAACCTGCGTTTTTCTGTCACAACGCCATAGCAGAATATTAAAAAGTAAACGGGAAATAGAAATGAGCTATGAGAGAAGTTTTAAAAGTGGGTGCATTGTTATAACCCGAACTGTATCACGTTATATGGACGTCTGTCATCCGTGGATCGAAGAACACTTTTACGAATATTTACGATTCACGACCCAAAATGTCGTAAATCGTGAACCGTAATTACGCACACCCCTGCTATCTAGGATAGGCGCCTGTTTTCCGTGCTCTTCATCTTCAGCACTTCAATTTGAACTCGTAGAGAAGGCACGCACGCTCAATCATTTTTGGTCAATTGTAGTCTGAAGCCTATGATTTTATAGACCGATGAAGGAATGATGTGGGAAAAATAGGAAACGTAAAAGACGAAACAAATGCGAAAAACTAACCCTAAGCGAGCTCAAAATCGTTGCGAATAACTGTGAAAAGATGACTACAATGTACGTGACATTCCGTGTGTCCGTGGTACAACCTAATATATGTGGAGCACCATGTTAACCTTCAGCATGAAATAAGAATTGGACTACTTTCGTTTCAACGGTATGAAAGGCCGTATCGTTAAGAGTGATCAAGCTTGGCTGACAACATCCACCCAATTCTGGCAGGAGCCGTTCGAGAAACCTTGTTTACTGGTGGCAGGACCAGTAATTGTATGGCTGATGACAGTCAGATGAAAAGAAATACCGATCTCCCATATATCGTGCTATCGCATTTACAAGAAGTTCTAAAGTGAGAACGCGTAAATGATCGATCGATAGAGAAAGGAAAGGGCTACAAAACTGTTCCTAACATTTGCTTCTGCGTTGTTAACGTCAGCTATTATGGCTAAGCAATAATCGCAACTGAGACGCATATTAAGCACGTCATGTTATTCCTGCATCAATCTGGCCTCAATGCCAACGAATCGTATCGTCGCCTGAAGGATGTTTACAACGAGTGCTCCTGCTCGAAGTACTGTGTACCAGTGGTTCTCGAAGTTTGCAGTTGGTGAATTCTCCGTTGAAGGTAATGAACGAGAAGGGCGCCCGATGACACTGGATTTGGATGGCCTCCGAAGTAGAGTGGAAGCGGACCCATACCAAACCACTCGCGAACTATCAAGCACTCTTGATCTTAGTCACTCAACACAGTCGTTCGAGGATTGAAGTCGATTGGCAAGGTCCAAAATTGGGTCGCTGGGTACCTCACGACTTGACACAACATGACATGGATCGCAGAGCCGATGTCGCTCTGTCTCTCCTTACCCTCAGACGTACCCACGGATGGCTGGACAACCCCTTCACCGGGGGTGAGAAGTGGATACTCTACTCTAATTATTACCAGCGTGCACAGTGGGTTGACGCAACTGAAGAAGCAGAGGACGTTCCGAAACCCGACCTTCATGTGAAAAAGGTGATGAGCTATGCATTTGGTGGAGCGTTCTTACATAGAATACTGGGAGCTGCTGGACGAAGGGCAAGCAGTGACGGCAGAGGTTTGCGTCAACCAACTGAGGAAGTTGAGGGCCCACCTTCAAACCACACGAGGAAAGCAAGTGAAGGTGTATTTTCAACACGACAACGCTAGAGCGCATATTGCTAGAGCGACGGCGACTGAGTTGGCGGACTACGGATGGACCGCTCTTCCACATCCACCTTACTCATCACATCTCGCTCCTTCTGATTATCATCTGTTTTCAAGCCTTCAACGCTGTTTGGACGGCCAGCAATTTAGGAACCGAGAGGATGTCAAGGAGGCACTGCTCACATTTTTCGAACCACAACCGGCCACGTTTTGGAGAAAAGACATCCATGACTCGCCAACACGTTGGCGAAAGACAACTGGGGCCGGATTCATCAACGACTTACAGCAATTAAACGGAGAACTGATAGCGATAGCGCGGCTTATCAACAAGCGATATGGCGAAATGTTTCACCGTATCGCTTGATAAGCTCGCACTATCGCTATCAGTCCTTCGATAAATTGCTGTAACTCGTTGATGAATCTCACCCTGATGTAAAGGGGGTTATCTCAAGTGTTTTGATATTGTTGTTCGTATGTTGTGGTAATAAATATTTCATGCCCCAAATGTCCAAGAACTTTTGCACCAACCTAATAACAACAAAGAGTATTGAGAAGGTTCGCTACGTTCTGATTATTTTTTATCTTTAATCGTCTTGTTTGGGAACATTCCATGAGAGACACTTGATAGGTTGTATCAACGTGAAGAGTACAATTATGCAAAAAGAATGCGCAATGCAGGAACCGAACCCACCATCTCTCTCCTTTGAATCAAATCCACTAGTTCAAACAACCTCGTTGGCAGTTGTCACTGAATGGTTCACCTCGTACCTCACAAACGCGCAGTACCTCTGCTTTGGATTTCACCCACAATCTTTTCAGTTAGGAAGCTGCATCCTACATTTTCTTTATTTGGATTGTGGGGATTACAGTAACGGTGGTCGTTCTCCTGAGTCCAACCACCAGTTCTGGTGTAGTGAATTCAGTGCTGGGGTGATCCTAAGCGAACTTGTTGGTACCCACTTGTTAATGTCTGCCACGCGGTCTCTTCCTAAGTTTGATAATAAGACTCAGTTTAAGTACTCAAATTTATTAACAAGAAAAAATGATCAACCAAAAAAGTTCCAGCCAACAAAATCGACCAACCTTTTCCTAAAGTCGAAACTTGTGGGAAGAGGAGCGGAACTTGTGGCTTCAGATGGCGACAGTGCAAAAGAACTGCGAGAGAGCCCCGCTCCTCCTCCTCACGACATTTAAGTACGGTTCGTACTGTAAGATGGAGAAGATAAAGCCGCCGAGCGGCGTTGTTCTCAAAACATTCTTGCTCGAAGTCTGTGAAACAAATGCTATCGATTACAAGTTACAGCTGAAAAGATTACTACAAGTCATACAATAATTCTACGCGAAAAATAAAGATCATGAGTCGGTTTGACGACACTCCGCCCGCCACAGTTTCACGCCATCGACTGTTGCATCTCCAGCTCCTCCTGTTTTCGGGTGAGTGGTCCTCTTACCACACTCCGCAAGTCCGGCACCGTGCATAGTGCTCGATGGTGATTATCCTCCGGGATCAGGTCCTCGACAATTGTGCCGCGAATCTTCTCGCAATACCAGCACTTGCGTGGCTTGAATTTGCAACGGTTCGGCAGACATATTCCGAGGCAGCGGTTGCAAAGTTGCTTGCAGTTCACGATCCAGCGACGGTGTTCTCCTTCCGTAGCCTCCGGACAGGAATCGGAGAAGTGCCGGCCCATCGCGTCACAGAACGCACAGAGAACATCTGCTACCACGCCTTCAGAGATGTCTCCGATTTTTCTGAACGGAAAATTACGTAGAACTTGTTGGAGTTGTTCCACTTGATCACTCAGCCATCGGATACTTCTGCCTTGGGCCCATTGGTGTGGGGGATCGGCGTATATCGGTCGTCTATCAGTTTCATTATCAAACTCGAAATGCACGCTTTCGAGCTCTACATACTCCTCTTCTGGCTCGTCCAATTCTTCTTCCTCACGTCCATCTGCGACTTGTTCTGCAGGCTCGTGCTCACCAGGTTCGTCAGGACCCTCGTCCAGCTCCTCAAGATTTTCATCTGTTTCGGACACGTCTACCAAACCCGGGAGGTCATCGCTTTCCTGCACCTCTTCCACCATTCTTTCGAAGTATTCTTGATCACCAAGAGGTTCAGCTTCTCCTCTCTCACTTCTGACGGTCTTCTTTGACGAGTAGCTGCCATCAACAGTCACTACTCTTTGGCTCGGCTCAATCTCCATCGCGTCTTTTTCGTCCAGCTTCATTGCCTGGATGAGCTCTCTGAGACGAGCTAGTTCTTCATCTTGTGCAGTCAGCTTTTCTTGCAGTTTTCTAACTTCTTCAGCTGCAGCTTTTTGGTCATGTGCCAGATCCTTTCTGAGAATGCACAGCAGTTGGCGTTTTTCCATTTCAGGCTGGTAGGTTCGCAAGGACTTGTGCTGCTCTCCTTCAGCTCTTAGTTTTTCTTTTCTGAGCTCATCTATGAGACTCCGGAGCGAGGTCACTTGTCCATGGACGTACTCAATCACCTTTTTGGCGTCTATCTCATAATCGTGTGGTTTCTTCAACCACGCGTTCCTGTGGATGGAATTGAGCCTTCCAATCGCGACTTGTTCCTCGAAAAGTCGGTCCGTCAGAACGTATCGAGTCGTCAGCTTCACAATCTTTTCATCTGTCTGCTCCGCAACACGCAGTAATTCAGTAAGCAGAAGAACTTGTTCAGCTGGCTCGGCGAGCACGAAATGCTCTTCGCCTCTCTTATGCTCCCAGTCCACTCGTACGATCCCTGCTGTCGTGATCTGGCGGTGAAGTGCGTTCAGAGTAAGCGTCAGATCGTTCTCGAATCCGCTTGCCGTCTGATTTTTGATCGAGGCGTACTTGTAGAGATATCCTAGATCGCCATACACGAATCGTGGGTCCATTCTAAAATACATACTGATAAGATTAACTGCATAATATATAGTCAAACAATATTTGTCAGTTAATATTTGCTTTCTAAATTGTCTTGTGTGTTTACAGTTACTTGTGAAAACCAAGTTTCTAGAGAACCTTCTTGTATCTCTTGTGAGTTCTTGTGTAGAAGAAGTGGTAGGAAAGTCGAAAAAAGGGGTCACCAATTTGTCTCGTTCATTTTGAATGTCATCTTTTAACTTGGTTAATACTGCCATGCTACGATAGTTCTCGTCATAGGTAATAATGTATACCGCGACACAAAACTTCACGAGATCATCCACCGGCACTGGTTCCGGCGAAGAGACGTTCACCCCATTAACCACCATCCTTTGATTAAACGCGCACGCCGACAAAAACATACTCTTCAGAGTGAACTTGCCCTCAGGCAGTGTCAACGCGTAATTTCTCATGCGATTATACACGAGCTCTGGTATAACCAGACGAACCGGTGCCAGCCCACACTCTAACGTGGTGTCAGCGATGTCATAGGTGTAAATCACTTTGTACATCGGTACTCCTAGATCAAAAACTCGAAACACCGAGGAGTTTGCCAACGCGGTTCTCACGACTCGAAAGAACAGATGATCAAAAGCGACGTTGTCCACCGAAAACACGTAAGTGTATCCCGATCTGGTACTGCGAAGCGCAAAACTCGAGCAAAGTGCTATGTAGGTGGCATAATCATGTTCGTAACCGTTTTGCGAGTCGTTCATAAACGAAAACCGAATGTACTGCCTTCCATCTCTCTTAAACCGTCTAAACATTGCCCGCGCGTCTGCGAGAATCCCAGAAGTCTGACAAAGGATCTTAGGATGAAACAGCACGACTCCCATGGCTACTTGAGAATCGGCCACGTCGAGAATGGTCACGAAATCAGTGAGATTGATGTTGTACGTACTATGAACAAATGATAAGAAGTGTGCGCGCACTCTACAATACTGACTCTTGAATTCGCAGATCGATAACGAATTGCGCGACAATAAATTAGTCCAAAATTTTCTTTTGAATAGGACTGAGAGAGTCCAAATCCACCGAACGAGCACTAGTTTGAAACGCGGACTTCCTCAATACATCTGCAGGCGATAGCACAGGGCAACAATGATGCACTGATTGGGCTTCCATGGAAATGAACTGCAACGGATTAGAACCAACGTCCTTCCACAAGACGTGGTAACTGCCCGAAGGCACGACCGAACTGGTTGGATTAGTCAGTTTGAATGAGTCCCTGAAATGATAGATGGAAGCCGTTCTCACGGCTCTAGCAAAATAGTGGCCAGCGAAATCGCTGGCATTCGAAAAATCAAATCTCAAACTAGGAAACATCTTCTGAAGGTTAGTAGCCTCTCGTTCAGACAAGCTCTGACGAATCTTCACTACGGTGGTAGAACTAACCAGATTCTTGATGCCAGATCTCTCTCTCTCCACGACTGATGTTCGATTGCTCGATTCAGTCGCCCTTCCGCCACTGCCGTCACGAGCTTTCGCTCAGATCCACTCTTTGGTTCGCGCTTCACTTCCGGCATTTTCACGCCACGGTGAAGAACAAAACACACACTACGACAGAATTCGAATCGAATCTGCAGTCAAGCGCGGTTTCTTCCTAAGTTTGATAATAAGACTCAGTTTAAGTATTCAAATTTATTAACAAGAAAAAATGATCAACCAAAAAAGTTCCAGCCAACAAAATCGACCAACCTTTTCCTAAATACAGTACTAAAAAGGAGGAAACAAACTATTATCCGTTTCGTTCTTACCCTTAGACGGATAATAGAAAACGAAGGTTTATAAAAGCATAAGGTCTCTCCCGGAACTCCTCAGTAAGGAAGAGAGACCTTAGGTGAAACAAAAAAGGAAGAAAAAACTCACCGATCATCGGATAAAATCCACTAGTAGTGAAGGAATAATAGTAGTAGAATAAGTAGAATAGTAGTACCGAAGAAAATATAACGTCGTAGTAGTAGAAGAATAACAGAATATTTAGTGAATGAATAAATCTGCAACAATGGAATCACCAAGGGTTATAGACGACGACGACGACGGAATCACGACAGACGCTCAAATCGCGAGACACGAACAAAACGCGAACAAATTGGAAATCGTCGAAGAAGCTAGTCAGACCGAGTATTTATAATCCTAGAAGATACTCAGCCAGGCCAAAATAGGCACCAAAATTAAATAAAACCTAAGTATTTGAGCCGGGAGCTAGGTAGTTGTATTGTGTGTGATTGCACAATACACACTAAAGAGGTGCTATAGTATGCTAAAAATCATGAAAGTAAAATAAAAACGACGGAGAAGCAATATTACAGCGTGTGTTAACACAAAAGGGTGTAATCCATCGAGTTTAACGGTAGAATAAGGAGTTGTAAGAATCTTTTTTATTAATAAGTGACAATTTAAACGAAAAATAACAAATTAAGGAGAGAGATTATTCTAAAAGATAGTTGAGAGAAGTTTTAACTTAATATCTTGTAAATTGAAGATCTTATATTTATATTTAATACATTTATTTTTATTAATACATTTGAAAACATTACAAACTATTTCTTCCCTTTTATAACCATTATTAGTTAGACTAGCGTAAAGACAGTAGGTACGTTGTATAAAATCTTCTAGTAAGGTGCAAGTGCGTGCTATTCTTAAGACTTCCGTGTATATCGTAGCAGATTTAATTCGATCGCTTATAAAAGAAGTAGCGTGCGGAAGCCTTTTTACCTCAAAGCTATAATGGTCTGTTTTGTTGTAGTTTATAGTGTATAAGGTGTTATTATCGACTAGTATTTCTAAATCTAGGTAATTGCAATGATATTCATTCATATGCGTTGGTTCTATCTGTAATGAGTCAGCATAAACGAAACTAAGAATATTAGCAATATTCCGGGTATCCGAGTTATGAACAATAAGAAGATCATCCATACATCTGTAAGGTTTAAAAATAAAATTCTTGTGTGTAATATTGTCCATGGAGCATCTATATTCGAAATATGACAGTGTAAGATCCGCTAACAACGGACTAAAATTTCCACCTTGTGGAAATTTTAGTGCGTTGTTAGCGGATCTTACAAAGTCGAAACTTGTGGGAAGAGGAGCGGAACTTGTGGCTTCAGATGGCGACAGTGCAAAAGAACTGCGAGAGAGCCCCGCTCCTCCTCCTCACGACATTTAAGTACGGTTCGTACTGTAAGATGGAGAAGATAAAGCCGCCGAGCGGCGTTGTTCTCAAAACATTCTTGCTCGAAGTCTGTGAAACAAATGCTATCGATTACAAGTTACAGCTGAAAAGATTACTACAAGTCATACAATAATTCTACGCGAAAAATAAAGATCATGAGTCGGTTTGACGACATCTGGGGTTCTAGAGAAGCCAAGTGAAGTGGAGTCATTCGCGTCAGGAGTTCGGATCCTGCTTGGATACTTCAAATTGGACACTCTTCTAAGCGAGTTTGACGCTCATGAAATCAAGCAGAACTTCTACTTACTTTTCTTCTTAAAACGACCGTCTTCCAGATTAAACTAGAGACATTACAAAGGTTAGAGATTTGTTTGTTTAATGAAAATGCATTATAACTTTTTTGAAATTTTAAAAAATCAGTTGCCCCAGTAGACGAACGCAATCTTCGGAATTTTTAAGAAAAATAATTAAGAAAAATTTGTTTCAAAGCGCAGGAAGACAGCAGTCGCCTAGAATATTAAAAAAAATAGATTGCACCATGCACTCGACTAGAACTTCGCAATTTTTATTTGATTGACCGCAAAAATATTCTCATTACGTGGAGTAACATAAAGGGTGAAAAACAGTTATAAAAAACACAAGTATCCTCATATCGTTGTTACAAGTATACAGCATTTCACCATCAATCAAACGGAAATCGCAACAGCCAAGTGGAGTGCATAGCGCGATCCCTTCTTGTAGTACACAAAAGTTTTGTCCTTTTGCGCTTCCAAAGAAAATTTGTTTATTTTTTCCTAGAAATTAAAGTTTTTGTAATATTTCAAAACATTTGGTTGTTTATTTATCTAGCAAACACAAGCTAACTGCCATAGCCGTTACAAGAAAACAACACTAGTATAACAGCAGTACACTGAAAAATGAAACGGAAACCCGTTAAAGCTACTATACAGGGTGCGTAAAAAGTATTGACGCACTAAACGTAAACGTTAGAAATAACAACACATCATAAAATTTAACATGTTTATATACAGAATGTCAAAATTGATCTATCGAACAAAACAGCATCACTTGTATTTTACATTGGCTTCTTTGCGGCAAATGCAGGACCGAAGTCGACAAGGAAGGCATCAACGGTGCGCCGCAACTGATCCACGTCGATTTCGTTCTATGCTTTGACCTCCAATGACTTGATACTTTTGTGCATTCAACCTGCAAATGTGTTACAGACTCTTCATGTACCTCCAAAGTGCTAATTCTGGCGGAAGGCTCGCTGCAAGGGGGGCGTATCCGGCCAGTATCATGGTTTGTGAATTCATCACAAGCGTCTCTCGTTTTCGTGGATACAGGAGTGAAGATAAATCAGTAGAACTATCCGTATTGTGTCCTCAAGAAGCAGCCGGTTCCTTAGCTTGAATTCCACCTTGAGAGCGAGCCGTATGTCTTCCAGGAGGAGTAGACTCTTGCACAGGACTATTCAGGACTGGTGCTGCGCCAACTTGAAGGACTTCATTTCGGCAGAGGAATGACCCCTTTATAGACCGAATTTGAATCCGCTGAATTACTCTATATGGGAAGTTTCGGAGAACAAGGCTTGCGCTACTTCTCACAAATGTATGAAGTCAGTGAAGGATGATCTGGTCAAAGCATGGAGCGAAATCGACGTGGACTACTTGCGGCGCACCGTCGGTGTCTTTCCTCGTCGTCTTCGCCCCTGCATTCGCAGCAGACAAGCCCATATAAAATACAATTAATACTATTCTTCATTTTATACTATTCTTTACTACTACTATTACTTTACTACTACTAATCTTCATTTTACTTCATTTTATTTATAAACTTGTCAAATTTTATGATGTGTCTAACGTTTACGTTTGTGCGTCAATACTTTTTACCCACCCTGTACTATACTCTTCTTGATCTGACAGGTCTCTGAACAAGGAGAGCTCGAAAGAGGGAAATTCATAATTGCGGGAGTTCAACATTTTCACAAAGCTTTAAGTACGCTAGCCCAGAAAAAAAGCTTCCTCATCGACGTTTCAAGTCTGAAGGAAGAATTTTACACTTCCTATTGTTTGAGACGGAAGCAGTTCATGAAACTGGGTTACTTCCGTAACGGCCTTTCTACGAAAGGAGTTTGTGAACCATACACACATCTGCGGTCAGACGTGTTTAATGTGTGAAAGTGTGAATATGCGTTACAGAATTTAACTCGAAGGATTCGTGAATGTAAGAAATATGTGGTGTATGTAGGCAGAGGACCCGAAATTTTACCACATATAACTCGTCTGTTCCTTGCTGGTAGCCTTGCATGATTTGGATTCAGCTTATGGCAATCCGAGAGTTATTGACAGACACGGGCCTCATCTCAACGTTCTGGGAAATTTGAAACGGTCTCTTTTTTCCAACAAGCAAGGATGCAGCTTGCGCACAATCGCATAACTTTGGCATGACGCTTCGATAAGCTTCCTCACACTTGAATTCATCCTTATTTTGTTGTATGAATAGCAACTACCATGTGATTCGTTGCGATAGGGCGAGAAGACAAGGTGGTGGGGTTGCCGCA
This sequence comes from Heligmosomoides polygyrus polygyrus, assembly GCA_947396885.1. Taxonomy (NCBI): domain Eukaryota; kingdom Metazoa; phylum Nematoda; class Chromadorea; order Rhabditida; family Heligmosomidae; genus Heligmosomoides; species Heligmosomoides polygyrus. The sequence goes on from OX377202.1 coordinate 82,330,825, forward strand.
CTAATTAGGAACAAATTCAACTACATCGAAGTTTTCTCCGAGTCACTCCCTGATGGATTTGAGGTTTTATCGCTTGATATCCACAGCGATTGTACCAAGTTTAGAACCATTACAGTATATAGAACGCCTTCCTGTTCAGTTACTCTCAACGAGCGGCTCGTAAAGGTCATTAGTGATTTGGCTATGTGCGAACATCCTGTAATCCTTTTGGGTGATTTCAATTATCCTGAAATAGATTGGAATTTACTCTGCAAATTTCTCTCCCCAGCACCGTCCGCATTCGTGGATATGTTGAACAGCCATGATTTTAGGCAATATGTTGCTGCACCAACGAGAGGAAACGTCATTTTAGACCTACTGCTGTCTAACGATGATACAATAATTAAAAGTGTGCATGTTAAGCCACCGGTAGGGAGTAGCGACCACAATAGTTTTGCCTTTGAGCTTTCGTTCCGAACTACCGAACCACTGTTCTTGTATCGAAGACACTACTCAGGCTGTGATTATAGCAGCGTTTGCGATTATCTCTCAGCAGTTGCTTGGAGGGACTCACTAGAATCTGCAAAAAGCATAAATGAAAAATACGAAATGCTTTTGGCAATTCTACGTCATGCTGTCGCTCTATTTGTGCCTTTAAAACGCGTGTGGGCTACACGGTCATTCCTTCCACGATATCTGCAAAACATGGTGGATCACAGAAGCTGTTTGTTTAGATTAGCTAGCGTATCAAACTCAGAAGAGGATTGGAAAAAATTCCGTAGGTATTCAAAGAGACTTCACATTTCCCTAGAAAAGTTTAACAGAAACATGGAGAAAAGGATAATTAGCACCGGAAGCCAACAAAATTTTTTCAGGTACTTGAATAAAAAGCTGAAACCTTCTGTGAGGATTCCCTCTTTAGAACTGGATAACAAAGTTGCTGTTTCAGATGTTGACAAGGCTAATTTATTAGCAAACAAGTTCTGTGAGGTTTTCGTGGTTGATGACGGTGATCCTCCTTCCTTCCAATTCTCAGTTGATTTTCCAATGCTTACCTTTCCAAATTTCGATGGGGTCACTTTATATGGCTATTTAAAGAATTTACCTTCCTCCCTTTCTCTTACTCCTGACCTTATCCCTCCTACTTTTGTGAAGAACATAGCTCATGTTATTGCGGGACCATTAGCTTATATTTTTAACCAGTCGCTATTTTTCTCTGAAGTTCCACTGAGATGGAAGCATTCGTTTGTTACTCCCCTCTTGAAAAAAGAACCTGCGAATTTGGTGGCCAACTATAGACCAGTCAGTATTACATCGTATTTTTGCAGAATTTTTGAAAAGGTCTTGAAAGCCCACATAATGACTCATCTGGAAAAGAACTCAATCATACCGCAAAATCAACATGGGTTTGTTAATGGGAGATCGACCGTGACAAATCTCCTGGAAAGCCTCAATGATTGGAGTGATTATCTAGATGAGAAAAAGTCCTGTGACGTTGTTTATCTTGATTTTGCAAAAGCGTTCGATAGAGTGAGTCATTCCAAGCTTCTGCTAAAAACTTCCCAATTTGGAATTCACCCGGTCATTCTTCGCTGGTTGAAGGAATTTTTATCAGATAGAACTTTTCAAGTGAGAATAGGTTCAAGTTTTTCGTCAGTCAAGCCTGCTGTTAGCGGTGTCCCTCAAGGAGGCGTACTGTCGCCTATTTTGTTCTCTCTCTATTCTGCCGATTTACCTCCTGTTTTAGAGGAGTGTGGAGTAATTTGCAAGCAATTTGCTGATGATCTGAAGATATATCGTGTGCTAGAAAGTGGCAATGACAGGGCGAAAGTTCAGTCAGCTTTGGATAAGGTCTATGATTGGTCTAAAACTTGGAGCTTGCCATTAGCTCCCGAAAAAACTGTGTATATGAGGATAGGCGGTTCTCAATTACAAGGGAATTATACTCTGGGAGATTGCCTTTTGAAGCAAGTATGTTCTGTAAAGGATCTTGGTTTTCGGTATGATAACAAGCTTGACTTTACAGAGCATTACAAAGAGCTGTGCAAAAAGGCCTCGTTTCGCACATACCAAATCTTTAAAGGCCTTTCTACTTGTGATGAGAAGGTGCTCATTAAGGCGTATACTACATATGTCAGACCGATTGTAGAAAGTGGAACCCCGGTATTCTCGCCCCATAAAAAGAAAGACATCCGTCTCTTGGAAAAAATTCAAAATAACTTCACCAGAAAGACCTACATACGTTCGGGCAAGTGCACATTTTCCAGAGTTCCTTCCTGGAATACCAGGAATGCTGTGCTCAAACTACACACACTTGAATCGCGCCGGAAATTTCATGATGTTTGCATGGTGTTCAAAATAATATCTGGCATCCTCAAAATCGATTCGTCCAAATTCTTTAATGTTTTTGAATCCAGAACTAGGGGCGGCTCGGTGAAAATTAGGTTTCGAGTTCCTCGGTCAAGTGTTCGGCTGCACATGTTTACATGTAGGGCCGGGTCCGAATACCTATCGCTCAAACTCGAAGTTGCACCTAGTCCTCCTTGTCTCCCGGCCTGTAGGCGAATAGCAGGGAAGCGGCTATTAAGTTTTGAATAACCCGTAGAAATTTTGATTGTTCTGCTTGTTTTTGGATCTGTTCTGCTAGTGTTTTTGTTGAGTTTTGTTTATCTGACGCGTGCCTTATGCTGCGTAATAAATAGTAATAGTAATAGTAATAAACACCGGCCGCGATTCGTATATTAAACACGAACGTTTCCTAAACGTCGCGCTTTTTCCTTATGGTGCGCCTTCTGGTTGCTGTCCTGCAAACGACATGACTCCTGCTTAATGTAATGAACTGCTGTCAGAGCCATTCCTGTCTCTACTCAAGGCTTGACTTACCATCCATGCACCAATTCTGAAGACGTGCTGTGTGCTTGTTGATAGAAGCTTCAGTCGAATTGCTTCACTTAGGGTTAACAGAACGCGTACAAAACCAGTAGGCTAGGCGCACAGCGACATCGCTTCGCTGCTTCGACATGAGGCTCTGAGATAAGATAAGGAGAATGACGTTGCCGACTGCTGATTCTCTTCGATTACTCAAGTTTTGCGACGAATTCGTCCTCGAAGGCGTTTTTCAGCGGCCACTCGCGTGAGTTGGCATTTCGAGCAGCACTAGCTGATAAACGCGCAATCAGTCCTCTCGTTGTTGCCACGGGCAACTATTTTTTAATAGGTTCTCAGCGTGAAGCTGTGCTGGCGCTGATTTAGTGCCCAGCATCAGCTGAGGCCTAAATCGAGCACTCAACTCTCTCATTGCCTCAGGAGTCGATGTTTTCGTTGACGACTTTCCCGGTTTGCTTCCTATTTAGTAAAGGCCACTTTTTTAGCCTTGCTCGAAGCTCACTAATCTCTGTATGGCTAGAAGTCTTCGATAGACAGGATAGACTGTCCTCGGATGGATAATCTCTGCTGTGATCTGTGCTAAGAATTATTTTCTGAAAAACAATTACTGTTGCAGTCCAATTTCCATATACATAGTGGGACAGCAGAAGCTTTCTGTGAACAGTTTTCAAAAATGCCTTGTAATTTTTAATACTGGTTGACAAAATATGAACAAATGAATAAAGGCGCAACCAAATTCGGATGTCACCATGTGAGTCGGTCTTGGGCAGCATTTTAATACAATTTTTTTGCACGAAATTAGATTTTTATACAGGACCGGCGATTTCTACCACTGTTTTGAACTGTGCTACTCTGATTGATCTAGACTGATATTGATTTTCCTTCTAACGAAGGTGTGTGAGCGTTGAAAACTTACCGAGCTTCTCCCAGGAAACCACTTTACGCCTAGACAAATGCGTAAATTAATAATTAAACTAAACTTTATTTAAATAAAAAGGATAAATACAATAAATACAATAAATAAAAAATGAGTGTCATATGTTGGCAGACAAATAATACAAATAAACTCAAAATTTATAGCAAAACAATGCATAGACTACATATTTATAGCGTATATATATTTAGTTTTATCTATGCTACTGTATAACTATTATATTTATTGCACAAATTACCTTGTGGATTTTATAATAAAGGATAAAGGATAAAGGACGGCGCTACTCAATCCCTTCTGGGATGCGCCACGCATTCTACTTCTACGGGATGTCGTGGAGGCGACATGAATGCGTATTTGGCCATACAATGACCTGCGGTGGCCAGCCGATGAACAAGTCAGTGCTTTATCCTTCCCAGACAAGTCTGGTACCAATTCACCGACCCCGGAGGGATGGAAGGCTTGGTTAGCCTTGGCGGGAAATCCGGACCAGAAACCTGTTATCGGGTGCACGCGACAGTTGCGCCTCCTCCGACTGCGCTACACGCGCCCGATTCCATAATAAATAAGAATAAAGGACGGCGTTACTCAATCCCTTCTGGGATGCGCCAGCGCATTCTACTTCTACGGGATGTCGTGGAGGCAACATGAATGCGTATTTGGCCATACAATGACTTGCGGTGGCCAGCCGATGAACAAGTCAGCGCTTTATCCTTCCCAGACACGTCTGGTACCAATTCACCAACCCCGGAGAGATGGAGGGCTTGGTTGGCCTAGGCGGTTAATCCGAACCAGGAACCTGGTATCGGGTGCACGCGACAGTTGCGCCTCCTCCGACTGCGCTACACGCGCCCGATTCCATAATAAATAAGAATAAAGAACGGCGTTACTCAATCCCTTCTGGGATGCGCCAGCGCATTCTACTTCTACGGGATGTCGTGGAGGCAACATGAATGCGTATTTGGCCATACAATGACTTGCGGTGGCCAGCCGATGAACAAGTCAGCGCTTTATCCTTCCCAGACACGTCTGGTACCAATTCACCAACCCCGGAGAGATGGAGGGCTTGGTTGGCCTGGGCGGTTAATCCGAACCAGGAACCTGGTATCGGGTCGCGCCTCCTCCGACACGACAGTCGCGCCTCCTCCGACTGCGCTACACGCGCCCATTCCATAATAAATACCTAAAAAAGCCAAAGAACAAGGAATAAATTGTGGCAGCAAAACTAACAACATCATGAAGAATGATCAACTGAAACTATCAAAACCATGGTGGTTTGAAATAAGTTATTTAAGAGAATCGAAATGCAAATAAATAATGAAGAGACTTAAAGAAACGAAGAGAACGTAGACGGAATTTGAGGTCTCAGGAGTCTAGAGTTAAATTGAGTATATTTTAAAAGTTTTGAGTGTAAATGAGGTTTTGTGCTTTTTTGCGGATCACCTCAAAGGAGGAAACAGTTCTAACAGTGACAAAATAACGTCGGCAATTATTACGCAGCATTTAACGGATCCTCCTCGAGTTAATGCGGTTCTCAGAGAAAGACGATCTCCAATCTTGATGCTATTAGATACGAGTTTATGAAAGAGCAAAAGATGGTTTCGTTTCCTTCTGGCATGGCAAGTGACTTCAAGCTGAAATTTAGATTATGAATAGAGCGGAGTGGAATTTGGTCATAATCGAAACCAACTGCACATATCACAAGTTTCCTAATGGAATTATTTTAAACCTTTTCCAACATGTTAATGAGTTTACTCGTGTAGGGATTAAAGACTGGAGTGCCGTATTCCAAGATAGGTCTTATTTAGAACTAGTATGCGTGAAGGAGAAGAGCATATTACCTGTCGACAGCGCTGTGAATAAATTGTATTAAATTCGTGCAGCCTTTTTGGAAATCATTTCACAGTGTTTGTCAAATTTTACATCATCTGCTATCACGAAAGCCCAAGTCTTATATTTCCTTGATACTAGTAGTAGAAGTTCCATTAATAAAATAGAAGTATTTTTTGTTTTGTTTGCGCAGGGGGAGTATTTTGAACTTATCCTGAGATGGTGACAGTTTCCGATTAGTGGACCTTTTTTCTATAAGGTTTACTACCACTTGAGGAGCTTTGACACCTTTCCCGTCATCTATTGTAGGTTAACTTTTAAAGAGTCTGCAAAAGCACAAGATCAACGCGAGCGAAAGGAGTCTCAACAGATCATGGGAGTAAATGTTGAAAAATACTGGTGAAAGTATCCCACCCTGAGGCACACCACTATGTACTGATCTAGGACTTGAAAAGGAGGCATTTACTCGAACTACATACTTCCGATCGGATGGGAACGATCTTACCCATGAGATAATACGTGGATGAATGCCGTCAACACTCATTTTGAAGAATAGTAAACGATGGGAGACCCTGTAAAATGCTTTGCTAAAATCAGAGCTTATCCGTCGACATTTTCCTCCTCATCCATCCGTTTAGCCCAATGATTGAGCGTTTGAATTATGGCGGTGACTGTCAAACTGCTTCTTCTGAAAACCACGAAGGCTTCTAGATATCACTAAGTGTCGTTGAAAGTGATTGGTGTAAATGAGTGTAAGTGAGTTCTGAGAAATTCTGCCCTGGTCCGGTTCCTGTGAGGCCGTTACCGACTTCGAGATTTGCCTAAGAGTGATTAGAAATAGAAATATGAACTGATTTCTCGACAGGGGTCACAATCACAGGAGAGTGAGCGGTGTTGAAATTTTTTAGAGCACCACTGCTACCACTGTTATCAGCCTATTTTATGAGAGTGCGGTGAAGAGTGGACGTCAGTGACTGCCAATTGGGCACCGTTCATTGTTCATTTAATGGATTAAGGATGGAGAAATGATCGCCTTATCAGGAGCTGTTTTCACTTAATGCAAACGCAAAGATTAAAGTAGGTATTCCAACAAGCTTCAGATGGTCGTAAATGTTCTACATGATAACGCGGAAATCAATCTATTCCTAAAACATGCCCTGCAATCCATTTCTATGGAGGATGTTTGAAAGGTACGACCTACGCTGAAGGAAGAGTCAACGTTTTACACCTCCTACACAAGTCTGTTATTTTTCACTGGTCTTGGAGCGAGGGGAGGCTTGCTTGCCCTGGGCGGGGTCAGCGTCGGGAGACTCGAATTGGATTGCATAGTGCAGTTGGCGCCTCTCTAAACTACGAGGCCGTTATTATTCGGTTCTTTTGTGAGATTTGTTCCATTTTACTTCTGCGAACTTTCTTAGAGGCGATTTGAACATTCACTTAACAACATATTGCTATGCCGTCGATGTGCAGGTCAGTCTATTCTTCTTCTCAGACACGTCTGGCATATCGAGGAGCACGAATATGCTGAAGTCTTCGTTAGCTTGGACGGGATCCGAACCTTGAGCCGATTCGGCAGGCAGACAACAGCCTGCTGCTTCTCTCTGTGCAACATTTCTAGATAGCTAGGCGACTACCTGTGTTGCCATTTAGCTTTGAAAGAGTTGTTGAGCTTCTTTTTCTAATTTTGGATTTTTTTACATAAACAGTTGTCATCGAAGTCATTACTTCTGATGTAGTAGCACGCAAAATCATTATTTGACACTAGTCCAATTTTTTTAGAACCCTTCTCAAGGAAGTATGCTTTTCAGTACTACTTAAAATGATTCTACGTTTTGTTAGACGAACCCGGAAGTTTTAATTCTGCACATCTCAGAAAGAGGTCACTGGAATGCCTATAGTGCGACGGCGTACCCTGTCGACTTTTTTCGACTACTTTTCTAACACGAACTTTAAATCAAAAGTAAAAGTTACAGACATTACAGCGAGCGTGTTTGAATCTCCTGTAATGTTTCTCGCCTCAGAGCGGCAAACAAAATTATTCGCTTTTTTGAAACGTTTTCAAGTACCACCTATAAATTTTATGTATGTTGTTCTTCTATATTGCTTCATTGCATTGAGTATTTGGCAAGCTTTAGCCTCTTTCTTGCCTTTTCACATAGCACTTTTTTATGTATTGCGGCCTCTGTTAGGCGAACTGGACGTTATTTCTTCGAGTATCTGCTTTCACGCAAAAGTTGTCAGCGGATACATTCGGTACAGTTGAAAATTCATTACCCCGTTCAAACTGCCTCCATCACCAAAGCTCACTGATACGTTGTTGATTGATAGAGTTGATATGCAGTCAAATGAAGTTCTTCCATTCATGTTGCAAAAAATGAGGCTGTGGTATCAAGTAGTTAAGGTTTGAAAAAGAGAAAATATTTCAAAAGTTATGGGCTAAAAATGGAAAATATAGCCCGTTACAAATTCTAGAATGATTTCAAAATCGAAAACCAAAATAAGGCCTGCCAGCTTTTTCGTTTTTTTCGGTGCCTGATAGTTTGTTGAGGATCAAATCCTATTTTCCCTATCGTCTGACCTCTGCATGTACCTTCCTGTGTACACCAAGACTGTACCCGTTCAAACTGCCTTCATGCCATTCCGTAGAATGTGAAATGCGGCCACATCTCTAGAATCCTCTTATCCTTCACGTGTTTCCGGTTGTGTGTCGTCAGTATTCCTGCGGGTGTAGTGTACTCTTCGGGAAGGTTTCTGGTTCTCTAGCGAAAGACAGAATGCTCATTCTTATCGCGGAACGTCGACTCTTCCTAACTTGCCGATAACCGAGAGAACGGGACGGCCTGTATTGTAGTGGTTTCGTAATGGGAGAAGATTCACGTCCAACAGCACCTGCGATTGAGTCTTCGTCTTGACGGTATCGAGCACGAGATGGGCAGTCCTTCATCCCTTAGTAGGGACACCTTCTCCTGCGGTGTCGAAGTTGGTTCTTGTTTTCCTTTTTGCCTTCTTCGCTGTTAACAGCGGCGATCTCCTGGTATTTCTTGTCTTCCTTCAACTCTCTAGGTCTTGAACTCTTGAGCGAAGCAAAGAAGCGTTCGTTCTCGTACGATTTCCTGCAATGCTGCGACCACATATTTGTAACTTCCACTGTTCATAGAGCGAGCACTAAGCGATCAAGTGTATTTGTGCCGGAAGTCGTTGAATTTGTTCCCTAACAACTTCGAACCAACCAGAAATGTAAGGTAACAGTACATAGAGAACATGTTCACATGTGAGAAAAAATATTCATCAACCTAGGTGCTCAGTGCTCAACGTTCAGCAAAAAAGTAGCACGTTTTGTTTTCTTAACATTGGACAGGCTGAACGAAGCCACTGAAAATTTTTCTCGTGCAGAGGAGGATCACACCCTTATCCTAAATCTCATCCTTTATAAGCTCCAAAATTAATATGGGATTTTTCGTATAGAAATGCTTGAAGCTACCGAGATCCGTCGTAAGCTGTAGTAGCTGGGTAGTGCTGGAAAGTAAAACAGACCCTGTCTCGCGCCCTGCGTCCGATATTTTCATTTAGAACTTAAACAGTTGAAAGCTTTTAGAAAGTTTTTTGCATCCGAAAACGTCAACAAATCCACTAGGGTGGTCGGTTGACCTCGTCGTAAGTTCTTCCTAGTGAAATTTGGCACCACTTATCCCAGAATACCTTTACTCGCCACCTTGAACAGTCAAGAGAGGAGAGTCTTGAGAGAGTTTTCTATCGCTCCTGCGTATTTTAAATGATCTGAAAAAAAACGCCAACAACAGAGAATTTTGGAAAGTTGCTTTTCCTGAACGTTGAACTCCACTGATGGACTTTTAATGGTATTTTTATTACTTCTTTCGTTACTTATCTGACTATGCAAACATCGAGATTGTGCACGCCCGTCGAACAGTCACACCAGGGATTGCCGGATCTTACATTTCAAGATGCGTTGCCGGGACGATGCCAGCACAAGCCCACGACGCACTGTTCTCTTGATTGATAATTCCGCCTTCTTCTACACTCTGAAGTGAATTTGTTGCTGAAAGCTGGTTTACTCTGCTGTCCACGCTTTGTTGGTAGTGAATTGTTTACGCTACATTGTTGTATGTTACGCTGCGCTCATTGAACTTTAGTTGTTGGCTTTCTTAAATTGGAACATGATAGTTTTTCTGATTTTTTTTTGAAATAATATTTCACAGGAAATTGTATCTGGAACGACATTTCGCGAAATACCGGAAACAAAAATGTTGTGTTAAAAATATTTAAAAAATCAACGCCGAGAAGTTTCTGTGCACCCCTGGCTCAGATCCCGTTCAAGCCAACCGAGCCTTCGATCTCATTAGGATACTAGACCTATGTGAAAAGTATAAACCAATGAATGCTCTATCGTTTGGCCACCAGAATTCATCATGTAGGTCAAATGCACATTCTGACTGCCTTTGCAAAGTCATAAAGAGGTGTTTGCAGTGCGAGGTCCTCAAGAGAAATTTATAAATGTGCATGTTTCCCTTCGATGTAAAAATTGCATTCGCATTTCACATGAAGTTTGCGTAGGATCGCGTCAATTCTTGAACTAGTAATGATTAACTTCTTTTTACTAGACATTTTATTACACTTTACTACATTTTGTACCATTTCTGCAAAGATATAGAGGATCTGCGAAGAATGCTCACAACAAAGAAAAACTACAAAAAGCCTCGTAAAAGTTTATTGAAGCCACGCAAAAAAAGAATCCGATCGCATGAGGTCGCAACTATTTCGCTGCCGAACAAAAGCGAACCCGCCGAGACCATTTCCGATAACCAAAGCAGATTCTTCTTCAGGGTAGCCGTAGCCGTCTGGCGCTGGGCGACGCTGGGTAAGCAGGCTGCTCGCTGTTGGTGAAGGTATGAACGGAGTGCAGCGACCACGGTCGCTGAGTCGGCTCACCGCCGGTGGGGGTGTCTCCGAGAGCGACGCCGAGTACACGGACGCCAACGAAGATGTTACCTAGTGAGTTCGAGAAGGCTTCCGGTTGTGTAGAATTGGTTAGGGCTTGTACATTCTGATGTTTCGGCTAAAATAGAGGAAAGTAGACGATGTCGCCGCTTCTGTCACATTGTTTTGCAGGTGAGAGGGGTATGAGCGTTTTGAGGAGTTGGAGTTTGTAAATATGAGCCTCTGAAGAAGAGAATACCAGCCCGTACGAAACGGGGACCAAACCTCACTTTTTTGTTTCTTCCTCTCATCCTCTCAGTTTTTTCTAGGCATGAGTCTCTGAAGAAGAGAAGGCTAGCTAGAAGCTTCTTCAAGATAGCATTCTAAAGAAAAGGTTAACCGAATCTCTACTATGTAGATGGAGGAGGGCTCGGCTAGAAAAACGAAACAAACTCAAATAGTGTGACTCCTATTGTGTTGAAAATTGTAAAACAAATATCCTTTTGAAGGCTAGTGCAGTGGTTTGCCACTATAAATCATTTACCTTCAATTCTGTTACCACTGTTGATAACATGGAGTGAAGAACCTCCGGCTCCTCATAAGAAAGGTTCGTATACCATTGCGAAAACTTTTGATCTTATAGGGGAGATGCTATAGCAGAAAAAATCATGTGAAGGTTGTGGCGAAACGAGCCGTTAGGAGTTTTTGAAGTTAGTAATTTTACATTCCTCACTTTAGTAGCTTCTTATTCACTGCTTTTTGTATTCTAAAATATCTATAGGATCCTGAGGTAACAATCATACCTTCTCACAGTTGGTTAACGGCTGCTTACAACTGTTTGTATCCATTATTGTGCTAAGTAGACGCTTCGGCGTTGTTGACCTCGTCGAAACTGAAAAATCGAGACCATTTGAATAATTCGTCCAGCACCTTTCCTTCAAGAGTGAAGTCCTAAGCAAACAAATTGCGAAGAGCCGGTGCTGCAAGTGGACCTTCGTCTTTGGTGGTCGAGTTGATCCACCAGTCAACTTTAGCTGGAGGGGGTCAAAGTCGGCAGCTCTCCTTCCTTCGATTTGCTATTAGCGATAGACAATGCACATGCATGAATTCCATTCCATGATTCATTTCTCTTGGACGCTGAATGATCACCTTTGCTGGTATGATGGTTGTTTTCCCGGTCTTATAAAACTCTAGACACCGTAACACAGGGATTACTAGTGTCACCATGTGGTTATCTTGCACGAGACGGGTGCTCCAGGCTTTCATCGAAAGAAAGCGATGAAAGCCTGGAGCACCCGCACATTTATGTAGTATCTAGAAAACCGATTCCTTCAGCTAGAGTTACAACAAGTCAAACAGTGCTCTTGTGACCGACTGTAATATGTATGACAGTTGCGAAAAAGTTCTGATTAGATCTTGGAGGATTCTGCGAAACTGAGACGTAATTCACCAAATTCATAGTGCTGAAACGTGTCCTCCATCGAGTAGTGAAGGACCCGAAAAATCTCTGTCCATGTGTCCACATAATCGAAACCGTGCCGTTTTTCCAACGATAACTTTTCCTGTCGTCTCGCTGATCACTGAATTGCTCAAGCGTGCCAGCAAAATTTACGTTGTTCAATGGAGCGATGCCGAAGTGGTCCAGTAGATCCTCCTCGATTGAAGAACAGAAGGAACGTAGAACGAGCGCCGTGTGTAGTCTCCATTTCCACGGCTTTCCTCATGCAACAGCGTTTCTTATCTTCGAATGTCTACGAAGGCTTCTCTCGCTTGTGTGGATCGTACCACTCAGAGCATCTTCCTCTCCATTCCTCGCTGTGCGACTCCGATAGCGTATTAATCCTTCCTTCGTAAAGCGCACTCTTCCGAGGCGAATGTTAATGCGATAGGAACAGTGGAGTAGAATAGGTGGGATTGGAAGCGGACTTTCTTCCTGTGCTTTACTACAGGCAGCTGGAGCACTCGCGCATGTCCGGTCCATATAGCGATGGCGCCAAAAACTCGTCCGTTTCTCCTGAAAATTATTCACATCTTTGTTCCTACATGCAGTAGGATACTCTCTGGAAACCGTACAACGCAGAAGCCGCATGCACCTCGGTTTAGCCCAAAGATATGAAAATAGGGCGAAAAATCGAGTGGGCCATGCTTGGAACGATGCGCACACTAACACTCATTTTCGGAGGACAGAAACAAGCATCGCCTTAAACAAGTGAAAGAAGTACAGTTCTGTGATCCTCATCCGATGCTCTACAAGACCGTATAGGCCGCATTGAGAATCTTTGATGGAAGTTCATGGGGCTCCCTTATTGTTATAGATAGACTAGATAGATAGGGCCAGTCTAGGGCTCAGTCATTACCTGCTCGAAAACCCTTTGAAATACCTTCAGTTATGAACGTCGTTATATTATATTATTAAAACAATTGGACACACACCGCGTAGTGTTCCAAGGAAGTTAAAAGTTAGCCAAAGTTGAACCAATGTTCACTTCATTCATTTTTTATTCTGATCCAAAAGCCAGAGAACAGCACCAATAGGTAGGTGAACTGGCTAGTATCTAGCATTGAATGCTTGATGATATGTACACTTGCAGCTGCGAATCTTTGGACCTTCTGGACACTATTACCGAGACACAGATCACACTGAACCTTTTCCTCAATAACAAATTCGAGTTGGCCGAGGAGCGAATGGTGCAGCTGTAAGTTCAGATTTGTTTTGTGAACATACAAAGTAATTCCCTTTCAATAACACGTAATTAAATAGAATACTTTCTGTAACGCTTACATCATTGCCTCGTTAATCTATGAGCGAGAGTATAGGCTCACACTACTACAGGTGAGCGAAGCCGAACAGAGCCCACTGGGTTCTATTTCGTCACTAGACTTGTTTTTGAGCAGGCCATAGACGACGCACAATCCCATGCAATCCGAACCAGTTCAAGGCTCGAATCCCAGAACAGCCAATTCTTCCATTCCTTCGCGAATTAGAAGAAAAGATGGTACCTTTATTGAGCACTGGAAGTCCTCATAGGACAAATTCTAACTAAGTAGAGTCAGGTGTAACTCTATGTGTAATATTATTTAAATTATAATCATATTATCCATTCAAAAATTTTTAAAAATATTATTATAATAATATCTATTTATTTATTTATACGTGGATATCCACGCAAAAATAGAACGAACAGAACATGCACTTAAGAACCAGAACAGAGCGAATAAAAATATACCGTTAGGTACAAGGGACAGACAGCGGCAACAGTTGGAAGCAAGCTATTAAGGAACATCCTGGAGATGCCTGTCAATAAGTCTTTTGTATTGCCTCAGCGATTTTGGTGAAATGTTTTTCTTCGAAAACTTTTGAAATTCGGTTCCAGCACGGTCTGTGAAAAATGTAGACCTTACATAACTTCTAGCTTTTGGAATCTGGATCTTCATCTGACCACCTCTAATATTATTATTTTATTTAAGCCAATAGCAAAGCGACAAAGTCAACTAACAAAAGCATGACAACTCTACAATTGGCTGTAAAACAAGGAAGGAGGGCATGTTATTTCTGAAATAAGTCTACTTGCTGAGAAGAGCCCATGATTTAGATTCGTGTATACCACCAATTAAGTTCATTTGATCAATAATACTCACTGTGTACACAAACTCTTCATCCCTTTGAACATTGATTCCATTGAGGTCATTTCGATATAAAATTTCTGAGAAAGTAAGAGTGTCATCTTTCTAATTCATACTCAGCCTAATTGCAATCTGACTGTTCCGAACGAGATGATAGAGAGCAAATGAGAGCATTTCATAAAAGTGTTGCACAAAATGGAGCGCTTTTGTTATAAGCAGCCGAGTTAAAGTGTGGTTTGTATGAAATTAATTAATTTCGCACCACTCTCGAGCGACATTCGTGGCAGGTCATACCTAAGCGTAGAGAAGAAGCCTTTCGAACTTAGGCAGGGCACTGCTTCTTTCAGTGACCGCCTTTGTTGCTTCTAAAACTACAGACTGATCGACCATAACACCGCAGGCATTTGTAGGGTGACGAAAGTTTTCAGAATGTTTTTTTGCCTTATCGTTTTTGCCATCCAACTTGTTATCCGGTATCCAGTAAATTGCATCATACGACTGAAAAGAAGAGGCTAGATATCTTCGTGTACCGAAAAGTAACTAGATGACACAACTGGACAACTTTCGTTCGACCTGCTGAATAACAGAAAAAGGGGGGAATAGGCTTTTCTCACTAAGCAGGATCTTGAAACCAAATGTGGAAACACTAAAAAACAATCTTCATGACACAGTGTATAAAAACGGGTGTCGTAATGCACTATAATATAGCTAGAATGATCTTCGCGGTTCTAGAAGTGCTCAAGAAATCATTCTACAAGTCGATGCTGCTGTGTGGAGGTGTATCGATATGACGCTCTTGCCGTATCTGTAATCCTCGAACATACATCAAAAATTGTGGTCAGTAAGACATTCAAAAGAACCCCTTTTCTTTGAGAGTGACTCCAGTCTGCATCTGAAGCTGGTTGGAGTTGATGATGAGATTAGATCGTTTGGCAACTCGTTCCAGACTTTCGCTGCAGGTTCTAGAAAGGATTCGAAGAACTGTCGAGATCGGATTCTTTCAATGCAGATCTGCAAGACATGTCCTCTTGTTCTATGCTAAATTCATAAAAATTAAAAAGTTCATATTTTTCAACTTCTATAAGATGAAAGACTATTTTGAATACTAGGTCTCGATCATATATGGTTCGCCTTAATCGCAGCGATGTGGATCCAAAGGGGACGAGTCTGTCTCCATAGCTGACATTGAACATGTCATTTCTACCAGAGATTTGATTCGTAAACATTACTTGAAGCTTCTCGACTTTTTCAGCACACGTCACCTTAGAAGGCGACCAAAGCGGTATGCAGTATTCCACGAGAGGTCTAACATACGTTGTGAAAAGTCGGAACAGAATATGTAGGTATCTTACGTATCTGATAAGCGCGTAAGATAAAACTGCACTCCCTATTTGCCGCCAATGTTATGTCATCTATGTATTTTTCAAATGTGAGCGAATTAGAGTGTACAACGCTAAGATCACAAATAGAATTCTTAGTATTCAGCTTTTTTTGTTCCAGACAAAATGATAGACCACGTGGGTGTGTTTTACCAATGCACATAATGAACGTTTTTGCGTATGGAATATTCAACATCCGCCATTTCGTTGACCACGAGTGAATAGCATCAAGTCCAAGCTGAAGGATTTCCGCGTTGTTGAGAGAACATATCTTGGAGTCATCTGCGTAAATTGAGCAAAATACCCTCACAGGAAGGCACTTCGGGAGATCATTGATGTGAAGTAGAAACATAAGTGGCCCAAACATAGTTCTTTAACAACATTGAATACAACGGCACAACAATCTGGTCAAAGAAAAATAACATGCAGAACAACAACAAACCTTCTCCTCGAGATCACACAGAAACACAACGCGTAGCCATCCCAAAGGCATTCTTTGAAGCCCACCTTTAGGATTAGCATCTAACTTGAGTATGGAAGGCTGATTAGCAAGTTTCAGCGACGTCAAAGTGCTAGGAGATCAAGTTCTTGCTCGCCTGCATATAAAACCTAAAAACAGCTCGAACTCTCTTTCCAGGGCCGATAAAACTATGTACCACGCAATGGGTTACAACACAATCGTGTTTATCAAAGCGATGATGACGTGCGATAAGGTGAGTGGATGACTAAAAGTGGCGTCTCTGAATTTCTCAACATCAACTTTGCTTGAAGGGAGATCTGGAGCGGTCAATGCAGGTCTCGAAGGACGCCTGCACCGTGATTGAGCGATTTCGCCAAAAGTTCTCTTTCAGCGACACCTTCCTGAACCTTAGCGGGAAGTTGTCGAGGAATCTGACCGATGGTATGTGACACTTACAATACCTGCGTAAATAATTAGCATGAAGCGAAGGCAGCTCTTCAGAGGAACTCCATGCCGAGTTGTGCTACGCGGAATGTCTACTGGTGCGAGCCGCTCTCGCCTTCTTCCAGGACGATAATTTCGCCAGCTTCATTAAAGGAGCTCTGCGAATACGCAGTTGCTACCAGATTTATAAGTACAGTATCTTACAGCAACAGATTTTGTGCACGTGATCACTCCGATTCGAACCTACAGGGTTCAGATATTGCGAGCGGCTGATGCTGGATGACACGATTTGGTTAGGGCGTGATTACCGGATACGAGAGCACTTCGAAGCAGGGGTGAGGATGGGGCTTGGCGGCTTCAACTTGATGCTGTCCACACTGCCCTCGAAGGTGCTCAGGCTGCTCGAAGTGGTCGGCTTCTCCGGCGACAAGGTAGGCTCTGCTTCCTAGATCATACGAAAAGGCACGTTCCTATGGCTGCACTGCTAAGCTTTTGTAATCCTTTTTCCGTTCAAGCTTCAAGCAAGCTCTCTAGAAGATCTTAACCACCTGGAAGCTTTTCCAAAGGGATTGGCTAACGTAGACCTTTATTCTTTACCCTTATACGCGGATATAAGCAAACAGCAAACAATTTAAAAGCAGTTGAAGCGGTACTAAATGAGAATGGAGGTTCCAGTACTACGGTAAGTCTGCAAATGTCTAAAAACCTTTAAGCGAACCTCTTGTAAGTATCAACCAAATCGTTTTTTAGATTTTCCCATAGATTTTCCCATTGGTAGTGCCCGTCTTGGAGAATTTCAAGAATGCAGTGCTAGTTTGACTAACACATTGCTCCTTGCTCTTGCATTGCCTGCTCTCCGTGTTCAAGGACAGAACAGCATTATTCGAGGTGTTTTTGTCTCTCAATTTCATCACTTTAGCGAACGTATGAAGGAAATTTAAAGGTGCATTGTAATAGTAAGATGACGCTCATACATACATCGCCCACCAAAAGCTCAGTAGCTTCGGTACACTTCGAGAGTTTATCATAGCGAGGGTCAGAAAGGGAAGCCTCAAAGCATCTCCTACTCCAACCGTCTATTTACCAAGGTGCTGTTGCCTGTCTCAAATTGAATAGCCGCTCCGGCTTTGGCTGCCTGCTGGAACTCCGTGATTTCATAGAATATGATAGGGCAAACGCCCGATATGTACCACAGATTCAAAGGCACATTGTCCTAGTATTTTTGACAGTCACACGACTTGCATCTTACCGGTTTTTTGGCCGGTAGTACTGCGTAACAATGAAAAGTGCAACGAAAGACCATTTCGTGCTTCAAAATAAATCACGTTTGCTTTTGTGACTAAGCACTGGTTACCAGTATTGCCATTCCCTCACCAGTAGTTGATTTCTTTCGATAGAGCACCAGCAACGATTCCAGAGAGTTCAGTAGCGTGCCAGAGTAACTCAGTGGGTCCTCCTCGCTCAACAAGAACTGAGGGCGTCATGTCTTTGCCATCATATCGAACGCGTTGGTAGGTGCCGTGATGCCCCACATGGTATTCCGGAGAATTCAGTCAGTTACGGTCTCTTTCCAGCGGGAGTAGGCGTAGCGCATTACATCACCAGCTTTCCAATCCCAAAGTCCAATTTGGAAAGATTTTGTCCAACCATTGACAACAGCGTGTCTGCTCAAACCTCACAACTGTCGTTTATTGTGAGAAACGTGGTCAAAAACCCTTCCTGATACTGGACCAGTACGGCACAAGCCTTCGCAAATTTCCTCGAGTAGCCAAAATTGCAGCTTACAATGGTAGGCTAGCAAAGTCAAAATTTAAAAGGTTCATGCAATTAAACGATGACCCTTGCCAGTGGCGTTTACTATGGCAATCGCTTAGTGCACAATTGCGAAGCACTGGACAAATGCATGCTGCATTTTCTCGGTAACGCGTACAAAATTATTCTCTTCTTCGAAAGAAGCCGCAAAGCCCTAAAGCTTTAGTGTATCGAAAAGAATAGGGAGTGTGTGGTTATTCCAAGGGTGAGCGCATTTTTTGAGGCACTATGTAGGTCCACGTAGGAGTTCGAAATCAAAAGTATTTTAGAAGGGTATAATGCTGAAGCGTACATGTAATGAGAATGATGGTGATAGGGAGAGATCTTCCAAGCACTGCGGACGATTTCGAAGCTAAAGCCAGTCAGTATGCTTTCGTAAATTCCTTTTGAGCATCTATAGGCTTACTACTAAAGAGCAGTAGTAAGTACTTATGAGATCGAAAAACTGGGTATCTATCCTTATGGGAAGCCACTCACTCGGTCTGTTGCGCAACAACGACAAAAGTGAAAGGCAACTACTATTTTACAAGGGCAACACACTGAACTGACCTAATAGAAGACCTTTCCGTCCGGAACAGACTACACTGTTCGTGTTTGTTGCGCTCTTCAAGCGGTGCCCCCTACTTACTAGGAGAGTCGCGAAACTAGCTTTGAAATATCCGATGTGAAGGCTTGATGAGGTACTTAAGCTTGAGATTTCTACACGTTCTACAATGCAAGTTTTAGGTAGTTGGTATGCGTGAGCTGCATCGCTGCGCCGCCATGTCGAACACGATGTTCTCTTCGTTCAGTGTGATGCTGCTGCTCGTCTGGCACCTGATCGTCTGCTTCATGTAAGTACTTTTAATTTCTCGTAAATACTTCTTTTTTCGCAGGAAATGCTTAAGCTTTGCGCAATTTTTTAAACCTCGACTCGCGTCTCAGTTAAACTATGTATGTAAGCTGCCATGAACTGGAATCTTCAGTCATATACTACTGCGATTAAATTTCTGCTCCTAGAAACCCCGAATAGGGTTACCGCTACGAGGTATGAGGGGCTATTTTATAAGACCGCTGAAAAGTGAGAGTAAGCTCAGTTTCATTCCAAGGTGCTAAGGGAACGGCCAACTGCTAACTCTCAGGGTTTGTAGAAAACAGCAAGGTCAGTGTATACATACCTGAGAAGAAAAGTATGAATGCAAGAGGTAGACGACTCATAGAGACCCATTTCTGCATAATCTTGGTCTCAGACTGCGCACGCCGGTAACTGATGTTCGCAATCTTACTTATTTTCTGCCCTAATTAGAAGATTTGCTTTCCACCTGAGAACTGTCCTGCTCCCCTCGGGCATCAAATCAGCAATGTGTAGCTCATCTAAACTGTAGTGAGGACGTCCAAGAATCGAACTTGCGTCCTCAAATATCGACGTTCATTGAAAGGGGACCCGCTGTTTTCACGCTAGTGAGTCTTTTTCAGGTTTGGGCTCGGTCAGCCCGACCTCATGCTGTGTCGCCGTCTAATGTCATCCCTGATAAACAAGTATCCTAAGGTAATAGCCAGACCTTGTTCTGTGGTGACTGAGTCGAGGCTCACATTTATTATTCCACATGTTCTTTAGGGTGCTGTAATTCTGTTTCTGCGGGCACGTCTCCTCCTGGTCTCCGGCGACATCGACTCCGCCATTTACTACTTCAATTGTTCGATAGAATCTCAGCAAGAATATAAACAGTTTCATCACGTCGCCTACTGGGAGCTGCTGTGAGTGAGGATGCATTACAGTTTGATCTACAAACGAAGACATCCAGTAATTTAATCATGCAAGCACTCTTGCAGCTGGTTAAGAGGACTCATAGATACTGAAATGAATTTGTTTCAAGCGGCAGTTGGTTCTTCTGCAGCAGTGACCTATATTTCAGCGACATAGATGGACCAAGTGCAAAAAAGTCTGTGACAGTTTGCTCTCAGTATACCTTCTAGCTACGCCATTATGAGCGCATGGCAACGACTTTGAGCAGTGCACCCGAGCAAATACTGCTAATTTCTTTGAAAGAAAGACGTATTCCGACATTTAAAATAGTCATGAAGCGTTGCGTCACCCCAACTTGCATCACGTTCGTTTGTAAGAATTTTAACCAATATCAAACGATTCCATTCTTCTACGAGCATTCGACAGCTATTATTAATGTTTAGTTCGATAAAGTGTAACCTTGTTATGAGGCATTTTCCTTTAAAGGACCATTAATTGATTTACTCCGAAATGGTCAAGAGAGGCGGCTCTTCGGAGATTCCGAAAGCCAGCTGAATTGGGCATTCCCTATTTTTCTAGCCAGATCCGAAATCAGCACGCGAAGGCTCTTACTGTATCATATGACGCCACTCAACTCTGTGAATTTTTAAGTTTTATATATAATCAAAACACACGTAATGTTCACTTTCAAGACGTCCTTTCCTAGTCACCTCTACCTGTCACAATGTTTTAGGTTTTATATGCACGCGAGCAAGAACTTAATCTCCTAGCACGTTGACTTCGGCTAAGTGCAAAAAGGGTGAAATCTAGACCAACCAGGAGTTGCACCACATTGTCCTACTGTAGAGCTGTTGACGTGGTCGAAATTCTCAACTGATCCGAAAAGTAATCTTCCTCAGCTAATTCGATCTATGCATACAATTCTTTTTTGTGACAGGAAGTGGTGCTTAAGGAAGGACGTCTTGAAAGCGAACTCTTCGCGTGCCTTGGTTATCTATACAGCACCTTGAAACTGACCTCTGATGCTTCATGTTCGACCTTCCATAAAATCTGAGCATTGTGAGTAGGTTGTCGTGACTTTGAGTATGTCAGCTAGAAAAGACAATACAGTTTTATTCGGCCGACGTTTCTGCCTTTATAGCCTTCGTCAGGACCTGGATGTGGTGTTTAGAGGTGCAGTAATAGCCATCGCATGTTGACTCCGGTTTTGGTGAGCAAAATATGTAGAGAACGCTCGATGTTGCTGAACCTAGGTCGTGGAAGTCCGAAGAAGACCACATTGGCGATTTCGCACAGATCGTAAATCAGTTAACGATCCACCAGAAGAAAATGTCTCACTACTCATAAATGGTTATGAATGTCGAATTAAACGTTGGCAATAGCTATCGAATACTCGTTGAAGAGTGGGATTTTTTTGTGTTTTGAATCAAGTCACGACAATAAAATAAAATTTCTGTCGATGTAGAAGGTCGGAAAGCGTACTTCTTGAAAAGAATTTTGAGCGGTATTGTAGCTAAATATTGCAGAGCAAATTTCAACTGTCAAATTTATTATACTGAATGTGTGCTTTAATATCAAATACATCACTGACTCTGATTGGTGGAGGGTACTTTCCACTCCTACCAATCACCGCTCGAACAAGGGTCCTTTAAATAGAAGTAATTGACAAGAAATAGTTGCTGTTAGTACGATGCGGTAGGCTTGAGTACTCAGTGTTCAGGTTCGCCCACTGCTACATTGGCCAGTGGGTGGAGGCGGCGAACTACGCGAAGAGGCTTCTGAATGAGTCGCGCTGGTCGAGATGCGTCTACACGTACCTGCTCTGCATCCTCTTTGCAGCTGACACCACCTGCGAAGAGTCGAAGAGGATCGAGACAGTGACGGCGTTGGCCAGGTGAGTGGGGCATTCCGAGCTGGAACAACGTGGCGACTCCGTTCATAGATAGTGAGAGTGATGGGCAAATCTACGTCTGGACACATAACAATGGGCCTCCCAACAAAGCCCTACAGTCGCCCCTCAAGCCCAAGAAGAGTAGACCTGTCGATCATCCAGCATCAACAAGCAAGAGGAGCGCGTGCCATCCTGATTATTTTAAATGGAGACTCTTTCATGTGGCCTTCCTATGAGTCGATTGAGTCAGGACTGGGAAGAAGTACACCGATTCTCTTCTGCACGCCTGCCATTCCATGCTGCTCAAAGTGTAACTGCTCTGTGAATGTATCGGTCGTCCCATTACTCTCGAAAGGGTTTGTGTTCCCGACCCATTACAACCAAGTCTTCCGGCCCTGTAGAATTTTCGCCAAATGCTCCTCCAGGAAATGTGGCCAATCCCAGCTCTAAATATCTGAGAACAAAAGGTTAAGCTGCGTGTTATTAATCTCTTTATGGGATGTGCCACGCATTATACTTCTTCCTGACATCATGAAGCAGCCTGCATCTATATTTGGCCTATACAAGATTTTGTAAATTGAAATCCATATTTTCCACCTCTCTATATATTCCTTGCTTTTTAGCGGAACTTACGATAGCTTAATTAGGGTTTCTCTTCCTCACTCAAACACCGCGGAGGGACCATAAGACCGACTTCGTCTGAAGCAAGCGAGGAACCAAACTTTTTGAATTCCTTTCAATTCTTCCCATTGTTTACAGAGCTAGATTTAGAATAGTTTTACCTCATGGTTCCTGGTCGTGTTAGTGTTTCATGCGATTTCGATAGACTCTAGATAAAGTGAAGGAGAGGAGCGTCGAGCGCGCGTCATCCGAGGAAGCGGTGGATGTCGCGTGCGCTCCAAATCGATTCATGGTTCAGGTCCCGCCCTGGCCACAGAGTGGATCGCGCCACTTAGAAAAGCACTGGTTAATTCCCACTCATGTCCTTTTATTAATAGCTCAATAAGCCCTGCGAGAGTTTCATGGGTGAGGGTTCAATGCTTCATTAAGGAGATTACCTTAGACTCTGTCGAGATTCTAGAGAAGTAAACGACATTGCGTTCAGGAAGATTGACGGTCTGCGGCATCGAATTGCTGGAAAATCCATTCCGCTGGAGAAGTACTGCGCCAAAAAGGCGAACCGGTTCGTCACCAAGCAGTCGCTGATGTTCGCTCACTACGTAGGCACTAGCAATCAGGTTGCGAGTTCATGAGTGATCCGAAGTAGAGTTTCAGGAGTTCATGTACTTCTGGAATGGGTTCGACATCGTTGCCGAGAACTCGCAAATAGTTCAGGGCATGCTAGAAGACCTCGAAAAAATCTGGCAAGGTCGAAGAAGCAAAGGTAGCTTGAACGTAGCAAACGGGAAATGGTGGCGTGTGAGGACAACTTTACAACTTGCAGTGGATACCGACGACCGAGCTGTGTACTACTTCCTACGAGCGGTGTGTCTACGGATCCTCAGGCAACCAAATGCGGCCGAGAACGCGCTCGATGAGGTGCTCAAACTGTGAGTGTATCGTTGCGGATATTGGAGGGCCTGGAGAAGCTCTGAGGACCTATTGAGAGATACATCCACACGTCTGGATGGCCGACTCATGGGCTGCGATTACCACAAGAAAAAATTTCGCCCCCCCTAGCCCCCTAGCACTGAAAGCTTGCCCTAGTCCTTAAGCACAATTTTTAATTACCTAACAGGGTTCATTGGAGGGTGCAGTAACTCACAGTTAGGAAATGAACACGAATATCGCTGTAACGATGCCCTATGTGTTCCAAAACCCATGTATAATCAGCGTGCAACTTCAAAACTTTTCTTCCTCCGGTTCCAACCGGCAAAAACAAACCACAACAAAGTGGATGAGTGTAACTTGCATTCCTGCCGCGTTTGTTCATACTGTATATTATAACGACATTCTTTTATTGTCATTGTACACAGTTCAGTACTGCATCAAATAATAATGAAGTTCGCGGTCTGCCATCAGCTACATGCATACGTCATCCAGAGAGTTGGCTTGAGATTTTCGTACTTGCGAGCAGGACGTCGTTACTTGGTCTCACTGTTTTGAAAGGGAGAGTTTTCTAGAAGAGCTACAGCATAGCTATCAAGTCTTGTTCGGTTAATCAGCGATTTGAGTATGCGCCTTCTGTGCTTAAGAGCTTTCTTCGACTGCTTGTTTATTTATTTGTTTTTCATTTATGCAAACTCAAATCACATGTTGTACAATGAAAGAGAATTCGTAAGAGAAACAAGATAAATCGGCTATTAAAAAAACTTCGTTCAAGCCGTTCACGTTGGTTCTCTTGGAGCTCTTCTGAATTCCAGCAATATCAAGTCTGCTGCAGACGCAGGCTAGCAATCGTCACCTTGATGCATTTCATGACCGCCTCTCCTAATTTCCGACGACAACGTTTTGATTTTCGAAAGCTCAGAAGCTTCAGTGGAAAACCGTTGGCAAATAAGATCTTCAAGAAACATAATTTAAGCGGAAACACAAAGGCTTCATATCTCAGTCTTCCTCTCCCCAGAATGTAGATCACCTGGGAAAATGTATTAATTCCTGCACACGATGTGGCTATCTCATTTTATTGAGTTAAACTAGTGTCCTTCTCCAAACTACGACATTTGTTTTTAAAGCCTTCATTGCTAAGATTTATTTCAGGGAACCGGATCTTGTGGACTCCACTCACCTGCCACCGAATGCCAACTACGAGTTGGCGCTGCTGAGGATTTCCGAAGGCTATAGGGACGAGGCTGAAGCTCTTCTGGCCAAGGCGCGCAGCTACAAGGGCTTTGCGCTCGAGAACAAACTGCATTTTCGAATTCACAGTGCCATGGAGAATCTCGGCTCGCGGACTCCTATGGTCTAGACGTGTAGCACTGCGCAGCTGGTGATCTTCTCGAGGTACGGGTCAACGGCCAACACGGAGGTGTCTTGTGATTTAGTGCTGTTATTCCCCCAAAGGCTTCCCCAGCCAGATGGACCAGACGCCTAGACATGTTGTAATAGCAAATGGATCATTGTCACTGCTTGCGATGAGCCTGTTTTCGCGCTGTTCCAAGTCACACTTCGACCGCGGCGTGTCTTTCAGCATAAACCATTCAACTCTGTTGCATTCGCTTCGAAGTCGAGAACAGAATCAAACCAGCGCCTCACTTTGCATCGTTGCCCCAAGGGACTACGGATCGACTATGGATATCGCGGCAGTACTGCGACAAAAATCGTTTAGAAATGATTCGTTCACGTCTGTAGAATATTAAAAAAAGCGAAGCCTACGCGCATTCTTCACAGAAACGAAACAAGGCTCAAAGGAAAGCCTCGACAAAGCCCAATGCAAAATTCTTATTCATATGCTGCTAAAATTCTGGTCTTAATTGTTGCAAGAAGCATACCCCATTTTCTCGTTAAATTGGACAACTTTCAAATGAAAGTGGGACTTTTCAAATCAAATTGGACAAATCGGTCAAATGAAATAGGACACCTATGAAATCAAATTGAACACTCCTCTAAACACGCTTGACGACTTTGATATCGAATTGAACATTTTCCAAATCAAAACGAGCTTTTTCGAGGGTGGTGACTCTCCAACGCTGTTAGGACAATTTTTTTTTGCACAAGGAGTATTCAATATAGATTTCTTTGGAAATTTTAAATTTAACTGCTCCAATAAATGAACACTCTGTCTGCATTATGAATTAAATTGAATTGAATGAAATGAGTAAGTTGAGTTTTTATAAAAATGTAACTGTTTAAGGAAAAATTACGACTTAAATTTTGTTTTGAAGTGCAGGGTGGCAGTCACAAAAACCGTTACAAAGTGTATTAAAACGAACGATCGCGCTGTGCATTGGACTAGTCCGTCGCGATTTTTGTTTGATTGATAGTAAAAATTATGGCGGCATGAAATAGCACAGAAACGCTGTATCAGGTTCATTTATGTAAAACACACATATCCTCACATCGCTGCTTCACGTAAGCAGCATTCACTCTCTAGATCAATTAAACATCGCGACAGTCTAGGCGAGTGCCTACTTTAATTGTGCCAAAAAATTTCCGTTTTCACGCATTGTGATAAGAATTTTAAATAGCTGTTTTTCTTTAGAAAAGAAAGGTTTGTAAAATTTCAACGTGTTTACCTATTGGATTTGGTATGTAAAAAAAGTTTCAATAAAATTCAAATTGACTTTCCTTGAACAAACAATTATTTCAACCATCTAGAGGGTTTCTATTTTAAGGTGGAAGAAGGTCGCTTTGATTTACAAGATGTTCAGCTTCAAAAGCGTCAAATTTGTTCAATAGAGTGTCCAACTTGTCCACTAGGTTTGAAAGTGACGTGAGGTTGACACAAGCAAACATTCAAGCAGCACCAGTAGTGCACTTCAGAACTAAAAGAATTACACAGCAGACTAGCAGTTTATAGAGTATTGCTTCCAACATACCTAGAAAACAGAAAAACGTGGTTTCGCACCCCGCATCACAGTTATGAAGAAAATATTTACGAAAGTAAGTGCCGAAGGTGATTCGCTCTTTTCCTAAATTGAAATGCGTTGCCCTCAATTTTGTTAGGAACGGAGAAGCGGTCGAAAACGCAGCACAACTGCGAGTAAGTTTCCCATCAAGTGGTACTTCATCAGTTAAAAGCATTAAAATATCTCGGCCATAGTCGCGAATGCAGACAGCATTCGGAGGTGGTAGCGTGCCAGCTATTTAGACTGCATCAATTGGCTGCGACAGTTAGGGTGGACGGGTATGGTTGTTGCCCTGATTGGTTACGTTTGAATGGGGCACCACGACCTCACAGTGGTGCCCACATGCTCGGCATGGACTCATATGTCTATGAAGGAACGAATACGTCGCGCATATTGGAAATATACGCACCATTTTATTCCTCCAAAAAATTAAACTGATTTGGGGCTATTTCCGTTAGTAATACATCGCACTTAGTACAAACCAGTTTTATACTTGTAAAAATATTCGTGGCAAAAGCCGCTTTGATGCAGACACGATCTTCAGTCCTCCCATCATCAGTCGTCTGTGATGTCTCGGATGACGAGCTCAAGCTGTGGCGGAGGCAGTTCTGTTGAGATTGAGGTTGAACTACATGCCATGGATGCTGCTTCATTGCTTTCAACATGAAAGGCATGTAATAACAAAGAGAGAATCAGCCGAATAGATGAGGAAGAAGTAGACCTGAGAAAGAGATTTGAATAATTAGGTGGTGGGAAACGTTCAGTGTCGAGTGGTTTTCCTACTGATTCGAGTTTACTATTTCCGATCACAAACGTTATGGTGTAAGTTCAGTTATGGTGCAGTCAAACAAATATTTATCCTCTAAATAGGACAACCCAATGATCTAGAATATAGAATGACCACCTCGCTTGAATTGCTATTCTGATTTAATGGATACCATCAAGATACTGATATCGCTCTCGAGTAGGAAACGTCGAAATCTGCCGAAGAAATAGCCAGCCAGTCCCTAGAATGTCCAACAACTTGGACAGGACAGCGTTGCTCTCAAGGTTCCACAGACACAATCACGCCAATATTCTCATCTGGACAGCGCTCACAGAGCAGTCGGAAAAGGAAAGCAACGTCGTGGTTGCAAGGCATCGAACAAAGAAGCAGAATTGTACCGCACTGCTAGACGCACCACTGATGCTTTCCTTTTAAAACCGAGATCTGCAATGTGAAAAATGTCACGCTGATCTATTATAGTTAGATTGTACAGACGCTAACTGGCAGCTTTAAATCACCATAAAACTTGTATGGTTGAATCTGTTCTTGTACGAGGAGGCACCTCTAGAAGGATAAAACAACCGCAAATATGATGGCTTCCCCTAGCTAGGAGGCTAGAAGGGAAGGTCCAGATGGAGCGAAGTGCCTCTCCCTCCCCCCCCCCCCCCCCCTCGCCTCGATTTATTTAGGCGGAGAGAACCCTGAGTTTATTGTGAAAAAATTAGAGTGGGCACACACATCTAAAAGCTTCCTCCATGGGAATCAGCTGAAGAAGGTTCTGATCACCTCGAACTGATCTTGACAAAAGACCTATTTGCGAAGGCAACCGCAAAGAAGCCCTAGGAGGATGGGAGCACCAACGGCAAGCGGCAAGCAGCAAGCATAAAGGGCTAGCAACGACTCGACCCAGCTCCACAGAACGCACCGTTCTCGTCCATCCTTTCAGAAATAATCTATGCACTCTAAAATTCAGCTCACTAGAACCGATCTTTGGTCGGCCAGATAGCTAGCCTTTGAACGAAATGGGCAGAAATTTCAAAAAAAGTAAAAAAAAACAGATTCGTGGTTTGGATTTTCCGCACAGGCCGACAGAGTGTTTCGTCCTTTCGGAGTCGGTGAATTGGTGCTACAGGGTGCGCCATAAATATGGTCACTTTTTTGGAGCGTCATTTTTTGTATTTGTTTGCAAACGTTTTTATGTTTTCATTGTTTCTTCGGATCCTATGTGTCATCTTGACCGTAAATAGCGTTTCTTGCATCTCCCTACTTTGTTCGAAAATCCTAAAGTCTTGTACTCGAAGAAGCGCAATCCTGGATATGAGAAGGGCAGGGCTTTCTGTTCTCAACATCGCTCGTCTGCTGAAGCTGCGCAAGAAAACAGTCTATCGCTGTTTGAAACGTACTCTCTGGTAGATCGTCCCTGACCAGGCCACTCGGTATCCGTTGCTACGAGCAGTCTTCGAAAAATCGTGAAATAACAAATCAAGCGAAATTCAGGTCGCAGTATGAGAAAGATGGCATCCGAGCTCAACGTTTCGGCTACGGCGATAAGGCGTATTGTTAAGAATGAAGTTGGACTATACCCATACAAGTTCCATCAACTGCACGGACCGACGCCTGCACATTTGAAACGAAGAAGAAAAAATGTCCAAGACTCCTCGAGCGGCACGACCACTGCATGACGCTCTTCACCGATGAGAAACTTTTCTCAATTGAGCGGTCTTTTAACCGCCAAAGCTCGCGGTTAGTGGCTGAAAGCGGTGAGGATGCAGACGTCGTTCACAAAAACTCCCATGCAGCTCCCTGATGGTTTGGCCGGAGTTTGCGATACAGAACGGACACGATTGGTTTTCGTTGAAAAAGTAGCCAAGGTCAACACAATGTCTACGTGAACGACATTCTGATGAAGAAATTGCTTCCCTGGACTCAAGGATACAGCATGGACTTTCAACAGGACGGCGCACCAGCTCATAAGTCCAAGAAGGTTCAGGAGTGGTGCACGAGGAATCTTCCCAACTTCATCCCTGCTTCTGATTGGCCGACAAACTCGTAAGATTTGAATGTTATGGATTACTGCGTTGGTCTGTTCTGGAGGAAGAAGACTGCACTAAAGGACGCACTACGATTCGAGGATTGAAATCTTCACTGGAAAGGGCATAGAAGGGGCAGGCAACTCTGCGTGCCGCCGTTTAGTCCTATCCTAAACGTCTACAAGCTGTCATTCGTGCCAGCTGGGATCAAATTGAATGATATCCATTAGCGTTTTAACTGGATTGTTAGAAAATTGTTGAGGAAGTTTCGCTGTTCCCTGATAATACTTTCTTTGCTGGGCGTTGCCGCTAAAAACTAAAAAAAATCACAATAGTCAAAAAGTTATCGATTAATTATTCTGACAGAACACAATATAAGTTATAACGTCCCTAAAATCTCAATTTATTGTCTGACGCACTTATTGAATCGTCCTCGCCTGCATGCCTCCTCTCCCAGCCATCGCCTGGGGTACGTACCAGTTCAATGAGGTCCTTGAAATACAGGGCCCGCCCCGGTATGGCTCTGCCAGTTGCGTGCTGGGAGGATCGTAGTTCTAGCGTTCCGGCGTCATATTCAGTAAATAAATTCAGCGAATGCAGTAAAACTTTTTTGTGCCCAATTCTTTATCGCCCACCTATATTTTTTTGGCTATCTCTTATTTATTTATTTTCTTCATTGACTTTATTGTCGTCGTCCTACATGAGTGGCTTCTCCTATCCAAGAAAGCTCCATACTATTCGTTTCTGTTTCATTTTCTTAGCGAATTTTAGCTAATTTATATCTTGATCACATAGCCAATCTTACGCGTATTCTTTCTTTCCCACTTAGCTGAGTATTGTTATTGGCAAGAACAATAAATAAATAAATAAAACAAACTCCGCGTGAGTAGTTCGCTTTTTATTGAGTGACCATATTTATTGCGCACCCTCTAGACTTGTCTGGGAGGGATAAAGCGTTGATTTGCTCGTCGGCTGGCCACCGCAAGTCATTCTATGGCCAAACACGCATTTGAGTCGCCTCCACGACGTCTGATAGAAGTAGAATGCGTGGCACATCCTAAAAGGAATTGAATAACGCTGTAATTCATCCTTTAATTCGCAAAACTTCCCTCCTTTCGGTGATGTGTCTAGTCTTAAAGTAGCAGTGTTCATGAGTGGCATTCATGTCATCCGACAATAAGAAGCATAGTCGAATGGCAGTGCTGTGCAAATCGAATCACTCCGTGAGGAACACTGTCAAACGTTCTCTTCAACCCCAGGAATGCGAGGTGAATGGCCTGCCTTTTCTAGGCGTTGCTTCAGTAATAGTGGAGTGGAGTGAACTACATCGATGGTTCCGGCAACGTAACCTCTGTGTTTCTACTCATCTCGACGACGTCGCGAGTTTTCTTCTCGGATTCAGGTGTCTTGTTCTCCTTCTCGCTTTTCGCCCTTTCATGACTACAGTCCCGCAACCTGGTCAGAAGTCAATTCCCAGTTTCGAACTGCTCCACCCATGTGTTTACACATCCGACCGCTGTTTCTGTCACCTGGTCCTGTGGCCGAAACCTGTTACTGTAGTAATGGCACATAGATGATCTAATCATGCGAACGAGATCAAAACAATTTTCGCCCTCTTATATAGATTGACATTTAGGCGGCGATGGTTTCCTCTTCCGCAATTCCTTTCTCTACGGGCACAACATTGTGCTTCTATGAGGTCTGCTAATGAGGACTGCGCTGCTGTAGTAAGGGTGTCTGTGTCATAACTTCCTCCTTCTTCATATTCTCTGACCGTTACCTCTATTGTCACCGAGACTGTCTCGATGACTGACTTTAGATCCGTGTTTCAGCTCGAGGAGATGATACTTCCCTTCGCTCTGCTGGTCGCTGTCTTCTTCGCTTTATGTGAGGCGAGAATCCAAGGCCAATGCCAGTGTGAGGCGTACAGGAAGTGCGAGGAGACGTACAAACCACAACAGAGGAGCTTCAGGAAATGCTTGAAGACTTGCAGTGTAAGTCGAGCGCATTCTGTGAGGAAAGGAAAGTCTATCAGCGTCTCGATTTTAGCGGATAGCTGGTGATGAAATTCCTAAAGAATACCCGAAATGCCTCAGTCAGTTTAACCATGTGCTGTCGAAGACTATGAAGTGCTCCCATAGTTCCGTTGGGAGTGGGTAAGTTATGATTTCAAGTTGAATTTTTCTTTAAAGTTTCTAAAGTCAAAGCTTTCAATGATTTTTTAGGTGTACCAGTAACGAAAGCAATGTGCTAAACAGTCGAAACTTCACAAAGTTTGAAGAGCTTATTCAGAACGAAGCCAAGGAGCTCGCTGGCAAAGTTGGTAGGTCTAGCAGCAGTCTTTGAGCAGCTTTTAAGATCGTTTCATTTTTTGTTGAGTAGGAGATTAGAGGCGCAGGGACTACTATGGACTCTGCACCAATTCTAGCCTTCGTTCCCTCCAAAAGCTGGCTACACTTTCAGTTTTGGTGAATAGGCACCAACGGTTCTGATAAAGATAGATCACTAACATCCCCACCACAACAGTCGTAATTTAATCTAAAGGTAAAATGTACTTCACTTGCTTATTTGATATCTCGTGGAAGTCAGTAACATCGCACATCTTGAAAGGAATTTGACCAGCTCTGAATTTCATCCTCCGCTTTTAGCTCTCAAAATCACGCCCGCATAATGTGTCATATGTTCTTCTTCTTCTAAAAAAACTACAAACCTAAGGGCAAATGTCGCCGCTATTCAACACTATTCTTGCGAGATATGATTAGCGAATTTTAGTGCGTATTCTGTCTGTAGATTCGCCTGCCGAGAAACGCCTATCCTATCCGTAGAAAGCTGATTTTGCCGACCTCCAAGGAATGGGTGGCTTGGTCGACCTGGGTGGGAGGAACCAATATTTGATTTTATGAGGGTTATCGCTCCAGTAAGCGCCGCTGACCATTGTGTTAGCATGCGCCCGTCATAAAACAAAGTACCAGGAACTTTCCTTTACTTTGGTAGGAACAAAAATCAGCAAAACGGCTGTAACTACAGTCTGCTCTTTGCCGTCAGGTTAGAAAGTAAAAGGTTTGCTAGGCATAGACGGCCTTTCTTCAGAAAGAGCACATCCTACGTTGAAAAGTTGGATCTGGAAACGAAAACCTTTCTGCAATTATCTATATTTGTGAAAAAGGTGTCGTAGGTCCGTGGTAACGCAGTTGGAGTAGGCGCTTGATGTCGCTTGCACACCGACAGAGGTTCTTAGTTCGGATTCCCCTGAGACTAACCAAGTTTTCCATGAGGGAAATGCTACCGGTCTTCTTTAAAAGGGAAAAACATTAACTTGTCCAGCTGCTTGTCACCGTAAGTCGTTGCATAGGTCAAGTACGCATTTAAACTGCTTCCACGACATTCCGCAGAAGTAAGATGTGTGACGCTTCTCAAAAGGAATCAATTTTATCCTTCATCCTTTATCTTACGGCTAGCTTGAGTCGTTCTCTAAGCGTCACTCGCAGGCTGACTTTGATCTTTTCTAGGACTTACATTGAACGATAAAAAAGAAGATGATTTTAAATTTTATTTTATTTCAAAAAAGGTAATTTTAAAATCTTTAGGTTTGTTGTGGAAACATAAGTGTCAAAAAAATTGAAATGGGTGCTAAAAATAGGCTGTGAAAGGAGCAGCTGAGTTTAGACACTGAAGAGAAACATTGGCGCAATCGTCCTCTTCTGCTACGAATGTTCCATCCTAGGTATCGACTTCAACGACGTCATAGAGCCGGCTCAGAAAATGAATCGATGTCTCCTCAGCTGCTTCTATCCGGCACAGAATATCTGCACTTCAAAACTAAAGTGAGTTCGGAGTTCTTCTCAGCCCTCCGACCCTCGTCGTAATCCAAGTCTTCCAGATGTGGCTTGTTTATGCCGAACGAGCTTCGCCTCATGGATAATCTTCTCAAGTGCGCGTTTGAAAACGACGTCTCGAAGGGCATCATGATGGAGTTGGCGACCTGTATGGGTAAGTAGTACGAATATATGTATGTTGTCCAACAAAGCTGCATTCGCCCCAGGGTCAACAACGAGAACAGGTTCTGGGTGAACGCTTCCGAAGTAAGTAATCAACATGTTTCAGTGAGTGTAACGCGGAAATCAGAGGAGGAGACCGAAGACGAGGAGTATACAGAGTGACAGATGCACAGCTTTCGAATAGCAGTCGACGAGCAAACCTTGGCTCGCCCATCATCTCAGCGAATGATCTCGTTCAAATCTAGGACAGCGTTTCAATTGCCGCCACGGGCTTATTCCTCATGTTATTTGTGCATCATACTCTATATTTTATTACGAAATAAATAGAATGAACATATGAACAACTCAAACAACAACGTGATTCCTAATCATCTCTAACTGTATACTGTGCGAATTGTGGAACGTGTCGTCGTGGTTCAGATCCTCGAACACTTTTTCTCCCATTTGTCCAGGGATCTGCGACGTGATCTGAAATGAAGGGTCGTTGACGGCTTTCCAACGAGAATTTTTTGATGAATGAGTTGGAAAATACGGTAGTCTCCAGGCAGCCTTCAAATGCCAATTATAGATGTGGCTAACCTTTTGGCATACAAGATGTCCAACGATTTGGTCTTTCTTTGAATGGATCGAGAAGATGTGCCGACCTTCGTATCCAGACTGCTTATTTATGTCCTGCAAGGAACCCAGCGTTGAAATAGATTTTCTCGTTGGGATGTCCACCGCACCTGTAGAAATTCGCTTTCGTTCGGGCAGAAACCGGAGTAGAGACCGGTCACTTGGTTGCATACGGGTATGACGCTGAACATGCAGCCGGGAATCGCCACGCCTCCCACCTGCAATGCATCATTGACCAGGTACCCTCCACCTAGACACGTACAACGTGCTACAAAGACAATGTAGTTTAGAATAAAGAAGAAACTTTGAATTCCAAAACCAGAATCCAAAAAAGTCTTCTGCGGAAATCACTGGGAAACCGGCTCAACAGCAGATTTAGCGTTGCAACCTCTTGGCTAAATTCAAGCTATTGTCCTTGCAATTTCAGGATCAGCACACATACAGCTCGCACCACTAGCATATGGTTGTGCTTTCGAAATTTTCGATTATTCGGATGGTTTCAAATGTTCGCAAATTTCGGATATTCCAACTCGAATTTATTCGACAAATGCGATTTTCTAAGTAATGGAATCCGAATATTCAAAGTCGAATGAAAACCGTTCGAATCCTTGTTCAAACAGCTCATTTAAGCACATCTGCAGCGCTTAGCAATCTGTTCAAAACCCTCAAAAAAAGGATGCCAATGAAGCGGCTCCATTACACCAGCTTACTTACTCACTTACAAATTTAGATGGCCGGTTTACTAGCCACAGCTTCGCCTCCATTCGTTTCGCCTTCGTCAACCAGGACGTTGCTGCCCTTCGAACTAATGGCATTGACGAGCAGCTTGATTCGTCCACAACTGAAATGCCAGTCGGGTCAGCCGTGCGACGAACGCATCGGTCCACCATGTTGGAGGTTTTCCTCCGATGCCCTTTTCGTCCATCGGTCGACCTGTCTCCTCATAATGTGACCGGTCCATTGGAACTTGTTAGCCTTCCACACGTAGTCCGCTGGGTTACGAAGACGAGACATTCTTCTCAGGCAGGAGCTGCCAAGTCAGGCTTGGTGCACAGTTTGCCGGTTGTGCGCCCTATGTGTGGTCCTTAGCGACTTAGACGCAGTGTCAACACATGCCATGTCTCCGCCGCGTAATAGAGCACAGAGAGAACAGTCGAGTCCAATAGGCTTGATCGGAGGTCGGGGTCTTGAGAATGCTGTTTTGTCTCCTTGCGAGGTCCGAAAGCGGCTCATGCTCTCTTTCCCGTCTATCCACTCGTATTTCATCTCGTAGTGGCCATGCTCATCGCACTCGACAAGCAACGCTTCTGCTATCGACGGCACCACTATAAGTGATTTAATTCCTAATTTCTCCCAAACCAAATGACTCTGGGAACATGGTGACACACAGAGGAGGCGCCAGCAGTCGCGTACACTCCTAGTTAGGCCAACCAAGTCTTCCCTCCTTCGAGGGTCGGTGAATAAGTACCAACATTGCTGGGAGCGGTAAAACAGTGAACTGCACATTGATTGGTTTGCGCAAGTCACTGTAAAGACCAAATACGCATTCAAGTGCTACGATATCCCATAAAATTAAAATGCGTGGCACATCCCAAAAAGGAATGGACCAACGCCAGTCTACTATTCTTATCCTAAATAAATAACAGTTGCGATTGTGACCTAGGATGTGGCAGCAGTACAGGAAGAATTTCGGTAAAGAATTATTTCCAGAAGATATTCAAGCAATGTCACCATGTTAGAATACTTCCATATGTAGAGCTTTCCATAATTGGGGAAGCTTAACCTGACTCCAGTGGCGGGTAGTTCCTTTCTTGAAGGCAACAGGAATTTCTTCAAATTTTTGAGCGTACGCCTCGAAGGGCATTTGTAGAACAAACATAAGGGAGGGATGTAATTTCTAACCGCAATAACGCATAACGCTCAAATGGGTACGGCTGTAATCTCGCGCTCAATTTGGCGATTTAGCTCATGTTTAGTACTGTAGCCAACTCACCAGTTTGCGGGGATAACTAAAAACCATACGTGAATTGTTGACATATTACGGACACTTGCTTTATCGTGCATTTTCGGTAGATGCAAGATATACCCTAAGGAATGTGGAAGTGTCGTAAGACACTATGAAAACCTCGTGATGTCAGGGAAATGCGAAGTCAAAAAATGACGCTGCTCTAGATAGGCATTGAAATAGAATCTCCTTTACCTGCAGACTGATGCCGTGGTTAGGACCAGCCACACCGACAAAGGTATCAATAAATTTCGTGAGAGGCCCACCGAGATATTCGCCGGTGTCAACGCATCGACCTGAAATAAGCAGTTTTCTGAACTGTATAGAAAAAGAAAATCAACTTATGGTTAAAATTTCTCAGAACCTATAGCATTCTATGAGTCCGCAAGAGGCTACTGCAGCCGCCCGGTAGTTTGCCATTGGTCATCTACACTCTTAGCTCCCGAATCCAGATAAATCATGTGGTTATATACGTAGTGATGTCAACCAGTGATAAAGGGTCTCCTTCATAATACTTGACTATCTGGGAAGTGGGAGTGTAGCGCATTGCCAACGGATAACGTCTTCGGAAGAGCTTCGAGTAAAAACGACAACTAGCAAGACGACAACCCTAGCCATCAACGGTAAAGCTCGGATGTTCCTGTCGGTAAAGGGGCTTGGGAAACAAAGGCGCCGATGGCAAAATAGCTGTCGTTTCAAACTGTTTTGTGCCTTTTACCACTTCTGATTCGCATAAGCGCTCGGTAGATGACCACTTTCTTATATTATGATTACTAATGATTAAATCTGTGATTATTCAAAATTTAGAACTGTCACACAATGTAATTTGCTACTGAGTCTTAGTGGGCGCGTAGCACAGTCCGAGGAGGCGCCGGCTTGGCATACACCCGCATCAAGGTTCATGGTTCGGATGTCCCACCGCCAAGCCTTCCATCCGTTCGATGAATTGGCACCAGCCTCGCCTCAGAAGGACAAAACACTGACTTATCTATCGGCTGCCCGCCGCAGTCATTGCATAGGCCAAATACGCTTTGAGGTAACCCATACGACTTCCCGTAGAAAACGTGGCGCCAGCCAAAGGAGGTTGATTAACGCCGTCCCTTATCCTTCCATCCTTTATTAAATCGTCATATTTCTCGATTGCGTACTGTCGCCGGACCATCACAAGTTCCGAACAGTGAACTGTCATGAGTAGAAGTTTAGACAAGCTATTTCTTTCCTCAATTCTAACCGAAAACCCTTTTCAGGCTTTAAACTGCGTCATGAACTATCATAGAGCGTTTCACTACGCAAACGCTGAGTGTCTCATAGATCAGCTACACAGTAAATTCAAATGAAATTGCTTCCTTTCGCCGCGGCCATCTCATTTTAAACAGCAGGGGGGGAGGCGTGATAATGGTTAATGGTTTAATGGTTTAAGAGCGTTGAAGAACCATCATGGCATTCCTGTTCCAGTAACGGCACAACTAAATAAAGTGTTGTTGCAGCATGGTTACCTCATTTGTCCACTCTTAAGGTTTTAAAGAAGGAGATGACACGATGCCGAAACGTTAGCCACAATGAAGATCTGCATCCATTTTGGCTTGGGTGCAACAACGCCTCAACCAGCCAGAACGTCAAGGATGCCAAGGTTTATCGAGAATCAGATGTGGACTAGTAGATGAGCTCCTTACCTCCTAGAATCGCTTTCCTCGACACAGGAACACCCAACGAGAAGGCGATCACATCCACAGCTCGTCCAGTGTAAAGACGTGTAGCGACGATCAACGCTCGGACCTGCAAATCTACGACTACTCTGCGTCAAGCCAAGAATTGTGGAGCCACTCGCAATGAGATTGTAGATGGGAACAAGAACTTGGCAATTTCTTGCGCATTTTATAATCCACACTTCTGAGTAACGGCGCTGAGCTTTAATAATATGATTTTAAACATGTTTTGTATAAAGATAGAGGCGAAACAGAAGACGTTGAATGTTTTTCTTATTGTCACTGTTGCTATTGTCCTTTGGTTACAATTGTTGTGGTGTTTTGTTTGAAATTATTGAAGAACTATGAGATTTTAAATAATTTTCACGTTACACCTGAATCTGTTATAAAGCTCCATTTTTAATAAGCTGAACACGTTCTAAATCTACTTCATATTGCTGTCACAATATTCACGACATCTCCCTCATTACGTGCCGGCTATGAGTTTACTTCGAGCTCAAACTTTGCATGCAAATTTTTCAATATTTAGGATCAAAGAATCAGGCTGTACTGCATGTATTGTTTTCGGTAGAGTCACATTTAGTAGATCAATGCCGAGTACTGTTAAACATTCCCATAATTCCCCATTTTACAACTTTAATGGGTAAATAGGACCGTTCACCAATAAGCAGATGTATAAATCTTGATTAACACGGGTGTAAGAGAAAATCGCTTTCTCGACTGCCTCTGCTACGAAGGTCTTTATTATATAGAAGAGGAACGCCTCTTCGTAACCAGACACGAAGAGTCCAAGCGCAATGTTCCCATCACCTCAGATTTTGGGTTCCCTTGTGGAATACGGTGCAGGCTGTCGTAACAGACAAAGCCAATAAAAGTAGTGATTTTCCAGACGTCATAGTGGTATTTGAAACGAAGCGCGGACACTGAAAAAGGCCGAACAGGTTCTCGACAAATCGGTCACCATCGGACGTAAATGAGCTTCCGGCTGAGTCGTCCACTTGGTGCAGCACAAACAAAAGCAGAAAGAACCACGCACAGCTGACGAGAGTGCAAGAGTGCGACTAACTTCTAAAAAGGCCTCATTGGTCATGACCTTATTTGTTACTCTATTTCATGCAAACAAAATTTTTACTATCAGTCTAATAAAAATCGCGAATAAAATTCTTGGACGAGAGCATGGGACAATCGCTTCTCCTAGCATTAAACAATGACAGCTTTCTTGGTCTTTAGAACAAACATCAAGCCATTATTTTTCCTAAAAAAATAAGAATTTTACAAAATTTCAATCAATTTGCTCACTTATTGGCTAAATGAATTGAAACTTCAAAGAAAGTTGTCTAAAATTTTCCTTGAACAAAAAATTACTCAACCTTTTTAAATGTATATTTTAATGTGGGGGCATATAGCAAAGTCAGATGAGGTGCCGGCTGTCACGTGCACCCGATACCATGTCCCTGGTTTGAATTCCCCGCACAGGGCAAGCAAACCTTCCATCTCCCCGGGGGTCGGTTAATTGGTATTAGAATTGTCTGGGAGGGGCAAAACGATGAATTGTTCATCGGCTGGCCACCGCAAGCCTTTGTATAGCCAAATTGGCATCCAAACAGCATTCACATTCCGTAGAAGTAGAAAGCGTGGCGCATCCCAAAAGAGATTGACGTCATCCTTAATCCTTTCAACCCATTGACGACAGCGCGGGTCGATTTCGGCCCGCGGCTATGGAACTGTTCGCTGCGGCCCATTTCTCGCTTTTTCAGTTTAGGAGAACTTTTTAGATATGCTGAATCCTAGCAATGCTACTGCACATTGTTCCGGGACTCGTTTACTTCTAAGCATTGATGAAAACAAATAATCAACACAACACAGTATTCAAGCTGCACAAAGATCGACACTTTTCACAAACAGCTGCTCACATCTTACAAAAATTGTTATGCACAAAATAACAGTGACATTTTTTGTGGAATTTTTGGAAACAACCTAGACAGAAATATTTCAAACACTTGCTACATCGTGTTGTCACCTTCTTTACATGATTCGTAGCAAACGTGCGTCCTTTTTCTTTGCAGACTTTCTTATAGCCGCGAAGACATCTTCTACGTTCTTCTTTCGAACCTGTTCTGGCCTTTTACAATATTTGCTCAACCCATTAAGAGTGAGTTTCATTTGGAATATCGTGACGTAATGATTTCGTGGGACCGCGTGCAGTCGTCAATGGGTTAGTCAGGAAGTAGCTCGTTTTTTAAAGAGCATTGGGTGTGTTTAGAAGGCTTGTTTAAGCTTGTCTACAAGGGTTCCTAATTTAACATGAAAATGGCATGAATGACAAAATAAAACAAACAACAAATAAAAATAAAAATGTAGCCGTAATCTTTAAAAAGGTAACCACATAATCTGAGAATAAAAATATGAACACTAATAAAAAAATTTAAGATAACACTATTTGATCCGAAGAGCAGAAAACTGCATAGAGGAGAGCAGAGGACGGCATTAACTGATGAGATGACTAGAGGTTAATACAGAACTAATGCAGAACAGTACCATTTCCATTTTCACATGGGTCGATGACTATGGTATGACTATGGTACTTAATCCCCACTGATTTGTTGAAACGAGCAGTGGAGCCACTCAGCAGGAAAAGGCAGTAATTAACGATTGCTTCTCAGGAGTGGGGACAATCGACTTTCGAGGTTTTGTAGATCAGATGAAGGAATATGCATCATCATCATTTTCATCATTTTCATTAGCGTCTGTCCCGCTTGGTGGCGGGGTCCGCTCTTCTGGTGTGGTGACGCCAATTCTCCCGATCAAATGCTTGATCAGGGTGCACACCAGCCATCTCTAAGTCCAAGCGCAACGTATCTAGCCAACGTTGCTTCGGGCGTCCTCTGGGCCGCTTTCCAGGGACCACAAGATTCAGGCCAATCTTACACACGGTGTCGTCGTTAGCGCGAAGGACGTGGCCGTACCATCGAAGACGAGCTTCGCGCAGCTTCTCGGATATCGGGGCGACACCGAACCTCTGTCGTATGGTGTCGTTACGAACGCGGTCCAAACGCGTAACTCCAGCCGTCCACCGTAGCATCTTCGTCTCCATTACACTGAGGTGGCTTTCAACTTCCTTCGTAACGGGCCAGCACTCAGCACCGTACGTCGCTACTGGGCGGACTACTGTTCTATAAACCTTCGATTTGAGGTGCTCAGGTATTGTCCCGTCGCAAAGCACCCCAGTCAGCGAGCACCATTTGGACCAGGCTGCACTCACACGCGCATTCACCTCCATCTTTAAGCTGCCATCGGACGTGACTGTTGACCCAAGATACTTGAAAGATGTCACTCGTGAGAGCTCAGTACCATCGATCTTAATAGATCCGTGATCATTCATATCCGTCGTCAAGTATTCCGTCTTTTCGACGTTTAGCTTGAGACCGAGCAATGTCAAACGATCGCACCACGCCTGTGCCTGTCGCTCGAGTTCGGTTTTGTCTTCACATGCAAGCATGACGTCGTCAGCATACAGCAGTGTCCAAGGTGCCGCCATTTGGAGATCTCGTGAGATTGCATCCATCACGACCACGAAGAGCAGTGGGGATAGCGCAGATCCCTGATGCACCCCTACAGAGATGGGAAACTCCATCGAGGCACTCGACTCCTTGGGCAAGAGTATAGAATGCGCACCCACTCAATAAGCTCTTCAGGGATACCATGTTGTCGCAACGCGTACCATATAACATCTCGCGGAACGCGGTCGAAGGCCTTCTCCAAGTCCAGGAAGGCAAAATGCACCGGTTTCTGTTTCTCGCGGTGATTCTCTAGCAGAAGACGAACGGCGTGAATGGCATCAACGGTGCCACAGCCAGATACGAAACCACACTGATTCATGGAAAGCTGTACGACATCCCGGATACGTCCGTCGACAATTCGCTCAAAGATTTTCATGGTGTGCGAAAGAAGACGAATTGGACGGTAACTGGCGCAGTCTGCAGGACTGCCCTTCTTCTTCCAAATCGGGATGGTCGTGCTTTGCTGCCAACCCTCAGGCACTTTCTTCTCAGCAACAACCTGATTGAAAAACGCAGTCAGCCAGTCAGCAGGGCACCAGCCCTTCGACTTCCACAGGTCAGCTGGCAGGTCATCGGGACCAGTGGCTTCGCCTGACTTCATCTTCCTCAGGGCTGCTTCAGTTTCGCTCACTGTAATCTTCTGAACGGGACCGTATACAGGTGATGCAAAAGGAACAGCAGGATGTTCAAATTCTACATTCGAGATTTCCTCGAAGTAGTCGTGCCATCGCTTCACAGCCCTCTTACGATCCATCAGAAGATGACCGCTCTCGTCGTTGATGCCAAAGAACTTCTCAATGTCTTCTGCTTGGCGACAGCGAGCTTTGGCGAGTTGGTAAATATAACGCTCACCATCGCGCGTTTCCAATTTTTTGCTGACATCAGCGTAGTATGCGGCTTTAGCAGAGGCCACTGCCTTCTTTGCCGCTTTCTTTGCTTTTCGATAGTTCCGCCAGTTATGGACTGTTTTATCACCGATAAACATGTGATAGAGCCGTTTCTTTTCTCTGACTTTCTCTCTGACATCATCAGTCCACAGCCATGCCTGCTTGTCGACCCAGCGTCGTCCAGGCTTCGTTCTGCCGAGTTCAAGGCGTGCAGCCCGAGTTATCGCATCGGTAGCGTCCTTCCAGGTTTCGTCGACAGTTGTCACTGTCGGCAAACGAATGCGAGAAATAACTGCCGCTTCCTTCTCTTTCAGTCGCCACCATTTGATTCTAGCCGACCCACATCGCTCGACATGTTTACACCTCGAAGGTGTGATCTTCAGCGAGCAGATCAGTGGACGGTGTTGCGTGGCAGCCATCTCATACGGCACGGTCTTCGCGTCTGTGACAAGGCCTTGGTCGCGACGCCTAACAAGGACATAGTCAATCTGCGTTTTAGCATTCCCGCTATAAAACGAGATGAGGTGGGAGTCACGCTTTCTAAATTTGGTGCTCACGATTGTGAGGTCATGTGAGTCTGCATACTCAAGTATACGCTCACCATCGGCGTTGCGCGACCCATATCCAAAACCACCATGACAGTTGTAGCCGTCTTTCGTTGCTCCGACGTGACCATTAAGGTCACCTGCCACAACAACCATATCTTGTGACGGTACTTCCGCTGTCTTCTCATCAAGCAGGGACCAGAACTCGTCCTTGGTTTGCTCGGAACAGCCTGTCTGCGGAGCATACGCAGAAAAGAAATGGCATCGTCGCTCTTCTACGGCGACAACAATCTTCATCAAGCGGTCATCGAAACGTTCTACGCTTGCAATCGCGTCACGGAAACGCTCGGAGACGATCATACCGACACCACTGGTGGTCCTGGGACTGCCGCACAGAACGGCCTTGAAGCCGCGGCCAATGTCCCTCGACTTGCAGCAGGACCACCTCGTCTCCTGCACCGCACAGAAATCTATCTTTCGTCGCTCCAGTGCTTCTACCAACTCGCACGAGCGGCCCGTCAACGTACCCACATTCAACGTTGCTGCGCGGGTCTTGCCTACGTTACGGGACTTTCGGACTAGCTCAGTTGCCCCCCGATGCCGTCCTCGCATCAGGGACCCTCGCACACTTTTCACACTCGCCGGGCTTTGCGAGTGCGCGTGGGCTCCCGCGGACGCCGTAGCATTATCTCGAAAAGTCTGAAACGCCATCAACCATATGATGTGACACAAAATGTTCGTAGGCCGGCATGTCACTAGGGCCTGTCGCCTGCATTCGAATGTCCGTGTTTGGCTCGGCTTGCAAAAACAAGCAGTTTCCAGTGGCACCACGTGGAGGAACGGACATCGCCACCAAGGAATATGCATATAAGTGTGTATATATGTGTAAAGTAAAAAATGCAATGTGAAATATAATAGAAAATCCCTCAACGTGTGATACACTGTGAAAAAGAAGTATAAAAGGAAGAATTGATCTGAATGACTTACTTGTTTGACGTATTCACACCGCATACCGTATTCAACCCATTTCAAAGGATTTCCCTGAGCTCCATTGAAGTAAGTGGTTGAGTAAAGCTCGTGACTTTTGTAACCCATCGATCTATAACGGAAGCTTTTACACCTCTTCGTTTATTTTATAAAACCTAAACTAAACAATTTTGAAAAGCAGGTATCCAGGCACTCAATAGTTGAAAATCTAACACTACGACAGGTTCATTGGGCTTTCAAAGAAACCTCAGGTGTTTTTATCTGTTCGGCTCAGGTTCATCAGTCTAGTCCTGGGCGAGAAAGACTCTCGACTGCTCAACGACTCATGGACTCACTTGAACCACCTAGCAGCCTGTTGCATCTTCTCACCGGCCGTGTCCGAAACGCCATGAACGAACACGATCGGCTGGTTCCTAAGCCGCTCAACTCGACTCGTCTTTCCACCGAACGATCCTTTCGATCCGAGATCCCGTCTGCAAGAACGCGAAGCAGTTTGTGAACACCACCAACTATCCCATCTCCACTCATGCTATCGCGCCGACATCTCATAGGCACAGAGACGTTTAAGGCAACTGTTTGCATAAACGTATTGCGATCAAAGGTCTGACCATTAGACAACAGAAAGAAGTGAGGACCAGCTAGTTGATCACAAACTAATCGTAATTGTGGATTAAGAATTATGTCTAATTGACACTTAAGGTAAATATACAAATAATATAAAATATAACAAAATAAAAATTTGAAACCTAAAATGAAAATGTAACAATATAGTTTATATATATTTGATAATTATTTTTAATGGGGGCGCGTGTGGCGCAGTTGGAGGAGGTGTCTGCTTTCGCATG
The DNA here is from genome assembly GCA_947396885.1 of Heligmosomoides polygyrus polygyrus. NCBI lineage: Eukaryota > Metazoa > Nematoda > Chromadorea > Rhabditida > Heligmosomidae > Heligmosomoides > Heligmosomoides polygyrus. The sequence continues at coordinate 82,375,174 of OX377202.1, forward strand.
CACCTGATTCCCGGTTCGGATTTTCCGCCCAGGCCAGCCTTCCATCCCTTCGGGGTCGGTGAATTGGTGCAAGACTTGTCTGGGAAGGATAAAGCACTGACTCGTTCATCGGCTTGCCACCGCAAGTCATTGTATGGTCAACTACGCATTCAAGTCGTCTCCACGACATCCCGTAGAAGTAGAATGCGTGGCGCATCCCAAAAGGGGAGTGACGGGAGTAACGCCGTCGTTTATTCTTTTATTCCTTAACATTGGCTGGCTAAGTGTGAGAGCGGAGCAATCTAGTGCGGTTTGCAGGATGCTACGTCATTACTCCATCGCTGCTGTTTGTTCGCACCCGCATATTTTTCAGCTCCAGTGGAGTAATGTCGTAGCATCTTGCCCTGTAAGCGGGGGTACGGGTACAAGTCCTGCCTGTGCGAATTAAGTAGACTATTGAAGGCTTACAAACTTAATATATGATATTTGAGGCTTAAATAAAATGAACTCAAACTCTTTTTCACGAATCTATCCAAGTGAGTGGGGCACATCGTTCTGTCTGTGGCAAAAGGCAGAAAAATTGAAAGTGAACTACTTTATTATACAATGACGAGACACTGTAACAGCTCCTACTTACTGCATCTTGGGCGGGACAGGTCTCTTTTTCGAGTTTGTTCGGCTTTCTTTTCCCTTCTTCGACTAGTGTAAATCACTTTTCACTTCATTCTAATTAACCGAAGGCCGCACGAAGAAACAATGGTTCTTGTGTGGCTTCCTCCGCATCCTCCGGCAGAGGAACAGTATGTGAGTGGTTGATCAGGATACGATGCGATTTAATTCCTCGAACAAACATTCCGGCCAGAGCTGGGAAGAATTATTTGGTTCCAGCAGAGTAACTTTGACTTCATCTGGACTTCTAAGTTTCAAAGCTAAGAAACTGATTTGTGCATACGCCAAGGAATTAGGTTAGTCCTTGTGTTCTGAAGCGTTCACCTTCGAAAATAATGAGATGAAAACTCCTGGAAGTGGCTTCAGTAAGCATGTTGGCTCTAATGTCGTGACATTATTGGACAGCAATTGATGGTTAGAATACGAACAATTCGCCATTGACTATAGCTAACCAAGCAACTGGCTCAACGCTACAGAGGAAGGACAGAAACGAATAGTATAGGTAAGGCAAGCAAGCCTCCAAATCAGAATTACAACGCAACTACATTTAATGCTAGGGGCAGGTGACTCATAAATATTCATAGAAAGTAAGTAGTAGCGGTAGGTTCTTGAAACAAGTTTACAGTGCCTAGTTTAATCAAGAAGGCTCGTTTCATAGATTGGTCTGGAAAATGAAAAGTGCACTTGAAAAGTGTCGAATTTGTTTTAAAAAGCAGCATTTTGAAGAGAAAATGGTGCATGTATGAGTCGTTCAAATCATTTAGAGGTCTGATCTGTCAGATTCTATGTAGTGATGCTCGGTTTTGTTTTCTGCTCGCAAGCCATCCTTTTTAGGTCAGATGGCTGGCACAATAGGTATTCAGAAAGTGTAGGTGTAGAACACTGAATTGCTCATCGGAGGATCACCGTAGGCCATTGCAATTGTCAAATCCGCATTCGAACTGTACGCGACACCCTACAGAAGTGGAATGCGTTGAGAAACCCTAACAGGGATTGATTGGTGGCAACCTTTATCCTTTTGTTCTTATTCCTTGCAGTCCCCGATGATTAGCATTTCGTAGTTCCCCCCCCCCTTTAGGATCAGCAAAGCATTATCTTGCCTAACGCTGTCACTACTTCCGCTCTCTACCTGCAATGCAGAGACGACGTTTCTTCCGCACTTCCATTTGGAGAGAACGAGGAGATTGCGCACGATCGGTCAGACTACATGACCAGGTGACGGATCTGTGCAGGTGATCGGCGATTCTTCCATCTGTAGCGGCTTGATTAGCCCGCTAATACGAGAGAGATAAGTGCGAATAGCTATGAAGCGATCTCCAGCCACAAGACCTTCACTTGTTAGACAAATGGTAGGAAAGCAAGAACTCCCTGTGGCTTAGCTAGTACATAGTAGCTAAAACGTAGATCTCTCCGCTTGCGAGATGCGCCACGCACTTTATTTCCCCGGGATGTGGTGGAGGCAACTGAAGTGTATGTCCGGCTTATGAAATGACTTGTAGTGGCTAACCGATGGTTAAGACAGCGCTTTATTCGTTCAAGACGAGTCAGGCTCCAATTCACTAACTTCGGAGGAATGAAAGATCTAATTGGGATTGGCGATAATACCACATGCAAGTATGCAAAATGCTAGGAGCCGTAGCTGTTCTAAAACTTGGCCCAGTCAACTCTTTTTCTTTATTTAATTCACTCAGAGCGTGGTGGTATCCACAAAGACAACAAAGGAAACACAATAGCACCACTTACATTAACAATGCAAGATTTGTGAACTTGTTATGTAATTGATTGTCAATGAGATAAAGTAGGAGGTGGTAATAGAAAGCAATAAAAAGGACTAAAAATAATAATATATTAATAATAAAATAAAGTAGTTTAGAAACGAAACGGTACAACGACTCATCAATAGAAAACAGCATTGTGATCGAATGCTCAGACAATCCTAGGAGATTCTCGTCTTGCGCTACAAGAGAGTTGAGCTGTCGTAAGCTGCTATAAGTCAAGAATGATAACCAGACTGCGATTCTTACGACCGGTACATTATAGCCAAAGCTTTCCTCTCCTTATTCTAGACAGATGGCGTTTATGTGCTGGTTGTAGGCGAGAGTCTTGAAAACTGTCTCGACATCAGCTGATTTCCTTATGGCAGGTTATCGGATTATAAATGTCGTCTTTGCTAAAAAAAGACAAGAATAACCATACCCAATAGAAGAGGTAAACTCCATTATTGTCAATGACATGTCGCCAACGTCCTCGTAAAGAATTGATGCGTTTCTTGAAGAACTCCTGTAGCTGCGACTGGAAGAAGTTGGACACCCAAATTTCGACTTCTTCACGGTTCTTGAATTTTTTCTCCCCCGAGGCGTGCCGGAAGAGATGGTAGTCTGATGGCGCAAGGTCTGTTCCCAACTGCTCAATTTTTTGCCGCATGATACTTGCGACGTACAGTCAAGCGTTGTCATGGAGGAATTTCACAGTTGCTGTGTTCACTCCTTGTTGGCGAAGTGCTTGATCCACATGGCTTAATTCTTCCTTGTAAGGGTCTGCCGGAACCGCTTGGCCTTGATCCAGCAGCTCAAAATGCACGAGTCCTCTTCTGTTCCACCAGGCACAAAGCATGACTTTTTCTCCGTGAATGTCAGGCTTTGTCGATGTCACCGGAACCTCACCGGGGCTCAACCATTGCCGCTTTCCTGTGATATTGTCGTAGTGGATCCACTTCTCATCCGTCGTCACGATGGAGTCATAGAAACCGCTGGACTTGGTTTTGCGAACAATTCCAGCGTGTTGCCTTGCTGGTATCGCTGAACTGATGTGGCACCCATTTTCCACACCGATTTGACTTTCCGATTGCATGCAAACGATCAGCAATGGTAGAATGGTGACAACGGAACCTCTGTGCAAGCTCGCATGTGTTGTGTCCGACTCGACAGCTTCCTTCAACTCCTGGCTATCTGCAACTTCAGGACGCCGTTGATGTTCTTCGTCTTCAAGGCTCTCATCACCGTCTTGAAACCATCGCTGGCGTTACGTAGTGATGAAACTTCGTTACCACCAAATGCTTCAGACACGATACGGTGGGGTTCTGCAGCAGTTCTTAGTTGCTTGAAGTCGTACAGCAAGCAAACCCGCACTCAGTACTTTTGCTCGATTATCATTAATCTAAAAAATTCCTTAAAAGGTCAACGAATCGGAACGAAACTTTGACGAACGATGCCTTTGGACATGCTTGTTAAACATGTAAAGAGTGATCCAAGAAATAACGATAGCAGAGAAATGACAAATCGAAAGCAGGCGACATTTATAATCCGACTGCCTAATATATTCACAGCTCCCTTATGTTTTAAACTGCGAGAAAGCAAGGCGGTGCAGTGCCCGTATTCGAATCCCTCTCCCGGCTTCCACTTTATGTTTAGCTCAGCTTCGCTGCGCTAACCAAAACCGCAGATACGATGCTGTGCTTCTAACCGAGACAGACAGCACAATGATGACTGACCATGTCGTCGTCTTCCACAGACTCGAAAAAGCCTCGACGCTTCAGATGGGATACTCGTTAGGACAGCAACTTTTTGCGTCCATCAAGCCTGTCTCCATGAAGTTGCAAATACGTCGTGAATAAACCCGCTACTGTTCGAATCATAAGCGTCATTCATATATCACACTCGGAATGCTACCAACCTTTCGATATAGATTCGATATAGATGTTTTTCCTCAAAATTCCGTCTGCGATAGGCCGTTTCATACTACAACCTAATCAATTTCATCGGTAAAATGCTTCGACTTCTGGGAACGCTAAATAATTTCCCATTTTCACTAGGGTACGCGCAGTGGCAGAGGTGAAAAACACAATGGTAGCCAGCTCGAAAAAGCTACGATCTCTACCTATCTTGAACAATTTAGGCAATGAATTAATTAAAAAAGTAATACCCGTAGCAACAGACAAAAACCAAGTGAAGTACACAAATAGCATGCGCAGATAGAATCGAAGCTAGGGAGAATAGCGCTCACCACCTACGTAGGAGAACATAGGAGTGTTCTTACCTTATAAACATTGCTGCCTAAGAGCGACAGGGAAATAATCTGGTGGGCTTAAGTGCAGACTATTTCGCGCAAACAGGTGGGTAGAGGATTAAAGAACATTTTGTCGTAACTTGTCTAGATGTGATGGGGAAGAAGGAAACGAAAAAGGGGAGAAAACAGCACTTTGTCAAAGAATCAGCATACAACGAAGAGAGTCTCTTAATTTTCGCTGTCTATCCCCTAACATTGCCGTAGCCAGCTATGTAAATCAAGATGACGCTATCTATGTGAATGTTCATAAAAACTCAACAATAGAACGAAGCAAATCTGGCTTTTAGGAGAAGACCCCAACCCATCACTTACCGTTCCATCTGGTCTTTTACTGCAGGGCCGAAAGTGCCGGCCAGAAAGTCCGCGAAATCGGGAGTGAATTCGGCCAAGGCGTTTCCGGCAAGTAAAACGGTGATGAAAAGAATCTGAAGCGGCCGTCATCAGTACACTTGGGATCTGAGTAGGGAAAGGGGGAAAAACTGACCTTCATCTCTGCGTGGGAAGGTCCAGAAGAGGAACTAGGCCAAGGCAGAGAGGCACGCTTCAGCGGGAGGATGCGCAAGGTTCCTATTGAAAGCGGACCGGCTGGATCCTCGGCTGGGGCACGTGGTGGTTCAGGTCCTCTCGTAGACGGCTGCGTCAAAGCGCTGTGCGCCGTCCGCAACGAAAGCCGTCTGACGGGCAACCTGTTCCAGACGGTTTGCATCGCCGGACATCTGCTTCACAAACGAGGGGGGCGAAGGTCGTTTCCTTTCATCCTGGAATCACCGGTCACTCGAATGGGCTCCGGAACCGCCATCCGCAATTGCCCGCAATACAGGATACAGGGTTTCTGGTTCCTCAGTGCACATTTGACGCGAGGAGAAACGGATGTGGAAAGCGGTGTAGGCGGCATTGCAACGCTTGCATTATTCTTTGCAACGCGCTCGGTTTCACTTTTGTTTATTTGATGCAGCGCATTGGACGAGCCGCACTGAAAACCAGTTCACAAAGACGACGAGGAACAATGAAACATGAGCGTTTGAAGAGACCGGAGGAAATCAGCGAGAGTCGCGCACTAACCTAAGCTGGCATTTGTACACTCGTTTATGCCCAGATTTCTCTAAAATCACATACAGTGGTCAAGTGTCAATGATTCACTTGGCCACATAGACAACTTATTGGCATAGAAGAATGATAAGGATAAAGGTCGGCGCTAGACAATTCCTTTGAGGGAATCGCGTACAGCGAGTACGGCACCGATTTGAATGCGTATTTGGCCTATCTGGGTGTGTGGTAATCCAGTCGTAGGAGGCGCCGTCTGAACGTGCACTCCCATTCAAGATTTGAATTTTCTGTTCGAGCCAACAAATGGTAAGTAATCCGACCCGCTGTGGTGGGCTAACCAGACTTGTCTAGCAACGATAAAATACTGACTTATTCATAAGTCGGTCACCGAGATACCTTGTATGTATAGGCCAAATACGCATTCCACCAACGAATTCTATAGAAGTAGGGTGCGCGACGCATTCCGAAAGGGATTGACTAACTCCTTTTCCTTTATCCTTATCCTTATTTGGCCTACACAGTGAACTGCGCTGCCAGTGGACAACCACATTCATCATTCTCAAGACAATTCGGGTATCAATTCATCGGAACCGGAGGGCTGGAATACTTGGGTGGTCTGGACATTATCCGACCAAGAACCCCAACTCGGAGTGCTGGACTGTTCCCTTTCCGACAGTGCTGCGTTGCTCCCTAGCCATAGACTCTTACTCGAACTCGAATTCGTAGTAGCTAGCATACATAGGTAGTCACAGAGGCATATGCATAGCCTGACTTCAGAAAATTTGTGCTAGGCCTATTGACGGATGCGTCAGTCTTCTGATGAAAAGCCAGAGCCGTCGAGTAGTAAAGACTGGTTCCTGCTTCTTCGAAATGCTGTTGGTAGTGATCTAGAGGAATCCACATCTTCAGCTGAAGGACCCGCCATTTTTACCACCAAAAAGTGGCTGGCATATACAGCGGTTTAAGCCTGCAACCTCTATTGTAATGTGGTAATGTAAAGCATGAATCACGAACTTCCGTTCATGAGAAAAAGTGGCTTATAAGAAACAAAGTAGCTGACCTGGAATCCTTGGTAAAGCTAGTAGATTCGCTCGGCTCGTGTACAACACAGTATTTGGAAGAAAAACTTTAATTCACGCTTCCAACCTATGGGATTTCTTGAAAAACGACGAGGAATTATTAAACAGGTTAACAGCATTCGCAGTGCTGTCTTTTGTGGCGAAGTATGTGAAGAGCGTACGCAGCTCAGAAACCTTTGCAATCAGAAGAACAGGATTGGCGCTGGCATTCGTCGAAACGAAGACGCTGAGGGCGTTGCTGAAAATAAAAGGCGAGATGATTTGTACCTCTGTTTAAAGGCAAAAATTAACGGCGAATTTGAATTCGATTTCCTAGAAAGCACATATGCTATATTCTGAATGTGCTTGATTAGACTGTCTCTCTTACATAGAATATTTTGTTGAGGCGCTCTACTCATATGAATACATCTCGCTTTGCGAGGTTCCAGAATATCTGCCCTTGCATTAACGTCTCCACGTCTGTTTTGTATACTGGACTCTACCCTATTATTCACAGCTTCGACAATAACTAGACAGTAGAAAACTCTTGTATAGGAAAGACAATTCGTGGCCCACCTTCTTGTAGCAGGACACGAATCGCACAGGTGGATATGCGTACAAAGCTCCGGCTTTGGTTCGAGCTTCTTCAGTTGTTCGTAGACGTCCTTCAACACGTCTTCACCCAAGGTCTTGCAGAAACTCACAGGGCTCTCGTTTGAAACAGCCGTCTCGCACAGCTTTAAAGCATCCTGAAATCATCACCACCGCTCCTGTGGGCTTATTAAGTTGGCCCACTCCTTATTATGTTCCTATTCGTATCCTTATTATAATTATAATTATAATTATTATTATTAGTTATTACATGGAAATCCATGTTAGCTAACATGTTCTGTACCTGCAATGAACAAATAATCCAGAAGCGGTGAAGAGATACTAAGAGAGGAATGTAACATTATAAACATTTAAAAAAATCAAATAAAACAACCAACAAGCTCAACATTGCGGATCCAGGTGTTTCACGATAATGCTTTTAAAGGAGTACAAAGAATGTGGAAGAGGATGGTTTTTACTAATTCTGATGTAAGAGGAAGTTGTCCTATTGACGAAAAAATGAACCCTACAACTGAGTCTGGCTTTTGGCACAACCAACTTCAACGCACCGCCCCTTGTAATGGACGACCTCACAGCCAGGATCCCTTCAGGTGAAATACCGCAGGCCCTAGTCAGAATTTTATGCAGCATGATTAGGTCAAACTTCTTTCTGCGGTGTGCCAAGGAGGAGTGCTCTAGATTAAACGTCCTAACGTTTGATCGAGGTATGGCATCATAAGAGAACATAACCATCCTTATAAAAAGTTTCCTCGTGAAACTGTTCTGCATTTTCCTTGTTCTTCATCATGTAGGCAAACTATTTATTATAACTGTTAGATCTTGCGAGAAAAAGAGAGAAACGAACAAGCAACACACAAATAAGTAATGCTATCAATTAGAAAAGCCAACGATTCCTAAATATAGTTATTTATTCATTTATTTATTTATTAGCTCCGTTTTGATTTTGAAAGTAAGCTGCCAATAAGAGCGTTTGGAGTTACAGTATTACATAGTGACAGACGCGCTTATTATATAATCCATTTTTCGCGCAAAATATGCTACAAGAGATCAAGTTGCAATGGAGACCTGCTTGCTGCTTGGGAAGTTTTTCATTACATTAAGACATCAGCAGCTGACAAGATGTAGCCTTTCGTAGAGAATGATGAGCTGATGTTGTCACTACTGAGATTCACGTAATCGATTAGAAGCGTTATAAGTTGGGAAAAAGGAGGGGAATGTTTGGCTCGAGAAATAGCTACTGCTAGTTCCTAATTCATACATATTGCATATTTAAGTCAATGTCATCAAAATCAGTGAGTACCCCGTTTTCAAACCGTTTGTCTCACCAGGGAATGCCGTCAGCTTCCCATGGAACTTCGGGATGAGACCTATATCACGTGAAAGAGCTCGAGACGCTGATCACAGATATGTAGACCAAATTTGCTAAATGGATCTCCTGAGCGAGTTATGGCCGGCGGAAGCCACCGTGTCTTCCATATGTTAGGCGCGCTCAATGGGCGCAGTATTGCGCGGTAATCAGCGGTTCGGCTATTAGCGCCGTCAGCAGCGGCGGCGGCGCAGTGGTAGGGTGCTCGCTTCACAGGATTGAGGTCATTGGTTCGGTTCCCGTCGCTGACGGCGTCTACATATCTGTGATCAGCGTCTCGAGCTCTTTCACGTGATATAGGTCTCAAAGTTCCATGGGAAGCTGACGGCATTCCCTGGTCAGATGAAGACATGGTGTCGTTGTAGAGTTTTCATTCTTTTATCGAAAATCACGTGGTTTAAGTGGTGAATGAAGACTGAGCGTTTCCCTCCACGCCCACGTTTTTCGAAGTTGGAAATTCTTTCGATGCTAAGTGGCATTTTAGAGGCTAACATCTCCTGCACAACGATTGCATAGCCACCATATGAGACAATTGTTGAAGTAATTTTAAAACTCAACCTCAACATTTGCCGCCTTCATTTCTTTTAAATTTTCGCAGTTCTCCCCATACATACCATTTTCACGTCGAATAGGACAATTTTAAACGCAAGTTGCACACATTTTAAATCAATTTTTAAGCTGTTCTATGTTTGTTCTAAAATGATTTGAAATCAAAGCGAACTCTTCCAATTCTGAACGGCCTTTAGGCAGGTCAAACTGAGCCTCAATAAGATGGTTGGAATATTATTCTTTGTTTTTTGGATACAAAATAAAAATTTAGAATTTGTCTTAAAGCACAGCAAAGAAGTAAGCATATTAAAGGATCGAGCTATGCATTTGAAAATGCCGCACAAATTTATTTGATTTATAGTGTGAAAGCCACTTACATAAACCGTTAAAGTGAGAACATATGAGCTTTTTTACAGTTGTTTTCGTTATATCGTTAACAGGTGATAAATTCCATGCAAACAAAAATTTTGTAATCAATAATAGAAACCGCGAAGTATTGAAAGAGGGCATGGTGCAATATCATTTTTTCGCACTGAAAATGGCCGCCTCCCTGCTCTTTAAAACAAGTTTTAAACCACTACTCGTCCCAAAAAATAAAATTTTTTTAATCACGGAAATCACCGGTCACTCGAATGGGCTCCGGAACCGCCATCCGCAATTGCCCGCAATACAGGATACAGGGTTTCTGGTTCCTCAGTGCACATTTGACGCGAGGAGAAACGGATGTGGAAAGCGGTGTAGGCGGCATTGCAACGCTTGCATTATTCTTTGCAACGCGCTCGGTTTCACTTTTGTTTATTTGATGCAGCGCATTGGACGAGCCGCACTGAAAACCAGTTCACAAAGACGACGAGGAACAATGAAACATGAGCGTTTGAAGAGACCGGAGGAAATCAGCGAGAGTCGCGCACTAACCTAAGCTGGCATTTGTACACTCGTTTATGCCCAGATTTCTCTAAAATCACATACAGTGGTCAAGTGTCAATGATTCACTTGGCCACATAGACAACTTATTGGCATAGAAGAATGATAAGGATAAAGGTCGGCGCTAGACAATTCCTTTGAGGGAATCGCGTACAGCGAGTACGGCACCGATTTGAATGCGTATTTGGCCTATCTGGGTGTGTGGTAATCCAGTCGTAGGAGGCGCCGTCTGAACGTGCACTCCCATTCAAGATTTGAATTTTCTGTTCGAGCCAACAAATGGTAAGTAATCCGACCCGCTGTGGTGGGCTAACCAGACTTGTCTAGCAACGATAAAATACTGACTTATTCATAAGTCGGTCACCGAGATACCTTGTATGTATAGGCCAAATACGCATTCCACCAACGAATTCTATAGAAGTAGGGTGCGCGACGCATTCCGAAAGGGATTGACTAACTCCTTTTCCTTTATCCTTATCCTTATTTGGCCTACACAGTGAACTGCGCTGCCAGTGGACAACCACATTCATCATTCTCAAGACAATTCGGGTATCAATTCATCGGAACCGGAGGGCTGGAATACTTGGGTGGTCTGGACATTATCCGACCAAGAACCCCAACTCGGAGTGCTGGACTGTTCCCTTTCCGACAGTGCTGCGTTGCTCCCTAGCCATAGACTCTTACTCGAACTCGAATTCGTAGTAGCTAGCATACATAGGTAGTCACAGAGGCATATGCATAGCCTGACTTCAGAAAATTTGTGCTAGGCCTATTGACGGATGCGTCAGTCTTCTGATGAAAAGCCAGAGCCGTCGAGTAGTAAAGACTGGTTCCTGCTTCTTCGAAATGCTGTTGGTAGTGATCTAGAGGAATCCACATCTTCAGCTGAAGGACCCGCCATTTTTACCACCAAAAAGTGGCTGGCATATACAGCGGTTTAAGCCTGCAACCTCTATTGTAATGTGGTAATGTAAAGCATGAATCACGAACTTCCGTTCATGAGAAAAAGTGGCTTATAAGAAACAAAGTAGCTGACCTGGAATCCTTGGTAAAGCTAGTAGATTCGCTCGGCTCGTGTACAACACAGTATTTGGAAGAAAAACTTTAATTCACGCTTCCAACCTATGGGATTTCTTGAAAAACGACGAGGAATTATTAAACAGGTTAACAGCATTCGCAGTGCTGTCTTTTGTGGCGAAGTATGTGAAGAGCGTACGCAGCTCAGAAACCTTTGCAATCAGAAGAACAGGATTGGCGCTGGCATTCGTCGAAACGAAGACGCTGAGGGCGTTGCTGAAAATAAAAGGCGAGATGATTTGTACCTCTGTTTAAAGGCAAAAATTAACGGCGAATTTGAATTCGATTTCCTAGAAAGCACATATGCTATATTCTGAATGTGCTTGATTAGACTGTCTCTCTTACATAGAATATTTTGTTGAGGCGCTCTACTCATATGAATACATCTCGCTTTGCGAGGTTCCAGAATATCTGCCCTTGCATTAACGTCTCCACGTCTGTTTTGTATACTGGACTCTACCCTATTATTCACAGCTTCGACAATAACTAGACAGTAGAAAACTCTTGTATAGGAAAGACAATTCGTGGCCCACCTTCTTGTAGCAGGACACGAATCGCACAGGTGGATATGCGTACAAAGCTCCGGCTTTGGTTCGAGCTTCTTCAGTTGTTCGTAGACGTCCTTCAACACGTCTTCACCCAAGGTCTTGCAGAAACTCACAGGGCTCTCGTTTGAAACAGCCGTCTCGCACAGCTTTAAAGCATCCTGAAATCATCACCACCGCTCCTGTGGGCTTATTAAGTTGGCCCACTCCTTATTATGTTCCTATTCGTATCCTTATTATAATTATAATTATAATTATTATTATTAGTTATTACATGGAAATCCATGTTAGCTAACATGTTCTGTACCTGCAATGAACAAATAATCCAGAAGCGGTGAAGAGATACTAAGAGAGGAATGTAACATTATAAACATTTAAAAAAATCAAATAAAACAACCAACAAGCTCAACATTGCGGATCCAGGTGTTTCACGATAATGCTTTTAAAGGAGTACAAAGAATGTGGAAGAGGATGGTTTTTACTAATTCTGATGTAAGAGGAAGTTGTCCTATTGACGAAAAAATGAACCCTACAACTGAGTCTGGCTTTTGGCACAACCAACTTCAACGCACCGCCCCTTGTAATGGACGACCTCACAGCCAGGATCCCTTCAGGTGAAATACCGCAGGCCCTAGTCAGAATTTTATGCAGCATGATTAGGTCAAACTTCTTTCTGCGGTGTGCCAAGGAGGAGTGCTCTAGATTAAACGTCCTAACGTTTGATCGAGGTATGGCATCATAAGAGAACATAACCATCCTTATAAAAAGTTTCCTCGTGAAACTGTTCTGCATTTTCCTTGTTCTTCATCATGTAGGCAAACTATTTATTATAACTGTTAGATCTTGCGAGAAAAAGAGAGAAACTAACAAGCAACACACAAATAAGTAATGCTATCAATTAGAAAAGCCAACGATTCCTAAATATAGTTATTTATTCATTTATTTATTTATTAGCTCCGTTTTGATTTTGAAAGTAAGCTGCCAATAAGAGCGTTTGGAGTTACAGTATTACATAGTGACAGACGCGCTTATTATATAATCCATTTTTCGCGCAAAATATGCTACAAGAGATCAAGTTGCAATGGAGACCTGCTTGCTGCTTGGGAAGTTTTTCATTACATTAAGACATCAGCAGCTGACAAGATGTAGCCTTTCGTAGAGAATGATGAGCTGATGTTGTCACTACTGAGATTCACGTAATCGATTAGAAGCGTTATAAGTTGGGAAAAAGGAGGGGAATGTTTGGCTCGAGAAATAGCTACTGCTAGTTCCTAATTCATACATATTGCATATTTAAGTCAATGTCATCAAAATCAGTGAGTACCCCGTTTTCAAACCGTTTGTCTCACCAGGGAATGCCGTCAGCTTCCCATGGAACTTCGGGATGAGACCTATATCACGTGAAAGAGCTCGAGACGCTGATCACAGATATGTAGACCAAATTTGCTAAATGGATCTCCTGAGCGAGTTATGGCCGGCGGAAGCCACCGTGTCTTCCATATGTTAGGCGCGCTCAATGGGCGCAGTATTGCGCGGTAATCAGCGGTTCGGCTATTAGCGCCGTCAGCAGCGGCGGCGGCGCAGTGGTAGGGTGCTCGCTTCACAGGATTGAGGTCATTGGTTCGGTTCCCGTCGCTGACGGCGTCTACATATCTGTGATCAGCGTCTCGAGCTCTTTCACGTGATATAGGTCTCAAAGTTCCATGGGAAGCTGACGGCATTCCCTGGTCAGATGAAGACATGGTGTCGTTGTAGAGTTTTCATTCTTTTATCGAAAATCACGTGGTTTAAGTGGTGAATGAAGACTGAGCGTTTCCCTCCACGCCCACGTTTTTCGAAGTTGGAAATTCTTTCGATGCTAAGTGGCATTTTAGAGGCTAACATCTCCTGCACAACGATTGCATAGCCACCATATGAGACAATTGTTGAAGTAATTTTAAAACTCAACCTCAACATTTGCCGCCTTCATTTCTTTTAAATTTTCGCAGTTCTCCCCATACATACCATTTTCACGTCGAATAGGACAATTTTAAACGCAAGTTGCACACATTTTAAATCAATTTTTAAGCTGTTCTATGTTTGTTCTAAAATGATTTGAAATCAAAGCGAACTCTTCCAATTCTGAACGGCCTTTAGGCAGGTCAAACTGAGCCTCAATAAGATGGTTGGAATATTATTCTTTGTTTTTTGGATACAAAATAAAAATTTAGAATTTGTCTTAAAGCACAGCAAAGAAGTAAGCATATTAAAGGATCGAGCTATGCATTTGAAAATGCCGCACAAATTTATTTGATTTATAGTGTGAAAGCCACTTACATAAACCGTTAAAGTGAGAACATATGAGCTTTTTTACAGTTGTTTTCGTTATATCGTTAACAGGTGATAAATTCCATGCAAACAAAAATTTTGTAATCAATAATAGAAACCGCGAAGTATTGAAAGAGGGCATGGTGCAATATCATTTTTTCGCACTGAAAATGGCCGCCTCCCTGCTCTTTAAAACAAGTTTTAAACCACTACTCGTCCCAAAAAATAAAATTTTTTTAACATTTTAAACAAGGTGTTCTCTTATTGGGTAGGTTAATTAAAAGATCAAGGAAAGTTATATTAAAGTTTCCCTTAAACAAAAAATTATGCTAACTTTTTAGAGAGTCTCTAGTTTAATGTAAAGAAAGCTCACTTCTCTCTGGAAGAGTTCGCTTTGTTTTTAGTAGGACTACTATACTACTACCACTACTAGAATACTGCCTTAGGCTAGCGACAAAGAGTGTCAAATTCGACTTGAAGATGGTTTCTTGAAGAATTCGTGAATCCAAGGGCATGATACAAAACCGAAATCATACGTGGTCACAGGTTTCACCGCTAGATACTGTGAAAACATTTTTTCAAGGCTTAAACGTTGTTTTTCCTGTCCGGGAATTCATAATGGGCATAACACAATAAGTTATCTCGGAACTGCGTTTATATTGGATCTGAATTTGGACTTCCGTTCTCCTAGCGTCATCCAATATCCTTCAATTGTTCGTATAATGAGGTGCTCTTTTTTTTACAAAACAAAGGTAGCAAATGTGCTTTATCTCAAATATGCAATCTTTATTTTCTCATTTTGTATAACTCAGAATGATTTTTCGCAGCTTCATTTGGTTTCTGAGTTTTTATTTCTTTCCTTTGATGTCAGGCGCACATTCGTGTCTTCTTCTTCTTCTTCTTCTTCTTCAGCATCTGTCCCGCTTCGTAGCGGGGTCCGCTATTCTGGTGTCATGACGCCACCTTTCCCGATCAAGCGCTAGATCAGGGTGGACGCCAGCCGCTTTCAAGTCCGTATGTAACGTATCAGCCCAGCGCTGCTTCGGACGCCCTCTAGGCCGCTTTCCTACCACCTCGAACTTAAGGCCTATCTTGCGGACGCTATCTTCCTTTCCACGCAGAACGTGGCCGTACCATCGTAAGCGAGCTTCGCGCATCTTGTCAGTTATCGGCGCGTCACCGAACTTCTGCCGAATAGCATCGTTTCGGATGCGGTCCATGAGCGTGACTCCTGCCGTCCAGCGCAGCATCTTCGTCTCCATGACGCTGAGGCGCGCTTCAACTTCCTTGGTCGCAGGCCAACACTCAACGCCGTACATCGCTACTGGCCGAATGACTGCCCTGTAGATCTTTGATTTAAAGCGCTCCGGTATCTTCCTATCGCAGAGCACCCCAGTCAACGAGCGCCACTTGGACCAAGCTGCACTCACGCGTGAATTCACTTCGACCATCAGTTTGCCTCAGACGCCACTGCTGATCCCAGGTACTTAAAGACCGCAGTGCGTGGAAGCTCGATGCCGTTAACCTTGATGGAGCTGGACTCGGTAACGTCCGTCGTTAAATACTCGGTCTTCTTCACGTTCAATCTGAGTCCAAACCGCTCCAAGCGATCACACCAAGCTTGCACCTCTCTCGCTAGCGAGCATCACGTCATCGGCATAAAGCAACGTCCAAGGGACGGGCTTCTGAAGATCTCGTGTGATGGCATCCATGACGACAACAAAGAGGAGTGGGGAAAGCGCAGAACCCTGGTGTACCCCGACAGAGATGGGGAACTCCATCGAGGTTCCAGCTGCAGCTTGCACTCTACTCTTTGGACAAGAGTAGAGAATTCGCACCCACTCTATGAGCTCTTCAGGAACTCCATGATGTCGCAAGGCGTACCATATCACTTCACGCGGTACGCGGTCAAAGGCCTTCTCCAAGTCGAGGAAGGCGATATGCACTGCCTTCTGTTTCTCGCGATGCTTCTCTATCAGGAGGCGGGCGGCGTGTATGGCATCAATGGTGCCACAGCCAGCCACGAAGCCGCACTGATTGCTGGAAAGCTGGACGATGTCCCGAATTCGTCCATCGACAATTCGCTCAAAGATCTTCATGCTGTGCGAAAGCAAGCGAATCGGACGGTAATTGGAGCAGTCTGCAGGACTGCCCTTCTTCTACCAAATCGGAATCGTCGTACTTTGGCGCCAACTCTCAGGCACTTTTTTCTCCGCCACAACCTGATTAAAGAACTTCGCCAACCACTCAGCAGGGTACCAAAACTTCGACTTCCACAGTTCTGCTGCCACGTCGTCGGGCCCAGTCGCTTTGCCTGGCCTTATCTTCTTCAAACCCGCTTCAATTTCCTCCACGGTGATCTTCTGAATGGGGCCGTGGGTTGGAGCCGTTGAGGGGATGGCTGGATGAGGAAATTCTACTGTAGAGATTTCCTCAAAGTAATCGCGCCATCGCTTCAATGCCTTCTTGCGGTCCATAAGAAGACGGCCGTTCTCATCATTGATGCCGAAGAACTTCTCGATGTCCTCGGTCTGGCGATGGCGATTCTTTGCGAGTCGGTACAGATACCGCTCGCCATCGCGTGACTCGAGCTTCTCGTTGACATCTCCATAATGAGTGGCTTTTGCAACAGCCACGGCCTTCTTTGCAGCTTTCTTCGCTTCTTGGTACTTCCGCCAGTTATCGGCTGTCTTTTCGCCGAGAAACACGTGATATAGCGTCTTCTTCTCTCGAACTTTGGCTTTCACGTCATCTGTCCACAGCCAGGCCTGCTTGTCGACCTTCCGTCGTCCAGGCTTCGTGATGCCGAGCTCCGACCGTGCAGCGTGGCGAATCGCGTCGGTGGCCTTCTCCCAAGTCTCGCCGACAGTTGTCACTGTCGGTAACCGCACGCGAGAAATCACAGCTGCTTCCTTCTCTTTCATTCGCCACCACTTGATTATTGGTGCACCGCATCGCTCGACCTGCTTCAGCCTCGGAGGGGCGATCTTTAAAGTACAGATCAGCGGTCGATGCTGTGGGGCGACCGTCTCATACGGCACGACCTTCGCGTCTGTGACAAGACTTCGGTCTCGATCCTTCACAAGGACAAAGTCTATCTGAGTCCTGATGTTCCCGCTATAGAACGAGATGAGGTGGGAATCGCGTTTGCGAAATACGGTGTTCACTATGGTGAGATTGTGCGATTCCGCATATTCAAGGATACGCTCACCATCTGCGTTACGCGATCCGTAACCGAACCCACCATGACAGCCGTACCCGTCTTTCGTCGCGCCGACGTGCCCGTTGAGGTCACCAGCGACTATGATGACATCTTTCGACGGTACCTCTGCTGTCTTCTCATCCAGCAGGTTCCAAAACTCATCCTTGGCTTGATCGGAGCAGCCAGTCTGCGGAGCATACGCAGAGAAGAAGTGGTAGAGTCGCTCCTTCGCGGCGACAACGATCTTCATCAATCGATCGTCAAAGCGCTCGACGCTTACAATCGAGTCACGAAATCGTTCGGAGACGATTATTCCGACACCACTGGTGGTCCTGGGACTTCCACATAGAACGGCCTTGAAGCCACGTCCTATGTCCCTTGACTTGCGGCAGGACCACCTCGTCTCCTGCACCGCACAGAAATCAACTCTTCTACGCTCCAGTGCTTCAACCAACTCGCACGAGCGGCCCGTCAACGTACCCACATTCAGCGTTGCCACGCGGGTCCTGCTTACGTTACGGGACTTTCGGACTAGCTCAGTTGCCCCCCGATGCCGTCCTCGCATCAGGGACCCTCGCATACTTCTCACACTCGCCGGGCTCTGCGAGTGTGCGTCGGCTCCCGCGGACGCCGTAGCACTATCTCGAAACACTTGAGCTGTCATACACCATGTGATGTGGCATGGGTCTTCATAGGCCGGCCTGTCACAAGGGCCTGTCGCCTGCAATCGAGTGTCCGTGTTCGGCTTAACTCGCAGAGCGAGTAGTTTCCAGTGGCACCACGTGGAGGAACGGACATCGCCACCAAATAAAGCATCCATTCACCTTCTTTATTTCTTCATCTTCTATGGCTTGATCTACCCGCTTGATTACGTCCTGACAGCGAGTGCGCATAAGCTCGAAGAATTTTTGAAATATTCTTCTTTCATCTGACACTGCCATAGAATATATGTGTGGCATAAGTCACAACTGCTCAGCAAGAGCGTACGCGGAGTTTCTCTAACAGTTCCTGCAGCAGCTCCATAGGATCATTCAGTTTTCTTGTAATGACTGCACCGCTAGAATGTCCAGGTGGAAATCCAAGATCACCAGTTAGTTTCTGTGAACCTCCGAAGCACACGGCCGACAAAACTATCAAGAGACCGGCGGCGCGCATTCTGAAAAAAGTCTTATTAGAAGGGGACGGTGATAGGAAGAATGATTTCAAGGAAGAGAGCTGTCCCGGAGCATTTATAGTTAGAACAGCGTAGTCTGAAAAGCGGCCACATGGCCAATGTGCCGTGAAACGCAAAACATTACACCCTTATCAAAACCGTTTTTTTCACCCATTATCTGGGAAAAAAGGGATGCCTGTGCAAATGTTTGCCTCAAATTCTTAGCCGTATATCAGAGCAAGTAGTTGAGATTGAGTTATTGTCGCTCGATTACTGTACGGACATTGTCTTCGTGCCCTGAATCATCAACTGAATCTAGAAACTAGGAAAGCGGATGAAATCATAGGCCGTTCACACATTTTCGTCTCACCAGTCGGTCCTTATCAGTCAGTCAGTCCTTATCCCCACAGGTTTTTCGCCTCAGCGACCTTAAACGCTCCTGCTTTCATACTGTTCGTTGGCCGAAAATAGCTTTGGTTAGCAATTTTGGAGATCTTAGAACTATTCGAAACAGCGTTTTTCAAGAAGATTGAAACGAAACAGTGAGGTTCCGCTTCGGAGGCTGCAGCTGCCACAATATACTGCGCCAGTAAATTTATAGAATCAATCTTGAACTTGTTTGATAAAGCATTGCATGCCTCATTGGTTGAGCTTCCTATACGTTGGGATTAAATAGTAATAAGAGCTGGAAGGGTCGGAATTCTTTATCAAGACTAGTTGCGTTAGAATATTTAATCTGTTCTTCGGTCATTTACATTTTTGCTAATTTTTCCTGCCGGCCTGCTTGCCTGTCATCATCTGTCACACTGATATATTGAACGATTTTTGCACAGAATTGTAATTGGCGATGGAAAATGGCGTTTGTATGACAACATGAAGCATCGTCTCTCTGGCAGCCTTAGCAGCACTAGAACCCTGGTTGAAAGCAAAGAGAAGAAAGAAGAAGGTGCCAAAAGTGCTCGTCCTTGTCAATCTGGCACTCCATTTTTGATGACCTGAGAATTAGCAAAAATGCAAATGGCCGAAGAACAAATTTTATATTCTAGTAGACCAAGACATGAGCTTTGACATGAGTGACATATATGTAGAACTGAGCAAGAGAGACTGAACAAGTCGAAGGAGTTGTTGGTGAAGATGATTTTTCTCTTTTTGGCATTTTGTTGATATTCGACAGAAATCAACATGAGCCAGTAAACGCAACACAAGTTCTTATAGAACAAGACATTCTCTTCCGAACGGCACATAATAACAAGCAAAAATTCCTACCACGGAGCAGAGGCCGTCGGTAAAAATAAATCTTCGTCGGACGTCCCACTTTGGTGACCTAAATATCAATAAGGAACACATGAGCAAATAGAACCAACACGTTTTCTTGTAGCACAGAATATTGCCTTTCAAATGATATAAAAACGCGCAAAAAATCCAAATCTAAGCAGAGAGAAGGAACTGTCGGCGATGGCCATTTTTCACTTTTTCACTTTCCACTTTACTGACCTGAAAATTGGCAAAACTCTGAATGAAACAAGAAATGCATAACATGACCGATAGAGCAAATCATTCTATTTCGAAAGCTTTATAGAGCTATGCAAGAGTCCGTCGGCGAAATCCGCAATGAATCGTTGAAAGAAACGGCAGGGACTTATGGGCCAACCTAATATATAGTTCGCAGCGGATTGCGTTTTTAAAGGAAATTCAATGATTTGCCGGAAATCTAGCGAATTTTTTTTTGATAAAGAAATTGACAAAAATTTGATGCCTAGAACTTTGTGTGTGCACCCCTGGTAGCAGCCGATGGGAAAGTTAGGGTCTTGTCCTTTCCCTACAAGTTTGGTAACAATTCGCCGAACCCAGAGGTATGGAAAGCTTGCTTGGACTGAATGGGAAATCTGAACCATAACCCTGGAATCGTGACACAGGGCACTACACCATTTTTGCTACCACGCGCTTGCGTTTAATATACAGTGCCAGTGAATTAACCAGAAGACGGGCTACAGCATGCATGCTGTTACATGCTGAACATGCTGTTACAGGATGTTTTGTTGCGATCAAAAGTCTTGCGCCAGGCGGGACTCGAACCCGCATCTTCTGCTTTCCGGGCAGCGATGTTCGCCTTACACCACCGGCGCTGTTTGACCGCGATATCCTCCAGGTCTGTCAGCACCCACCCGTGATACGGGGATGGGCCGGCCGCTGATATCAGCATGGAACCGGTTAAGCTGAAGACCTTACTAGAAACAATGCTTTAACACATTTGCTTAAGCCTGGAGCGGCTGGTAGAGAGGCTATATGCTGTTTCAGGATATTTTGTTGCGATCAAAACTCTACGTGAGGTCAAACAGCGCCGATGGTGTAAGGCGAACATCGCTGCCCGGAAAGCAGAAGATGCGGGTTCGAGTCTCGTCTGGCGCAAGAGTTTTGATCTCAACAAAACATCCTGTAGCAACATATAGCCTCTCTACCAGCCGCTCCAGGCTTAAGCAAATGTGTTAAATCTGGACAACGTTCTCTCTGACGTGGGAGTTGATCGGTTTGATTTCAAAGACGTGAAATTCTATAACATACAACAGTAGAAGTACTGCAAAATATTGTACAAAAACCTTGCATTCGCAGACTGGTTTAACTGCTCAATGCAGTACTCTTGCACCGGTAGCGTGTTGTACTTATACACACATATGTACATAAGAAATAGCAATCTGTTTCTTGAGTAGGTTTATTTTGCCTTTTTCAGGGGTAAAGCTCTCCTGTGGTTGTTTCACTACTTAACTATTTATTTCTGCGAGCTAAGTTTTCTGACTCTAGAGAATCGTGTCCAGAATTAATTCCTGGCGCTAATACCATATGTAGGCTAAGGGTCACCATGTAGGGTGGCCCTATTAAAGGTTTTGTGCTGTACGAAACTGGAAATTGGAAATTCTATGCAGCACTGGTGTGTTCTGGTGGTGTGCCGAAGTCCAGATGACACCCTGGCATGATTTTCTAGCCAGGCAAAACCCCTGCCAGTCGAATATTTCGCAGTTGAAATGGCTGGAAGTAGCTGGATTGGAATGTGGCATCGATGCTATCTGTCTTCTGACACGCCACTGGTAGCCATGCATTTATGAATGGTGTCGCTGATTTGTAGGACATCCTCTCTGTTCGGTACCCATAACAATCAGTCACTCATCGAGCTGCTCCACAACTTCTCTCTATGTATGCATTGTGGTGGGAATCAGCATGAAAAAACAACCAGACGCCTCGCCAACAGAACGCCCCTGGTTCCCAGTAGGACAAGCTTTTCAGAGCGGCATGAAGTCGACTCATCTAGGACGAAGGACCTGTGACAGGGATGGTGATTAGTGTGAAGGTGTAACATGATGAGTAATTTATGTTTTCTAGGTTATCAGATAAATTCAACCAGTTTTGAGGCGCTCAAGTTATAGAAGCGCACCAAACCTCGAATTCGGTGCACAGGTCACAGGATTAGCTCCGATTTTCTAACCAAAGAGATTCTCAGGGCATTCAGCATGTTTCTTGGCAAGTACGATTATTTAGCGATCAGTCTATGCAACTGTTCATCTGTGCAGGTGGGCATGCAAATTATCTACTACCAATTCAGCGACGAGGTGTGCTCGATGACATATGTACAGTTGGAGTATTCCTACTCATACGTTAACGTGGCATTTTGAAATGAAAAAAAACGATAGCTCCATTTGTGCAGCATTTTTTACAATATTTATAGTGAAACTGATCGCACCGGAAAATCAAGCTCGCAAGGACATTGAAGAAACAAGAAGCTAAAGGTTGGAGAAGAGACGAAGAAGTGAAGTCGACAAATAGAGATCATAGTATGGCAAAGAAATCGAGCAATGGAAGAATCGTGCCTAGTAGAATTTCAATAGCACGATTAGCCAAGTTCTCAGCTTTCACGTAGAATAAAAGCACTCCTTGAGGAAATTTGATGGTGTCCTCATGTACAGTCCCGAATTGAAGTCACTTTCTGCGACTAAGATTAAGGATTTCGTCGTTAGCGAAAGTAGTGTCATCTGCTGGTGTTGGTCGGAAGTCAAAGAATTGTGACGGTATTCTAAACGAGAGACGTTATTTACTGCTTGTCGATTACAGTAATCACTAAATAGGCAGCACCTCATGGAAGTTAGAGTGACATCAGGAGACTCGCTCTTGACGAACTGTGAAGATGTGTCCAACGAAGGAAGATCGCGGAAAGCAGAGGCGCCTGAAAGAGCTATTTCGATTCTTGTGAATAGAGCGGGTCGAGACGTTGCTTTTCAGAACCTTCCACAGCGTCTAGCGTCTTTTCGCTCTGTTTTCTTTTTGCTTTAAGCCAACTTTATTGTCGGTGTTCACGACACTATTCTGTCCTTAAGCGTTGTCGCAATAAAGGGATAAATGTTCCGAACACCTACGAAAAGTATTGAACGGAGTCTGCAACCTGCTTTCCGCTAACTCTAGGTGTAGAATATCATCTTCCTTTTCTTTGGCATTTAAACCCGTACAGATGCTCGCTCTACGGCAGGAGTTTCGAACTTTAGGATCTGAATGGCTTAGTGATTTAGGACATTTGACGTTGTTCCCTCACATTATGTGGTCCTCATTTTCACAGAAGAGCCAGCAGCACTCTACAAACACTCTTCTGAAGGAGGAGGCAAAAAAATTATTTATTTGCAACACCTAATAATCTCAGCAAGAGCCGCTTGATGCTTTAACAAAATGGGTTGACTCCGATGCCAGTTGAGCTTGTCCTCTCCACGATTTGGTGGTTCGAGCAAGGATCTTAAAATTTTTCATCCTTTGAGCAGTTGCTAACTTCTCTCTTCTTAAAACTTTGGCGTGGTGAGTTAGTATGTTGTCAATATGCTGTGCTAGACAATGTTTTTAGGTGGATCTTTATTATTGCGGCCTGACGTTTCGACTTTTCGTCGTCTTTAGAATCGCATAGGATTCACCGTAAGGACTGATATTCGTCACCGCTAGTAGACCGGTAGAGGCGCACTTTCTTTTAATCTTTAATTCTTTAACTCTACATATTTGTGCAGTGAAAACAGCCAATTTCGGATTTATCCTAGGTAATCCTTTTTGACTCTTTGACAACGGCGGCAAAACTGGAAGCAAACTAGTTTACAGAGACATCGTCGTGAGCTGGGCAACGAGATGACCTTTCTTTGCAATTTTTTAGCTGGGACAGGCCTCACTGTTCACATTTGTTTCCCATTGCTAGCGATGCCCAATTAGGAAAGATACCTAATCCCTTCAAGAACAGTGAGCGAAAGAGCTTCGTAATATTTTATCGAGAGGAGTAGGATGCAAAAGAACGAAAGAGACATGCACGAATAAAGGAGCGACCAACTGAGCAGAAGATGACTAAGGGCCTTGAAACTCCTGGTTAATTCATTCATCCTTCATCTGTCTCGAAAAAACAGAGGACCGGCCAAGACAGCTTTTTTCCGAAAAACATTTACTTTTTCATTCATGGTCATAATACTCACGCGTAAGACAAATGAGAGCAATAGCAAGTTCTACTAGAAAAGTTACAAAACACCAGTCAAACGTGGATAAGAGGCATTCGTTACTCTAAAAGCAGCTCAGCAGTTTCTTGAAAGCATGTATGGACAAGGACAGATTTCTGTTTTCCGCAAAAGAGTTGAGCTCCCGCAGCGTTCTAGTGGGAGGAACATACACCCGGAACCTATTTCTTCTTGTTCTTACCACTAGTCCACAGAAAATGTGCAAAGGGTTTATGTGGAGTTTGCCCATGAGAATGTTGAACATCATTTTTAGAGAAGCAACCTTCCTTTCACACACCAGAGATTTGAGTCCGACTATCCTATTTCTTTCCCTGCAGTTCGGGATAAGCGAATGATCTACGCCAAAGCATCTCATTGTGAGTTTTCCTGTCAAACTGTTTTGAACGCTTTCCAACATACAACGTCTTTTTTCTTAAAGGGGTTGAAAACCGTTTTACCTAACAACTTAACCTACCAGTCGCAGAAATTTGCTACAGATCTTTACTTTTCTCTTCATGAACATGACTTTTGTCTGCTTACTCCTTCTCAGGTTTCCACAAGCTTTTTTTGACATTCGGCGACTTCTTCTAGCCCGAGCCCAGTAGTATAAGATATATGTGGAAAAGTGCTGAGCTCATTCTCTCCGAAATCATGCGGAAACGGAACAATGTCGGGAGGTCGTAATTACCCCACGTCCAGATGCCATTTCACGTGGCCCATAATTGAGTGAGGTCTCGGTTGTCGCGAGCGGCATTGTTGCGCTAAATTGGATTCGCCGCACTCGGATTATGACTGGATTACCGCAGGAAGATGGGATTTTTGAAGGCTCGCCCTCGGGCGCGCATGTCCTTTCGGCGCTTACTGGAATGATGTTCATGAAGCCCAAAGGATGAGTCGTTGCGCGGCACGAATGCAGGGACTCTCATCGGAAAGCTGTCTTTCAACGTTTTTGATGAGCGAAATGATTACCGTCAACTTGCTCCAGCTGTCCGGGATGGTGTGTCTCCCTGTGTCGCCTTCGATCCACCTTCCTCTGGAATGTTCGCCCACATACGTCGCAGGCGAAAGGCTGAAAATGAGACATTGCAGCACTCTCTTCGAAACGATCTTGGTTCCTGCATGTGATCAAGAGAAGAAAATGCAGAAGTCGGTGCGCGTGCAGATGTACAAGTGTGCTGAAAAATTGGAGCGTAGTACGTTCTCATTAGCCCAATCTTGGAGTATCATAAGGGCGAAGATGCGCCTCTAGCCAGCAAGGTTAAAATTTATTTAATGTTCTCAGTCGCTCTTGGCGAGCCGAATGTTGTTTCAAATTCTATTGCAAACTGAAGCCCTGATGAAAGTGGGTTAGTCAGAAATAAACTAGTAAGACAGTTGTGCAGAGTCTCTGAAGCCAGCGTAAGGTCATCCGGTTAATGCATGGCAATGTCAAGGTTCACACAGTAACGGCACCGTAGTCAATCCTCGAAAGCTTCCCAGTTAAAGTCGATAGTCTTTCGGGTATTATCGCCCAGGC
The DNA here is from genome assembly GCA_947396885.1 of Heligmosomoides polygyrus polygyrus. Lineage (NCBI taxonomy): Eukaryota > Metazoa > Nematoda > Chromadorea > Rhabditida > Heligmosomidae > Heligmosomoides > Heligmosomoides polygyrus. Next base: position 82,400,744 of record OX377202.1, read on the forward strand.
ACTACCAAACCTGGGAAGACAACAGAAACTCTTAGACTTCTACCAGCTGCGGCCCAGGTGACAGCAGGGGCTTGGCTTGCAAACATTCAGCCATGCTGCGCAGCACAATGCGTGGTATGAGAAGCACCAAAAACCTGGGGCCGGATTCATCAAAGTTACTGCAGTAACTTTAACGGATAATTGTAAGCGAAAGCTCCAGATGACGCGGCTTATCGCTCACCATATCGCTTGATAGACCGCGTTATCTGAGCTTTCGCTTACAATTCTCCGTTAAAGTTACTGCAGTAACTTTGATGAATCCGGCCCCTGGTGTGTACCATAACACAACGGGTCAGCAATAGACTGCTAAAGGTGCATCCCTTCTGGAGTTATTATTGCGCGTTCGCACCTTTCACTTGTTCTAGTTCCTAACGTTATGAAGCACTGATATTCTCTTGAAAAAGATAGCAAATTAAACAAAGCCAGGGCCCGGATTCATCGAGCAGTGGATAGTGGTAGAGATACCGCAAGGGAATCTTACCCACTACCAGCAGTGGGCAGTGGGTACGATTCGTATTCATGAAAGGAATCAAGGGTAAGGTACAACTAGTACTCTCGCGAGAACAGCTGATCTCACTGGAGCGCCATTTCGTCCATGGGGCGCGAACGAGTCGTGAGTATACGAATGTACCCACGACGATCGCGGGTTTTCTCTACCCACTGATATACCCACAATTTGACGTGTAAGGTTTATCATGAATCGTGGATATGTCCACCCCCTATACCCAGCGTGCCCGCGGGTATGCGTGTTGATGAATCCGGGCCAGGACCGTCGATCCACTTGAAATCTTACATCTCCTCGTTTTCATATGGTGCTCGGGTTTCAAATAATCTACATCGACTTCTTCGACGCATTGTTTCCGTACGAGCTCAATGAAGTGGTAAAGGACAAAAGACGGTGTTAGTAAACCCTTTTGGGAAGACCCACAAATTCTACTTCATTGGGGATATGGTGACGGCGATTTGACCTATACAATGGCTTGCGGTGGCTGCCCGATGGACACGTCAGTGTTCTATTCTTCCAAGGCAGTTCAGTGAACCAAGAACCTGGAAGTGGGTGCACACGACAGAACTCTTTCGACAGCGCACCCCCGAACCCTATAGCAACAGTCCCTCGGAGTGTGGGCTCGAATCCCACATTCGTCAGGAGCTCAATACTGTGGGAGCAAACTGCATTTAGGAGAGTAGAATCTGAATGTTCATTGGTCTTTTCCAGCCTCTGACAAACAGAAGCAACAACACCGATGCAAGGCCTAATGAAGGTTGGAACCAGCCATGATCAAGGACTATGGAGCAACTTTAAGACACCACACAAACTAACGCCAGCATTTCTGCGTGGACAGGGCTTCCAAAAATCGCAGTGACATCCACCTACGGCACCATCCCTTCAAACTGGTCCTGTTTCACACCACGAATAAGGAGACGAAAAAACAAACGCTCTGACCAGCTCTTGCATTACACATTATGCATGGTGAAGCGCTATAGTAACCGAAGGCATCAGAGCGCTGAACAGGTCGTTACAAGTGGGCTATCCATGAAGTACAGAACTCTCGGTCTGGAGCAGTATCGGTCCTAATTATGGTCATATCTCTTTTATTTACTTCAGAGCAGATCGAAGTTTTGGAGAGGGCCGGTATTCATTGAGCACTTAAAATTTCGAAGCGTTCGTCGTCATCTGGGCCGAAAAGTGATACATAATCGGAAATAAACTCATCGTCCATCTATCTGATCCATCCTGTCAATAAATGGTGGTCGTTCGTGTGGTCTTTCTAGCTGCTTTATGTGCTTCATGGTTCAAACGACCTTGAGGACTTCGGTCATATCCTTCAATCATCGCACGCATTTCAGGCATTGTTCGTGAGCGATGCTCATGAGCATCTAATGATATGCACGTGGACGGCCATCATTTTGATGCGATTTTGGAGGAGCAGCAACATCCGTATCGGGATACGGTATAAGCTTAGATATTCGCCCACCTTGAATCCTGTGTGCTTCCTGGTGTGAGTGATGAGATTCGACGACTGGCTGAACGCCTTTCCACACACGGTGCATTTGTGTGGTTTCTCTCCTGAATAGCTATGTTTGTAGTAGAGAAGCGTATAAGATGCATTGAAAATGGGTGTGTGTGTTTTAATTTTCAATGAAAGTGTTCTAACAAAATTGTTATCAAAAAAAGGAAAAAACTAGATGGTAGTAGGCTATCAAAGAAGATAAAGTCATGCATGTGAAAAGTTTCAGCAACTACACGCACGATATCGCCTAGTGTTCGGATGGGATAAGGAATTAAGCGTATTTACCAGCTGAAACATCTCTGAAAGTAGCACATGCGTATTGCATCCGTAATCTTCGGAGCATTTCTCTCGAGGACGCAAAGTTGGAAGCAAGTTCATTAAGAGCAGAAGAAGCACTCAGCCGAAGTGATTAGAAAACGCATAAAGCAGGACCTCCTCATCTCCCAAAAAGGTTCAGCGCCATCACCATCATGGGGGCATGATTGAGCCACCAGTGCTTTAGGTGTGGCTGATGTATAAGCTGAGTTTTGAGGTTTTTAAAGCGTGGTTTAGTTGTGTTTTTAGGTGAACATTGCCAGCGCAAAGAGGTCTCCTTAGGCAACTACACTGTTCTGTTGGAACTGAAAAGGCGGGCGAAGTCTGTCCTAATCAGTTGAACCCCCATCCCCCCAAAGGGAATCGAAGGCTATCTTTCACTGAACAGAGTTTTATCCCTCGGCGGTTGATAGCAGTAGAGAGGGAGAAGGTGACAGCTATAGAATCCTTAGTTTGACAAAATTTGCCGAAAACATTGGCAGTCTCCATATTCGGTGGAGGCCAAGAAATTATCAACCGAGCAGTGCTTTGAGATCGCGAGATTTAGTTCACACAACACTCACATGAGAAAAAAGGTGGGAGGAAAACGAAGGACTGAGAGTATTTATAAGTTGGAAGATGCCCACAAATACCATGCACTTATTGCATCTACATACAATCTTTGAGAGCCTGCTCGCGCTCTTTTTCTATAGAGATGAAATCAATTATAATCAGCCGAAAATATTAGGCTGTCGCAAAATTAAACACCATTTCGATATATTCATAAATAAGTAAGTTTTTTTCTACCCTGAGGCATCCCTCAGAAAAGCCACGCTTATCGTTTGGGGTTTTTTCTACTTTTTCAGAAAACATAAGTGAATGTCGCTCTAATTTTTCTAGTCGACCTTTCCCATGCTCCGTAAAATCATGAACCGACGCGACTATCGAGTCCTCACGCTTTACGAATTTAAATTTAGACGCTGCGACAGAGTATACCGTAACCACAGCAACGCCTTTGGCGCGGACTGTGCTTGCGAACGAACGGTGAGGCTCTGCTTCGAAAAATTCGCTTTGATCTCGAAGAAAAACCGGGCCGCGGGCGCAGGGCACATGACGATGAAGTTTTGAGGAGAACCGTAAAAGCAAATCCGGAGACGAATACCCGAACGTTAGCAGATGACCTTGGCGTGTATCACATTACGGTAGCAAGACATTTGAGGAGAATGGGCAAGGTGAAGAAAATGTCGAAGTGGGTGTCTCATGAGCTGACCGATGTGCACGTTTGGCACGTTTTGACACCTGCTCCTGCCTGCTAGTTCGCTTTAAAAATGAGCCTTTTCTAAGCCATGTTATAACTGTAGATGAAAAATGGTCCTTTACGATAACAGAAAGCGGATTTGTCTGGCTAGATAAGGATGCTCTTCCAACATCCGTTCCTAAACCCAACCTTCACCCTAAAAAAGTTATGCTCACTTTGTGGTGGTGTTAGAGATAATCCATTACAATTACCTGATCAGGCAGTCACAGCAGAGTCTTACTTCCCACATTTAGACCAAATATATGAGAAGTTGAATAAATTGTGGCCGACAGTGGTGAATAGAGGAGCGTCACTCCTATTGCAGGACAACGCAAGGCCACACACCTCACAAATTACTCGGCGAAAATTGACCCATTTAGGTATCTGAGTTCTCTCTCACCCACTACATTCTTCAGACCTGCCCCTTACTGAATATCGCTTTAACCAAGCTCCTTTAAAGGGTTAGATTCATTAACTTTTCGTTTAACGTAAACGTATAGATTCTGGTGGTTTTATAACGATTAACAAAGTTGTGTTTAAGCAGAGTTATAGCAGTTTGAAGTAAGCGGTCCGTTTCGGCTATTAATTTTGCAACAGCCTAGAACTTGCAATTCGGACAGCCACATTCATTTGTCGAACTTCTTCGGACTAGCTCTACTGTAGAATTTGAAAAAGCTACAATACAATCCTTAATTCCCACTAATTTTGCGGGGCATGGAGGCAAGCTCCTGTCAGCCTCTTATCCAAATATGAAGAAATAAAGTGCAAGAATACCCACCTGTGTGTATATAAGTGTGCTTCTTCATGTCACTCTTCTGATGAAACCGTTTCCCACAATACTGACATGGGTAGGGCCGTGTGTCAGAATGGATGAGGAGATGCGTAGACAACGTGGACGACCTAAACTGTTGTCTTATAAAAAAGAACATTCTTCAAGAGCGCCTGTTCGAGAAGCAACCTTGCTCGAAGTCTATTTCGACAGTTCAGGAGAAGAAAGGCTATGCATTTTCAGTGGTATTTGCCTGTGAAAGCTTTGGTAACCAATGGAACTGTCATAGTCCTATGGAGAGCTCTCGTTCTAACTTCATTTTTCCTACCCACCGCTATAAGCGCCGAAGCTCTCAACACCTACACCGCAGCGCTCTAGCTAGCCCATCTGGGCGTGTATAAACTCGCAGATGTCTATCTTCCCTCTGATTCCTTTTACCTCCGAAAGATTGGCCTAGCTAATCGTAAGATGTGCTGCGACTGTTATGAAATTTATAGGGTGAAGGAAGGAGGCTGGTATTCCATATTTCAATCCCAGGCCTTCATTACTGCTTTACAAAGTAAATAAAAAATTAAATAAGTTCGGATCAATGAATAATAAAATGAGCGGATGAAATCGAATTTGACATCAATTCGAGCAATTCGGCGATTCCTCTCTGATAGGGCATAGGACAGACATCAGAGCTGTGCGTCTGCATGAAGGCGCTTGAGAAACAACCTTAGCTCAGCAGGATTCCCTTCACCTTCGTCTTTTTTCTCCAGAGCGTTCAGTCGAGTGCAGTCTCGGAGTCAGCTGCCCTTATGATCCGTTGCCATGTCATCCTATAATGGCGCTACCATAGGGCCGAATTCGGCGAAATCTCTTTCGGAGACGTGCTACCATCTTTTTATCTTGGCCTCCCGCTGTAGGTTCACAGGCGTTTCCGCCTCGAGAACCGCCTTTATTCGGCGCCCTTTCGGCTTGAAGATGATGTTCTTGTAGCAGATCCACGCATGCGTGTTGCTCGCCTATTCTCAGCTGAGTAGGCACTGTCTAAACCAGGCGCAATACGCAGTGCCGTTGAGAGCGGAGGCATGACCACTGTCACATCCATAGAGCTTGCCTTTGAGTGCACTAAAGCATCACAATGATTGCCGGCGATTCGTGTGAAACCCGTACCTTACGATTAGCAGTATCCTTTCGACTCCAAACAGCCTAGCTCACAAATGTTGTTATTGAAGAAAATTTCTGTGAAATAGTTCCCTAATTCGCCTCTATCACATCCCGTAAAAATAGAATGCGTGGCGCATCCCATAAGGGATGGAGCAACGCCGCCCTTTATCCTTTTACTCGATCTAGGCGATGACTTGTGGGGGCGAGACGACCTAAGCCAGTTCTTGCCCTTCCTAGAGAAAACCATTTCCAATTCTCCGATCCCGTAGGGAACGCGGGCCTGACTGAGCGGATACCGAACCATGAGCCCCATGGTCTGTCGCACGATACAGAAAGCGCCTTCACGGACTGCGCTACCTTACAGATATTGGGATGATAGTGGAACGTACCTCTTGAACGTCTTTCCACACTGCTTACACTCAAAGTGCTTGTCCATTGCGTGGCTGGCTTGGTGCTGCTGAAAACACCCGTTTGAAATGCTGGATTTTAACTTAAGAGACGGGCTAGTATATTCTTACTTCAAGAGCATTGCTCGATGAATAGACCTTGGCGCATTTGAGGCATGGAAAAGCCCTTTCCGCCGAAGGAGATGGATCCTCAAGAAGCACATTAGAGCCATCTGCACTGCTTGGCTCTCCTGAAATTAATCACGATGAAGAGTAATGAACAAAGTCTCTGTTTGACTTTCTCATTCTCTCCAAGCGCATACCGTGTTTTTCGGAGAATCTCTGCGTGGATGCCATGAAATTCAATGCATACTGCCGGAGAATCCCGTGCCAAAGGGCAGGCGTCGGGCAGAATCCACCGCTCATCACAGCAAAGTCCGCATTCATTATCGGCAGGAGCGGCGACTGTTGATCAGCTATCCTCATCGGCAGCAGCGCTGCAAAGCGCAAGAGTAGAGCGAAACGGTAGCCAACGCACCCGGCCCACACCCCCACGGATCCCCACGCATTGTTTTGACTCAATTTCCCGGCGTCGTACGACTCGAGAGGGTAATTAAATCACGCGAGCCGCAGCCAGCCGGCCGCGGCATACGATATTCCTCGGGCGGCGGCTGTCAGATTCGGCCACGCCCCTACTCGCCCTGCAAATCTGGGCTACGGTAATGGAATGCCGTGATTGGGAGCCAGGTTGAGGCTTAGCCAATGCGACATTGGCAATACCTCGCCCAGTGAGGCAGGTGAACTGCTTCTGCACCTTTCCCCTGCACCCCAACTCAGGCTGCAAGACAGAGTGGGATTAGGCGCTATCTGGCGCACGATAGATTTGAGAAGGGGATTCACTCTGACCGATTGTCGACGATCATACCTTCAAATTTACTTTGCCATTTCGGAACTTCATTAATGACGCTTGACAAATGCGATGGGATGTGGCATGGCTCAGCTTTCGGGCCTTTTTTGCTTCTACGCTAACCAAACCTTCTACCGCCTTTTCTAGGTTAAGGCACATGCACCGGTACATTTTATGCCTAAAGAACAAGGAGCTGGACAAAGCAGAGGAATGAGATCTTTACGCAACAAATCCGTGCTCTAAGTAGAACTTCCTGTTCAAGGTCCAAAGTTTCGACGCCTTCGTTGTTTAAAGACGTATACCCATGATTCGAGGTTTAAAGTGATTACTTTCAGGCACCATAGGGTATCCGGATCTATCCTAGTCGGGAGGGGCAACCGCAAAATGTCAGCTGCGTACGCCATCCCATGAAACACAACCACACCCCTGAATGTAAATGAAAACCCTCAGGTCACGGAATAGCAGCTCAAGCTCGCAGAAAAGCAAGCATGTGTAGGATGAGAACCACTGCATACATCCCTTCCAATTATGGAGGATACATCTGGGTCTTCAGCACCAGGTTCAGGCTGCTAAACAAGTCGAACGCGGGGAAAACTTGAGCACCTATGCATGTACACGGAAAAGCAGCCGTGAGAAACTACACACAATGCTGGAGGTCTACCAATAGGAAATTCTTAAATAAATGACTTGGTCTAGTATTTTGCAGCATATTTTGGTAGACACAATCAGTCTATGTAGTTCTGTCAAGTCGTGTCCAACAACCTCATCATTAAAGGAGAAATATGAATGAAGGCAGCTGTTGCTTCTAGTTATTCAGTACGCATTATTTCGCTTTCAACGTGTGTAATACCAGATTAGTTAAATTTTTAGCTGAACATAACAGATGTTTTGTTGCGATCAAAACTCCTAGCACCAGGCGGGACTCCAACCCGCACTTCTCTCTGACCAGGCGGGAATGCTCTACGCCATTACACCACCGGCGCCGTTTGATCGAACGCAACATCCACACCTCGTGGGACCGATCAGCACCCACCGTATCCGGGAGGGTGCTGAGCTGGTCGCTGATATCAACATGGGACCAGTTAGGCTGATGGTCTTGATAGAAACAATTCGTTCGATCAAACGGCGCCGGTGGTGCAATGGCGCAGAGCATTCTCGCCCGGTCAGAGGGAGGTGCCGGTTCGAGTCCCGCCTGGCGCTAGAAGTTTTGATCGCAACAAAACATCGTTGTGACAGCTTACAACCTCGATAGCAGCCAATTGAGAAAGACTGATTTGAAATAAACAGAGCTTTAAAAAATACAGATTGAAGAGCCAGAAGGAAGTTCGTTCATGGCAACCCAGCGTTCTTCATGTTTTGAAGATTTGGACTAGGTTCAAACAAAAAATCGTTGATGTGTTGAGTGCTAGAATTGCATAAAAAAGTTAGTACAAAACATTCCTTGGAGTGCGGTTAAAAAAGAACATCCTACTTTTTCAAAGCTTGAAAAATCATGGGATAATTCAAACCAAATTTTAGCAAGCTGGTCACAGATTTGAGCAGCGAAAATAGCATGTTCCTACACAGCGGTTTCGGGATATGCGAGTGATTAATCCTTGGCGTTACGACTAAAGGATTTGCATGCGGACGCGTAATGTCTAGGTTTCTGCAACGAGGAATCAAAGGCTTAATCAGCGTGGCTACTCTCAAATTCCAGAGACGAGCTCGAGGACCATAGCTGACGGAAAAACAAGGAAAACACTGAAACCAACGCTCCCGGTGATTAAAATCTTTTGAAAGCAAAACAACCCTGGTCACTTCATATGCTAGTTCGCCCACTGATATTTAATTTTGAATCGACACTGCTTTCATGGAGGTCTGAACGATAGCGCCACATCTCAAGGAAATTTATGGAGTGATCTTATGGTATGGTTTTGTTTTATAATATCTCAAACAACTGTATCATTTTTCAGCATTAGAAAAGTACATAGGTTTTGACTATTTCTTAAAAGTTTAGGGCAAGTGCGTTGATGAGATATTTCTCGCAGTGAGTCCCACTCAGTTAGCTAAACTATTGCCTACTGAAACTTGTGTTTAGTTGTATTACCTTTACTATTATGAACGGATGAGGACGATCCGGTCTACTTGTTAGTCGGAAGGGGCTTGGCACGTTCTGCCCAATCATTCTTTCATTTGAGTTTGTAGCAGAGGTTCAGCAGCCGCTAAATAGTAAACTAGAGACCATGCAAACTCAGGGAATATGGTGTCGTTAGACGGGACACCTTCCCGACTAGGATAGATCCAAAAAATGAAATAATGTTCGGCTCTTAAGAGAATCCAGGCCTCGAGATTCAGAGCAAGACACAAAATTTTACCCCTTTGCGACGGCTTAAACCGATGCTGGCTGTAGGCATCTCCATAAGAAATCCTTTACAACCTTCTCCACGCTCATGATTTCCTATTTTTTATTCACATTCTCGCTTTCTCATTATTATAAACGAGACGTTTTAAGCTGGAAAACGAATTCTAAAATGTTGTTTATGCAGACGGTGACCATGATTATAAATATTATATAATACGGCTACTTAGCCTTCCTCTAACCAGCTTGACAACTAGGTAAAGCCAGGCAAAGCTCACCTTGCTGCATCAGTGCCAGCTTCTGCTGAAGAGCGATCGTCGCTCCCAGTCTTTGCCAGTCGAGCATCTCCCGCCTGTATTTCGCCTCAGACTCGGTAGATGGCAGTGCTTTCGCCTTTTCAGCCAGCAGATTCGCGACGGAGTAGACGCCTCCTGATGGCTCCGGTGCGACGTGCATCATTGGATTGAGGAGACCAGCGGGGAAGCCCAGCTGTGGTGGAAGCAACAATCAGAAGAGACCCAGAGGATGTCGGAGCTGCTTTTTCGACAGGACCAAATCCTGGATTGCCCAATCAGCCGAGGTTGATTGCCGGCGACTCCCACGGGGCGCAATCTAAACGAAGTCAAGATGATTTCACATCCACCACCAGCTGAGTCGTTATTGTTTTCTGCGAGTGTCGGAGCAGCTGATGAGCCGAAGTTTCCACGAATAACCTCTGATTCTGCCTTCCCTCACGACTAAAGAAGGTAGAAAAGCTAGAGGAGCCATAATTCAATGAATGTGTGCGGCGAAGAGCTATAGTCTGATCACTTGATAACACCCTCATAAGACATGGGTTAGGCGCCGAGTGGAATGAAAAAGGTCTTACTATCGGCATAATGAGGATGTACCTTCAACAGTAAACTGAACTTCAGCGCAAACCCGGTCCCTCGGGTTGAATAGAGGCTGTCGATGAATATTGCGGAATTCGACTGGTATAAACACTTGTGGTTGAAGAGTCAAGGGTTCGCCTGCACAAATGGAGTCAAAACAATAATAACTTATACAAAACTTGTGGTGGCCACTCCATTATGCCGGTAGTAAAAGTCGGTTCTTATTACTCCTTACTACTCCCCATACAAGCCCGATACCAATTGTCGACCCCCGAAGGAATGGAATGGTTGGTCTACGCGGAGAATCCGAACCAAGAACCAGCAATCGGACGCGACAGTGGGTGCCCCTTTGACAGCGCTGCAGCGCGTCGTAATAGAAGATAGAAGAGCAAGTTTTCGCAAGGTTCATTAATTTCCTAACGGTAAACTCCTTTGGCCATAAAAACACTTCTGCGGCACTCCCAGCTTATCGGCGATTCAAGCAGCTGCATACAATGAACAGCTTCTTGGATAAGGTGAACGCATAGCCTCCAGTTCATACTTTCAGCTGGTTTCACAAAGGCTGTATAAATAGGAAGTTCCACTTCCATTCGTATTTTATAACCGTATTTTAGGCTGTTAACAGTTTTCGGAGCTCACATTCGATATGCCAGACGTGCATACATATCTACCTCTGTTTCGCATGCGGCTAAAGTTAGGTACATCTGGGCGCGTGGTAGCGCAATCAGAGGAGGCACCCGCTACCGTCCGAATCGAGGTTCTTGGTTCGGATCCCATCCTGGCCAAGAGACCCGGCCGTCTCTCCGGTGTCGCTAAAATGGTAGCTGACCTGTTTGGGAACGAAAACATTTTAAATTTCCATCGGCCAGCCAACGCAAGCATTATAGGCCTAAAACGCACATACTCACATTGATTCAACGATAACAGGTAGAAGTGAAATGCGTGGCGCATCCCGCAAATGTATTTAATAACGCCGACCTCATATCTTGAAGCTGTAGAAAGCGAATTCAGCTTCATGAAGATTACCAAGAATCCTGACAATAAGAAGGTGTGAGAGGCCTTAAACATACAGGTACGTATGCCTAGACTAGCGAAATGCGTGGCCAAGTCCCTTATGCTACTGCTCAACTTCACAGACGATTCCTAAGTGCAGATGTTGTCGAGCAAAACCATTGGAACGCTTCCGAGCCGCAAATCCTAGATTGAGCTGCATTTCAATGGGTTTCCTTGGTTGTGCGACTCCAATTCGAGCTGAACTAACCAAAAGAGAGGCACCTGGCAATGGATCATTATGACTGTGGATTACCAGGTTTTCACGATTTACTTTCTGACCCGTGATCAGGTCTCCAGAGAGATACCGTCATCCTTCTCAGATGGCCACTATTCATCAGAATGCTTTCTAAGAATAAAGGATAAAGAGCGGCGTTAACCAATAAATTTTGGGATGCGCCATTATCAATCTGCCATTATGAAATGTTATGAAGGCAACTTAAATGCGTGTTTGACCCATAATCACCAACTCCCAGATCCAGAGGGAAGGAAGGCCTGTTTGGCCTGCACGGAAACTCCAAACGAGGATCCTGGTGCAGGCTGCAGCCGGCGCCTTCTTCGACTGCGCTATCACGCTCATATTGTAGTCCGACAAGTTTTATCCAGAAGTTTCATTTTTATGGAAAACAAGTTTGTTATCATTCGTTAATGTTAGTAATGTATTGCGCCACGCGAGGATTTTAGGTGGAATCCTTTATTCAACAGGGTCTGACGTTCCGACATTCCGTCGTCTTCAGAAGCCTGCGTCCTTTCGTCCCTACTAGCCTTCAAGCACAGGGCGGTCATCAGCCCTTAGATGTGGACCTAGGGCTCTGAAGGCAACGGAACGTCGAAACATTAGGCCCTGCTGAACAAAGAATTCCACGTAAAAACCTCGCATGGCACAATACATTATCAACATTAACAACTAACAATGCCGAGGTTTCAAGAAGAGAGAAGTTGGGAGCTATTGTTATCAGTTTTTCTTTCTCGAACAAGAAAGAGTTGGCCGCGGCGTCATTTCAAGGAAGGAGAAAATACGCGTCGGTTTGTCCAATCAGCCAAAACCGGGCAACAATGAGGGGATAAAGAGATCTGACGTCTTCGGCAGTTGGACATGCTTCTTCATGACCTGATCGTTGGTATCTGGTCCTATACACAGTCGCTAGCATTTCTTAGGCGCCCCTTAAGAATTACGGGAAGATCTCGCTATCGGGGAGCGCCGCTGATGGTCTCATTCCTCGGAAACGGCGCTTTGCCGAAATCTGACAGAAATGAGCTGCGAGGGGGTGCAGGACGATGGAGGCTCGCTCGCGCCCGTCACCCTCGCTGCCCCGAGACGCAGCGATACCGTGGCCGGGCCATATTAGTTGCCGCTGATGCGGTGTGGACCGGGAGACATGATTGAGGGCCGCGAGACGGACGGCTCCGCGGCGACGATGTGCATGGAGGCGCCGGCGGCAGCGGCGGAATGATTGGCTGGCGGTGATTGGTCGGCGCGCCGATGGCACCGACCACCTCCGGCCCTCCCGCCGCGGCGGCCGTCGCGCGCGCATCCGCGGCCGTCCGCGCGGCGGCCTCCCTGCTCGGGCTCGCGTTTAAATTGGAGCGCATGTCGCGCATATTGCTCGGCCTGTTCATGCATTATTGAACACTGTGACTGAGGGTGAATGAATCGCTCATATAACCAGTGACATCCGCACGCGGCGGCCGCCGAGCGCCCGAGGTGGCGTGGACTCGTCGCGGCTGTCGCGGCCGCCCGCGGGGAACTACCTCGGGTGGTTGGCAAGAAGTCACGGCATTAGGTGGCTCAAAGGAAGGGTCGCCATGTAATCCAGCCCTGTACGACGTTTTGTACCGCTTGAAATTGAACATTTTAAGCAACTCTGGTATGTTCTCCTTTGCGGTGAACCTAGCTAAACCACATCTGATGTCAATGGTCCCACGCATGCGTCTCTCACCAAGGCGGATAAACGCTCATTACAAGGTAACCCAACCCTGAGCCACACTGCACCGTATTTACCAAAAGTAATCAAGAGGCGATGATATTCATTCTATTTTTATATTCATTATTCATTCATTTTTTAATGATATTCTGTCCATCCTCTTCTTCTAGCACCTAGTGGAAAGAGGTTCTTAGGCCAAAAAGTAATGTAAGAGGAGCATTTTTCACTTCTAGACCTAGCACGGAATTTTTTATGTTGCCCAGAAAGCACACAATAGATCACCAGGACGCGCACCAACGCCTTGGTCGGACTTCGAGAAAGCCTTGAACGACCGATATGACGCTCTTCGTGTCCCTCGAACGAGGAGAATCTATTGGAGCATTCTGGCACGCGACAGAGACGAATAGAGACGCTGATGGCGCCCACTCGAGCAAATCGATGAACAGCGGGACGACAGATGATATAGGTGATACGCGAACTACATACAATTTCAAGAAAGCTCACAATAATGGTCAGATGGGACGGTACAAAGTGCAATTGATTAAGCACGCCATTTGTACTACCGTGACTCTGCTCCAGAAGTCGAGCAGATCTCGAAATTTCTTTCTCCCAAAGATCGCCCAGGTGTGTTATTTTGGATGCTGAGCAAGAATTTAATTTATTCCGTGTTGGCTATGTATTATGAATCTTAAAAAAGTATTTCATACTCACAGTCCATTCCCGAAATGAAATGAATTGCAAAATTCGATCAATTGATACACTTGCGAAGCTAAAAGTGAGACGTATTTCATTTTGTTCTAAGCGTCTACTGAAACAAGCAACAGTAGACAGTTCACTCATGACGAAAGAAGACCGCAGAAAGCAGAAAAAGCTTGTCTGCTGTGTTAGTTCTGCTGAAGGACCAGTTAGACAGATCAACATGAATTTTTTACTATCGTTCACTGTAATCGATATGTTGGTTTATCCACTGCAGGTTAACCTGCGTTCTTGCTAAGCCTGCGAGCAGTGAAAGTGAACAGAGGCGACGTACTATCCTCAACACAATGGGTCTGCGTCGACGGCCTGACTTGAAGTACCTATTCACTACTGGTCCTACTGACGCTAAACGATAGCGCAATCGCCAACGTTAGACCCTCGACCGCCTTGAGGGCTTATTTTAACTGTTGTGCAACAAAATTCGATCTTTCTCAAAGGCTTCACATTCACAGCCAGCCCTCCGTTGGTTAGCAATGAGTTCAATACGTGGGTCTCATGGCAAACCTTTGTATCCGCTGAACAAAAAGGCTAAATGACGGCGATACTCAACCCCTTTTGGGATGCGCCGCGCATTTTTCTTCATCGAGATGGCGTACAAGCAATTTAAATACGTATTTGACCATACAGTGACTTGGCCGCGATGGCCAGTCGATGAACAAGTCAGCGCTTTAGCCTTCCCAGTCAAGTCTGATACCACTTCACAGAGGGGTGGAAGGCTTGGTTGGCCTGCGTGGGAAATCCAAACCAGGAACCTGTAGCGGGTGCAGGCACGGTCGGCACCTCCTCCTACTGCGCTACATTGCGCCCATCCACCAACTACCTAATCTGAACCTCTATTTTCAGTCTATTGTGAGTTTGGCTAACGTTTTCAATGTGTTCAAACAAATGATTATCCCCACTATCACTTCTGACTTCAATCTGCCAACATCCATAAGAAACGTGAGAAAATCAAACTCACTTAAAATGTCGCCCTATAGCATCCCCATTTATGGATTGAAAAAATCAGCCAAGAACTTGCAACAATTCCGCCTTTGGCATGCTTCTCTCAATTTCACCTTCTCAAAAGAATGAGACAGCACTCTGGTCTCTTCAGCCTGACATAGACAATGTCGAATAGTAAAGTTTTGAAGCTCACGTGAGCTCACTAGGGGATAAAATTTCCACTTATTTGCCACGCATTCTACGTCTATGAGACGTTGTGGAAGCCATCTGTGTGAATAGTTATCACACACAAATAACTTATGATGACCAGCGGATGGGGAATAAACAGTCCCTGCCGGTTAATACTGGGAATAACCAGTAAGAAGGCAGCCGGAAAGAATAAGACAAACAAGTTCATAGCTCATCGCTATAACTATCTGATAGATTACGCCCAGCACCACACATATTCTTTCCTGAGCACATAAATTAAAGTAGGAAAGGGGATCTGTACATGAATTGGGTCTTCTTCAGGGCCCGCTACTAAAACCTTGCTTCGTAACGTCAAATGCTGTTACCGATGTTAGGCGCAAACAATAGGACTCGAAAACTTAAAATATATGTTTTCGAGGACATCATTTGGCACTTTTTTCATGGTTTGTTCACAGCCCTTCTGCCGGATTTGGCAACAATTACTGACGTACATACGTATCAGTGGAATAAGAAGCGACGATGTCAGAGTGGTCGCTTTCTCGGTAAAAAGGATATTTTAGAAGTGCACACTACTGTGTTTGATTAAGGGAAGTCAATTCGCCAGTTTGGCTGTAAAGTGTGCAGTGGTAGAGAAAAAACATTCTAGTGAATCTATAGTCTTCATCTGGTCATTGCTCTGAAATACAAATCGAGTTAACCATATGAGAAGAGTGAATAGAGATTTGATGAGAGAGTGTCGAAGAACTGTGAGTTGTGATAGTAGATGCTTGGCAGCATCCATCTGCTATTTTCCAGCGGCTGTAAATTTCGCCGAGATGGTTCCCGATAGACTGGAGACCTCTGATACGGCCGCATCCTGATTTGTTGCACCTGGCGATAATTTATGGAGATAGCACCTTGTTAGTGTCTGCAGAGTCTGTGTAGGACTTTTCGGCAGCAAATAGCCGACGCAATCTTCTACTAATTGCCCAAAGCTGCCCAGGAATGTGCGCCGAGGTCCTCGAAGAGGCGACCTAATCAGATGTCCTCATTCATCCTCCATTAATTACCATTATGCATGCAAATTTTGCGTGACATCTCGTGCGACGAATACAAATTTCGCGTTTTCAAGCTTTACCCTTCGAGTTGATTGAATCAAATGCCCGCGACGTCGAACTTCGAGGGGGCCGACTACGTGAAGGGCTGTGGACGGGTGTGGCGCCTCAGACAGGCTTGACAAATCGTTACCGTAAGCTCTCGCCGAGCGGTTAACTTGGGCCCCCGTCGTGCGCATCAGTCTATGCATATTGAAGCGCCGAGAATTTATTTCAATCAACGCCTCGTTTAAAATGCATACCGCTCGGTGGACGCCTAATTGTTGCGAATATTGAGCAGCGTCGTAATCAAACCCCTTCCCTTTGGGATGGGCAGCACAGTTGACAGACTCTATATTTCTACAAAGTCCATCGGAACGAGGAAACCAAAAATTTAAACAAGGCGTGTTAGGGTGGTATGATGCTGTGATGAGGAATTTCCTTACCCCTTTTCCCACTATAGTTTCACATTCCAGCGGAATCCCAGAGCTGGACTCCGTCAAGGTAGGCAAAACACACTGTCCTACCGTGAGCCGTACATTGAGGAAATCCGATTCTGATTGAGCAGAAAAACAAACAAATAAATAAACGTAATGCCTATTCAACAGCAGAAGGAGGGCCCATCAGTAGTAAGTGATGGATCGATCATTCCAAACCTTTCATGCCAAAGATCTACTCTCATGAATCATACGTTAACGGATGAATATTAACGAAAGGATTTCCAGATTGTTTCCGTCTTCGAGGTCTTTCTCAAAATTTGTTAAAGAATCTGCACAGCATTCAAAACGCCACACGACATCTGGATTGTTGGATCTTGTAAGCCTCTTAGACCACAGGAAGTAATTCTAATGTCAAGCATTACAGTATCCACCCTGAACAGAGGCTTCCATCCTAAAAGAACGGTTTTTGGTTCGGTTCACCACCTTTCTTCGCACGAACCTTAAACCATGACTTGACCATTGCGTGGCCACCGTAGATCCTTGCAGTTGGATAGGATGTCAGTAGTCGTGTCCATCTTGTTGACATAGTTCATGTCCAGGGCAGCTTACGCTACAATACATAAAAAAAACGGTTCTTGGTTCGCTTCGTCACCTTCTTGCAGATGAACCTTAAAGTACCGACTTGTCAATCGCGTGGGCACAGTAAATTCTTGTATTTTGCAAATACACATATTCCGTTAGAACAATAATATGCGGCGCATTCGAAACAAGTACTGGTTAGTACTGTCCTTTATTCCTTACCCTTTAAAATCAAATTTCTGAAGATAGAAGTGAGGAGACAACAATGATGTCAGATATCATAACTGCATTTTTGCTTAATTGTTTTTAACACTTCACTACAGCGCTACGTCAATACTATTCTTGAAAAAAGAATAAAGCTGTTCTAAATCAAAATTCTCCCATTTATATCTAGATTGCAGTGTTCCTGCAACGGTGCCTCTGAAGCCAACGGATGTTACGAGCACCCGAATCTATTCATCTTTCGGGCCCCAGTCGAGGTAACCAAGCTTTCCATTCTTCCGGTGTCATTAAATTGGTACCAAACATACATACATACATACATACATACATACATACATACATACATACATAGATACATACATACATACATACACACATACATACACGTTGGGCCCTGTCCCATGTACAATAAAATTTGTAAGAAAAATAGCAGTGCTCCCAGTTTGCATCTGGTGTCATAACTCTGGTGCCTGTTCATCCGCAAGTTATTTCGTCCATCTCCATGTGCCTATACGGTGATCATATTTCGTTCATTAATTTATGGTTCGATTCATTTTCTTCAGGCCTGAAGTAGCTGGTAATGAGCATACAAGCTCTTATAGCGATGAGCGTTGCGATGAAAACTCTAGCGCCAGGCGGGCCTCGAACCCAGTCTCCGACTCGAACCCGCACATCTCGCTGACGGTGCTAGAATGCTCTATGCCATTACACCACCAACCACCAACATTGTTTTATCGAACGCAACATCCGCACCTCGTGGGAGCCGTGGCAGGCACCCGTATGCCGGCAGCTGATATCTGCAGGGAACCAGTTAAGCTGATGGCCTTCATAGAAGCGATTCAATTTATTTTCTTAAAGCCACAGTTTTCATCTCAACGAAACACCGTTATGAGTATTTTGTGGACTCTCATAGGGAAGTGGTCTCGTGCTCCTGCCAGGAGTTCCTGGATGTGGTTCGTTTATCGTAACTGAGCCAAAATTGACTACATACTGGAACCTCTTCCTTTGCTCAGTCTGTTCTGAACAGAGAAAGGACATGTGACCGCTTCCGTGCAAATAGTATTTTTTTTTGTTCTGATATCTCGAATGGGACAAGGAACACAAGAATGTATCACCTGTATCACCTGTCGTCCCGTTGATCATCGACTTGCTCGAGCGGGCGCCAGCAGCGTCTCCATTCGTCCCTGTCGCGTGCCAGAGTGGTCCAATGGATCCTCCTCGCTCGAGGGACACGAAGAGCGTCATATCGGTCGTTCAGGGCTTTCACGAAGAAGTCCGACCAACGCGTTGGTGGGCGTCCCGGTGTTCTCTTGACATCTCGCGGAATCCAGTCGGTGACGGCTCTCGTCCAGCGGGTGTCTGCGAAGCGCATTACGTGGCCGGCCCACCTAATTTTCGACAACTTGGCCCACGCGACAGCGTCTCTGGTCTTCGAACGTCGGCGAGGCTCGGAACTTCGGAGGCCTTCTCTCACTTGCGTGAGTCGTTTCACTCCGAGCATCGTCCTCTCGATTCCACGCTGAGCGACGCTGATCGCGTGTTCATCCTGCTTTCGTATAGCCCAGGTCTCTGAGGCGTATGTTAGGGCAGGAAGAACGGTAGAGTCGAATAGGTGGGCACGGAGTCGGACGTTCTTCGTCTTCTTCGCGATTTCTTCGACGCTCTTGAAAGCTCCCCAAGCCGCTCGTTTCCTCCTGCTCAGCTCCGGCGCTAGGTCGTTGGCCATATTGACATCGCGACCCAGATACACGTAGCTGGAGCATTCGGAGATGTTCGTTCCGTTGAGCGAGAATGGGGCATCAGAAACTTGTCCGTTCCTCATGAACATCGTCTTCGTAAGACTCAGCTGCAGTCCAACGTTCCCACATACACGATCGAAGTCGGCCAGCATTCGCTCCGCCAGGCTGATGCTCGGTGTTATGAGCACGATGTCGTCAGCGAAACGAAGATGGTGCAGCTGCTGGCCGTCGAACTTCACTCTCATGTCTTCCCATTCTAGTTCGCGCAGGACGTTTTCGAGGGTGGCGCTGAAGAGCCTCGGGGATATGGTATCCCCTTGCCGAACCCCTCTCCTTACGCCGATGACGACGTAGTTGTAGAATGGAGAGATCTTGGTCGTGAATTCGCTGTACAGCTCTCGAAGAACTCTGATGTACTGAGTAGGAACGCCCTGAGTGAGCAGGGCTTCGAGGATCGCTTCAGTCTCGACGCTGTCGAATGCCTTCTTCAGGTCGATGAACGTAAGCCACAGCGGCAAAACCAAGAATGTACACTCCAATATCTCGCCGTTTCACTTTTCGTTACCTCCTATAATAGAAAAACTGTTCCGATGCAGTTACGTAGTCAACACCTACGAGGATCCGAGACTGCTAGCATCTCGTCTTTTTTAAATTACATGCAACTACCAGGCTGTCCAATAATTCTTGTCCGAAAATTTCACCATTTTTAATTTTTTTTCAACTTTATTGAAAAACAAGTCTAATCAACAATATAATCACCACAGTTGTCCACAACAGTGGCCCATCGATTGGGCAGGTCGCCGATGCCCTTCGCCCAGAACTCCGGGGGCTGCGACTCGAAGAAGTCCGCGATGTCGGATTTGAGGTTGTCGTAGTTGGTGAATTTTCTTCCGGCCAAATGGTGCTTCAGCGGGCGGAACAAGTGGTAGTCGGAGGGGGTGAGGTCCGGGGAATACGGCGGATGGGCAACCGTCTCCCAGCCGAGCGTCGCCAACTTCTGCTGGGTCTCCTTCGCCACGTGGGGGCGCGCGTTGTCGTGCAGCAGGTGGACCGAGGCCCGTCGGGGATGCTTTTCTCGGATGGCCGCGGCTACTTTCTAGAGCTGATCGGTGTAGATGGAAGCGGCGACCGTCCTGCCTTGCGGGAGCAACTCGAAGTACAGCATGCCCTTGGCGTCCCACCAGCAGCAGAGCATTATCTTCAGCGGATGCAGGTCGGCTTTCGGCGTCGTCGGCGGCTCTTCTCCGCGCGGGATCCAGACGGCACGGCGGGCGACGTTGTCGTAGAGGATCCAGCTCTCATCCCCAGTGACAAGGTCCTCGAGAAACTCCTTGTGATGCGGACGAAGGAGGAGGGACTGGCAGACGGCCACGCGGCTCTGCTCTTTGGCTTCCGTCAGACGGTGGGGATCCAACGGGCCAGAACTTTGTGGTAGCCGAGTAAGTTGAGTCGATTGTGGATGGTGGACTTGCTGCAGCCGAGCGTCGTCGCCAGTTCACGGGTGGTGGCTTCCGGCTTCTTCTTGATACAGCGACGGACTTCGTCATCATCCACCGTAGAAGGCCTCCCGCTGTGCTCCCCGTCCTCGAGGCTCGTGTCGCCGCTCTCGAAACGATTGAACCAGCACCTGACTGTGCGTTGGGACACTGCATCCTCCTTGCACGCTCTGCAGATGTTGGCGACCGCGGTGCCCGTGTCGTTGCCCAGCAGCCACTCGTAGTACACGAACGTACGAATTCGACCTTGGTCCATTTTAGCTTGTACTGGTAGCTAGACGCGGCGACTGCGCCTTATATACCCCTAGCGTGGAACTCTGGAGAACCTTCTAGAAGGTTCTTACACTTGCCTGATATTATAACACTTCTAAGGAAAATTATAGAATTTTGAAAATTTTCGGACAGGAATTATTGGACAGCCTGGTACCACGAATTAAAGAATTTTTCGCTGCTATGAGCTCTGCGCTAGCATTCCTCTTCCTATGGCTACCACTTTGGAAGCCGAGGCATACGGTAGTCCAGGATTTCCATCTGCGCCGAGATCGATGCTGGTTGTGCCAAGTCGGTAGTTATCAAATATATAGCACGTGAAGGTTGGAATTGGATTTCGCTGACAGCGACGCACATATCTCCTCCGAAGGCAGATTAGGTTATGAAGAGGCGAAGAAGAGACGAAGGCTTCGTGGAAGATAACTGGAAATGCTGCAGATTTAGCAGAATTGAAATCCTTAACCGACCTTATGTGAACAGACTTAATTGTGTATCCAAGCATAATTTCAAGCGTCGTCCGCGCTGCTCATCGGCTGGGCAACCATCCTGTAGTTAAGCGCGCTGGAGTCCATAAAATGCGGTCAATCAGTCTCCGTGCGGAGCTTAATATGAATCTTCGTCATAAAACGTCGCGTGCGATCCCAAATTGCCTCAACGGCGCTCTCTGTTGCCATCTGTAGCCCAATCCATCCTCGCGCTACCTCCGCATCAGCGAAGGAGCCAGCGGTGGCCGATTGCGCGCGTCAACATCGAGATTCGGTTTTCGGAAGGAAATGAAGGTGAGGCACGAAGAAGTTGTTGTCGCGGCGTGCGAGAACCAGACTGGCTCTCATATTGCTCAGCACCAGCTAGAATATTTGTTGGGGCTTATTACGCGCAAAATCCATTATGCAGCTTGGTATTCGGGTCTACTGCGGATTTGGGAAGCCGCTTAAAATCCAGAGATCCAGAGTTCGGCTGAAGGTCATCGCTAGCGATATCAGTGGCCACTCGTCCCGATATTGTCGGCGAGTCATGGCAATATGGGGAGGCATCTTGGACGATGCGGAGTACCAAAGGCGGAGGGATCGACAAATCTTAACAGCCGTACTCGACATCCGTTTCATGAACCTTAGATGTTTAGCACGAAAATGCCAAAAAACATGGAATATTTCCTTCGCTACAGTGCTCAAGTGAACCTTTTTAGCGCTGTGACTCCTTAATGAAGAAGAGGATCACGTACGCCTTTAAGAAACTTGTCCATGAGCTGAAGATTGCTGAAGAAAAAATGGGAAAGAACCAAACAAATTGCTAATTAATTTTTCTGCCTAAAATCATTTAGGGTGCGTGGGTCGCAGTGGGCGCGTGTAGCGCAGTCGAAAGAGGTGCCGGCTGTCGCGTGCGCCCGATACCAGGTTCTTGGCTCGGATTTCCCTCATAGGCCAACCAAGTTCTCAATGCCTCTGGCATCGGACTCGCTCGGAAAGAATAAAGCGTTACTTGTTCATCGGCTGGCCACCGGAAGTCACTGTATGGCCAAATACGCGTTCATATCTTCTCCTGTAGAGGTAGAATGCGTGGCGTATCCTAAAAGGAATTGAGTTGAGTTTTTTAAAATTATTCTTTTATTCTTGATAACAATGATATAAAAATTTAAGAACTATACCAACAAATAACATCCATTCCAAGGTCTTTAAAGCCATCTGTTCTTGTTCGCAAATGAAAATGACGGTATAGAGAAAGAAGAATAACGCTTTGTGTTAACCAGTTTGGGATGCGTCTCACATTGAAGTCCTATAAAATGCCGTGAATGCAAATTGAATGCCAATTTAACCTGGTAAAAAGAAGAAAGTGCTTGGACCTAGCGTTGTGTGAACAATGTTGGGAAACGAAAGGGTTTAAGATCCCTGCTCGAATCCTGTTTTATGAACCTTAAATAGCCAAAACGCCAACGATTAAAATATTGGAGGTAAAATTTACCCTAATAATAAATTTACCCTAATAATATAGTCTCCAAAAATTCCGGTAGCAGCCCACCCTTGGAGAACGGAGGACTTGGTTGGCCTGAGCGAGTTCCGAACCAAGATTCTTAGAGAGATTTTTCACTCGGTCCAGGAACCGAAAAGAAAGGCGGACTCGTTTCATGTTCAGGCCAACCTACCTCTTAAGTCTTTTTTTAACCCTCGAGATTGAAAAAACTCAAGCTCAATACGGGACACGAACTCGCTCGCCTCCTTACCTGCCAGATCGTAACGGACATCGTTATCGCAGCGTAATCTTTGTCAACTTCACATGAAGTTAAAGAAAATGACTTGGACCTCTCCAGAGTTTCCCTTAAGTGTTTCATGCCGATACCAGCAGCGGCCTCATCCCGATATATGGATGGGTGTTGATTGTCACGCAAGACCTGGATGTTGCGTCCGATCAAACAGGCTTTGCGTTATTGTGACCCAGACCACTCCTGCCCGCTCAGTATGTGGTGAGGTTCGAGTCCCGCCAAGCGCTGGAGTTTCGATCGCAATAAATCATCGTTATAAACCAACCGTTTGCAGTCAATTGGTGAACTGATAGCACAGGACCTGTATGGAAAAGCGGAAACACTAATTTGGCCATCGCAAATACGATTAAACAATGTTGTAACTGAACCACGGTCTTTCAAGTCGATCCCACTGCATTTAATAGAACTACATAGAGTGAAGTTAAGACTTAATTACTGAAGTCCTTCAAAATCTCATAAAATGGTTTTTCAGATGCATCCTCAAATACCTTTGAATGCCTTCATGAAACCCAAACAGAGGAACAAAAAATCGTTCAGCAAAGCTCATCCTAGAGCGATCACCGTGTCGGGTGTGATGCTCTTACGTAATTACCCACAAATACCGTACGCATTTGATTAGACTAAGGTCGAGAGGTCGAGCGTTTGATTTTGGGAGTAACCTGATTCCATGCAATTATCTTGCTTCCTCTTCTAGTACACCGCTGCTCTGTGGGATATCGGTCGAAGGAGCGTCTTACAATTGGTAATTGTAGCTACACCACCGCATTACTGTGCGACAACAGACTCCTGCTATATGAACCCATTCTGATGGACCTTCATAGAGCTTTTATGTCGGCCGCCACTAGAGGGAGTAAAAATGTACGCGACACAAAATGCATGTCTGTGACCATTTATACGTCTGACTTGGGTAGGTAAAGGGGAGATATAACGTGGTATAAAATAAGTCTCTATTCTGAATGTTTTATTCCGTTTACATTCGTGGAAAATGGATGGATTGCTGTTCCATTTTCCGCTTTTGGTTTGATACTGAAAGAAGGAGGTGTTCATGTGATTTCTGCCTGGTAGAGAGTAAATTAGCGATTTTGAGTGAAATAACGTAATGCTCAAGTGCGTTAAGTGGTAGCGAGTCAATCAGAAAGTCAACAGCAGTTGTGAACAACAGTAGCGAAGCTACCAAAGGCAGTTCGCCCATCCCCTGTTAATCGTGTTCCTGCCTTACTGCCTCTTCCTCACACAATTTCCAAAGCTATCCTAGCAATCCACGTGTGAAATTCGTTGCTGTGAACTGTAGTGCAATATGTAGCTGCTGAAAGCGTGGATGTAGACGTACTTTACTGTTGGCTAGATCCTAGCAAAATTTGTCGGAAGCAGTAGGGCAAAAACAGTTTAAATCTAACCACTCCTACGCCTCTAATCGTAACGAGATTTAACGTTGGAAACTGAGCGCTATCTGCAGTAGTCCCGTCATGTGTTTGACTCCTGGGACCGGGTTCAACCACGACTAAACCCGTGGGTATGCTGTGTATAAGGTGCAGACATACACACGATAAAGCTTCATCTCTACACTTCTTGTTGTTATCTCTACCCCTTAACCCCCACCCATACCTGCGGGTTTAATCGTTGATGGATACCCCTCTGAATTCTTCACTTTACCAATCAGAATTGCCTGTTTAATGCTATCCTACTTCAAGAACACTTTGTAGCTCTTCTGTAATGTAATGTGCCTAGTCAGTAGCGTATTGGATCTATTTCTCCGTCGTCGAATTCCTAAGGAAAAGCAGAAAAGAGCTATGAGGGCTAGCTCCTGACGAAACTGAAAGCATTATATTGCCAAAGCGACTGTAGAGACGATAGATAAGTACGTATAAGCTAGACTAAGCTAGAGCTAGACTTCGTATCTAACTCTCCGTACCATCAGTGTATGCCTTTTCGCTTGGGAATTGCTTCGTTACCATATCAGCGAAGCGATCTGGAATAGGTCAAAGAACGTCCAGACCGGTACATCTGCGGTTTCTCCAATACTTCACCTGATGGTTCCAGGCTTTCAACGACTACTCTGAAACCTCATTGAAGGCGAAAGCTTTTCCCATAAAGAATGGGTCTTATACACCGAAAACCTTGGCTCCGTTCGAATGCCACCTCCAATGGACCGAAATCGCTACGAAAAGGTTCGAACGGCTGGTTTATCTAATTTATTTAAACCGGCTGCCTATGTACCAACTTCTAACGGAGGCCTTAAACTCCGCTCAGGTCTTTAAAAATCAGGCGCTTATTTTTTTACCTTCCTACTCTTTCTTCCGCACTAAGCACCTCCCCTTTTTTTCTCGTTTTTTTTTGGAGTTCTTGTTGTCAGTGTTTACCTACTGATAGATGAACGACGCTTGTTTCCATGGAAAATTCGCCAAGATTAGCTGTGATCGTTCGTCTGCTTTCTGCTGTTGTTTCTGTTTTTTACCCTTATGTGGCGCGTCCTTTGACGTTTATAAATAAATAAAATAAATAAAAGAAAGCATGCGTCATTGTCAACTCGAAGCTTTTAGTTATATATGTCGAATCAGGCTGCCTTATACATATTATAGAGGTACATGGGAAACAAAGTGGTTTAGTTCGTAGAGCAGCTGCTGTTGGGTATTCTGAACCGCGGAGACAAAACTGGGTTCCTCGACCGACGACGCAAAAAGGAAGCCGGTGCTTACCGATATCCACCTACAGCGCAGCGAACAAATTTCTTTCCACAAACGTGCAAACCGTCCTTTGTAACTATTATGTGAGTGGACTTGTTTTTCGTGGATCATACCTCCACGGTGCCGGTGTCTGCAACTCTATATTCAAAACCGACACGATTTAAGAATAAGTTCGCCAATTGATCTCACTTTCACCAACCCTCGTTCACTCCTCTCCTCTCGGCGCCGCATCTCTTCTTCATGGTAACGCCAGACACCATGTAACTGAAGCGACCCACCAAAAAATTGATGACCTGAGTGGACTGGGAGACCGTACCCCATCTACCATATTCTCTTGACATATTCTCTTCAGTTTACCACTTGTTCCGCTCCCTAAAGGCTTTCTGGGCTAAGAAAGGTTTCACGAGGCAGAAGATTTAAGTCGGGCGATCGCCGACTTCATCGACTCCCCGTTTCTATAATTCTGGGAAAAGGGGATCGCTGAGCTGCTCAGTAGAGACATCACTGTGGTGACTATCAATGGTGGTTATACTGTTGATTGATTTGCACTGTATGCTCAAGAAAGAAAGAAGAAAAAAATGAGAACCTTGTCAAGAGTTTTTGATGAACCTAATATTTCTGTTTGAGTGCGGGAGCAATCTACATATGAAAACAACCTTTGTATGCATTAGTATTGTCTTAATAGACGTCCTATAGCATTCTTATAACAGTGTTTTGACGGCACAGAGAAACTTGCCTTGGATTCGGACATGGACAAAGAAACATTCAATTCGAACAACAAAACAACTTTCAAACAACAACTCAATGAACAAGCGAGCGCAAGCTCAATTTGCATATTAACATACAACTCCTAGGCTAGATCTACAGTTCCTCGTGATCTTGTGGCGCTTCGTCATCGTGCTCTTCTGGTACGTGTTCTTCCTCATCTTCCTCATTTTCCTTATGATGTCCTGCTTCGTGAGACTGAAAGCAGTGCATTTGTTGCGATTTCTCACTGCAAGGTCTTAACTATTCTCACCTCAATGCTCAGCCATTCGCTGGGCTTCCCTACTCGCAGACCTCCTACTGTCTTGCCTCCTTGAACAAGCTTCACCGACAGTTTCCATTCACCCTTAAATGAATAGACATGGGTTGACTGCTGAAACAGAAACGCAAAACGAGGACAAACTATTGCGCCTCGCATTCAATTTTAACATCAACAGAGGTGCAAAAACAAATAAGGCACACTATTTCAGGTGAGAAGTAGAATTTAGATTATCAATTTCAATCTGATGAAGTCTGAAGAAGTGTCGTCGGGACCTCACCGATCACAGTATTACATTCACGACTCTAGGAAATGAAGACAGCATCGTAACTATATCCCGCTTCGAAATGGAATCAATGACAAAGCGGTACTATATCAATTTGTTCCGCTCCAAAACTCCCTACTGAACCCAGTTATCCACGCTGGTGGAATGGTGGAACAGCTCCAAGGATCCTTTCCTCGGAAGTACGAGCTGCGATACAGAGCATGAAGAAAGGAACGGCTCCCGGAATACACAATATCGCGGCCGACTTTCTTCGAGCAGGACAACATCACCTGCATTCAATTCTCGCAGCACACATGACGTCCTATCTTTAGAGGGAAAGGATTCCAGACCAGTGGAGGAACTCGCGCACCGTCATTCTTCACAAGAAGGGTGACAGAGAAGATCTGAAGAACTATCGACCAATATGCTTGTTGAGCGTGCTCTACAAGTAATTCACGAAGATCATTCTTGAGCGCATATCGCGAACATTGGATGAAGCGCAACCGGTAGAACAAGCTGGATTTCATCGAGGATTCAGTTGCGTGGACCACATCCAAACCGTCGCGAGGGTCATCGAAGTATGTAGGGAGTACCACCTGCCCCTTGTCCTAACCTTTGTCGACTAGCCTTTGAGGCCTTTGACAGCATGGAAACGAATGCAATTCTGTTAGCGGTTGTCGACCAGGGAGTGGACCCGTCCTACGTAAGAACTGTGGCCGACTGCTACCGCCACTGCTCAACGACAATACAACTGTTT
This sequence comes from Heligmosomoides polygyrus polygyrus, assembly GCA_947396885.1. Taxonomy (NCBI): domain Eukaryota; kingdom Metazoa; phylum Nematoda; class Chromadorea; order Rhabditida; family Heligmosomidae; genus Heligmosomoides; species Heligmosomoides polygyrus. The sequence goes on from OX377202.1 coordinate 82,428,478, forward strand.
CAACGCCCCATCAACATTTCTATCGAAAAGGGCGTTCGACAAGGCGACACCACCTCGCCAAAGTTGTTCCTGCCGCCTCTTGCAGTGGGTGATGAAGTCGCTCGACTGGGACGAGAAGGGCATTTGTGTGATGGAAAGTTCCTTTCGAATCTTCGTTTTGCCGACGATATCGTCATCTTCTCAACGACTACTGCTGAGGCGGAGACGATGTTGAAAGAGCTCAACGAAGCAGGGATGAAAATCGGACTGCGAATAAACCGGAAGAAGACACAATTCATGAAGAACTCCTGGTGCGAAGGAGACCAGATCAACATTGATGGCTCTCCTTTGAAGGAAACAACATCATACGTGTACCTGGGCCGTTCCATCAACGTGGACAACGATATGAAGGAAGAACTATTAAGAAGGAGGAAGGCTGCGTGGTCGGCCTATGGGTCTCTTAAAGAGGCCACCGACCAACTCTCGGATCCCGATCTACCTGCCCACATGTTCGATTTGACAGTTCTCCCAGCGCTCTGCTACGCCGCAGAAACGTGGGCTGACACTGCGTTCACGTCAAAGATCTTGCGTATTACTCACATAGCGCTCGAAAGATGTCTTCTCAAGTTTAGCCGGTTACCACAACACCGAGCTGGCCTTCACAGTTCCGATTTGCACACGATGCCATGACTAAGAAGCACGGCGGAATACGCATCGATGATGAAGCATCGATGGGCCGGATGGTCAGATGTTGTCGTCGAAATCATCAAAAGGCAGCGTTCGTTACCAAATTCTAATTCAGAATCGGCTGACGGTCGTGGTCATCGCTCCAATCGAGCTATGGACGAACATCATGGATGAGGACTGCGAGAGAATTAAACGAATGACGTTAGCGCTGAAGCGCGCACACAACCATTGCAGACGACCCGTCTAAGTATCAAAGTAAGTAAGTATCATAGCAACTGTCGGGAATTTTATTTCATCTGGCCGTGTTTCTGCTAATCGTATAATGAATTAACACAATTTTAATAAACTAATACAATTTTTGACAAAGTTTGAGAATGAACAAGGAAGCGAACAGAAATAATGAGCTCTTTGATACCCGATAATCTATTCCGCACTGATTCCCAACGGAGTCGGGTCGAATAAATTGTTTTTGCTAAGGCCTTACTCTCTCGGCCCATATGTTGTGTACATAGATGCCCTCCCCTTTCATTGTTACCTATGGTTTAGACGTTTTTCAGCTTCTACATGGTAATGATAAAATATGGTTCAACGACCCTTAAAGAAATCTCTACTGTGAGCATGAGCCAGACATAAGCAGACCCTTTTAAGAGTGGAAGCTAGTAACACTGCGGACACACTTATCTCGAAGTGATCTTTGCAGCAGACAAATGCATCTCAAAATTCTTTTAAGTTATGTTAAATCTCGACAAAAGGCCGTGATCGCAGGATCATGAACGAAAAGGATAGGAGCACAACCATAAAGATGATTGCACCAAATATGAGGTCCCCGCTGTACTTCGGTCTCAAGGTAGGGGTATAGAGCTTCAGTCGTCGTTATGCGTAAGGGCAGGCTAGAAATCCTATGATATAACCGATAAATAGCGCTTGACCGCTTTGTACTGTACTGTGGACTTCATACAATACGACCTGTGCTGCGTAGCCAACAGAGCTTTCGTGGCCTTCATCTTTTTCAAGTCTTCAAATCATTGCTTTAGAAACTCGGTTTTGACTCCTTGAATCTGTTAGGTTCTGAAGTGTTAAGTTACGATTTCGAAGCTTTCTTTCACAGTCTTCTGTATTCTATCTAAATTATAAGATCGGACAATTTTGGAGATTTTGAAGCCAAAAATGTTTAAAATCTGCACCCACGATTCAATGTCACCCTCTACCTCTTCCGTCAGGAATGGACCGGCAGAAATTAACAAAGTTTTGTGTTTAAGTCCTCCCTCTTACCCCACAGATAGCTCAGCCACTGATCAGAACTATTCGAATTGTCATTCCAAACGTGCGACATTCGCAGCTTCCTAATCCGAATCGACATTTTGACACGGAAAACGCTTTTTGAATGTTCCTGAATTTCCGCAACCATATTTTCGTTGTAGAGAATAGAACGTTTGCATAGATTCGAATGGAATAAGGGTGAATTGAAGAGGCATGAATTTTGATTAAAAAAAATTATGAGAGACCTCTTGACACATGACAAATTAAGGGGTATTTGGGCAAATAATTATTATTTAAAGAATGGTGTGCATGTGTCGAACAAATTTTCATGCAAAAATTGTACCAGCTTAGAAACAACGTAAAGGTTTCCGGCTATTCAACTTACCGCTAGTTGAGGAATCGGCATTGCTCCCATATCGATGAATTCCTTGCCGACGAGTGGAGCAAGCTCGAGCGGAGCCGGAGTCTTCACGCTCAGTAGACCGCAGAATGACGTGATCTTGCACAGGTCGTAAGAGCTACAATGTTTTCATCGCGTTTCGATATTCAGTAGCATTTAAAGCCGGTCGTGTTGCCGTGAGACCGCTTTTGCTAAGAGTGCAGGACAGAAACATATAAAAGAACATATGGGTATTTTTTGTTAGGCATATCAATCATATTTAATTAAATTAGCGATGATGTTTGCCTAAAATAAGGAAACAGCCTTGCTTTGAAAGAAACAGTTCAAATCAGTTTCTTTTAGCCTCAATTGGCTGGTATCGAGGTTGTAAGCTGCCACAACGATGTTCTTTGTTTCTTTCAAGACCATCAGCTTAACTGGTCCCATGCTGATATCAGCTGCCAGCTCATCCCGGATACGGGTGGGTGCTGATCGGTCCCACGAGGTGTGGATGTTGCGTTCAAACGGCGCCGGTGGTGTAATGGCGTAGAGCATTCCCGCCCGGTCAGAGGGAGGTGTGGGTTCGAGTCCCGCCTGGCGCTAGAGGTTTTGATCGCAACAAAACATCGTTGTGACAGCTTACAGCCTTGCTTTGGTTTGCATACTTTTCCCACTGCCGGATTTCTTCTGCTTGTTCCTATTTGGGCACAGCTAGCGCAGTCGGTGGAAACGTTGACTCTTGGAATCAAGACTTAAAGTTCGGGTCCCAACCCAACCTTTCACCCACTTGAAGCTCTTAATTTATTATCAGATTTGTTTGAAAAGGATAAGAAGCAACTATTTAACGCCCTCTCGCTGCTGAAACCAAATGTAGTTTTAAATCGCGATTCATACCATCTTGTAAAAGTAGGATGCTTTCCGCACCTCCAAAAAAGGGTAGATTAACGTTGTCTTTTAATTTTCTTATCCCTAGATGTCTAGATCCTTCTCTATTGCTTAGTTGCTAGGTCAAATGTTCGTATGCGTTGGCAGCAGTCTCTAAGCATAACATCAGAGTGAAATAGTGCTACATACCACAACTCCTTGGGAACGAATTGGTTCTTGCTTTCTCCATTTTGGCAAACGACACCGATCATGAACGAGTTCTTCTCAAGATTGACGTTTAGCTTGAGAGAGTCTGCACCATCCTTCACCGGCTCGATAACTTCGACTGTTCCTAAAACCGACTCGTAAGAAAGCTTTCTCCGAGATGGCAGCTTCAGGAGTTCTCACCTTTCAGAACCTTGAAGTGTCCAGGGAATGTGAACTGCGGCTTTCCACTCAAACATATAGGCTTCTTGTGCTCGTCGTACGTACCAATTTCGAAGTCTTTCACCAAGATTTTACCCTTTCCTGAAAACAATAAAATAGTAAGTAAGTAATTGGCTTCTCTAAGCAGAAGGCACACCTAAGCTACAAGATGTAAGCGCTAAAAGGTTTGATAACAGCTCATTACATTCACTAGAGCTTTTCATTGAATAATACTAACCAGGATCTCTGGCGTAGATCCGAACGAAGAAATTGGATTGTACTGCTAGAATCTACACCCTTCGAATAATAGAAAAACTTTTTTTGTTTTTGCTGAGTCCCCGAACCAAAGGAGCTACGGGCCCTCGAAATTGAGGACACAGTATTGCACCGTCACCCGCACCTACCGCAGCCTACCGTAATCGGCCGAAATTTTAAAAAACGTATATCAAATTCGTGATCAGCAACCCAAATAACCTTCTGGGCGAGGCTAGGGCGAAAAAAGCTTTTCGACCTCTCCTCGACCTCTCAAGTCTTGAAAGTACAGTAGTGCTTTCTCATGGCGGTTTAAATCAGCTTACTTCCTCCATATCTCCTACACATTTATTTCACTCTAAATTGTCAAATAAGGGTTTGTTGTGCGCTGTGCTTGACTCACTTTTTTCACTTTATTATATAATGGGCGCGTGTAGCGCAGTCGGAAGAGGCGCGACTGCCGCGTGCACCCGATACCAGGTTCCTGGTTCGGATTTCCCGCCCAGGCCAACCAAGCCTTCCATCCCTCCGGGGTCGGTGAATTGGTACCAGACTTGTCTGGGAAGGATAAAGCGCTGACTTGTCCATCGGCTGGCCACCGCAAGTCATTGTATGGCTAAATACGCATTCATGTCGCCTCCACGACATCCCGTAGAAGTAGAATGCGCTGGCGCATCCCAGAAGGGATTGAGTAACGCCGTCCTTTATCCTTTTATCCTTATTATATAATGTTTTGTGTCTTTCAGCGAATGTTAGTTAAACTGTGTCCTTACAGAAGGTACGGGTGACTAGGACTGTCGAGCTCATAATAACCGTTTTCGCCCAAACGCCCAGGGGGTTATTTTGGGTGCTGATCACGAATCTAACATCCGTTTTTGGTATTACGCTGGAGTACAGTAAGTTACAGTAGGTGTGGGTGACCAATTCTAAGGTCATGGTCACCAAACTTTGTCAATAGGGGTTATCTGGAGTGTTGAGTGGACTAGGAGCTACGACAAACATGAAGAACGTTGTGATCCGCAAGGTGAACTGATAGACGTGGAAGGGCTAGCAAGAAGTGGACATATGACAACGTTTTCGGGTGGAAATCTTGTTTCGTAGGAAAGGGTACGTCTTCAATTATAGTATAGGCTCAGGATATTTCGAGCACTTCCTATGCCCGTACTTGATGAATCCTGAGCCTTATTTATAAGATCTTCTTCTGTGACGTTTCCCGTGCACATCCCCTTCGATTATTTAGGCTCGAAATCATGTTGCTGTCCATAAACAAATCTTCCACTGGGTTCTGCAGTCTCTTGTCAATGTGCTCCAGTAGTTACCTGCTTTACAATGTCCTCACGTGTCATAGTCTCGCAACAGAGATAATCCCTCTATTGCTATGTAGAGCGTAAATGGAGCATGAGAAACTTGTCGTTTCGTTCACGTATGCCACCTATCCACCTTTCGCACGATCTTTTATAGGGCGGCAAAGATTTCGGTGTTATGCAGCCAGCTGCAGCAAAATGCTACAGAATATTTTAAAAGCATGGCAACTAAAATCTTATAGTAGACTCGATATATGTAGAGGTCACTCCTTACACTTGTACGCCACCGGGGAGATGCTATGACATAGGTTATAGGTTCATCTAAAGTAGTGGAGAAATGATCCCACTTTTTTGTATTTTTATTTTATCTAAAAAAAAACGAATATTCTGTTAAAATTATAGCTTCGAAAAAGTAAGGCTGAAAGAGCCTCCTTTCGTGTATAGAGTCTCTTACATTACCACACTTGGAGTTTTCCTACTTTGCCTTATTACTACTAATTATTTTTGAGTTAAAAATCAAACAGTGTTGCGTAGCATAGAATAACTACATATATGGAGCGACTTCAGCACTAAGCTCACTGCAGGTTTCGACTTTCTGCTCTATAAAACAAGATGTAAATTACTGCTCTGGCTTTGAAGATTGGAATTTTATGACGATCCAAATAGTGATATCAGCTTTTTTTGGACGCCTTGCAAATTAGTGAGCGAGGTGTTTGATAGTGAAACAGATGATTATTTTTCCCAGACAATGCTCGTGAGTCCATTCATTGAAGGCGGATGAGTAACTGTTATTCACTATTGAAATGTTTTCAGCGATGAAGCCAAAGCGTAAGAAAAGTGGGGTATCAGTTCGCCGAACTTGGAGTACAGAAAGCATGACATGCCTTGCTGTGGAATGGGTAAGATGTCATTCATACGCATAAAACGGCACTTTTTGAGGTGCACATTGAACACACGACTGCTACTTAAATTACGCTTCAAGGTTTTATTTAAGCTGTTAGTCGTGGTTTTCACAAAGCATGTCACGGAGTGACAAACAAATTTTACAATGAGTGTTATTGACGAGTCGGTAGGGAGCCGACAAAGTTCTACTTCAGAGGCATGGGCGAGACGATTACGTCGAGTCCGCTTCTTATTAATCCTCTGATACGCATTCTCTGCCTTTACGTCCTCAGTCTTGCACAAACACCGAGCTGATGGTCAAGGTATGGGCTTTATATGCCATTAGCACTGAAGAACAGAGCCTCAACCCGAGTTGAAAAATGTGCGAAAATGGCAATTTTTTCACAAAACGGAGCATCACCAAAGGCTCGCAAGTCGTAACAATGTTGTAGAATTTCAGAATGAACGACGGAGTGCTTTTGCTTTCCGAATTGCAGAGCAACCTTCATCTACTTTTGTTTTGCGTTTTAAATTCATATTATCTCCACCAGTATAAGCCATGTGTGCATACTTGTAGTGAAATAGCAAGGGCAAAAACAAGTATTGCAGGTAAATGCTTTCGTAATCTATGTTATGTGCGCTAAAGAACTGACCATTAGTTGTGTCGTAGATCTTGATGACGTTGTCCTTCCCATCGACGCATTTTTTGGAATGCACGAGAGCGGCTCCGACCGCGAGAAGAATTAGGGCCGATCGAAGCATCTGCAATTTAGTGATTTCCTGTAGAAGACGAGTTTTCAATGAAGCGCTGTGGAAACGGAGTCGAATGCAGAGGCGGTAATGTGTGGAAAATGTTGTAGTTCCTAACTGGTGCGACGCTTCGGGATGCGTCTCCACACACAACAGAACCAAGAAAAGGCTGAGTATCACAGTGTACCTGATAACGCGTAACAAAAAAGATATGGACGGAGCGAATAGATTTACGATTGGTCTTCGACGAAAATCTAGAAGCCAGATGAAGCGGAAAAATTGCAAATTTGACAAGGACATCTATATTCTGAATAGGACTTTTGGAAAAAGTAGCAGTGTTTAGCAGCAGTCATTTAGTAGCAGCCATATAGTAATTAAATCTGACACTGACTTCACACTGATACTAATTGTACAATAATTTCGGGCGAAATCGTGCGGATGAATTGGAGAGGTCCATAGAGTTCCGCTTGATAGGGTCCTGCATCTGAACCACCGCGGTCGCGTTGATGTCGTTATCAGGTTGTAAAAGATGCACGAATGGAGCTGATATGCGATGAAAGGCCTATTTCGATCGACATGGCAACATTGACCTCACCGATAAACCGGCATGAGAGCCTCTCCAAACATCATTGTGAAGCTCCCGCCTTCAAGGGCGAGAACCACAAACCCTAGCCAGCAGAAACATGCGTTAGGTGTTCTAGCAATCGATAGTTTTAGGGTGTCAGAAAGAGGAATAAGACTGTGGCCTTGGAGACTCCGCCGAACCCAGCAAAAAGGTGTCTGGCATTGGTACATTTCGCCTACGGTTCAAAGAAAGCGCTCTGAAGGTGAAGTGCTCATCCGTGGACGACTCTGCACATGCAATGGAAGTTGGGCTTCCCAGCAGATCGTGCTCAGAATCAGGTTCCGTCAGTGGCGGTCTCGCTAGAATGGCAACAAGCGACATCGTCCACCGACGGATCATTGGTTCAGTTCATATCTTGCATCTCGGGTTGCAGTTTACTAGAGTAGATCGAGCGACTAAGGAAGAGCTAGTGATGTTACGCGCTCGGGTAGCAGTTTCTATGCTCATTGAATGTCACCTTCCTTGAAAGATATTGAAACTCAAAGGCATTGGCATTCGAGCGGACCGACTTTACATTCATTTCGCATCAAATCAGCCATGCACCTTTAAAAGTTCGAAGATTTCTGGCAATTGGTGAAAGATGAAAGTAATCGGATTGAACCAAATTCTCCATGGAAACGCAACACATTGTACTACTATGAAGTAATTATGGTAATTAGGTGGAGCGCCCAGTTGGCTTTTGCAAGAGGCAAGTCTAAAATTCTTCCGCCTTACCCTACATCAGAGCCCGAACCTGGAACGAGCACAGAACGTTTGTTTTTATCATTGGTTTTCTTCTCCTTTTGCTATTAACTGAGCTAAGACAATTAAGCTGTATTAGCGGCGGAAATGGCGACATAAGAACAAAGAGATTAAACAATAATGAATTCAAAGCGCTTTCTAAGCTGAGATTGATACACGAACGTCATTAATCAATCCCAGTTTACAAAGTGCTTCGAATTCTGCTTCTAACGATTCATCGGAGGAGCAGTGGTGCGTAATTTGTCATGAATTATTTTGAGTTCGGGATTTCGAAGGATCTGGAGGTCGATTAGCCTCCCCGAACCTGTAAACCTTTAAACCTGACGAGGGTGCACGCTAATAGAATACAGCAGAGTTTAAGGGCAGAAATATTGAGTTGAATGGAAAAAACCGTTTGCAAAGTATGTCCTGTGTTGGTAAATAAAATCCAACACCTTGGCATAGGTAGTTGCAACAAATAATACAGTTTAAAGTAGGACATACACATATTCGAACACCTGAAGCTTAATGTAGTCTAATTCATTCTCTCTGAACATGAGTTTGCTTGTGCAACGTTGTCTTTCTAACTTCCTAAACGAAGGAAAACCCTACCGTAGGCAAAAACATTTTGAAAATGCCTTCCGTCAGCTAATGAGCAATTACAGCTCAGAAAATTATAGATTTCCTTTAAAACATGAGTCGAAGAAATTTGTTCTCTTATTAGAACTAGAGCTGTTTAATGAAAAAGGCGTAGAGCTGATGAATTCATTGATGTTGTGCTGCTAGAAATCATTACGAGGACAAAGTGGACGATGAAGCTGGCGAGCACTTGGACACATCAAAACTAGTACGCTTTCAATCACTACTACATACATCTGAAGCGTGTACTGTTACATCACCACGCATAGGAACTTCGAAGAACTGAAAGCAAATTACTTTCGTCTGCGCAGAGTGGTGATGGTCAACATATTGTTGAGCAAACGTGAATTGTTGGCACTGTAATATATTATATTATTATATTAGGAAACTGTTGCTATATGATAACAAGTGTGGAAAATCGGCTGTCAATTTATTTCTTGCACTATTATTGTTTGTCATGGTACTATTTATTACGAGATTTCTACTATTAATTTTCGGGGTTCCCTTTCTTCACCACACTTTTTAGAGCACGGTGGTTTTGCAAGTTTATCCTTTCTGAATTTTTGTATTTACTAAATAAGTTTAGTGTATTTTGTCAACATTTCGCTGCACAGGTCGAAAAGAACAGAATGATTCTAGAGTAGAACTAGTACTCAAGTTAATTCTTCTATCCGAGTTCTGCAAAAAGTACTGTGTGTTGAACATTTGAAGCAACAACGTGAAGCAAAAGCATGGTGCCCATCTGCAAAAAAAAATTTTTCCCATTTAGACCACAGAACTAACGTCGATAGGAAAGCAAGGACACGAAACTACGGCGAAAACGTCATTCACTGATGCTGTGATTCACTGCTGCACCTGTGCAAATAATCGAAACTGAAGTCATTCAACGAGTTTAAGCTAGAGCCCGCTCCACGCTATTGCCTTTGCTCTCTTATAACACGTGTACAAATTGGGAAGGTAAGGTAGGACTTTCCAAAAAATTCTCTGTCCGATTATAAATATAATACCATTCCTAGTGAAATCTTTAAAAAAACTAACCGGCACAACTTACAATTTTCCGTATGGAGTCAATAGTGGAATACTCGTTGACATTGACTTTTTGAAGCAGCTGGCGGGGGGTGCCATAAAGTGCTGCTAGTCAAAATGGAAATGATTGAGATTCAAGGTGAAGTGTTGAAATGGCTGTGTATATGTTTATCAAAAATATGAATAACTGTGAGGGCAGTACATTATGTCGCCATGAGATATGGCTTTGAAAGCGCTATCGAAGGGAGGAGCTTTGTCTGGTTTACTATTTACGAGTTATACTATTGACATTCCCAATTCCTGTTAACTACTGAAATTAGAATACAGACATGTGTTGATGGTATCACACTGTATGGAGTACACTATAAGCAGATCATGATCAATGCATTTCTGCCCCTTCGAAGATCTGCTAAAAGGATGCACCTTTGGTTTTTAAATTTCCTTCTACCTATTCCCTTCCTACAAACGTACTGTTATGCATATTGGGGGTGACGATGTGGCTGATCATGGCGGCGATGTCCGTTCCTCCAAGTGGTGCCACTGGAAACTGCTCGCTTTGTGAGCTACGCGAAACACGGACACTCGATTGCAGGCGACAGGCCCTTGTTACAGGCCGGCCTATAGAGATCTCATGTCACATAACATGGTTGTTGACGTTATGTGAGTGTCGAAATAATGCTACGGCGTCCGCGGGAACCGACGCGCACTCGCAAAGCCCGGCGAGTGTGGAAAGTATGCGAGGGTCCCTGATGCGAGGACGGCATCGGGGGGCAACTGAGCTAGTCCGAAAGTCCCGTAACGTAAGCAGGACCCGCGTGGCAACGCTGAGTGTGGGTACGTTGACGGGCCGCTCGTGCGAGTTGGTTGAAGCACTGGAGCGTAGAAGAGTTGATTTCTGTGCGGTGCAGGAGACGAGGTGGTCCTACAGCAAGTCAATGGACATAGGACGTGGTTTCAAGGCCGTTCTATGTGGAAGTCCCAGGACCACAAGTGGTGTCGGAATAATCGTCTCCGAACGATTTCGTGACTCGATTGTAAGCGTCGAGCGCTTTGACGATCGATTGATGAAGATCGTTGTCGCCGCTAAGGAGCGACTCTATCACTTCATCTCTGCGTATGCTCCGCAGACTGGCTACCCCGATCAAGCCAAGGATGAGTTTTGGAACCTGCTTGATGAGAAGACAGCAGAGGTACTGTCGAAAGATGTCATCATAGTCGCTGGTGACCTTAACCTGCACGTCGGCGCGACGAAAGACGGCTACGGCTGTCATGGTGGGTTCGGTTTCGGATCTCGTAACGCCGATGGTGAGCGTATTCTTGAGTATGCGTAACCGCATAAGCTCACTATTGTGAACTACGTTTTCCGAAAACGCGACTCCCACCTCACCTCATACTATAGTTTGAGTTCCAAGTCTGGGATAGACTTTGTCCTTGTGAAGGATCGTGACCGAAGCATTGTCACAGACGCGAAGATCGTGCCGTATGAGACGGTTGCCCGTAGCATCGACTGCTGATCTCCACTTTGAAGATCGACCCTACATGGCTGAAGCAGGTCGAGCGATGCGGTGCACCGAGAATAAAGTGGTGGAGAATGAGAGAGAAGGAAGCAGCTGTGATTTCTCTCGTGCTGTTACCGACAGGTACGACTGTCGATGAAACTTGGAAGAAAGCAAACGACGCGATACGCCAAGCTGCAAGATTGGAACTCGCACTACGAAGCCTGGACGACGGAAGGTTGACAAGCAGACATGGCTGTGGACAAACGACGTGAAAGCAAAAGTTCGAGAGAAGAAGTCGCTGTATCATATTTTTCTCGGCGACAAAACAGCCGACAACTGGCAGAAGCGTCAGAAGGCGAAGAAGGCTGCAAAGAAAGCCGCGCCTGTTGCGAAAGCACTCATTATGGTGATGTCTGCCGAGAGCTCGAGTCACGCGATGATGAGCCGTATTTGAACCGACTTGCTAAGACCCGCCATCGCCGAACCAAGGATAATGAAAAGTTCTTTGGTATCAATGATGAGAGCGGCCATCTTCTTACAGCCCGTAAAAAACCGCTGAACCGATGGCGTGATTTCTTTGAAAAAATTTCCACTGTGGAATTTCCTCAGCCGGCCATCCTTTTTGTGGGTTCTGTTCACGGTCCCGCTCACAAGATCATCGTGGAGGAAACAGACGCGGCTCAGAAGAAGATAAAGCCCTGCAAGTCGAGGGGTTCGGATGATCTAGCAGCCGATGTTTGGATGGCGAAGTTCTTGTACCCTGCTGAGTGATTGGCTGAATTCTTCAACCAGGTGGTGAAGGAGAAGTGCCGGAGTGTTGGCACAACAGTACGACGGTTCCGATTTGAAAGAAGAAGAGCAGTCCTGCAAACTGCCGCCCGATCCGCTTGCTTTCACACAGCATGAAGATATTCGAGCGAACCCTTGATAGACGAATTCGTGAAATCGTCAAGCTCTCCGACAATCAGTGCGGTTTTTTGTCTGTTGTGGAACCATTGATGCTATACAAGCTGCCCGCCCCCTGGTAGAGAAGCATCGCGAGGAACAGAAGCCGGCACATATAGCCATTCTCGACTTGGAGGCCTTCGACCGCGTACCACGTGAGATTATATGCTACGCCTCACGACAACACAACGTACCTGAGGAACTCATAGAGTGGGTGCGGATGCTCTACTCTTTCCCAAAGAGTAGAGTGCAAGCTGCAGCTGGAACCATCTCTGTTGGGGTGCACCAGGGTTCTGCGCTTTCTTTGCTTCTCTTTGTTGTCGTTATGGATGCCATTACGAGAGATCTTCAGAAGCCTGTCCCATGGACACTGCTCTATGCTAATGACGTGATGCTTGCTTGCAAAGATAGTGGTAATCTCGAGCGGCAGGTGCAAGCTTGGTGCGACCGCCCGGCGATGTTCGAACTCAACTGAACGTCAAGAAGACGAGTACCTGACGACCTACGTAAATGAGTCCGGCTCCATTAAGATTAATGGCACTGAGCTTGCACGTACTTCGGTTTTTAACTACCTGGGAGCAGTAATAGCGTCTGACGGCGGTGTGATGGTTGCAAGTGAACTCACGCGTGAGTGCAGCTTGGTCCAAGTGGCGTTCGCTGACTGGCGTGTTCTGCTATAGGAACATACCAGAGCACCTGAAGCCGAAGATCTACAGAGCAGGAGTGCGGCCAGTAGCAATGTACGGCGCTGAGTGTTAGCCTGCGACTAAGGAAGTTGAAACGTGTCTCATCGTCATGGAGACAAAGATGGTGCGCTGGACGGCTGGTGTCACCCGCATGGACCACATCCGAAGTGATGCTATACGGCAGAAGTTTGATGTCGTACCGATAGTTGACAAGATGTGCGAAGCTCGCTTACGATGGTACGGCCACGCTCTGCCTGGGAAAGAAGACAGCGTCCGCAAGATAGGCCTTAAGTTGGAAGTGTCAGGTAAAGGGCCTACAGGACGCCCGAGGCAGCGTTGGTCGGGCACGTGACACATGGACAATGAAGTAGTTGGCGTCCACCCTGATCAAGCGCAGGATCGGAAAAGGTGGCGTCATGACACTGGAACAGTTGACCCAGCGACGGAGCGGGACAAACGCTCGAGAAGAAGGAGTAAAGGAAGAAGAAGATGTGCCTGACCATGTCATTAACGACAAACAGGTTACGTTTTGTCATCCCACAACAGACAACGGCTAATAATTGAAGCGGCTCTTACAAAACACCGTGGGTGAGTTCTCAGCGGATCGAGATTTACATGGACACGAATACGTCAGCTATTACATTATAGCGATGGAAGTTTGGCGCAACTACCCTGGATGCAGCGCATATTCAGAAAAGGGAAGCCGGAAGCAAACCATGAAAAACGCATTTTAGTGCACGCTTAGTTTGTGAATGATTTTATGCTCTCATTCCATTGGCGAACAGTGTTGAAATATCGCGTCATTCTCAGAGCGCGACGTGTTGTTGAAAGGTTTTCTGGATACTCTGCTCCCGATTTTTATAGTTCACTGATGCTAACCAAGAAAATATTATTATAGTTTTATAATTACAGCTGTTTTGATTAGATCGTTCTACTACACAAAGAAAGTGGACATGCTTGAAAATCTGAACAGTTATCAAGTGAAATAATGTTTTAGACCATGCATAACTTGCTGGTAAGTGTTCAGTCGAACAACTACTGGCAAGATTTCCACCAGGCCGAGGAGTTATGAAGTGATGAATACGAGACGATCATAGGCAACGGAATTAGCTGAAGCTCAGCAAGTACGGATGCGAATGGTCGTCCATTTTTGCTGTCGTGAAAGTGTTGCATAATTGCTGATTATAAGGTCTGATTTGTCTCACTTTGGCTTCTGTGGAGCCTTCTGTTGTAAACTTTCGTTGAACACTTTTCAATGATTGACATATTTTAACTCAACATTTAGTTCCTTCATTCGTTCTATTTATTATGGAGAATGTCTTCTATTACATGAGAAGCATACGCATATGTATGGCAGTCTTCTTTTCCTCTATTGCACGTTTTTGAAATGTCGAGATCTGCCTGACGAATTTTTCACATTCCAAGTCTTGACAATGGTCAGCTCCCTTTGCGGCGAGCTGCATACCTGAGAGTTATAAGTTTAAACAAATAATCCAGTTTCTAAATGCTAAATTCACTAAAACTTACCCCTAATGTCGAATCGGTCACTTTGGCCCCTGCGTTCGCCTTGATGATATTTGTTAATTCTTTGAATGCTGAAACAGTTATTCTTTATATATGACAACCATTACCTAGTATTTACTAATTGCCTATGTCCTTAGTTTCATTAGTTCTTTCCTCGGCTTCCGAAGGCGAAGTATCATAAGCTAGCAGCACTTACAGACCGCGACTGTGTTCTTGAAGACACTGGTTACAGACTCAAATCGTTCTCCTAAACCATTGCAACAAATATTTGAAAAGAATGCTTAGTGAACATCATTCCAATTTGGTTGCATACACTCTCTTAAGATATTCCGGTTCTTGATCTGCTTGATCAACTTCACGTTGCTTTACCTGGTACTGAAAAATAATTTTAAAACGGCTCACTCCAATGATTACGAAACACGTCCAAGCAGCATGCGCACTCCAACTCACACCAAATCAGCAACCGAAGATAGAAACTCCAACTCGTCCCGGAGCTCCTAGGCTCTAATTTTTCCAGTGACGCTTCTCTCGCTGCCGCTCCCGATAACCTTGCTACCGCTGCCGTTAGTTCTCGCACCTCTTATAGAAGTAGTCGCTCATGTTTTTGAATGTCCTCGATAGCAGCTCTCTGAAAATATCTCATAAAGCATCTCTAGCAGGAGCGTCAATACATTATGCTCGACAAGATAAACAACTTCCCAGGCCTCTTCTGAATGTCTCCTTGATGTGTTCCATTCCAAATTTTGGACCCAAAATAACCACCATATGAAAACGCAAAAATTAGTATCTGTACCGTAACGGTGCATGAGAAAAGTTTTATTACATTCCTTTGTTATAAACTACATATCATAAAAGCATTTTGTATTATCATTACAAGAATTTACATATCATTATACAATTTTTACACATTGTCGTTAGTGCTCGAGACCTGAAGGCTGTATACGACGTACAACAGAATACAGTACAAGTACGACAGAGTACAGAACAAGTATGGACGACAACTTAACGTCCTCTTCGAGAACAGAGTGTCATAGGAAACTGAAAAAATCATATCAAGAGGGGGTCTCGAGGAGATCTTTGTTGCTAATATTGGTATTAGTTCGGTACCTGTGAAATCTGGAATCATCCTTCGTCGTGGGCAGATGACCTACATTTGCAGTATCTGCTTTGTGAGCCAAATTCCACACGCGGTGCACTTCACTCACTCATCGATCTATCTTCCAGCGTAGGTCGCCAGAATTTGCTGTAACAGGATATGCAGCACTGGAGATCATCTACCTATTACGTTGTGCTGTTCTATGTTGAGAGCTTGGCTACGTAGATTTCCCGATTCTGTTCGAAGTCGAAATGTGATTTGAAGTGGGAAAAAGAAAGTCTGAGATCTAAGGTACATTTTTCAACCGAATAACAACATGGTTGGGCAGGCGTCCTTCGTTGGCAAATCTTAACAGCGGACAAGGTGATCCAAACTGTGCTTGCAATCACGTTATATGGTACCGACGGCATCGGTGATCAGCTCCTTGATATCGGCAATCAACTTACGGGCCGACATGCATGACTGAACTTAGACAGTCACTAGGTAAGAACGTATGCTAGCCATAAACTACAAGCAGCCACTGCTATCTCCCAAAATTTCAGCGAGACTACAAATCGTCCTCTACCGAGTCCGCTGTATGAAGCAGCTGTTTAATTGCGTCAAGCAGGTCGGTGTTTGATACCTGCGCCCTTTCCGTAACATAGTGCTCATCAAATGATGGTCAGCATTCTACGTAGTCTTCGCAAACAACAAAAGTTGGGGTGGCAACAAATGCTACTTCACTGGCGATATACAAATCTGTTCCTCTGCTTCATCTTGAAATTTTCCTGCAATAATAACCACATGGTCAAGAATGTTTCAAGAAATAATAATCGCATTGATGCCCTTAAGGGCACGTGTCGTAGTTCATAGAGTGATTGCTGTACTTCAATTAGTATCCTTATTTGGCACTTCCTCCATTTAAATCTACCTGAGTCGCAATGGCGATACTTTCATGAATATAGTCAACTTCTCTGTTGTCAGTAACAGACCGACGCCCTTCTATGACTTTCACAGCTTCTTGTACAGGCCTTGACCTGAACGTTTGGTCATCTGAGAAGCCAGCTGTTTCCGTCATATTGAGTCCAAAATAAATAAATTCCTTACTTTGATGATTCAATCCTCTTCCATATGCGATACCTGGATATGAGAATCTCTAAAAGAGCATCAATTCTCATGTCTGCCTTGGAGGACAGAAGATCATGGTTCAGTCTTCTGTGCCACCTCTCTACGAAAGTGCTTCTTGACACACAAGGCTGTCTTCGTAAAAATCACCCCCACCTGGATAATCCTGGGAGTCAGAAACATCGGGGTAGACCAACAAATGCATTGATGTCCAGTGTACTAGCTTATGATCTATGATATGATCGCACTCATAAGGGAACCAATGACGCTCGCTCTTTCTTCAACATGCACAATTGGAAGCGATGTAATGCGTTTTTAGCTCCAATTTTAAGGTCTTAACTTAGACGTGCAATTTCGCTTGTTCGCTTGAAATACTTGCCAGTAGTATAGCTATATAGCTTTTTCGTAGTCGAATCATGGAATATTTGAAATAATCCGTCGAAGAAAATACTTGAATCCTCCGACATAAACTATAATGTTTTGGGTTGAAGCCCATAACCACCTTTTTGTCCTTATCTTTATCTCTCGCAGCATTAGAACAATCTCCTTTTCCGTCAATCTACACAAAAATTCATTATTTTCCTTCATTGTTAACCACTGACTAGAGGGATTCAGCCATCTATCATATTTAGTCAGAGGTGGCTTCGCTAGAAAAGCGAAACAAACACGGATTACGTCGCTTTGCCCCGCATAGAAAATTTGTTCTTTCGTTTCGTAACGTTTATCGCTTTTGTAAAATAGTTTACTTTAATTCTTTGACCATTTTCATGTAGCTAATGTAGCTCCCATAAGGCCACCACCGCTGTTCCTTCCCGGGGCCGCTGGGAGTTTCACCAGCCGCAGCCAGCCGCACCCCGAACCAACAGTTACCCGGGGATCCGGGTATAAAAGGCATATGCAAAATAACGTCTGGATCGCTGGCCGTGTGGTTTCGGCTCCGGCGCCTCCCGCCCCTGAGGAGTTCCTGAGCCTAGCTCTCCTTCTCTCTCCTCCCCCCTCGAGGTTCTCTACGCGTCGCCCGCGTGGTCGTTCATAAGCATTACTGTTGTTAATAAAATCTTGTTACTGTCGAGGTTTGTTATGTAAGGGCCTACGAGGCCGTGTGATCTGCCCGTAAATAAACCTGAGGGGACAAATTTATTATATGGAGGTCCCGGCTAGGGCTTTTAGAATAAACCTTAGTGAACGAACTCCTACCCCTACCACTTCTTCTATCTCAGTAGGTTAAAATTCCTTCACATAATTTGTTGATGCGGCGAGATCATAATATTTCGTGTGAATTAAATTTGTAACATTCCCACTTCTGATCTACTAAATTGAATCTTTCTTCTCTTTCCTTCCTTTCATACGGAGTCGAAGCGCATGAATTGTTCCCTCTATCACGAGGCCAACCAGAAATTGGATATATTCCTACATATTTCTGAGCAACATATGAAATCCTGGCCAGGTCGCATCACACCTCGTGCAATAAAATTATTCATTGAATAATGATGGTGTCGGAATAAAGGCTGTAATGATCAAATTCTGCCCAAATATTAATGCAGAAAGAACTTAATTTTTTCAGGGAATGTCACATATTAGGAGCTTCAACCATTAGCCAAAAACGCAGCATCATCTGTTTAGTTCCTCATATTTCCTGAAGTCCCGGCGAGAGTGGTAGCAAAATCGTGTCTAAGTTTGATGGCACTTTCCCATCTTTCGCATTGACCGCCCCAACATCACGATCTCCGACGGCCGACGGAATCGGACGATCCATATGAATCGAGCTAAACTCTATAAACAGCCTGAAAATTAATTATCACAAACTTCAGAAGAATGCTGATATTTCACCTTTTCTTTCACCAATAGAACACTTTAACAATACATCTTTATTTCAACTGACATTAAAGCACATTCAACTCGTAATATAACAACAAAAAGCTTAAATATATGTATCTACATTAACAAAGTGAGTCACCCCCCTCATCCCCCCCCCCGGCTCAACCGAGCTCCATCCGCTTGAATGTGCCCTCCAGCTTCAGGAGGGGACGAGCGCTCGCAGCGCGGAGCGGCATCGCGCTCTTCTGCGGATATAAAAATATCCGCAGGCCGCCACTTCTAGGAGCACCACAACTCCTTAATAAATAGTATTAATGTTTACATTTATAATGCGTAAGTAATCTCATAATCATAATAGGTATAGTACTTACCTAGGAAGACTAGGAGCAATGCCACCAAGGGGTGCTCCACGGCGGCTCCATTCGCCCCTCCTCTATGCAGTGGGTGGGGGAGATGTACCCATCATCGCAGAGGCAGCGGTAGCCCCTCGACTGCATAGCAGATCCCGCGTTCCGAGCAGCGCTCGGTACAAAATGACCGATCCACACTGTGGGCCATTCAGCAGTCATAGTGTCAGCGCAAGGCAGGCAGGAAGCGGCCCAAGAGCGAGTGCCCCTAAAGCGCCGCCGGCTGTAGGTAGGTGATCATAGGTGGGCCGGCGGCAATGATTTGACTGCTCGGGCGCAAACATTCAATTTAGGCGCCAACCAGGGTGGTAGGGCGACAACAAGGGTGGCCGTCAGTTTTTTTTTGGTGTTACCGGTTGTGGTCCTCGCGTGTCGTCGTCTGCTCCTCGTCGCCCGTTTCCTTCGTGGACTTCATCAGGACTTTGTGGACATCTCGGCAGTCGCTCTTGATCCGTACCCGCTCAGTGCCCAGGCAGACCACCCATCTCCTCTTCATTCATTCTGTGCGTATTGCTATCTGTTCGTACTCATCGTTTTGTTAATAATAAATCGTTTTATCATTGAGTGTTCTTGCCTGTAAACTGTCGTTGATCGGAAGGTATCGACTGTCACTACTTTAATTTACTCACATTCGGCCGACTATTGTATAATAACCAATAATCAATCAATCCATAGCTACCATGTCATCGATAACGGCGACGCGTATGAATAATGAAGGCCCAGGCCATATGTAATGATAACTACTGTATCAGGAAGCTACCCCCCCCCCCTCATTTGTAATTACTTGTATTAAAACATACAAGATGACGATAACCCAATCGAAGAGCTACATATGAGATAATAAGAGATATTCCATGATTATCGGTAAACTATGTAGACTAGATTACATATCAGAGATAAGCGATAAGCCGACGCGACCGCCTAATGTGAGCGCAAGTGCGCAATAGCGCGGTGGGATACCACGCTGTGTTCGACATTAATCTTAATAAACAGCGCGGACTTGTTCGCACCCGAAATCCCGCAATTAGCACTAGACGAGCCTCGCACCTCCTGTGGGGTCACCGTAGCGCCATAATTTTCGTACCTTAGAATAGCGCAATTGCCGATGGATGTACCTCGCACCCCAAATCGCAAGCGCCAATAATTTTATAATTTTTATAACCTAAACGTATGAATTCTGGTCCCCTATCATTATTATCGATAATTATTCTAATGTTTCCCTTATATTGTTTTAATTCCTATTTTAAGATGTCTGTACCAGCCCAAACGCGCTCGTCAAACCCCCTTGCCTTAAGCAATGGCGGGCACGAACGCGCTCCCCTGAATCACCTCCTCGCTCCATGGTATACTTGGAACTATCACGTGGGCGAACGTGCTGGATCCGTGCCAAAGACCAGTACCTCAGGAAAAGAAGCTCCATCCTACACCATCCCTCCCATACCTCACATTCTGTGCGAACCACTCTATGGAAGGAAGCGAACCGGTCAGACAAATTTCTATATTTACAGCAAAAAGAAAAACTGACAACTTTCTCCCTTCCTTTTTCTCCGATTCACCCTAGAATATTTCATGAACGAGAAGAAATAGAATACACAGACCTATCCTTAGGAACCGTATGCCTAATGATGATGGCTAAGATAGGAAGAGAACATAACAAGTATGACCAGAAGAGAACAGCAACAGCACTTCGCGGCAGTAACGCGACAATAACTTTCGCAATACTGACGCTACGCGAGATCGACTTGGACCGCTACGCGACCGCGCTGCGTCTCTTGGCACCTTGCCAACCTCAGAGCCCAACCCCTGGATTACTGTATTCCCCATCAGACCCTTAGGGCCACATGTACATCCTAATCCAGCTTCCCCCCCCCCCCAACCCATAAGTGACTCACCAATAATCGGATGCATAGAAAGAGAACGCACGAAGCACGCAACATGAGAGTAACCCCTCCCCATGCCTTAAAAAGCAGTCAGACAAGGACCGTGAATGATAAATCACGATTGTGATTAGAGCGTGGTACCTCACGGATATAGCCATAGTGGCACAAACATACTGCACGCTGTTCCACAGTTCATAATTTAACAGCAATCATTCCAGACAGCATGGACTCACAGAAAAGTGCCCGGTTCAACCGTTCGCCACGGAGCGAGGCTTCTTCGAGATCCCGCTCGCCGTCGCCAATGCGGCTTTACAGATGGTCATCGTCAGACGATGACAAGGACCGGAAGCAGATCGCATAGCCCGAGGCCCAGCTAGCCACTATTGCGGCCCGGCGTCCGGTCCAGGCGCCAAGCGCCTCGCCAAGCCCCTCACCCCTTCCCCACAGGCCAAGAAGACTGTTCCTACCCCAGCTACTAGTTCGGCACCTAAGTATAAGGTTTGCGCCGTGCCCGGCACATTCTGCGCCAAATGCGCTCTTAATGCCCGCTCATATTACCCCTCCCCACTGATTATCCGTGTGCCCTCTGCAACAGACCACACGTCACGGCCTTATGCCGTGCCGACATTCTCCACTGTGTAAAGACACCATACTAATACATAGATTAAACCGTTGCCCACGATACATCGGTTTCCATCCCTTAGAGATGTGCTATTCGAGGTGGCCGTGCACCAAGTGCGGTGGTGGTGTACTTTAATTCTTTGACCATTGTCATGTAGCTAATGTAGCTCCTATAAGGCCACCACCGCTGCTCCTTCCCGGGGCCGCTGGGAGTTTCACCAGCCGCAGCCAGCCGCACCCCTAACCACATGTTACCCGGGGATCCGGGTATAAAAGGCATATGCAAAATAACGTCTGGATCGCTGGCCGTGTGGTTTCGGCTCCGGCGCCTCCCGCCCCAGAGGAGTTCCTGATCGTCGCCCACATAGTCGTTCATATGCATTACTGTTGTTAATAAAATCTTATGTTACTGTTGAGTTTTGTTATGTAAGGGCCTAAAAGGCCGTGTGATCTGCCCGTAAATAAACGTGAGGGAACAGGTTTATTACACCATCGTTAACCAGACAGAGTGAAATGCCCTCTCCCACCAGGCTAGATTCAGATTCAGTGTAAAGAAAACTTTACCTATAAATCTGCGAAGCAATGTGTCACAACAGCAAAAAGGAAACAAAAAAACAAAACAGCGATTGGATTGAAAGTTTCGTCAATACCCATTGTGCGAGTGCTGTATTTGCGAAGCCACGATTCAGAATTTGGCTTTTTTATGGCTGGAATTAGAGTTCCTTTTATAAGCTCTCCTCTCAAGAGCCCATTAAATCCAACTCAACCTCTCACCTAGCAAGCCTTCATGCGTATCTTCCACCGCTAGGCAGTAAGTCTTGATTCCGTCTTTAATGTTTCTTTCAGAGACCCTCTTCTCAACATATGTGTCGTGTCTTCTCTAGGGATCAATTTTTCAGAGCCCTGTAATTCGACTTTTATCCACGCCCCATGTCCCACATTGTCGAAAAGCTTCGTGTATTCTATTAGGAACTTGATACGGCAAGAATCCTTGCCTTAGCAAGAAACGATGCAGGTGGCAGTTTCCGAATCAAGCATCAACGCTGACTCGAGATTATGTCCAAAATGGAGACGGCAATACTGAACCATGACTCTGTTCGCGGTTTTTTAACCTCTCAAAAATCTCGTTTAGAGAATTTAGGGAAAGACAAGGATATCTTTATATAAGCAATGCAATGAGCAGCAACCTTTTGAGATCCCTCCTTTCAGTCTCCTAATAACATGAGCTTCGCATTTATCGACTGCATCTCATTGCAATTTACAATCCTTGACCGATACGTACGGGTTGTATTGGTTCAGAATTCTGAAATGCTCTCAATTTCCAGTTTTCCTTTCCACCTCTGCAATGACCACCTTAGTACATGATATTTTCAGATTGGAGGTTAAGTATTACCTCGAAAGGATCCATATCAGGAAATGTTGATTCCTCTATTTTGTATCATCAGAATCCGAGTGACACTCAACAATTCAAAAAAAGTAAAAAAGAAATTAATCAATTACTTTTTTAGCACATAAAATAAGTAATACGGAAATGCTGCAGGCAAATGAGAGCTTCCATTCTCATACCGTAACTTTGATACTTGAAGATACATGACATGATGCATTATGGTCACAGTTTAAAGAACGCTATATAAGCAATGAGTTTTAAATGCACAATTGAAGGTCAGAAGAAAATTCAAATAATGTCCACAAGAACGTTTAGAAGACAGCAATAGGTATACTCCCTGTGCATTCAAATGACGCATGCGTAAGTCAATAAATGAATCGCGCCTTCAACCACTCCGACGGCGTAGTTTCTTGTCCTTTGCCTTGAAGTATCAATGACCTCCGCTTATGTTGCTTCTTGATCATGGTCCTCGCCACCACGCGGCTTCTGCAGCTTTTTTCAGTTTGTCGGTCTGCTTCACCGCTTTTTTAGTTCGAGGCGGTAGTTTTTAGGCACAGCTTTATGCTTTAAGCGTCTACTATCCGATCATCACGATACACGGAGATATTGTAAGGGATGGTATGTAGGCGGCCGAAAGGACTAGGATCGGGCCCGTTCAGAATCGTCATGTTTGTAATGGCCTAGGCCCCTCCGTGCCACCCAGTTGTCTGACGAACCACCGATAAGGGACCGTTAATAACAGGGAACGGGCAACGCAGAAATAAACCTATGCGTGTACTCGTGTTTTGTAATGCACATCGGAACAACATATCGCATCTGCGAGCCCCCCGAGCCACTACAGGTGAAATAAAACCATTGGAAGCTCGTAGATATTAAAATATCATGAAAAAAGGAGAACAGGTAGTTGTTGCCAGATTGCCGGTCGTGTGTTCCGGCATCGCACTGCTAGGGCTGTAGTTATCATCAGAGTCAAGACCTGGATCTTGACATGGCCTTCACCGCATGCTTTTGGACATTAACTGTAGCTTATTTTATACCGTTTAAACCCATGGCTATGTGGTTCCGGGATTAATACATTTGCCACTCAACCACTTTGCACAAGGTACAAACAGTCTTCATTTTCTACCACAAGTAGCGAACTACAGTGTTCCATGAAGGCCCTATACACAATACACCCTTACGGTGGGTTTTAATAGTTAAGAAACTCATACTATGACGATTTGCATCCCCCAAGTAATGTTTTTTAGGCACCGCCTGAAACGAACAAACCTCATTAGACTTGCACCACTGTTTAGACGAAGAGCAAAAACCCGGCAAACTGAGAGCACGAAGAGCATCTTGAAAACAGGGAAGAAGAAGGAAAACACGATGAAAACGCGACTGCAAGACATTGGGCAGTTCTTCGTAACTCCCGCTAAAAAGTATTATCCCCTTCGCTAAAAAGCACTTATCCCCTTCGCATCTCGCCGCGTCAGAAGCCGCCTGGTTCATCGCGGTATGGCGACAAGCGCACAGAACTGTTTCCGCACTCACATGTGGATTCAAACATTCGATCTATGATGCAGTATAAATGTGATAAAGTGTTGACGTTCGCTTTTCGCTTGCAGGAATGTCTTCATGTTTACGTGGTTTCGCCTTTTGTTACATTACCTTTATTTATTGGCCCACCAAGGGCCAATAAATGAAAGAACGCATCCTAGAGGTACCTCAAATGAAAAGGAAGATCATGAAAACATCAAATTCAAATTAAACGAAAATGGAAAAACACCAACAGGCATCAACTGGTGAGCTTGCATTGGGTATAAAGGACACACGCACCCATCGAAAATAGGTCCTTCCACGCGTATATGCGTATTGATGCGCAAAGTGACCGATTTTGGGACTTTTGGCCATTTTTGAGCGCTTTCATGGCTGTCGCGTCCGTTTTTATTAGTACTTCAATATTTTTAATAAATTAAGCTTGGAAAAAGGAAAGGAAAGATGTAACATACTCATCGAGAAGAAAACCAAAAGTTTTGTTCTGAGCTCTATTGCACATCCTGGGAGAAAGTATTTTTACCTACCTTATGTCTTCTTGTCGCAGTGAGCGGACGGGGGAGACAGCATATCAATACTCAAAAAAGTACGAGGTGTCTTTGCGTTTCCCACGTGTGAGACAAGTTTTCACCCGTTTAGCTC
The DNA here is from genome assembly GCA_947396885.1 of Heligmosomoides polygyrus polygyrus. Taxonomy (NCBI): domain Eukaryota; kingdom Metazoa; phylum Nematoda; class Chromadorea; order Rhabditida; family Heligmosomidae; genus Heligmosomoides; species Heligmosomoides polygyrus. Next base: position 82,453,416 of record OX377202.1, read on the forward strand.
GCGCAAAACGTACCGTCCGACCTAGGCCCCTCTCGCCTCTCGTACGTACGCGTCAGTTCATGTGTGCATCCGTTCTCTGCAACCACACAACTGGGATAGCGCCCGATTTTATTAAAGATTATTATACCTTGCATATATTTCTTAAAGTTTGCATGCATTCCCTACATAGTATTAGAGTACGTAATTTAAGATTGCTGTAACGTTGATTGGTGTGCTTAGCGTGATTGCACATAAAACCTCTTAAGTTAGCTATGCCTGTAGTTCATGTGCTCCGACTAGGACAAATTTAGCACTTTTCCCACTGGGTAATCGTGATAACGATTTCTTAGATCTGACAGTTTTCGTCTGTGTGTGATAACTATATTCTCGTAATTGCTTTATTTACTCTGGTTATTCTTTTAAACAGAATAATTCATTATTGCTTTAGTTTAAGATCTTAAGGTTTAGTTTATCTATCTATCTATCTATCTATCTATCTATCTATCTATCTATCTATCTATCTATCTATCTATCTATCTATCTATCTATCTATCTATCTATCTATCTATCTATCTATCTATCTATCTATCTATCTATCTATTTTTGTTAAGGTGTATTTAGTTTAAGATTAAGATCTTAAGGGTATTTGTTTCATTGTTTCATTCCGTGGTCTTCTTTCTGCGCAATAAACAGCATCTTAATTTATTAGTTATTTTCTTAGATGTGTAAGCCTACTACAAAAAATGACCTAACACTAGGCTTCGCTGACTTACTTTAGCTCGATTACACTACTAATAAGCTGAAGTGGTGCCTCATTGTGGAACATCGTGGATTGGTGGGTTGTCCGGAGCTTACCACTGTGCGATTGGATGCTAGTATAGCAGCGGTGAGGGCTGTGCTCGTAGCCACACAAGGGGCGTTGGAGCAATAACGGCTTTTGAGGGAGATATGCAGATGGCGCGGTGGCGTTACATGAACTGAAGGCAATGTGCGAAACCTCTAGTCGCCAAGCTCCTGGAGATCTAACCAGGATTGAACCGAAGATAACTGCGTGGCACGGTGACTACTCCGGAGGCCACAAATACCCTCCTGCAGACGAAGATTGAAGCAGCGCCAGTGGAGAATCGTGACATGTTCCTGCAGCTGCGTGAAGTATTCAGGGCCGTACGGAATGTGTTGAGAGGAATGGAGCGCTGAAGATGAAACTTCGGAGGAAGTGTGGAGGCACACGTTATGGCAAGCAATCCGCAAGCTGCAATGGTCTTGCAAGAGCAAGTGATCGTGTACCGTGAAGAAGGGTACAAGCCAAGAAGTATAGGTATTAGAGGATGCGCGGGCCCGACGGAGAGAGGATATGGCTGGTGTGTGTGATGGAGCATCAGTAGAAGCTGCGCACAGAATATTTTCTTGAATATTTTCTATGCAATTCATTGGCAAAAAGGGAGCGAAAAGGAGCGTGTGGGTGCCCGAGCCCGTCCTCCCCGCCCAATATGGTACCTTGTCGCAACCGCCCGGTTGGCAGAGCAGCTTGTGCACGGAGATATCATGAATGCGCTGAATAAGTTGTGGCGTCTGTTACCAGTCACAGAATATGGAGATTTGATTGCTGAGCACATGCACGGCAAAGCAGCCATCGCAGACGACATTGCAGGATGGGACACGAAAGTGTCAATGGGCTTGCTGTGGTTACAATGTGAAGGGGCGTTTAGCTAAAGACACGTAGCAGTTGAGCTCCGGGTTCTGAACAGAAACAGGACGTAATGTTCATTGCGGCAACAAAATCAAAAAATGTTCAAATGGTATTGACATCTTGTACGATAGACAGCGGACTCTACGGACTTTTGCAATGAATTCCGAAATTCTGAACCGAAGACCTCCTCGCAATTGTGGCACCGCTGCGTTGAACAATCAGTTGTCTTTATTCACTCTTGATCTTTTCGCCTTTTGTTGTCCATGTAGGTCCTTGAAGTGATGTAGTAGTGCTAAAAATATGCAGTTAGGCGATTAAGAACGCAGCAACTTATGTGTGCAATAGTTAGGGAGTTCGTTGCCGAGAAGCACAAAAAGATACACAAATACAAGAGAGCTCTGCACGTCCCGCAACTATGGCGCCGCAGACTTAATCGGTCCTAATTGGCCAACCTAGTCCTAACAACTATTCAAGGAAGACCTTCTGTGCGGCATTCTCTGCTACTTCAAGTTTTCAACAAGCTTGTGCAGATGAAGAAATTTCTCACATTTGGCTGCTCCAAAAGGTGTGTTTATGTCAGGAAGTTTAGAGTTTGGATATGACCTCGAAAGAGTCGCCCTGTCCTCCACAATAAGCTTGAACGGTTTCCAACGAACTCGGACGTTCTGCCCATTAATAATTCCACTGAATATGCGAATCTGTCACGTTTAGATTGAAGAGAAACGGCCAGGATTTGTTTCGTTGTTTTCGAATGTACCAGAATTATATTGCTATAATGCTATATCTTAATATTGTTACTCGTTCTATTAAACATGACTGCAAGATCCCAAATCTTTCTCGGTCCAGTTGGACCACGTGCACCGTGCACACAACACACCACATCTGACGACACCGCCCTAGAAATGCCCTTTAGCGGTCGTTCCCCCATCTCTTGAGGGGAGAAGGAGATTTTTATGGGTTTTTTCAATGTCCTATGCCATTAGCTCATTTTGACCCACATTTTTGTCCTTCTTCTCAGTTTTATTGCAATTCCCTGCCAATTCGTCAGGCTTCTATGCAATACCTCGCTCTGACGCCCATTTTCGAAAGTTTATTTTTGTAACTCTCGATTCGTTCATTTTTTTCATGCAGTTTTTAAGCCGTTCACTTCTTTTCCTTCCGTTCACTGCCGCTCACTAATTCAAATACTGTAAATTATATACGTAGATGATTTCATAAACGTTCGCCGAATTATTTAGCAGCGACGCGGACAAAGGATGCCTGCAGCAAATTCAACGGAGTACAAACACTTAGTTTTATCCTTGTACTGCTAATTATCTCGTTGACTTACTCATAGCGTTCTATCGATCTTGCCTGATCGCAGCATTTTTTCAGTAGTTGTGATGAAACGTATCCCGAATGTACAAATCTTTACCGGCGCAAGATAGCTCGCCATCTCGTCAGGGTTCATGGATGCACAATTGATATTGATACCGAACCTCTAACAGAAGATCGGCCCATCAAAGTCGATGACGAAAGCCAAGAAGTAAACAACGCTGCGGTGCAGGCTGAAACAGATTCTAACGACCGCAATAAGTACAACCTTCAACAAATCGAAATGGTGATATGATCAGAACTATTGGATTTTGTTGCCACAGTTTTTACTATGTGCAATTTAGCTTTCGCCAAGGCTGACAGCGTATACGGTTCCATTTCGAAGAATCGAAGCCGCCAAAATCTTGGAGCATGTCGTCGACAATTTGAAACTGCTTTGTACGGATGTTGGGGCGATAACAAGACAACGGGCTGTGTTGAAGGGATCGCCGTTTAGAAATGAGCTCTGTCCGGCAAGCTAGAAGGGGATCACCGATTCGTTTGCTTTCTGTGTGTGATCGCCACAAGTCGATAAGTTCTCCTGTGAGACGCTGTGGTTTTGGAGCGCATTTATTTAAAAGGAAAAAAGATCGAGTGATGAAATGAAGAAGAAGAATCTAAGTAGAAGATTTTGAAGTTTGAGTGATTCGTTCATTACGTGTATTTTATGATTTGAAGAACTGGTTGTTGTTATTATGCTACCGTATCGATAAATAGTTACAAGTAGAAATAACAAGTTACATTGGCAGGAGCAACACAATATACAAGTTCACACATAACTGGATAGAACGGCGAAAAAATCTGCTGAAACTGGGTGGAAAATCTGCTGAAACTGGGTGGAAATTCAGTTGTAATGGGTGGACAGGCGAAAAATCCGTCGAGAGTGAGTTGTAGAGCAAAAACCTAGTTGAAACTGAGATGGAGGACGATTTCTGGACGGCGCCGTTACATGCAGTGCGTTGTGTGCTCTAACACCGCACACGTGGTGCAAATGGACCGAGCGAGCTTGATACTGTAGTAAACATGGCTGCTGTCTTAGGCCTATGGTATACTTCCGCGTCGCTCCAGCGACGGGCGCGGGCAGCTGTCGACGGCACGCCTTCTCTGCAGTGGCGGACGGCGCAGTGGGGCGCGGTTGTCAGTTGACGTGTCATCGCTCCCGCAATGCGTCGCAGAGGGGTGTTATATATCCGCGTTGCGGGAGTGAAACATACTCCCGTGCGACGGGCAGCGATGGTCGCGGAGGGGGAGCGCTTGTCGTGCCCTATTCTATTCACTTCCGCTCACTTATTTCGACACTTCTTCGGTTCGTGACCATACCACAGCAATTTCAACACACGTCTGGTGATGTTGGGTGGTCATGTGATGTCTCTGTTGTTCTCCTCGAAGGGTTTTCGTCGTGGCTAGACTCATTTTGGGTTTTTTCTGCGGATTGAACGGCTAGTTCTTTGAGGAGATATTTTTCTAGGCCGTTTTTCCCACTTTTGTGCCGATCCTCGCATTTGTTTCGCCTTTGAATTTCCTCGCCGGCACCGAAATCTTCATTTCTATGCCGAGCATGTCACCAAAGTCTCCCTGCAACTTGTCCGGCACAGAAACGTGGGTTTCCGTGCCCGTGGATGGAATCAGGAGCGAAAGAAATGCATGAGTCGACACAGGCATGGCGGAACCCCCCCCCCCAGCAAAACATCACTTTCCGGACAGATAGCGATAAAACAGGAAAAACGCGAAATCACGAACGTTGCAAGAACAAAAATGCACTGAATCAGCTGATTCGCTGCGGACGGGAGTATACCATAGGCCTTAGGCATATGGCGACGCCGAGAGTTCCGCAGGGGGTGTTACAATTCCGTCGCCGACGTTAAGCAAGGGTGGCAGAAAATGCGCTCCTATGGAGTGTTCTGATTGTGGGTTGGTTCACCGTTCCCGGCACTGCCATTATCTTCACCGGACTACGTATTACGAAATCGAGAGGTGCAAAAACCGCCCGTCTTGCGGACACCAATTGTGCCATTTTTATTCTCAACGTTTATTTATAGTTAGTTTCAGAACCGTTGCCTAGTACTGTGCGAAAATCCATTCAGCTTGCTGGAACACTGAGTGTTTGGGGGGGGGGAGTGGAAGCCTAATCCTTACGTTGTCTTCGCTTTGTCACCTTTCTTGTTGTTCTTACCTGTTTTATTCGCGTTTTTAGACCTTCTCGCTTCCTTGCAGAGCAAGTTACACAAAACAAAGCAGTGAGGAAAACTGAAAACGTGAACAGAACGGTGAAGAATTGCGAAAATCTGATACGGAGCAGCCAGAATATGAAAGACGACCTTGAAACAGAAAAATACGAAACGGCGGTAGAGAAAGTGACTCAAATAAGTAGTATTTCCTCGCTTTCTGAAATGATACTGCAAACCTCTAGAAGAGCTTTTTCGAAATACAATTTACATTAAGAGATAAGTTTGCCTGTGAATTTCGAAAATTCCGCATAAATTTAATTTCAATTAGATTTAACGAAAAGGCCTTTGCTAAACTCCAACAAAGAAATTTAGCAAAAATGCTGGTAAATTTGTTAAATCGGTAAATCAGTAGTCGTTAAATACTCAACACTCCCCGAACTTCTTTTATTATAGTCACGGCGCTCCGATGTTAAAAATGCGCTCCGATGCTCTCCTGTCGACGACATCGGCGGCAACGTCTGTGACGAGCAGCCGGTGACGGGTCGCAGCGTCGGCGAGGCGTCGCCGAAGTATAACACAGGTCTTAGGAATATGCTTACTCATCTTTATGTTGAGTGCAGCTCGCAAGTTAACTATAATATATAAGGTGCACCTTAGCGCATTATTTTCCCAAAAGCGGCTACATGGTCCCGTTTTGAAAAAAGCTGAAATGGAGCAACACATTTCTTCTAAGCCTAATCCTCGTCGTTGTCACAACATCAACCTGTCATCTCTTTATTGTGCTGAGACAGTCAGTCTACACTTATGTATTGTATACTTATATATATATACTCATACATTTAAATATACAATATTTCTAACTCAAGTTAGAAATGAATTTACTTCGCCGCCTTTAGAATGCAATGTTGTAACTTCACAACTTATTGTTCCTCCTCGGTCGCTGAATCCCACAAGTTAAGCTACGCATGGATCAACTGGTAAATTTACCAAAGTGTGTTTCTTTGCAAACATGTAAGAAATTTAAAGTGATAAGCTTTAAGTGATAAAGGAGGGCGTTAGTCAGTCCCCCTTACGAGGCGACACGCATCTACTTCTACGGGATTTCGAGGATAAAGATTGAATGCGCATTTATGTAATGACATCCAGGGGCCAGCTCATGGAAATGTCAGTGTTTTGTCCTCAGCCTGGGCGTAATTCACTGAGCCTAGAGAGATGGAAGGCTTGCTTGGCGAAGGCGAGAAATCTGACCCAGGAACATGGGATGGAGTGCACGCGACAGCCTTCGCCTCCTGCTACGCTGCCACGTGCCCAAGAACATAAAACATGGGGCCGGATTCATCAACGACTTACAGCAGTTTAACAAAGAAATTACAGCCGAAAATCCTGAAAACGCAACCTTTACGGTGAAATCTCTGTGAAATTCCCTGTAGAAGATACGACGTCGAATTCTAGACCTGGTTAGTTTCACAGCGTTTTTGATGAATCAGAATTCGCGATAATTTCTCTGTAAGACCGCTGTAATGTGAATCCGCTGTAACGCTGATGAATCTCGCCCCCGTCCACCATCGTCCCTGCCACTCCATTCGATTCGAGATCTCCATTTTAATCGTTGTAGCAAGCTACATCAGTGATTTTACGGTCACACCACTCGTCGCTTAAAATAAAATTGGTTCACAAGGTTATACCTGATCAGAAATATAGACTGCCTGTAGATTTCCAAACCTAGCGTTATCAAAAGCTAGTCGAAGGATTGGTTGGCCGGTCGTATGCCGTGTATTTATAATATGATGAGGGCTTGCGCACATGTTCGCTTTACGTAGTTACATGCTAAGACTTACTTTCCTCCGTTTCACCTACGTAAAGCTTCCCACTGGTTAGACACTGAATTTGATAAGCGCCGTCCTCCTGCGCACAGTCTCCACTCCTTCCACGAATGAAAACGACGCAGCCTCTAGTTATACATGAGTGATGCCAGCAGTCGTTTGATGCTGTGCGGCTAGTAGGTTGGCCAGCAGCGCATCTTCAAACTTACTCGCATCGCATGTGCACGTACAGCTGCACGGACCTGATCATAAGTGAAAAGTAGCTTGAGATATCACCACCTATATATAAAAGAGTTTGTCCTTCGAGTGATCTAATCTAAGTGAGATACGCCGTATTTCCACAACATTTCCACAACGAGAGCGGTCGAATGATCTAACCTAAGTGAGGTACGCCGCATCACCCACAGCGAGAGCGGTCGAATGATCTAATCTAAGGCCCCTGTTATACCCCCGCAGGAGCTTCCGCGGATGGGCTGAAATCGCGTCGGGACCCCGCGCCGGGCCACTCGTCGCGGCCCGCCACACCCGCCGTCCGCGGATCGCCGCCGACAGACGACGAGAGGGGTGATATACTTCCCGCCCGCGGGAGGGTAGCCGTCCGCGGTGCACTGCACCGTGGAAGGCTGTCGTCCCGCGGAGTTCGGCGCGGGGAACGCGCTCCGATGTGACGCTATCCGCCCCGGGACAACGACGACCGTCCGCGGTGCACCGTCCGTCCGCGGGCGTCCCGCGGAAGCTCCCGCGGGAGTATAACAGGGGCCTAAGTGAGGCAGGCCGCATCGTCCACAGCGAGAGCGGTCGAAGATGGCGGCTATTCTTCCTTCGCTGCGCCGCGAGCGGTCGCTTCGCCGACACGTGGCAAACGTGGAAAACGAGGTCAGCGCGGTCAGTCGATGAGGAAGACAGCCGATGGTCGGTCGGTGGATGCTCACTGCTCCGTGGACTCTCCCTGAGCGACGAAACCAGTTCCCACATGGGCAGTTTGGATGGCACACACCCTGGAGTCCCTTCCCTAGCCTGATTCTGCGCTCGAAGAGCGCAGAATCCATCCGCGGACTCTGCCTGAGCGACGAAAGCAGTTCCCACCGGGGCAGTTTGGATGGCACACACCCTGGAGTCCCTTCCCTAGCCTGATTCTGCGCTCGAAGAGCGCAGAATCCATCCTCGGACTCTCCCTGAGCGACGAAAGCAGTTCCCACATGGGCAGTTTGGATGGCATACACCCTGGAGTCCCTTCTCTAGCCTGATTCTGCGCTCGAAGAGCGCAGAATCCATCCGCGGTCTCTCCCTGAGCGACGAAAGCAGTTCCCACAGGGGCAGTTTGGATGGCACACACCCTGGATGCTGCGAGAACCCCAGCTGCGCACTCCCGCTGAGCGCGCACAGCTATGAAGGAAAGATTTCGTGCTCTGTCGCAAAGATGCGTGAGAATATTGCGTGGTGCGTGCGTGCGATGAGCGCTCGCGGCGTAGCGAAGGAAGAATAACCGCGATCGCGGTCGAATGATCTAATCTAAGTATGGTACGCTGTATCATCCACAGCGCGGTCGAAATTTCCCATTGAACGTGGGAATTGCTGCAACATGGAAAGCGCATCCTTTTACTGCTTGACACAACAGCACTTACGTGCGTTCCTGAGCGTCCAGATTCAGAAGCCGTGCCGCTGACTTCGTGCAATTAGCATTAGAAGGCCACTAAAGGGAAAGAGTATAAGATGGGACTTCGAGGATGGCGAATCGACAGCGACCAGGAGGTAGCGACTTGGACGAAGCATCGAGATGGGGAGGGTCGATAGGGGGATCAATGAAGCAGGCCAAGAGGTGGCACCAAGAAGGGTTTGGGCATTAAGGAGGGACCAGTAGGGAATTAGGGGGGGGGAGCAGTTAAGAGAATCAGTAAGGGGATCCATTACCAGTAAGAGAGTGCGGATTTAGAAGACGTGACACCGATGTCACACAATGGGCGTTCGCTCGCCGTCGTCGTGTCGTGAGCGTGGGAGGCCTACTTAATCGGGGTAGAGTAGTAGGGAAGATCGCGAGGGGGGGGGGGGAGAAGAGATAGACCAGGAACAAGGGACCTGGAGGAACAGAGAGACAGATCAGACAATTGCATAGCTTGCCTCAATGCTAGAGCAGTAGAATGTGTAAAAGTGAGGCAATCTACGAGTTAGGTGTAAAGCATGTAGTAGTATTCACATTGGTGAAACCGGGAGACTACGAGGAGCTCGCATCAAAGAACACCTAGCTGTTAACGACGCTATAACGTCTTAACACTACTTGGTGAGCATAGAGTGGAGGTACATGGAGGCAACGACTATGATATCGAATTTAGGGTGTTGACGTTCAAGACAGAGATTTCGTCTAAAAAAGCGCTCGGAGCATTCTGGATTTTTAGCAAAAATCCAGCAATGAACGAGTGTTTAGGCAGAACAAACGATCTTCTCCAGTTTGCACCGCTCTGCGAGCTATGAAAATTACTAATGGAGGGGGGCCACTGTCCTCCATATTGCAACAATGTGACTGTGGAGTGTGTTCCATTCGTTACTCGTTACTGGCTGACTTAGAGTGGTAGCGCAATCACTGCACACCAACGTGGAACACTGCGTAAATGACTTAGTAATTCGGGGTTTCCGGAGTGTATCTTCAACTGTAGGTCAAAAATGCTAGCGCGGGTGAAGCGTTTGGCCGGGTAATGCACCAGTCTAATGCCTCGACCCACTCTTAGGCCTCTGATGAAGACGGCGATAGCGTCGAAACGTCGGGCCAATAATAAAGTTTCCACCTAAAAACCTAGTTGGCAAAAGAACACACTGAAATGTATAATACTTTACAAGAATGCCGAGGTTTCAAGATGAGAGAACTTGGAGTTTCCTCTAAAATTTATTTTCAACTGCAGTTTCATGCGTGTAGCATTCTCAGAGGACAGTGATCTGCAATTCCTACAATTATGAAAACCCGGATGCTACCAATTACCACACTACAGTACCGGACGCGTCTTTTGAATAGACGCCGAAAAAACCGCACTTTTGTGGGTCTTGCGTCTTTTTGCTATAACTCGCCCAAATTTCATCCATTTGAAAAACCAAGAGTACATTTGAACTCAGGAGATCGAGCTCTATCGTTCGGTATACATTTTCGTATACATTTTATACGAAAGATCAAAAATGGCCAAAATTGAAAACTTGCGCTCCATTGAGAAGGCCGACCGCGGACGAGTTGTCGGCCGCAAAGCGCCGAAAAGGTTGCAGGCTCACAATTCCTCTAATTTGAGGTTTTATGAGAAACGGTTGGGCGCGTGTAGCGCAGACGGATGAGGCGCGACTGTCGCGTGCACCCGATACCAGGTTCCTGGTTCGGATTTCCCGCCCAGGCCAACCAAACCTTCCATCCCTCCGGGGCCGGTGAATTGGTACCAGACTTGTCTGGGAAGGATAATGCGCTGACTTGTTCATCGGCTGGCGACCGCAAGTCATTGTATGGCCAAATACGCATTCATATCGCCTCCACGACATCCCGTAGAAGTAGAATGCGCTGGCGCATCCCAGAAGGGATTGAGTAACGCCGTCCTTTATCCTTATCCTTTATGAGAAACGGTTGGTACGGTTCGATTCGCCTCTTCGAGATCTACGCAACCATGTACATAACTTCGCCAAACCGCCGCACTTTCGCAGTGGGTGATCAAAGATGACTGGAGCAGACTTTTTGGCACTGTAGAAGCTTGTATTCCAGGACTTGCAGGTTCTCGGAGCATCTAAAGCATGGCCTGAAGTGTTCCGTCGTGTCAGGAATCCTCTGAGAGTGCGCCGTGCACAATGCATATAGGATCGAACCTATCAATCGAGGGGACAGTTTGTAGAGTGAGCATTTAGGGAGTTTTACGAGAAATTCTCAGCCGCCCTACTCAGGAATTGTTGTACTCTGTTCCGGCGACACTTTGGCGTGCGCTGTGCACAATGTATGTAGGATCGAACCTATCAATCGATTGGGCGAGACAGCTCGCAAATTGCACCGCGGGGGTGTTCTGAGCGCAATAACTCTATCAAGTTCGAGTCTTTCCGGCTGCAGGTTGTGGATTTTGTAGGCAGCCGAAAGTTCAAGAAGTGCAACAGCTCACGAAACATAGCTACCTAGCTTAAGACTGGACAAAGTTACAGCGGTGCGAAAATGCAGGCAAACCTTGTGTGATACGATTTTTTCCAAGTTAAGTCGACTACTACAGGAAGACGAGGTGAGCCAGCGGCATCCAAATGCACGGGTGAGCACAAGACTGAAAGAATTTTACGACTAAATGCTCGCAGCTGTGGTGAGAACTGTTATCTGGGCGAGTAAGTGCACGGAGAACATAGACCGTTGTTGTGCTAAATTGCACGCGCGGGCGTGTTCGGAGCGCGATAACTCTGTCAGCTTCCAATCATTCTGGCTGGAACGTCTGTATTCCGTAGGCAGTAATACGCTCTAGTGAAACGCTAAAGCACAGCAAATTATCTTACGAAATGGCAAGGTTACGGCGGTGCGAAAATGCAGGTTGGGCATGTGGGACACGATTTTTTCAGATTTCGGTGGACCGCTGCGGGTACATGAGGCGAGTTAACGGCATAAAACTCGCGGGCGAGCAAAGCACCGAAGGCAGTTCACGATGATCTGCTTCTAGCTCTCCAGCTGCCTAAACTGCCTTAGCCCCATCTGCCATTTTAGAGCGGCGGACGGCAGCGGTGAAGATTCTTCCGTCCTTACTCGCCCATGTTCGAGTTTTCGAGCCCCAACCAGGGTACCATTTTGTTCAGCTCAAAAAGCCCTAACGAACAGTATCAATCTCGACCAATTTTGAAATCATCGATTTTTTGACAGTTTCTCATCGAAGACGACCTCTAGGCCGCTCCAGACGGACGATGACGTCATCGAAAATCGATGTATCCGAAATTGGCCGAGTTTGATACCGTTTCATAGAGCTTCTCGTGCTGAATTGAACGGTGTTACTAGGAAAGGCGAGAACTGTTATCTGGGCGAGCAAGAACACGGAAGACATAGACCGTTATTGTGCTAAATCGAACGCGCGGGCGGGTCAGTGTCCGGTACTGTATATGTCTCACCTTTCTGTTCACAAGGCCTTGAAAAGATTAGAAAAGAGAAGAGAAAAGAATACAAGAAACGAATGAACATTCTTTCACGAAGAAAATCCATGGAAATTCAAATACTTGAGGACCTGAACGACTAGACTTCTTCTCTAAATCGCGAAGTCTGGGAAGGCATTTTACATTTCGTCTTCGGTAAACTTTTATTGTTTGCGCCGCAATTCAAACTATTTCGCAAACAAAGAACGGATGGTATACTGTGGATTTTTACAACGTAGACCTGTATTTTATTTATTTTTTTATAAAAAGTGGTCTTGGTCGGATAACAAAATCACGCTAAAACAAGTTTGAAGAATCCCCCCCCCCCCGGAAAGATTCTTTAAACTCCCGCAGTTAAACAAAAACTCCCGTCGTTAAATCTTGAAATAAATTTTCGACATCCTTTCCCAATTGTTCGCCAAAAACGTTCAACTACAATTTAAAAAAGGCTTTCCTAGGAAGGACATTTGAAAAGTTAGCTACAAATTTAACAAATTAAGCAACACTCTCTCACTCAACGAATTACTAAATTGCTATGAGAAAAAAAGCACTTTCCACTTTGTGCAGTTTATGAACGACGAAAAAAGAGTGACTAATTATCCTCTTATCTGATCTGTAATCAACGCAACGCATTTCCTCCCCTATTGGCATCCCGATACTTCGTTTTTCCTTGCTAAAAGGGGAAGCTCGTTCGAGAAGCCCAACCACTCCTAACAAGCAAGATTAAAAAGTACTGTAGATCCAACGAACCGGGAGCGAACTTAAAAGAGGTATGTTAAAGATGGCTGAGTATTTTAAGGCTACGAGTGACACGAGAAGGAGGAGAGGGTCAGAAAGCAGCTGGAGATGTACTCTCACAGGAAAAAGGAACCCTTGATAAAGGGTCACCGCGGCATGATAGATTATGAATTGTTTCGTGGTACATCAAATTGCTGGTTTGTTGCTCTTTTGAGAAAATTATGGATAATGTATGCGACAAAAATTTATTAGAATGTCGTTAATATTAATTGAACGGCAACAATCCGTTTAAGCCTTCTAAGCAGTGAACGGTTATTTATTACGAACGAAATATATGATATCTAATAGTCGCATTTCCAATAGTAACATGCTCGAAGGATTATGAGGTGGCCTCTCCTTTTATCGCTGTATACTTTCGCTTCCCTGTGGACAAATGGAGAAAAGCCTCCCTTAAAAACGACGGCTACGCAGGAACTGACGATCAGGCATAGTTGCGCTAAATGCTAGGAACTCAAAAATGAAAGTCCACCTAAAACGTGTTCCTGGAGAATGGCTTCACAGCTGACGATACAATTAGCTTCGCTGATTACGCAGGTCTTAATTTGCGATTAGCTTTGTGTGGGAAGCCAATGCCAATCGCGAGTTCACTAGCACACATTGAGTGCACAAATGTCAGTGATCATACGTCAAGTGCGATGCGAGCTACGACGATATAGAACGGAGCTCAAAGCGGTTCTCGGCACTTTGTGAGTCTGGAAACAAGGCGAAGAGCTAAGTTTAATCTATGTCTCTGCCATGAACAGCAACATTTGCACGGGGAAAGCATAAATACCAATAGTAGGCTTCGATCGACCTGTGCTTATGATGCCACGCATTGTATGTACTTCTAAGAGATGTCGGGGAGGCATTTGGAAAGCGTAATTGGAGTATACAGGATGCGTAAAAAGTATTGACGCACTAAACGTAAGCGTTCGAAATGACAACACATCATGAAATTTAACAAGTTTCTATACAAAATGTCAGCAGCGATCTATCGAACAGAATAGCATCACTTGTATTTTATATGGGCTTCTTTGCTGCGAATGCAGGGGCGAAGACGACGAGGAAAGGCATCGACGGTGCGCCGCAAGTAGTCCACGTCGAATTCGTTCCATGCTTCGACCAGATCATCCTTCACTGACTTCATACTTTTGTGGGAAGTAGCGCAAGCCTTGTTCTCCAAAACTTCCCATAGGGAGTAATTCAGCGGATTCAAATCCGGTCTATACTGAGGTAATTTCTCTACAGGGAAGGAGGTCCTCCAAGTTGGCGCGGCACCGGTCCTGAACAATCCTCGACTCTGCGCAGGAGTCTAATCCTGCTGGAAGACATACGGCTTACTCTCGAGGTGGGATTCAAGCAAAGAAACCAGTTGCTTGTTTAGGACATCAATACGGATAGTTTTACTGATTTATATTCACTACTGTATCCACGAAAACGAGAGGCGCTTGTGATGAATGCACAAACCATGATACTAGCCGGATGCGCCTCCCTTGTAGCGAGCCTTCCACCAGAATTAGCACTTTGGAGGTCCTTGAAGAGTATGTAAAACTTTGCAGGTTGAATGCACCAAAGTATCGAGTCACTGGAGATCAAAGCATGGAACGAATTCGACGAGGAGTACTTGCGGCGCACCGTCGATGCCTTCCCTCGTCTTCTTTGCCCCTGCATTCGCAGAAAAGTAGCCCATATAAAATACAAGTGATGCTATTCTATTCGCTGGAATGGTGACATTTTATATTTAATCTTGTTAAATTTTATAATGTGTTGTTACTTCTAACGTTTACGTTTAATGTGTCAGTACCTTTTACGCACCCTGTATGTACAAATAATTGCGGTGACCCTCGCAGAGTTTTGTCTTTCTCAGGCAGGTCTCGTTCCAATTCACCGAGTGAGGGAAGATGAGGTCGGTTTGTCTGGGCGGGAGATCTTAATCAAGAGTAACGCGACAACCGGCGCCTCCTTCGACTACACTACAACGCGTCTGTAAATCTATATAAGAAAGGGCATGGTCCTGCATGACTGGCGTTTGTTAGAACTATCCGCTGGCTTTTTGACGTTTCGATTGCAGTCACATTCCTTCCAACGCCACCTAAAAGCAACGCCTGAAGATCAGATTTGAAGTCGCCCGGATTCAATAAAGGATTTCCATCTGGCTCAAGCTCGACCGAAGACAGCATAGGCTTCAATGCCTTCAGCAGCAAGTTTAACTTTTAAGAACCAATGATCAATGTATTCTACCGCTGGAAAGTTTTCTATTCTGTAGATGTTTGAAACTTCAAAGGAATTGTGGTGACATTTCAGGAAAAAAGCAACATCACCGATCCGTCACCCAATAAAAATTTCAAACAATCTTAGATTTGAATGTGAATAAACCACACCAGTGGACAACCGATTTCCAGACAGCATATCACCTTGTTGCGCTGCAAGCCCATTGACTCAGTTTGATAAATCTGTTCTACAATAGAAGCTGGAGCAATACAGCGGTAAGTGACGATGTCGAAAAACTGACCCTTTCAGAAGATCCCTCGTTTCTCCAGTGTTACACTACACAGAGGTCTGTGAGAGCTAGCAATAATCGAATGCCTCACCGTTGGAAATAGCGTGCCTCTTTTCCCGAGTCCAATACCAGCTAGAGTGTCGAAGCTGCTCAACGATTTCTTCTCGCCTTTAAACAAATCACTTCTTTTTCCCAGACCAATTCCTGGAATTGTAACGAGCAAGTCATGCTGCAGCGAAAATTCGATTTTCACGTTGAGGGCAGGTTGAAAAAACTGAAGTAAACGAATCATCTCAAGTGCGTGGCCTACCTCCGAGAGTATCGAAGCTGCTGAGTCGTTTACCAAGTCCGATTCCACCGAGTGTATCGAAAGAGCTCAAAGCCCGTTTCCCCAAACCTGAAAAGAAGCGAATACTCGTTCGTTCAGTATAAAGTTAATAATAATAATAATAATAATAATAATAATAATAATAATAATAATAATAATAATAATCTTTGGTGGTTTATGCGTATACTTGACCTTTGGTTTAATAAGCGATAATTTTTTTTATTTTTTTTGAAAATCTCTTAAGCCTCCATGATTGAGAAAAACTAAGTTTTGAGTTCACAAGAATGGAGCGGAGAAACAAATTTTCTAAAGGTACAGCTGCAATGCTTAAAATGTTCTAGTACATTGGAAATACTAAAAGCGGTATAGCAAAAGTAGTATTAAAATCTAATACCGTTAATTGGGCGCGTCTAGCGCAGTGGAAGGAGGTGCGGGGTGTCGCGTGCACCCTATAGCAGATTCCTGGTTCGGACTTCCCGCCCAAACCAACCAAGCCTTCCATCCCTCTAGGGTCGGTGAATTGGTACCAGAATTGTCTGTGAAGGATGAAGCGCTGACTTGTTCATGGACTGACCAATTCAATTCATTGTATAGGCCAAATATGCATTCAAATCGCCTCCACGACATCCCGTAGAAGTAGAATGCATGGTGCATCCCAAAAGGAGCTGAGTAATGCCGTCCTTTATCCGTTATCCTTAATCTCATTAGTTACATTTCAAAATCATTGAAGAAATTCCGTTGCTATGTAGTTGACGGGTGATTGGGACAAAAACGGAGTGGTTTTGAAAACTGTTCCATCTTTAGACCTAGAGTGGCAGGAAGGCGAGCATTCTATGCATCTGCTGCTTTGCGGTGATTATATATATATATATATATATATATATATATACTGCTCTAGCGTATCAAATAAAAAAAAGGGAACGCGAAGAAAAGTCGAAAACAAGAAACCAAGTGCTCAGACCTACTCGACTCTTGATTAGTGAAGACGAAGAATGTCACCTTTTTCACCTTCTAAAAGTGTAAAAATTAGTGAAAATTGACTACAATACTAGCTTCACATAGTTACCCACAAATATGTCATGCTTTTTCTCTTTTTTAACGGTTTGACATACTCCCTATGAATTTTACGTCGGGAAGTAACTTGCTTGCTGCTGATCATTTCAGGCTTCGCAACGTGCTCATGAGCAAGTCATTATGTGTCAATGAACAAATAAAATAAAACAAAAGGAATCTCTTGAAATTCTGAGGAAAACCTACCGAGACCGGCAAGAGAGTCCATCGAGCTGAGATGTGACCGTTTACCGAGTCCGATCCCACCCAGGGTGTCGAACGCCGAGAGCGCACGCTTGTCATGGTCGCCGGAGTCGTAACTCTCCTAAATTCAGCGACTTACGCCTCAATGTCCCAACACGGTCACGTATTGTATTTGTGGAGCCTGACACGGATCTTTCTGCTATAAATAAAGGAACGAGAACAATGCCTGCTATTGGTCCCGTTATTCATTTGTCTTGGAGGAATTCCAGCTAAGTACCCAGCTTCCCGCTGTGAAGCATTCTCTGCGCCCACCACTATTCTCCACATGTCGTCACATCCGCAATGAAGAGAAGGAGTGTAGGCGCCACGAAACCTTTGCCTTGTGAGGACTTCGCTTTTTTGCAGCCATTTGAATGGTCATCGACGGCTTCGTGGAGAGCTAATTCCTCTCACGTGCCTCGGTGGGAACTACTTAACTACCTAACATTCTTCACGGATAAAAATTACCGGAAGCCAATTTTTCCTCTGGAAAATCACCACTCTCTATGAGCCATTGTTTTAATTGAAGCGAGGGTTGACGCTAAAACTTCTCCAATGCATCACGAGCGGATGGCAAACTCTGCGCACAACGTACCGACAGGAACCCGCGGGCTGTAGGCAGCGATTACTGTGCTAATTTCTGGAATGTTAAATGTCTGGAAAGTTCGATGGAAAAAAGATGGAAAAGATTTGACCGGATTTTTGGGGCTCAAGTTGCTACAGGTTGCACAACTCTTGTACCTCAAAAGTTGAGAGCAGCGATGCATCACTGCATTCTATCATTTACCGACTGAAGCGTTCTACAATTGTAGAAGATGGGTTCGACTACCAACTAGTTGTTATGCTGATAAAATAGGGTCTCACTGCCTTGTTTTTGGAAAGCATTGTGATTTTCTTAGGAAAAATGTTGCAACAGGATCGTAGGCCACATATGGATAGTCTCTTAGCTTTTGCTCACTGTTCCTCTATGAGGCCTTGAAATTTCAGTTTTCTTATGCTTTTTTTAGTAGAAGTATTTCATTCAATGCATTGGCCGATGATTCTTTAAACAACTTTCACCAGAATAACTGTTGCTGTACAGCGGACATCGCGGACTGATTCCGTTCTCGCATATTTTAATTTTATTTCGGTATTTTAACAGCCAGATACATGAATTACTTTCGAGGGATGCATTAAAAAATTCTCCCGCTTTACTTTGCAATTTATAAGGACGGACCAAAAGTCTCCTCCGTCCGATTTTTAACTTCAATTAATTAAATAATTAAAACTAAACTAAAATTAAATTAATAAAATTAACTAAATAATTAAAACTCTGTTAATTTATAATTACTTGTGTACAAACTGTGACATTCACCATGTCCTCTTTAATGAATGCCATTAGTGGGAAGTTGCAAGTTGTGAATTGGCCAGTTAGAGCATATAAATTGTCCGAATATATTTTTCACATTCTCTTTTATACGATGAGGTTCCCTGTCTAGAACTTTCCGTGGAATGCGTAGAAATGACGCTGTGAAAGGCCCAGACTTGTAGAGAAAGCAGAATAAAATTTAAAAATAAAAAAATCAGAACTATAATGAAGAGTAACAAGAATAACAAAGAATAAAAAAGCAGCAATAAAATAACTGAACATAACTTTGAAAGCCAATTTAGTACAGAATTTTACGGACGAATTCAACGACGCGCTGTTTGGAAGTGTCACTCGGATCTATACGAACTCTCTATTTACCAAAGCTGCCAAACCTTTAACAGATTTTCATAATTTTGTTTTACATTCCTATCGGGGCCTGATATTTCAGCTTGATTTCCAGATTCTATTACGAACTGATGAAACGTGACATGAATAAGCCGCTAAACTTCAAAAAGGTCCATTGAGAGTAGTCTGGAAGCTTGGCGATGGTTCAAAGAGGTTAGACCATCCACTATTTTTCACGAATCAAATGGTGTTATTGGCATTTACTCGCTGGTTGCAATGGATTACTACATGCCTAAAAAACATTCGTTCGTCTTCCACTAAAAACCAGAGGTTGCAAGTGGCGCGCGTGTCTGTTTAGGCGCTAGATCGTCGAGCAAGACTAAGAGAAGCATTTCTCCTTTTTAAGCAACGTGTAGACCAAACGCTCGACTTTTTTTATACCCCGTGTCGTGAATTAATTTTTTTAGAACCATTTCGGCTCTATTACCTACTCCTTTGAACATTCACCTATTCTAAAGTCTTTTGTCAATTTAAAATTTCCAATCTTTAGTCTGAAATTTCCCATACACTCTGTTTGTATACGCTATCCCGCTGCTTAAGCTGCTCACTGCGGATACGAGGCTGCTGAATTGGGCATGTGGATGGATTTGTCGGGATAGTATGCGAAATGAGGATGTTAGGGCAGTGATGGAGACAGCACATCCAGCTGAAAGTGAAGGAGCAGCGCCTGAGGTGGTACGGGCACATCTTCAGAACACCAGAGAGCAACATGGTTGGCCCTAGATTTTGACGCACACAGAAAACATCCGTGAGGAGCCCCGAAGGAAAGGTAGAAGGACGTCATCAAGAGAGATCTTGCCAAAGTAAGCTCCACGGCAGGCGACGCTCTTGATAGGATGAGGTGGCAACGTATGGCAAGAACAGCGGGCCCTGCGCAGGACTATATCAGGAGAACGATAAGAAACAGAACAACAAAAACAACAACAACAATAGGATAAAGAAGGAGAAGAGGACACTATCCTGCTCTCTAGTCATGAAAAATTCCTCCCTATGGACAATTTCTCTTTAATATAGCAGCCAAATTTTGTTCTAATTCTAGCACGATATTTAAATGATTGAAGCCAAATCACGAATATGAAACGTGACTTGATCTTTTCGATACTCACGAAAAGTCAACTGAACTTTTTAACTTAACTAAATAACTAGTTTTAATAATTAATTATTACATGTTATCTCACAAATTTGATTTGCAGTCCGAACTGCCTTGTCTCTGTATAATGGTGCTATAGCGAACAATCAGATCGTGGAATATAAGTTTTATGCCAAGGCAAGAACCTACCTAGTTTAAAGAAAAATGGCGAAGAAAAATCGTTTTGGCGCTGAAAAATTATGCCATCCGTAGAAAATCATTTAAAAGTACGGCTGGTACGGTTTACTCTTGCTAAAGCCGGATTACCAACGATACAGCATTCTTTCACAACGTCCTGCAGAATTGTTCTATCAACTCTGACTGAATAAAAATGTACAAACAACAGTCTTTGAATAACATCGCACATTTGAGGCAATTGCTAAGCCACAAAGAGTTAGGGAGGCGATGAAAACCCCCGTTTTGTAGTCCTTGCACTCTCAAGGGAGAGCAAGGACCACAAAATATCAAACTAAAAAATTTATTTAACTGACTGAGAATGAAAGGAATTCACTCTTGATTGCTAAGCGGTACTTATAATTCAAACGAATCGCTAAACATACCGTTGAGAAGACCGAGTGCACCGCTACGAGTAATGACAGCAGCACAACATACATGGGGTACCTGGAATCACTGCATTTCCCTCAATTGAAGCTAAGCACCGACTGCTTCGAGAAACGACGGTTCACAAGTCGAGAAATGAGACCTATTTGTAATAGTGTGAAGCACATAGGGAATGAGAGCCGATAAATTCCGATGAATTGGAAATGTGGTACCTCAGTTGTCTGAAAATGTGTACCTTACAAAGCAGTTTAAATTGCCTCCTTCAGTCATTTCCATTCTGCAGCAGCCAGGGTTTAGAATTAAATCCAGGCCTTTGAACGCTGGCAACATGACTAAAGTTTCTTTAAGAATTCAAAAAAAATTGAATGACGTTATGAGTGAATTAAAGGCTCATTTTCTAGAAAAGCGTTGCAACGAAGAAAGGCACGAAGCAAGGAAGACTCCAAAATGGGTGTCATTGGTGGATAAACACTGGCGTCCATCTACCGTAGCCCGTCCCCAGGCGATTGCGACAGCAATTACGAATTCGCGATTTCAGAACGAGTCTTGGTGGGCGTCCGAAATACGCGCTGCGAACGTAGAATAGCTGACGACGTGGGTCATTGTAGGTGTGGGAATCGAGTCAGTCGATTTCCCAAAGCAGCACTTCGCGTACTCCTTGCGTTCTTAAATATGAACGCGAATGAATATTGTAGCTCCAGGAAATGACGTGTTTCGAGGGTTGGCGGGCTGCCTGACTTTGCGATGAGCCATTCTCCGAAGTCCACAGAACGGTGAAGGAGCGTTACCAGGCTCATAATTTGGAACTAAATTAACTTGAAACTATTATATTTCTCTATTTCAAAGTGTGGTAAGAAATACCTCCTAGGACATGACGATTACACAAAATAAAGGATAAAGGACGGCGTTATTCAATCCCTTTTGGAATGCGCCACGCATTCTACTTCTACGGGATGTCGTGGAGGCGAGTTGAATGCGTATTTGGCCATATAATGACTTGCGCTGATCAGCCGATGAACAAGTCAGCGCTTTATCCTTCCCAGACATGTCTGGAACCAATTCACCGACCCCGGAGGGATGGAAGACTTGGTTGGCCTAGGCGGGAAATCCGAACCAGGAACCTGGTATCGGATGCACCCGACAGCCGGCGCCTCCTCCGACTGCGCTCCACGCGCCTCAAAATACTCAAAGGTTTTGTAGGCGCTGGCTTTTGCTTGCAAACTGGCACCTGACTTGTCTGGGACGGACAAAAATCAATGTCCTTGGTTGGGTATGATAAAAATCAACGTTCTTGGTTTGCGTCTCGCCTAGTCCAACTAACCTTTCCATTCCCCGGGTCGGCAAACTGACACCTGACTTCTCTGGGATGGGTAAAAGGCTGCTCTGCTCATCACCTGCTTTCCAAAAGCCATGGTATGGGCCAAATACGTAATTGAAATGCATTCAGGATTCCGAATTAGTGAATTTTAATCGAGGATTTTCACACAGGGATTGATTGGCGCATCCTTTAGCCTTTTATCCTCTTATGCTTAATTCTTCACCTCGAAATCAGCTTTACAAAGTGTTTGGAAAATATTGGTTAGCAGCTCTCCTGCAGGCTAAGGGGTGGCAAGAAATGTTCGCTAAAGTCGGCGCTATCTAAATTTTGAACTTTCGCTGTACCCGTGCTAGGATTATGTATCTGTTGTAGCATGTGCTTTTCAGATTTTTCGCATGAGGTGGAGCATGAAAAAACAGGGTGCTAACACCTTAGTATGTGGCAGTCTTAGCATTAACGTGATAGTACCCTGTTTTCACGCGCAGTCAGAGGAGGTGCCGGCTGTCGTGTGACCTTATACCAGGTCCCTGTTTCGATTTCCCGCCCAATTCAACCAAGCCTTCCATCCTTTCGGGGTCGGTGAACTTGTACCAGACTCATCCGGGGAGGATAAAGCGCTGATTTGTTCATCGGCTGGTCACCGCAAGTCATTATATGGCCAAATACGCATTCAAATCGCTCCCATGACGTCCTGTAGAAATAGAATGCGTGGTGCATCCCCTTGAGGGACTGAGCAGCGTCGTTCTTTATCCTTTACCTCTTAATAAAGGTTCCTCTATGAATAACTCTTCTCCAAAATGGATGGCAATAAATCCGTTCCCATGTTCTGAAGGCAGAATAGATGATGCACTATTCAGACTTTGAAAACAAAGACAAAACCTTATCCGTCTCAATTTGTACTTGCTTGGTATTGTTGTGTAACACAATGTTTGAGATACTAAAGACACCAAAACTTCACCAAAGGCGGATGAAGACCATATATTCAGTAATTGTTCAAAACAGCGATTTTGAACATCCGGATAAAGGAGGAGGAGAGCATATGACGTATGTAACCTTAGCATCCACTCCTTCGCACTATGCTAGTCTTCAACAGCCACTTGTCATGATAGTATAGTTAGTTTATATTTTATGCTCATAGTATAGCATGATTTAAGCTTCACGTGCTTGCTTTCGTTTTTGTTCTGCACATCCGCTAGAGAATGGCGTAGAGAGAATAGCGTCGGGAATTTAAAGCGCCCTCAAGAAGAAGTTGACTTCTCCATCTTGTTAGAATTGGACCTCTACCCGCAACCTATTCAGTAATTCGGAGACAAAGATTTATTCAGCTCTTCAGTTTATCCCACCAGATCCTATTTAGCAAAACTGTCCCACCTTTGAACAATGTGTAATATGGCTCATTTTTTCGATTTCAGCAAACATTTTTAGATTGAAATTAATTGTGTTAACTGCCCCTGGTGATGAGTACTTAATTCATATCTTCCTTTGATACTTTGCTGCACATAAACGGAACTTAATAGCATGAAATACACACAGAGGACAATCCTTAGAATAACAGATGACTGTGGATGGGTTCTCAGTGTTTCCAAGTCAAATATGAAAGAACCTTCCGTCGCAAAAAAAAAAACTTGATGTTCTTGTTCTCTTCGTGAGGCTAAAGAGCTTTGAAGATGTGCCGTCGAAATCCAGCTCTAACTACATAGAGTGCAACAGAGTTGCGATTGGTAAACAGAGTTCTTCCTCCGCAGACACTTGGTTTTTCTAATTCAAGCGCCGTAGTTGGTTCTTCGTGAAGAACTATAAAAGAACTCCTGGGAAAGCTCTCAAAGTGTAAGTGCGATTGAGGACGAAATGACTCGAATCAGGTGTAACTTCTGACAGATTTCGTAGTGACATCTAAAACAAACGGAAAGGTGCTATTTTCAGACAGTGCCTAGGACCGTATACAGACTTAGATTCACGTTGTTAGATTAAGTTAAGACGCCTTTTAGCTGGAATAGAGATGATGCAAGGCATTGAGACAATCAACTACTCCTTCAACTAGATGTACAATAGATGGTTTGGACAAAGTAAACATGTATAGCGTTGAATTCAGGCAGATACAAAGCTATCTGGGATTTTGAGCAGATTGTGGCCTGTGAATACAATAACTTCAGCACTTTTCGCTCTATCCTTTAGCCTATACCGCCTACGACCTTCTATCATCCTGTGCAAGACAACAGCGCCACCGATCTTATAACCGCGATCTTATGTTTGTAAATACACTTGATGTCTCACTGGAAACTGCTGTGTGATCGCCTTTAATACCAAATACGGTGAAAGAGTGGTAAAGCGCTGTAGGAGAAGACCTCGGATGTCGAGTGAAGCGGATTTTAGAGTTTCTGCTCAATTTCAACATCCCAGACCAGCCAAATTTTCAGTCCCTCCGGATTGGTCGAATTTGTAGATTTGACTGGGAAGAAAAAACACTGATTTGTTCATCGGCTGAGTGCCACAGATCATTGTATAGGCCAAATACACGCTCAGATTGTCACCACGATATCCCGCAGAAGTAGAAAACGCGGCTTATCGTGCAAAGGGATTGACTTACACGACATACATTTATTCTTTATCCCTTATCACGACAGTCTCCTCTCAGTCCACGTTCGAATTCTACTATGGAGACAAAATGCGTTTAAAGAAAAGCAGTCACACTGAGTTGAGACACTTTGAACCTTACCTAGCTGAACAAAGGAGCCCAAGTGCATTTTACAAAATGACAGCACCTGAACCAAGAGGTATAAACGAAGCAGTTATGTTAAAGAGTTAGTTCCGATTGTCAGACACATGTGGAGGACTCGTTGAAACCTCCTAAAGAACGAAACTTTCTCTTGGCGAAGCTGTTTTACAGGCAACTGGTAATCACTGTAGCACGTACATTGGATCAAGCTGTGAGAGCATGATAGCAGAATTCGAGCGAAAGATTCCAGGTTGGTAGGTTTCTAGAACAGAAAGTGGAAGACTCCTTCCCACTCAGTTCCTGTGGAGGAGTGCCTATGTATTAACCTATTGTAGCAGCTCGCTATGGAAAGGAAAGTACTACTCGATTCGGTACTCGCTCATCCGAAAAAAGCGCATCTTCGCCTGGTGGCCGGATCCAAAGGTCACGTTTCCGACTTAACTTTTTTTTAAACGTTTTGACATTGGCGTTTTGAAAACAGTCGAAAAAATGTAGTGCAAACATATTCAAGGAAGCGGAAGTTAGCTATTTGTTTGGCAGAATTAGGAATGTTGCATCTTCTGTTTCAATCTCGTTTTTCTGTAGAACGCTGTAATTCGAGTGAGACGAAAGTAAATCTACATCGTGGAAATGCACTAGCTGCACTGGCTGAATCAGGAAGGGAGCAAGCCAATCCCGCGGGCGAAGCCTGGCAGGATGCGCACGGCTCTGGTTCGGCGATGAGTGATCTTCCCACGAAGCCACGCGTCGAGCAAAGCGGGCGAAATTCTACGTGGAAGGCGGCGACAAAGGATCCGGCCATTAGCCTCCTGACGGAAGAGAGCTCAAGTTACTTGTAGTAAGTCAAGCAGTTCTTCACGACAGGACACGGATATTGCAACACAACGCCAACATCAAACAACACGCTCGCTACTACAAAATGGGGTGAATAATTATTTATGAATTAATCATTTATAAATTCGTTTAAAATATAGGGAACAATGCCACTCTAAGTTGACAACATGAAAACAACTTCTCACCGCACGCCCTACGAAAGAAAATACATAGAAGAGAAATTGTCCGAGGAGTGCTCTTGCACGTTTTTATATGAATGAATGGCTCAACTAGTAGGTGCATTTCTCGGTGTGCTCTGTTCACAGTGAAATGCCACAACACAGCGTATAACTGGTATCACTGCGCGGACTTCCTCTCAGAAAGCAGTGCCACAGCGAGATATTCAAAACCACGGGGTTCTCTAAAGAGTGCTCTAATTTTAGCTTTGGTTTCTACTGACATTCGATGGTTGACAGCTATTATAACCCAGCAACCCATTTGTTCCGTTGACTAGTCGAGTACATAGAACATACGAACCTAAAGGCCTCTATGTTTCTCAGAATAACATCACCTGTGAATTAAGTGATTACACTACTTCTTATTTTGTACAACTGCACCAGGAAATGAGGATCAGCGGGTTCCAGAAGTTTTTCAAAACCAAGATGGTGGTACGCGCGAGGTTGACAGGAATAGGTTATAACAACACGAAGAAGCAATATAGTAACATATCCTACTGGCGGTATGTATCTCTTGCTCACGCACTACTGCCACCCAAATTGTGAAACTCTCGATGTGTAGGAAGCCAGAAAAGGGGTGTTTTAAGTAGCGCACGGTGGCTCGAAACTGTGATATTGTTTTTCAATGAAATGACCTATGCATCCGAAAGAATTTTCAATTATGGAAATGACGATGGACTTTGGGCAACGCTTGAATGAATAAAAAAAATTCAGGAATGCACCTGCTTTTCTAGCGGAAGAAAGGTTTAAGCCCTAACCTGGACGTTCATGGGGTTGGCCATAGTCTCGTTGGAAAAATTACCCTTTGTTACCGCGCTATATGAGCCAAAAGCGAACTTCAGAGCGTTTCTATTATTAGGTTGTCGGATGATATGAACTTCGATTTGTTATTTCTCTTATTCCTTGGATCATGTAACTTTTAGTGCTAAACGAGCGTTTCAGATGGCATCAACCGCAAAAGTTTCGTTTCGATTCGCTGACCTTTTAAAGAAATTTTATGATTAACGATAATCGAGCAAAAGTATGTAGCGAGTGTGAATTGCTTACTGCTCGACTTCAATCAAGAAGGAACTGCTGCGGAACCCCATCGCATCTTGTCTGAAATATTTGGTAACGAAGTTCCATCATAACGGCAATGCCAGAGATGGTTTCAACGTTTCCGAGATGGTGATGAGATCCTTGAAGACGAAGAACGTTAACGGCGTCCTGAAGTTGTGGATATCCAGGAATTAAAGGAAGCTGTAGAGTCGGATCCAACACATAGTACACGTGAGTTCAGTTTTCACCTTTCTACAGTTGCCGATCGTTGCAGACAATCGGATAGTAAAATCGCTGTGGAAAAAGGGTGCCACATCAACTCAACGACACAAACAAGGCTGCACGGGTCGCCACCGCTGGATTTCTCAAAAACACTAAGGACAGAGGTTTCTATGACTCCATCGTGACGTCGGATGAGAAGTGGATCCGCTACGAAAACACCACATTGAAGCGGCAATGGTTGAGCCCAGTGAGGTTCCGATGGCAACGACGAAGCTTGGCGTTCAAAAGTCATGCTCTGTGCTAGTTGGAACAGTAGAGGTCTGGTGCATTTTGAGGTGCTGGAACCAGGCCAAACAGTTGCGGCAGACCTTTACAAAGAACAATTGAACTGTGAGGACCAAGCACTGCGTCAACAAGGAGTGAACACACAACTGTGAAATTCCACCATGACAACGGTCGACCGCTCGCCGCAAATATCAGGCTGCAAAAAATTGAGGAGTTAGACTAGGAACTTCTACTACAACTGCCTTATAGCCCAGACAATGCGCCATCAGACTACAATCTTTTCCAGTCAATACAGCACGCCTTGTCGGAGAAAAATCAAGAACCGTGACGAAGTCGAAGTTTGGGTGTCCAACTTCTTTGAGTCGCAGCCAACGGAGTTCTTCAAGAAAGGGATCCATTCTTTGAGAGGACGTTGGCGACATGTCATTGATAATAATAAAGATTCCCACTTGTATTGTGCTATGATCATTCTCTTCTTGTACCGAAATTTCTTTTCGAGCAAAACCGATATTTACAACGAGAGTGCTTGATGCGTAGTCTTGTCATTTTCTCCCTACGAGACAATTCTTTTACAATTAATGTGTTCAATTAGAAGTACACAAAACTTTTAATTATTATATTACATGGTATGTAATAAATAAGAAATAAAGGGCATAATTCGGTGTTGAGGTGCCGCATTCTTCTTCTGTGGGGCATTGTGGAGGCTTCATATTCGCATGCCTATACAATGGCATGCTTTCCATTGCCTTACGGGATACAAGCATCCTCATCCTTGAACTGCGAGGTTCGCAGCCTAAGGGGCGCCAGCTGTGTCCTATCCAATCAAGCTCCTTGGTTCAATCTTCCCAGGGAGACCAACGGTTCCATCCCTGCCGGTTCGTTGGATTTACACACTCTCGTCTAGATAGGATGAAACACTGACTTGTCTATCGGATGGCCACCGCAGATCACCACTGTGTGGGCCAAATACGTCATCAAATTGTCTCACCGATGTCACATAAAGTAAAATGCGCGGCAGATTTCAACCAAGGATGTGTTATAAATAAGTTCATCAGCGTTATTGGAAAATTTGGTAGCCATATGCAGACCGCGGACTTCCTGATGACCTCTTTCTGTTCGATTCCGACAACTATTTATTGCCTTGTCGACTATGTTGGCTTGGTATTACTTCGTCGCATCTCTTCACAAAAGCAAGGTGCTCGAAACGAGGTTACCTTATAGGAGAAATGCCAATTTTAGCTTTGAGTCCCACATACAAATGCATCATCCTCTTATTGTTTAGGGAACGGAAGATGACGTATTCAGAACCCAGAAGCGAGCTCGTCCCAAGTCTCGCCTCATGAGAACGCAAGATCCGATGATAAAAGAACAGCTGGTCCTTGAAGAAGAGCCAGTCCATAACAAAGTGTTGTGTTCTTCCGGTCATTTCGCACATTCAAGAACAGACGCTTTAGCGATATGGCAAGTACCGTCGGTTTCTCTTCATGCGGCTTCCTGTAAATGGACGCTTCCACCCTTTTTCTCTTTTCGCTTACTAACCATAAGCAAGCTCAGCAGTTTAGAATGAGGAGGTATTGCTGATTGGGAAAGCGCGGCTCCTTGAGCGCCATGAGTTCTACGGTATCTGCTCTCAAACTGCATCTACCAGGCTGTCCAATAATTCTTGTCCGAAAATTTCACCATTTTTAATTTTTTTTCAACTTTCTTGAAAAGCAAGTCTGTTCAACAATATAATCACCACAGTTATCCACAACAGTGGCCCATCGATTGGGCAGGTCGCCGATGCCCTTCGCCCAGAACTCCGGGGGCTGCGACTCGAAGAAGTCCGCGCTGTCGGATTTGAGGTTGTCGTAGTTGGTGAATTTTCCTCCGGCCAAATGGTGCTTCAGCGGGCGGAACAAGTGGTAGTCGGAGGGGGCGAGGTCCGGGGAATACGGCGGATGGGCAACCGTCTCCCAGCCGAGCGTCGCCAACTTCTGCTGGGTCTCCTTCGCCACGTGGGGGCGCGCGTAGTCGTGCAGCAGGTGGACCGAGGCCCGTCGGGAACGCTTTTCTCGGATGGCGGCGGCTAGTTTCTCGAGCTGATCGGTGTAGATGGAGGCGGTGACCGTCCTGCCTTGCGGGAGCAGCTCGAAATACAGCATGCCCTTGGCGTCCCACCAGAAGGCCTCCCGCTGTGCCCCCTGTCCTCGAGGCTCGTGTCGCCGCTATCGAAACGATTGAGCCAGCGCCTGACTGTGCGTTGGGACACTGCATCCTCCTTGCACGCTCTGCAGATGTTGGCGACCGCGGAGCCTGTGTCGTTGCCCAGCAGCCACTCGTAGTACATGAACGTACGAATTCGACCTTGGTCCATTTTAGCTTGTACTGGTAGCTAGACGCGGGGACTACGCCTTATATACCCCTGGCGTGGAACTCTGGAGAATCTTCTAGAAGGTTTTTACACTTGCCTGATATTATAACACTTCTAAGGAAAATTATAGAATTTTGAAAATTTTCGGACAGAAATTATTGGACAGCCTGGTACATAGCTGTTGCACAAAGAAAGAGTATTTATGCTCAAATTGGTTGATTTTTCCGAAGCATTCAAATTGCTCTTGATCTCTTTGAAAGTCTCCGCATGTCGTGGCCATAGCCTCACCCTTTTTGTGTGGCTTCCGTTGAATTTGAAACGTTGTTTTTAGTTCCTCTGCTTTGGAAGTCAATTTCAGAAGTAATTAGAAAACACTGGTACACTGGCTTTCGCATGATGGCTGACACTTTAAAGTGACCGCCAAAATCGTCAGCATCCTAACCTTTCGCCTCAGACTATAGCGGAGAACTGCTGTGGAGCTACAGGTATAACAGTGATAGCATATGCGTGAGGTTTCTGAGAATGTATTGGAGCAAAGAAAGAAAGTAACACTTCAGAATAGTTCGAGTACTCAAGAAAGCATCTCAGGAAACACGGATCAACGCGGTCAACTGCAATTTTTGAACAAATCTCTTATCGGATTCATTTTCTTCTAAACTCGAGAAGTCGCGCTCGATCGAGTTAAGATAGAGCGGTAAGAATAAACGATAAAAGTTAGTGTTAAATAATTGTCTTGATAAATATGCCACGAATTCGAATTTTACGGGACATTGTGGTGGCAGTTGGAGTGCAAAGTTGCCCTATATAGCTAATTCTGGTAGCCAGTTGATCTACATTTTAGTGATTCACATTTCTCAAACAAGTCAGTCCCAATTAATTAAAGGAATGCTTGATGGTCTAGGCGGGGCTCCAATCATGGATCGATCCGCAGTGCACTCAACAGCGCTTTGTTCGACTGCGCTACCTACACTCATGAAAATGCTGACCCCCTAGTATTAGGGGGCCAAAACCCCGAGCAGCCTGGGCTCAATATTCACGCAAGATTAGAAGTACGTCTTCTACCTTAACCCTGCCAAGCAGCGAGTCTGGGTGAGGCCTGGTGACCCGTTACCGACCTTCGTTCGGCGAGATGTTCACGTCGAGAAGCACCTTCAGAGCTTTTCGGTCTGCGCCCATGGACCGGTATAGTGGAAGCTGTTTACCAAACGCACGACGATGGACTCCAGGGCCATGGTGAACGGAACAGAAGAGATGGACTTGCGACTCGAACTTATTCAGTCGCAGCGCGTCAAGAAGGGTTACTTCTTCGACAACGCCGCACCCCATCGGAAACAAGTAACCACGGATAAGCTTGGCCAGCTGGGCTACGTTCACTGCCTCACCCACTGTACTCGCCGAAATCTCTTCATGCGTCTACCAGTACTTCTTGTGCTTCAGGACTTTCTGGTCGGAGGGGACACAAGAACCCAAGCAGTACTTGGCAACCATATCGAGCAGTTGATCAACACCAGGCCCAAGCACTTCTGGAAGGATGGGATCAGGAAGTTGGCTGAGCGATGGCAGCAAGGTCATTGCCCTTAATGGCAAATACATTCCCCAGCATCGTTGAGTTGTAATTGAGTTATAAAGATAACGATTTTTTTTTTCAATTCGTCTCATTACTTTTGCCTCCCCCCCCCTAATACAAATGGTGCAAAACTAAATGAGACCGACTAGGGTGACGCTTGTCCTTCTACACTACATATTTAGAATGTCCAATGCTACAAAATATGGGATCTTTGCGTTACTTATTCCTGAACGCATCCCAGAGTGAGTTGATGGATAACAGCAAAAGAGAGCAGAGAGACTGCAGATGTGGCTCAATCATACAGTTCCAAGCGGCTAAGGGGCACCACCAAATTAAAACTGCATGTGAGGCATGACAAGGAAGTAGGATCCGTCGCCGCGTGGCGGAAAAAGGAGCTAAGCAGAGGTGGGACCAGGAACAGCGCTGGATGAATAGTCACGACGGCCTGCATAAAAAGGCTTGCCTCGCAGGAATCAGCGCCAAGCAGCGAGGATTAGGCTTGATAGGAGAAAGGCTTCCCGCATTTCAAAGCTTTTCTGTGATGAGCACTACCCTACCTAAATGACGTGATGATCAAGTATGAAAAGTGGAGCCACCGCTCTCCAAGAAGTGATGGGCTCATTACATGCTTTAGCTAACCATCAGTGGCATTGTGCAGGCCGAAATCAGAAAAACGCGCATCTGTTTCTGACTTTGATTTCTGACAAATTGGGTCACAGTGGATAACTTAAATAAGCTGCTAGCACGGATCGTCAGTGGGACTCTTGAAATTTCAGGCTTCTCCTTCATCATTAGGTGCAGCGTTAGTCTCAGCATAAGAAAAGTTTGTTATACAGAGGATCCACCATTTCTGTAAGTGTTCTTGTCTCAAGCTGAACCAAAGGCGTTCGCAAACTCTCGACGATAAACTTACAATCACCTGTATCACCTGTATCACCTGTCGTCCCGTTGATCATCGACTTGCTCGAGCGGGCGCCAGCAGCGCCTCCATTCGTCCCTGTCGCGTGCCAGAGTGGTCCAATGGATCCTCCTCGCTCGAGAGACACGAAGAGCGTCATATCGGTCGTTCAGGGCTTTCACGAAGAAGTCCGACCAACGCGTTGGTGGGCGTCCTGGTGTTCTTTTGACATCCCGCGGAATCCAATCTGTGACGGCTCTCGTCCAGTGGGTGTCTGCGAATCGCATTACGTGGCCGGCCCACCTAATTTTCGACGACTTGGCCCATGCGACAGCGTCTCTGATCTTCGAACGTCGGCGAAGCTCGGAACTCCGGAGGCCTTCTCTCACTTGCGTGAGTCGTGTCACTCCGAGCATCGTCCTCTCGATTCCACGCTGCGCGACGCTGATCGCGTGTTCATCCTGCTTTCGTATAGCCCAGGTCTCTGAGGCGTATGTTAGGGCAGGAAGAACAGTGGAGTCGAATAGGTGGGCACGGAGTCGGACGTTCTTCGTCTTCTTCGCGACTTCTTCGACGCTCTTGAAAGCTCCCCAAGCCGCTCGTTTCCTCCTGCTCAGCTCTGGTGCTAGGTCGTTGGTCATGTTGACTTCGCGACCCAGATACACATAGCTGGAGCATTCGAAGATGTTCGTTCCGTTGAGCGAGAATGGGGCATCAGAAACCCATCCGTTCTTCATGAACATCGTCTTCGCAAGATTCAGCTGCAGTCCAACGCTTCCACATACACGATCGAAGTCGGCCAGCATTCGTTCCGCCTGACTGATGCTCGGTGTTATGAGCACGATGTCGTCAGCGAAGCGAAGATGGTGCAGTTGCCGGCCGTCGACCTTCACTCCCATGTCTTCCCATTCTAGTTCGCGCATGACGTGCTCGAGGATGGCGCTGAAGAGCTTCGGGGATATGGTATCCCCTTGCCGAACCCCTCTCTTCACGTCAATGACGACGTCGTTGTAGAATGGTGAGATCTTGGTCGTGAATCCACTGTACAGCTCTCGAAGGACTCTGATGTACTGAGTAGGAACGCCCTGGGTGAGCAGGGCTTCCATGACCGCTTCAGTCTCGACGGAGTCGAATGCCTTCTTCAGGTCGATGAACGTAAGGCACAGCGGCAGCTTGTACTCTCGCGACACTTCGATGAGCTTCGTAATGGTGTGTATGTGGTCGATCGTGCTGAATCCTCTCCGAAATCCTGCTTGTTCGCATGGCTGTCCTTCGTCCAGCGTTCTACTAATCCTATTCAGGATGACTCGAGTGAACAGCTTGTAGACTACGGACAACAGGCAGATCGGGCGATAGTTGCCAATGTCGTGCACGTCTCCCTTCTTGTACAGCAAAACGGTCTTGCTGGTCTTCCACTGAGATGGAACCTTGCATTCGGACAGGTAGCGTGTGAAGAGCCGCGCCAAGGTGTTGATGAGCGCTGGCGGGAGGTTCTTCAGGTGTTCAGCTCTGATCATGTCAGGACCGGGTGCTGTACGTTTCTTCACCGACGAGATGGCGTGTCGGATTTCGGAAGAGAGAACAGAGGGGACGACGTATCCATCCTGCGGAAGATGGCATGGGGGCAGGTGGACGTGGCTATCGAAGAGATCGGAGTAGAAGTCGTGGATGACTTTCTCCATGGTCCTTCTGGAAGAAATTGAAACTGAAATTGAAACTTACAATAAACTGAATAATGCAAAGAAGAAGTAGACCGCACCTAAGAGTTGTTCTACATTTTGCGCTTCTGACTGCTGAGTTTCCAATGAGCCAAATAGCGCCGTCCAATCATAGAATGTCCTAAAAGCCTCCAGAGGACCATTGAGAGCCGTTGCTGGTCTTTGAAGCGAGATTACTATGCCGAAAACTCGACTTCTTCGAAAGAAGTGCAGCGTTGCATTAAGCCCCAGAACTACTGCGTACATGTAGGACAGCTCACCACTCGGTCGGCAATATTTAGAACAGCGAGGAGCCACTGCATGTCCATGCAGGTGAAAGTTCTGGTGTTCCGACTTGCGGGGATGCGGGAGCTACTGGCCTCTGCGGAGGGTTCTGAATTGTTGGGTCTAGTCAGCCGAAAAGCCAGATGCAGTCTCTATGGAATGAAGGACGAACTGCGATGCTGACACCGCCACGCAGCGCTGGCAGGCCATGTGTCCATGCTTTTCGGGGCAGAGGGAGGGCGTAGTCAAGATCCGAAAGTTCCTTCTGGCGTCTCAAAAGAAGCGGTACCAGAGGGCAACCACTATTAGCAATGAGTGCTGAATCGTAAAAGACTCCAACATTCATTGGCGCTGCCCGGTTGTCTCGAGAAGAATAGCCCATGACCACAACCAATACACAATCGTTCGAAGAACCCGCCAAACCGATGTCTTTTTGCGGTAAAACCTCTAGCGCCAGACGAGACTCGAACCCACACCCCCTGCAAAGCAACCAACAAAACAACAAAACATCTTTTTCAACAACCACTAGAGCTTAAAGAAAACGACTTTAATCGTTCGAGGAATTGTCAGGAATTGTCAATGTCAGAATTTTCAGCTCTGACGAAGGCGAGGTCGCCGAACCTAAGCCAAGTCAAATAAATGGATAACAACTTCGGCTACCAGCTGAATAAGACAACATCGTTCAAAGAATGTTTGTCAACTGTAAAATCTTTGGAATGGACAGGGATGATGTTCTAGCGGCCACTATAGGATGAAGAGCTAGCCATTTAATCTTCTATAGATTTTGCAGACCCATTCATTGTGTAGATAGGACAATGCCTCTATAATCGTCAGTAGATTATTAGCTCTAGATCTACGGAAGAACTTTCTATTGCCCTTCTCATACTATCCTTGCTGCACCTATAGGAAATAAAATGCACTATATTGTCCTTGCTATACTATATTGCACATAAAGCACATAAAATAAAACATTTATTGTAGTTTTCGGATACAGTGCGTATGCTCCAGCCCTCCCTTGTTCCTCTGAAATATCCGATATCAGACAGTATCTTGATGACATTGAACAAAGAGGATCAGTTCATGTTTTCCTGGAGCAGGAAATGTGTTAAGAACGCAATTATTCTGACCACTATGTAGGAGATCGCAGGACTCCTATAGGGTACGCTTACTCTTTGAAAAAAAGCAAAATGTTCATGGATGTCTCACTAATAAAAGATATAAGCGTTCAGCTTGATGCTGCATAATGCAGTTCCTCATGCTTCGAAGTTTTTTCTTTCTTCAATTTTTGCGGAAGTAAACCACGAATGCCACTGCCATGTGACTGGTGTCCTTCAAGTTTTTTCTGCCTTTTACTTCGGGGAATTAAATCACGAATTTTGTCACGTGCTCGTCTCGAAAGCTTGCCTGGAATGCGCACGTTGCACTTGCTTCCGACTTGCTTCATTTCTACAGGGTGAACCAAAAGCCCTGCAACAAAAACATTCCCCATATATAAAAGAGGAAGGGTTTTTTGTCCGATGTTAGCCACCCGCAATTCGTACACTGGCTAGCTAGCCGGTTTAATCACCCAAGTTTGCTGTGCGGTTGCCAGTTGTCCAAGCGAAGACGCTTGACAGTTGTCCACCAATGTTGTTTACCATCGACTGCCTGACGTAGGGTGATTTCGAAAGAGGTCTCTTCCCAATACGTGTCTAGTGGTCACACCTCAGTGTTCCTTCCAGCTCTCCTTGTGTGGTGCAACCTTCCACTATTTTTGCTGCCATACTTTCACCACTACCCCACCACCAGGGAAGCTACGACTCCATAATAAATTGAATCCTTTTCCACTGTGCAGTATGACAACCGGCTGCTCTTTTTTTGCACATTTTTACTATTATTTTCCATCGCAGATGGCATTTCTTTCGTTCAATTTTCCTCTATGTCTACAGCCGTACCTTGACCATTACCCCACTCTGTTGACGAATCTGTCCTCAAATACCGAATCTCTCTCCATTGTGCACAATGACGGCCGGTTACTCTTTTCTGCACTTTTTCGCTATCAACGCTAGGGATGCTTCCTTACTCAGCGTCGGTTGCCGGCGAAGGCGGCAGCCGTCGCTGGGTAAGGAAGCATTCCTAGCGGGCTCGAGGTTGGGTTGGGTTTCTGACCCCACATGGCTCACCACACACGACGCCGGCGAAGCCGGCTAGCCTAGCGTGGCCCGCCCGGCCAGAGTCGGGTGCGGGCGAAGCCCGCAACCGACGCTGGGTTGTGGGGACCCTAGCGGGCTCGAGGTTGGGTTGGGTTTCTGACCCCACATGGCTCACCACACACGACGCCGGCGAAGCCGGCTAGCCTAGCGTGGCCCGCCCGGCCAGAGTCGGGTGCGGGCGAAGCCCGCAACCGACGCTGGGTTGTGGGGACCCTAGCGGGCTCGAGGTTGGGTTGGGTTTCTGACCCCACATGGCTCACCACACACGACGCCGGCGAAGCCGGCTAGCCTAGCGTGGCCCGCCCGGCCAGAGTCGGGTGCGGGCGAAGCCCGCAACCGACGCTGGGTTGTGGGGACCCTTGCGGGCTCGAGGTTGGGTTGGGTTTCTGACCCCACATGGCTCACCACACACGACGCCGGCGAAGCCGGCTAGCCTAGCGTGGCCCGCCCGGCCAGAGTCGGGTGCGGGCGAAGCCCGCAACCGACGCTGGGTTGTGGGGACCCTAGCGGGCTCGAGGTTGGGTTGGGTTTCTGACCCCACATGGCTCACCACACACGACGCCGGCGAAGCCGGCTAGCCTAGCGTGGCCCGCCCGGCCAGAGTCGGGTGCGGGCGAAGCCCGCAACCGACGCTGGGTTGTGGGGACCCTAGCGGGCTCGAGGTTGGGTTGGGTTTCTGACCCCACATGGCTCACCACACACGACGCCGGCGAAGCCGGCTAGCCTAGCGTGGCCCGCCCGGCCAGAGTCGGGTGCGGGCGAAGCCCGCAACCGACGCTGGGTTGTGGGGACCCTAGCGGGCTCGAGGTTGGGTTGGGTTTCTGACCCCACATGGCTCACCACACACGACGCCGGCGAAGCCGGCTAGCCTAGCGTGGCCCGCCCGGCCAGAGTCGGGTGCGGGCGAAGCCCGCAACCGACGCTGGGTTGTGGGGACCCTAGCGGGCTCGAGGTTGGGTTGGGTTTCTGACCCCACATGGCTCACCACACACGACGCCGGCGAAGCCGGCTAGCCTAGCGTGGCCCGCCCGGCCAGAGTCGGGTGCGGGCGAAGCCCGCAACCGACGCTGGGTTGTGGGGACCCTTGCGGGCTCGAGGTTGGGTTGGGTTTCTGACCCCACATGGCTCACCACACACGACGCCGGCGAAGCCGGCTAGCCTAGCGTGGCCCGCCCGGCCAGAGTCGGGTGCGGGCGAAGCCCGCAACCGACGCTGGGTTGTGGGGACCCTAGCGGGCTCGAGGTTGGGTTGGGTTTCTGACCCCACATGGCTCACCACACACGACGCCGGCGAAGCCGGCTAGCCTAGCGTGGCCCGCCCGGCCAGAGTCGGGTGCGGGCGAAGCCCGCAACCGACGCTGGGTTGTGGGGACCCTAGCGGGCTCGAGGTTGGGTTGGGTTTCTGACCCCACATGGCTCACCACACACGACGCCGGCGAAGCCGGCTAGCCTAGCGTGGCCCGCCCGGCCAGAGTCGGGTGCGGGCGAAGCCCGCAACCGACGCTGGGTTGTGGGGACCCTAGCGGGCTCGAGGTTGGGTTGGGTTTCTGACCCCACATGGCTCACCACACACGACGCCGGCGAAGCCGGCTAGCCTAGCGTGGCCCGCCCGGCCAGAGTCGGGTGCGGGCGAAGCCCGCAACCGACGCTGGGTTGTGGGGACCCTAGCGGGCTCGAGGTTGGGTTGGGTTTCTGACCCCACATGGCTCACCACACACGACGCCGGCGAAGCCGGCTAGCCTAGCGTGGCCCGCCCGGCCAGAGTCGGGTGCGGGCGAAGCCCGCAACCGACGCTGGGTTGTGGGGACCCTAGCGGGCTCGAGGTTGGGTTGGGTTTCTGACCCCACATGGCTCACCACACACGACGCCGGCGAAGCCGGCTAGCCTAGCGTGGCCCGCCCGGCCAGAGTCGGGTGCGGGCGAAGCCCGCAACCGACGCTGGGTTGTGGGGACCCTAGCGGGCTCGAGGTTGGGTTGGGTTTCTGACCCCACATGGCTCACCACACACGACGCCGGCGAAGCCGGCTAGCCTAGCGTGGCCCGCCCGGCCAGAGTCGGGTGCGGGCGAAGCCCGCAACCGACGCTGGGTTGTGGGGACCCTAGCGGGCTCGAGGTTGGGTTGGGTTTCTGACCCCACATGGCTCACCACACACGACGCCGGCGAAGCCGGCTAGCCTAGCGTGGCCCGCCCGGCCAGAGTCGGGTGCGGGCGAAGCCCGCAACCGACGCTGGGTTGTGGGGACCCTAGCGGGCTCGAGGTTGGGTTGGGTTTCTGACCCCACATGGCTCACCACACACGACGCCGGCGAAGCCGGCTAGCCTAGCGTGGCCCGCCCGGCCAGAGTCGGGTGCGGGCGAAGCCCGCAACCGACGCTGGGTTGTGGGGACCCTAGCGGGCTCGAGGTTGGGTTGGGTTTCTGACCCCACATGGCTCACCACACACGACGCCGGCGAAGCCGGCTAGCCTAGCGTGGCCCGCCCGGCCAGAGTCGGGTGCGGGCGAAGCCCGCAACCGACGCTGGGTTGTGGGGACCCTAGCGGGCTCGAGGTTGGGTTGGGTTTCTGACCCCACATGGCTCACCACACACGACGCCGGCGAAGCCGGCTAGCCTAGCGTGGCCCGCCCGGCCAGAGTCGGGTGCGGGCGAAGCCCGCAACCGACGCTGGGTTGTGGGGACCCTAGCGGGCTCGAGGTTGGGTTGGGTTTCTGACCCCACATGGCTCACCACACACGACGCCGGCGAAGCCGGCTAGCCTAGCGTGGCCCGCCCGGCCAGAGTCGGGTGCGGGCGAAGCCCGCAACCGACGCTGGGTTGTGGGGACCCTAGCGGGCTCGAGGTTGGGTTGGGTTTCTGACCCCACATGGCTCACCACACACGACGCCGGCGAAGCCGGCTAGCCTAGCGTGGCCCGCCCGGCCAGAGTCGGGTGCGGGCGAAGCCCGCAACCGACGCTGGGTTGTGGGGACCCTAGCGGGCTCGAGGTTGGGTTGGGTTTCTGACCCCACATGGCTCACCACACACGACGCCGGCGAAGCCGGCTAGCCTAGCGTGGCCCGCCCGGCCAGAGTCGGGTGCGGGCGAAGCCCGCAACCGACGCTGGGTTGTGGGGACCCTAGCGGGCTCGAGGTTGGGTTGGGTTTCTGACCCCACATGGCTCACCACACACGACGCCGGCGAAGCCGGCTAGCCTAGCGTGGCCCGCCCGGCCAGAGTCGGGTGCGGGCGAAGCCCGCAACCGACGCTGGGTTGTGGGGACCCTAGCGGGCTCGAGGTTGGGTTGGGTTTCTGACCCCACATGGCTCACCACACACGACGCCGGCGAAGCCGGCTAGCCTAGCGTGGCCCGCCCGGCCAGAGTCGGGTGCGGGCGAAGCCCGCAACCGACGCTGGGTTGTGGGGACCCTAGCGGGCT
The DNA here is from genome assembly GCA_947396885.1 of Heligmosomoides polygyrus polygyrus. NCBI lineage: Eukaryota > Metazoa > Nematoda > Chromadorea > Rhabditida > Heligmosomidae > Heligmosomoides > Heligmosomoides polygyrus. Next base: position 82,492,912 of record OX377202.1, read on the forward strand.
CGAGGTTGGGTTGGGTTTCTGACCCCACATGGCTCACCACACACGACGCCGGCGAAGCCGGCTAGCCTAGCGTGGCCCGCCCGGCCAGAGTCGGGTGCGGGCGAAGCCCGCAACCGACGCTGGGTTGTGGGGACCCTAGCGGGCTCGAGGTTGGGTTGGGTTTCTGACCCCACATGGCTCACCACACACGACGCCGGCGAAGCCGGCTAGCCTAGCGTGGCCCGCCCGGCCAGAGTCGGGTGCGGGCGAAGCCCGCAACCGACGCTGGGTTGTGGGGACCCTAGCGGGCTCGAGGTTGGGTTGGGTTTCTGACCCCACATGGCTCACCACACACGACGCCGGCGAAGCCGGCTAGCCTAGCGTGGCCCGCCCGGCCAGAGTCGCGTGCGGGCGAAGCCCGCAACCGACGCTGGGTTGTGGGGACCCTAGCGGGCTCGAGGTTGGGTTGGGTTTCTGACCCCACATGGCTCACCACACACGACGCCGGCGAAGCCGGCTAGCCTAGCGTGGCCCGCCCGGCCAGAGTCGGGTGCGGGCGAAGCCCGCAACCGACGCTGGGTTGTGGGGACCCTAGCGGGCTGGAGGTTGGGTTGGGTTTCTGACCCCACATGGCTCACCACACACGACGCCGGCGAAGCCGGCTAGCCTATCGTGGCCCGCCCGGCCAGAGTCGGGTGCGGGCGAAGCCCGCAACCGACGCTGGGTTGTGGGGACCCTAGCGGGCTCGAGGTTGGGTTGGGTTTCTGACCCCACATGGCTCACCACACACGACGCCGGCGAAGCCGGCTAGCCTAGCGTGGCCCGCCCCGGCCAGAGTCGGGTGCGGGCGAAGCCCGCAACCGACGCTGGGTTGTGGGGACCCTAGCGGGCTCGAGGTTGGATTGGGTTTCTGACCCCACATGGCTCACCACACACGACGCCGGCGAAGCCGGCTAGCCTAGCGTGGCCCGCCCGGCCAGAGTCGGGTGCGGGCGAAGCCCGCAACCGACGCTGGGTTGTGGGGACCCTAGCGGGCTCGAGGTTGGGTTGGGTTTCTGACCCCACATGGCTCACCACACACGACGCCGGCGAAGCCGGCTAGCCTAGCGTGGCCCGCCCGGCCAGAGTCGGGTGCGGGCGAAGCCCGCAACCGACGCTGGGTTGTGGTGACCCTAGCGGGCTCGAGGTTGGGTTGGGTTTCTGACCCCACATGGCTCACCACACACGACGCCGGCGAAGCCGGCTAGCCTAGCGTGGCCCGCCCGGCCAGAGTCGGGTGCGGGCGAAGCCCGCAACCGACGCTGGGTTGTGGGGACCCTTGCGGGCTCGAGGTTGGGTTGGGTTTCTGACCCCACATGGCTCACCACACACGACGCCGGCGAAGCCGGCTAGCCTAGCGTGGCCCGCCCGGCCAGAGTCGGGTGCGGGCGAAGCCCGCAACCGACGCTGGGTTGTGGGGACCCTAGCGGGCTCGAGGTTGGGTTGGGTTTCTGACCCCACATGGCTCACCACACACGACGCCGGCGAAGCCGGCTAGCATATCGTGGCCCGCCCGGCCAGAGTCGGGTGCGGGGCGAAGCCCGCAACCGACGCTGGGTTGTGGGGACCCTAGCGGGCTCGAGGTTGGGTTGGGTTTCTGACCCCACATGGCTCACCACACACGACGCCGGCGAAGCCGGCTAGCCTAGCGTGGCCCGCCCGGCCAGAGTCGGGTGCGGGCGAAGCCCGCAACCGACGCTGGGTTGTGGGGACCCTAGCGGGCTCGAGGTTGGGTTGGGTTTCTGACCCCACATGGCTCACCACACACGACGCCGGCGAAGCCGGCTAGCCTAGCGTGGCCCGCCCGGCCAGAGTCGGGTGCGGGCGAAGCCCGCAACCGACGCTGGGTTGTGGGGACCCTAGCGGGCTCGAGGTTGGGTTGGGTTTCTGACCCCACATGGCTCACCACACACGACGCCGGCGAAGCCGGCTAGCCTAGCGTGGCCCGCCCGGCCAGAGTCGGGTGCGGGCGAAGCCCGCAACCGACGCTGGGTTGTGGGGACCCTAGCGGGCTCGAGGTTGGGTTGGGTTTCTGACCCCACATGGCTCACCACACACGACGCCGGCGAAGCCGGCTAGCCTAGCGTGGCCCGCCCGGCCAGAGTCGGGTGCGGGCGAAGCCCGCAACCGACGCTGGGTTGTGGGGACCCTAGCGGGCTCGAGGTTGGGTTGGGTTTCTGACCCCACATGGCTCACCACACACGACGCCGGCGAAGCCGGCTAGCCTAGCGTGGCCCGCCCGGCCAGAGTCGGGTGCGGGCGAAGCCCGCAACCGACGCTGGGTTGTGGGGACCCTAGCGGGCTCGAGGTTGGGTTGGTTTTCTGACCCCACATGGCTCACCACACACGACGCCGGCGAAGCCGGCTAGCCTAGCGTGGCCCGCCCGGCCAGAGTCGGGTGCGGGCGAAGCCCGCAACCGACGCTGGGTTGTGGGGACCCTAGCGGGCTCGAGGTTGGGTTGGGTTTCTGACCCCACATGGCTCACCACACACGACGCCGGCGAAGCCGGCTAGCCTAGCGTGGCCCGCCCGGCCAGAGTCGGGTGCGGGCGAAGCCCGCAACCGACGCTGGGTTGTGGGGACCCTAGCGGGCTCGAGGTTGGGTTGGGTTTCTGACCCCACATGGCTCACCACACACGACGCCGGCGAAGCCGGCTAGCCTAGCGTGGCCCGCCCGGCCAGAGTCGGGTGCGGGCGAAGCCCGCAACCGACGCTGGGTTGTGGGGACCCTAGCGGGCTCGAGGTTGGGTTGGGTTTCTGACCCCACATGGCTCACCACACACGACGCCGGCGAAGCCGGCTAGCCTAGCGTGGCCCGCCCGGCCAGAGTCGGGTGCGGGCGAAGCCCGCAACCGACGCTGGGTTGTGGGGACCCTAGCGGGCTCGAGGTTGGGTTGGGTTTCTGACCCCACATGGCTCACCACACACGACGCCGGCGAAGCCGGCTAGCCTAGCGTGGCCCGCCCGGCCAGAGTCGGGTGCGGGCGAAGCCCGCAACCGACGCTGGGTTGTGGGGACCCTAGCGGGCTCGAGGTTGGGTTGGGTTTCTGACCCCACATGGCTCACCACACACGACGCCGGCGAAGCCGGCTAGCCTAGCGTGGCCCGCCCGGCCAGAGTCGGGTGCGGGCGAAGCCCGCAACCGACGCTGGGTTGTGGGGACCCTAGCGGGCTCGAGGTTGGGTTGGGTTTCTGACCCCACATGGCTCACCACACACGACGCCGGCGAAGCCGGCTAGCCTAGCGTGGCCCGCCCGGCCAGAGTCGGGTGCGGGCGAAGCCCGCAACCGACGCTGGGTTGTGGGGACCCTAGCGGGCTCGAGGTTGGGTTGGGTTTCTGACCCCACATGGCTCACCACACACGACGCCGGCGAAGCCGGCTAGCCTATCGTGGCCCGCCCGGCCAGAGTCGGGTGCGGGCGAAGCCCGCAACCGACGCTGGGTTGTGGGGACCCTAGCGGGCTCGAGGTTGGGTTGGGTTTCTGACCCCACATGGCTCACCACACACGACGCCGGCGAAGCCGGCTAGCCTAGCGTGGCCCGCCCGGCCAGAGTCGGGTGCGGGCGAAGCCCGCAACCGACGCTGGGTTGTGGGGACCCTAGCGGGCTCGAGGTTGGGTTGGGTTTCTGACCCCACATGGCTCACCACACACGACGCCGGCGAAGCCGGCTAGCCTAGCGTGGCCCGCCCGGCCAGAGTCGGGTGCGGGCGAAGCCCGCAACCGACGCTGGGTTGTGGGGACCCTAGCGGGCTCGAGGTTGGGTTGGGTTTCTGACCCCACATGGCTCACCACACACGACGCCGGCGAAGCCGGCTAGCCTAGCGTGGCCCGCCCGGCCAGAGTCGGGTGCGGGCGAAGCCCGCAACCGACGCTGGGTTGTGGTGACCCTAGCGGGCTCGAGGTTGGGTTGGGTTTCTGACCCCACATGGCTCACCACACACGACGCCGGCGAAGCCGGCTAGCCTAGCGTGGCCCGCCCGGCCAGAGTCGGGTGCGGGCGAAGCCCGCAACCGACGCTGGGTTGTGGGGGACCCTAGCGGGCTCGAGGTTGGGTTGGGTTTCTGACCCCACATGGCTCACCACACACGACGCCGGCGAAGCCGGCTAGCCTAGCGTGGCCGCCCGGCCAGAGTCGGGTGCGGGCGAAGCCCGCAACCGACGCTGGGTTGTGGGGACCCTAGCGGGCTCGAGGTTGGGTTGGGTTTCTGACCCCACATGGCTCACCACACACGACGCCGGCGAAGCCGGCTAGCCTAGCGTGGCCCGCCCGGCCAGAGTCGGGTGCGGGCGAAGCCCGCAACCGACGCTGGGTTGTGGGGACCCTAGCGGGCTCGAGGTTGGGTTGGGTTTCTGACCCCACATGGCTCACCACACACGACGCCGGCGAAGCCGGCTAGCCTAGCGTGGCCCGCCCGGCCAGAGTCGGGTGCGGGCGAAGCCCGCAACCGACGCTGGGTTGTGGGGACCCTAGCGGGCTCGAGGTTGGGTTGGGTTTCTGACCCCACATGGCTCACCACACACGACGCCGGCGAAGCCGGCTAGCCTAGCGTGGCCCGCCCGGCCAGAGTCGGGTGCGGGCGAAGCCCGCAACCGACGCTGGGTTGTGGGGACCCTAGCGGGCTCGAGGTTGGGTTGGGTTTCTGACCCCACATGGCTCACCACACACGACGCCGGCGAAGCCGGCTAGCCTAGCGTGGCCCGCCCGGCCAGAGTCGGGTGCGGGCGAAGCCCGCAACCGACGCTGGGTTGTGGGGACCCTAGCGGGCTCGAGGTTGGGTTGGGTTTCTGACCCCACATGGCTCACCACACACGACGCCGGCGAAGCCGGCTAGCCTAGCGTGGCCCGCCCGGCCAGAGTCGGGTGCGGGCGAAGCCCGCAACCGACGCTGGGTTGTGGGGACCCTAGCGGGCTCGAGGTTGGGTTGGGTTTCTGACCCCACATGGCTCACCACACACGACGCCGGCGAAGCCGGCTAGCCTAGCGTGGCCCGCCCGGCCAGAGTCGGGTGCGGGCGAAGCCCGCAACCGACGCTGGGTTGTGGGGACCCTAGCGGGCTCGAGGTTGGGTTGGGTTTCTGACCCCACATGGCTCACCACACACGACGCCGGCGAAGCCGGCTAGCCTAGCGTGGCCCGCCCGGCCAGAGTCGGGTGCGGGCGAAGCCCGCAACCGACGCTGGGTTGTGGGGACCCTAGCGGGCTCGAGGTTGGGTTGGGTTTCTGACCCCACATGGCTCACCACACACGACGCCGGCGAAGCCGGCTAGCCTAGCGTGGCCCGCCCGGCCAGAGTCGGGTGCGGGCGAAGCCCGCAACCGACGCTGGGTTGTGGGGACCCTAGCGGGCTCGAGGTTGGGTTGGGTTTCTGACCCCACATGGCTCACCACACACGACGCCGGCGAAGCCGGCTAGCCTAGCGTGGCCCGCCCGGCCAGAGTCGGGTGCGGGCGAAGCCCGCAACCGACGCTGGGTTGTGGGGACCCTAGCGGGCTCGAGGTTGGGTTGGGTTTCTGACCCCACATGGCTCACCACACACGACGCCGGCGAAGCCGGCTAGCCTAGCGTGGCCCGCCCGGCCAGAGTCGGGTGCGGGCGAAGCCCGCAACCGACGCTGGGTTGTGGGGACCCTAGCGGGCTCGAGGTTGGGTTGGGTTTCTGACCCCACATGGCTCACCACACACGACGCCGGCGAAGCCGGCTAGCCTAGCGTGGCCCGCCCGGCCAGAGTCGGGTGCGGGCGAAGCCCGCAACCGACGCTGGGTTGTGGGGACCCTAGCGGGCTCGAGGTTGGGTTGGGTTTCTGACCCCACATGGCTCACCACACACGACGCCGGCGAAGCCGGCTAGCCTAGCGTGGCCCGCCCGGCCAGAGTCGGGTGCGGGCGAAGCCCGCAACCGACGCTGGGTTGTGGGGACCCTAGCGGGCTCGAGGTTGGGTTGGGTTTCTGACCCCACATGGCTCACCACACACGACGCCGGCGAAGCCGGCTAGCCTAGCGTGGCCCGCCCGGCCAGAGTCGGGTGCGGGCGAAGCCCGCAACCGACGCTGGGTTGTGGGGGACCCTAGCGGGCTCGAGGTTGGGTTGGGTTTCTGACCCCACATGGCTCACCACACACGACGCCGGCGAAGCCGGCTAGCCTAGCGTGGCCCGCCCGGCCAGAGTCGGGTGCGGGCGAAGCCCGCAACCGACGCTGGGTTGTGGGGACCCTAGCGGGCTCGAGGTTGGGTTGGGTTTCTGACCCCACATGGCTCACCACACACGACGCCGGCGAAGCCGGCTAGCCTAGCGTGGCCCGCCCGGCCAGAGTCGGGTGCGGGCGAAGCCCGCAACCGACGCTGGGTTGTGGGGACCCTAGCGGGCTCGAGGTTGGGTTGGGTTTCTGACCCCACATGGCTCACCACACACGACGCCGGCGAAGCCGGCTAGCCTAGCGTGGCCCGCCCGGCCAGAGTCGGGTGCGGGCGAAGCCCGCAACCGACGCTGGGTTGTGGGGACCCTAGCGGGCTCGAGGTTGGGTTGGGTTTCTGACCCCACATGGGCTCACCACACACGACGCCGGCGAAGCCGGCTAGCCTAGCGTGGCCCGCCCGGCCAGAGTCGGGTGCGGGCGAAGCCCGCAACCGACGCTGGGTTGTGGGGACCCTAGCGGGCTCGAGGTTGGGTTGGGTTTCTGACCCCACATGGCTCACCACACACGACGCCGGCGAAGCCGGCTAGCCTAGCGTGGCCCGCCCGGCCAGAGTCGGGTGCGGGCGAAGCCCGCAACCGACGCTGGGTTGTGGGGACCCTAGCGGGCTCGAGGTTGGGTTGGGTTTCTGACCCCACATGGCTCACCACACACGACGCCGGCGAAGCCGGCTAGCCTAGCGTGGCCCGCCCGGCCAGAGTCGGGTGCGGGCGAAGCCCGCAACCGACGCTGGGTTGTGGGGACCCTAGCGGGCTCGAGGTTGGGTTGGGTTTCTGACCCCACATGGCTCACCACACACGACGCCGGCGAAGCCGGCTAGCCTAGCGTGGCCCGCCCGGCCAGAGTCGGGTGCGGGCGAAGCCCGCAACCGACGCTGGGTTGTGGGGACCCTAGCGGGCTGGAGGTTGGGTTG
>OX377202.1:82500233-82582752 GCA_947396885.1 Heligmosomoides polygyrus polygyrus
CACATGGCTCACCACACACGACAGGCGGCCGGCGAAGCCGGCTAGCTAGCGTGGCCCGCCCGGCCAGAGTCGGGGGGGCTGAAGCCCGCAACCGACGCTGGGTTGTGGGGACCCTAGCCGGGCTCGAGGTTGGTTGGTTTCTGACCCCACATGGCTCACCACACACGACGCCGGCGAAGCCGGCTAGCCTAGCGTGCCGCCACGGCCCCGAGTCCAGAGTCGGGTGCGGGCGAAGCCCGCAACCGACGCTGGGTTGTGGGACCTAGCGGGCTCGAGGTTGGGTTGGGTTTCAGACCCCACATGGCTCACCACACACGACGCCGGCGAAGCCGGCTAGCCTAGCGTGGGCCCGCCCGGCCAGAGTCGGGTGCGGGCGAAGCCCGCAACCGACGCTGGTTGTGGGGACCCTAGCGGGCTCGAGGTTGGGTTGGTTTTCTGACCCCACATGGCTCACCACACACGACGCCGGCGAAGCCGGCTAGCCTAGCGTGGCCCGCCCGGCCAGAGTCGGGTGCGGGCGAAGCCCGCAACCGACGCTGGGTTGTGGGGACCCTAGCGGGCTCGAGGTTGGGTTGGGTTTCTGACCCCACATGGCTCACCACACACGACGCCGGCGAAGCCGGCTAGCCTAGCGTGGCCCAGCCCGGCCAGAGTCGGGTGCGGGCGAAGCCCGCAACCGACGCTGGGTTGTGGGACCCTAGCGGGCTCGAGGTTGGGTTGGGTTTCTGACCCCACATGGCTCACCACACACGACGCCCGGCGAAGCCGGCTAGCCTAGCGTGGCCCGCCCGGCCAGAGTCGGGTGCGGGCGAAGCCCGCAACCGACGCTGGGTTGTGGGGACCCTAGCGGGCTCGAGGTTGGGTTGGGTTTCTGACCCCACATGGCTCACCACACACGACGCCGGCGAAGCCGGCTAGCCTAGCGTGGCCTGCCCGGCCAGAGTCGGGTGCGGGCGAAGCCCGCAACCGACGCTGGGTTGTGGGGACCCTAGCGGGCTCGAGGTTGGGTTGGGTTTTCTGACCCCACATGGCTCACCACACACGACGCCGGCGAAGCCGGCTAGCCTAGCGTGGCCCGCCCGGCCAGAGTCGGGTGCGGGCGAAGCCCGCAACCGACGCTGGGTTGTGGGGACCCTAGCGGGCTCGAGGTTGGGTTGGGTTTCTGACCCCACATGGCTCACCACACACGACGCCGGCGAAGCCGGCTAGCCTAGCGTGCCCGCCCGGCCAGAGTCGGGTGCGGGCGAAGGCCCGTCAACCGACGCTGGGTTGTGGGGACCCTAGCGGGCTCGAGGTTGGGTTGGGTTTCTGACCCCACATGGCTCACCACACACGACGCCGGCGAAGCCGGCTAGCCTAGCGTGGCCCGCCCGGCCAGAGTCGGTGCGGGCGAAGCCCGACGCTGGTTGTGGGACCCTAGCGGGCTCGAGTTGGGTTGGGTTTCTGACCCCACATGGCTCACCACACACGACGCCGGCGAAGCCGGCTAGCCTAGCGTGGCCCGCCCGGCAGAGTCGGGTGCGGCGAAGCCCGCAACCGACGCTGGGTTGTGGGGACCCTAGCGGGCTCGAGGTTGGGTTGGGTTTCTGACCCCACATGGCTCACCACACACGACGCCGGCGAAGCCGGCTAGCCTAGCGTGGCCCGCCCGGCCAGAGTCGGGTGCGGGCGAAGCCCGCAACGACGCTGGGTTGTGGGGACCCTAGCGGGCTCGAGGTTGGGTTGGGTTTCTGACCCCACATGGCTCACCACACACGACGCCGGCGAAGCCGGCTAGCCTAGCGTGGCCCGCCCGGCCAGAGTCGGGTGCGGGCGAAGCCCGCAACCGACGCTGGGTTGTGGGGACCCTAGCGGGCTCGAGGTTGGGTTGGGTTTCTGACCCCACATGGCTCACCACACACGACGCCGGCGAAGCCGGCTAGCCTAGCGTGGCCCGCCCGGCCAGAGTCGGGTGCGGGCGAAGCCCGCAACCGACGCTGGGTTGTGGGGACCCTAGCGGGCTCGAGGTTGGGTTGGGTTTCTGACCCCACATGCTCACCACACACGACGCCGGCGAAGCCGGCTAGCCTAGCGTGGCCCGCCCGGCAGAGTCGGGTGCGGCGAAGCCCGCAACCGACGCTGGGTTGTGGGACCCTAGCGGGCTCGAGGTGGGTTGGGTTCTGACCCCACATGGCTCACCACACACGACGCCGGCGAAGCCGGCTAGCCTAGCGTGGCCCGCCCGGCCAGAGTCGGGTGCGGGCGAAGCCCGCAACCGACGCTGGGTTGTGGGGACCCTAGCGGGCTCGAGGTTGGGTTGGGTTTCTGACCCCACATGGCTCACCACACACGACGCCGGCGAGCCGGCTAGCCTAGCGTGGCCCGCCCGGCCAGAGTCGGGTGCGGGCGAAGCCCGCAACCGACGCTGGGTTGTGGGGACCCCTAGCGGGCTCGAGGTTGGGTTGGGTTCTGACCCCACATGGCTCACCACACACGACGCCGGCGAAGCCGGCTAGCTAGCGTGGCCCGCCCGGCCAGAGTCGGGTGCGGGCGAAGCCCGCAACCGACGCTGGGTTGTGGGGACCCTAGCGGGCTCGAGGTTGGGTTGGGTTTCTGACCCACATGGCTCACCACACACGACGCCGGCGAAGCCGGCTAGCCTAGCGTGGCCCGCCCGGCCAGAGTCGGGTGCGGCGAAGCCCGCAACCGACGCTGGGTTGTGGGGACCCTAGCGGGCTCGAGGTTGGGTTGGGTTTCTGACCCCACATGGCTCACCACACACGACGCCGGCGAAGCCGGCTAGCCTAGCGTGGCCCGCCCGGCCAGAGTCGGGTGCGGGCGAAGCCCGCAACCGACGCTGGGTTGTGGGGACCCTAGCGGGCTCGAGGTTGGGTTGGGTTTCTGACCCCACATGGCTCACCACACACGACGCCGGCGAAGCCGGCTAGCCTAGCGTGGCCCGCCCGGCCAGAGTCGGGTGCGGGCGAAGCCCGCAACCGACGCTGGGTTGTGGGACCCTAGCGGGCTCGAGGTTGGGTTGGGTTTCTGACCCCACATGGCTCACCACACACGACGCCGGCGAAGCCGGCTAGCCTAGCGTGGCCCGCCCGGCCAGAGTCGGGTGCGGGCGAAGCCCGCAACCGACGCTGGGTTGTGGGGACCCTAGCGGGCTCGAGGTTGGGTTGGGTTTCTGACCCCACATGGCTCACCACACACGACGCCGGCGAAGCCGGCTAGCCTAGCGTGGCCCGCCCGGCCAGAGTCGGGTGCGGGCGAAGCCCGCAACCGACGCTGGGTTGTGGGGACCCTAGCGGGCTCGAGGTTGGGTTGGGTTTCTGACCCCACATGGCTCACCACACACGACGCCGGCGAAGCCGGCTAGCCTAGCGTGGCCCGCCCGGCCAGAGTCGGGTGCGGGCGAAGCCCGCAACCGACGCTGGGTTGTGGGGACCCTAGCGGGCTCGAGGTTGGGTTGGGTTTCTGACCCCACATGGCTCACCACACACGACGCCGGCGAAGCCGGCTAGCCTAGCGTGGCCCGCCCGGCCAGAGTCGGGTGCGGGCGAAGCCCGCAACCGACGCTGGGTTGTGGGGACCCTAGCGGGCTCGAGGTTGGGTTGGGTTTCTGACCCCACATGGCTCACCACACACGACGCCGGCGAAGCCGGCTAGCCTAGCGTGGCCCGCCCGGCCAGAGTCGGGTGCGGGCGAAGCCCGCAACCGACGCTGGGTTGTGGGGACCCTAGCGGGCTCGAGGTTGGGTTGGGTTTCTGACCCCACATGGCTCACCACACACGACGCCGGCGAAGCCGGCTAGCCTAGCGTGGCCCGCCCGGCCAGAGTCGGGTGCGGGCGAAGCCCGCAACCGACGCTGGGTTGTGGGGACCCTAGCGGGCTCGAGGTTGGGTTGGGTTTCTGACCCCACATGGCTCACCACACACGACGCCGGCGAAGCCGGCTAGCCTAGCGTGGCCCGCCCGGCCAGAGTCGGGTGCGGGCGAAGCCCGCAACCGACGCTGGGTTGTGGGGACCCTAGCGGGCTCGAGGTTGGGTTGGGTTTCTGACCCCACATGGCTCACCACACACGACGCCGGCGAAGCCGGCTAGCCTAGCGTGGCCCGCCCGGCCAGAGTCGGGTGCGGGCGAAGCCCGCAACCGACGCTGGGTTGTGGGGACCCTAGCGGGCTCGAGGTTGGGTTGGGTTTCTGACCCCACATGGCTCACCACACACGACGCCGGCGAAGCCGGCTAGCCTAGCGTGGCCCGCCCGGCCAGAGTCGGGTGCGGGCGAAGCCCGCAACCGACGCTGGGTTGTGGGGACCCTAGCGGGCTCGAGGTTGGGTTGGGTTTCTGACCCCACATGGCTCACCACACACGACGCCGGCGAAGCCGGCTAGCCTAGCGTGGCCCGCCCGGCCAGAGTCGGGTGCGGGCGAAGCCCGCAACCGACGCTGGGTTGTGGGGACCCTAGCGGGCTCGAGGTTGGGTTGGGTTTCTGACCCCACATGGCTCACCACACACGACGCCGGCGAAGCCGGCTAGCCTAGCGTGGCCCGCCCGGCCAGAGTCGGGTGCGGGCGAAGCCCGCAACCGACGCTGGGTTGTGGGGACCCTAGCGGGCTCGAGGTTGGGTTGGGTTTCTGACCCCACATGGCTCACCACACACGACGCCGGCGAAGCCGGCTAGCCTAGCGTGGCCCGCCCGGCCAGAGTCGGGTGCGGGCGAAGCCCGCAACCGACGCTGGGTTGTGGGGACCCTAGCGGGCTCGAGGTTGGGTTGGGTTTCTGACCCCACATGGCTCACCACACACGACGCCGGCGAAGCCGGCTAGCCTAGCGTGGCCCGCCCGGCCAGAGTCGGGTGCGGGCGAAGCCCGCAACCGACGCTGGGTTGTGGGGACCCTAGCGGGCTCGAGGTTGGGTTGGGTTTCTGACCCCACATGGCTCACCACACACGACGCCGGCGAAGCCGGCTAGCCTAGCGTGGCCCGCCCGGCCAGAGTCGGGTGCGGGCGAAGCCCGCAACCGACGCTGGGTTGTGGGGACCCTAGCGGGCTCGAGGTTGGGTTGGGTTTCTGACCCCACATGGCTCACCACACACGACGCCGGCGAAGCCGGCTAGCCTAGCGTGGCCCGCCCGGCCAGAGTCGGGTGCGGGCGAAGCCCGCAACCGACGCTGGGTTGTGGGGACCCTAGCGGGCTCGAGGTTGGGTTGGGTTTCTGACCCCACATGGCTCACCACACACGACGCCGGCGAAGCCGGCTAGCCTAGCGTGGCCCGCCCGGCCAGAGTCGGGTGCGGGCGAAGCCCGCAACCGACGCTGGGTTGTGGGGACCCTAGCGGGCTCGAGGTTGGGTTGGGTTTCTGACCCCACATGGCTCACCACACACGACGCCGGCGAAGCCGGCTAGCCTAGCGTGGCCCGCCCGGCCAGAGTCGGGTGCGGGCGAAGCCCGCAACCGACGCTGGGTTGTGGGGACCCTAGCGGGCTCGAGGTTGGGTTGGGTTTCTGACCCCACATGGCTCACCACACACGACGCCGGCGAAGCCGGCTAGCCTAGCGTGGCCCGCCCGGCCAGAGTCGGGTGCGGGCGAAGCCCGCAACCGACGCTGGGTTGTGGGGACCCTAGCGGGCTCGAGGTTGGGTTGGGTTTCTGACCCCACATGGCTCACGACACACGACGCCGGCGAAGCCGGCTAGCCTAGCGTGGCCCGCCCGGCCAGAGTCGGGTGCGGGCGAAGCCCGCAACCGACGCTGGGTTGTGGGGACCCTAGCGGGCTCGAGGTTGGGTTGGGTTTCTGACCCCACATGGCTCACGACACACGACGCCGGCGAAGCCGGCTAGCCTAGCGTGGCCCGCCCGGCCAGAGTCGGGTGCGGGCGAAGCCCGCAACCGACGCTGGGTTGTGGGGACCCTAGCGGGCTCGAGGTTGGGTTGGGTTTCTGACCCCACATGGCTCACCACACACGACGCCGGCGAAGCCGGCTAGCCTAGCGTGGCCCGCCCGGCCAGAGTCGGGTGCGGGCGAAGCCCGCAACCGACGCTGGGTTGTGGGGACCCTAGCGGGCTCGAGGTTGGGTTGGGTTTCTGACCCCACATGGCTCACCACACACGACGCCGGCGAAGCCGGCTAGCCTAGCGTGGCCCGCCCGGCCAGAGTCGGGTGCGGGCGAAGCCCGCAACCGACGCTGGGTTGTGGGGACCCTAGCGGGCTCGAGGTTGGGTTGGGTTTCTGACCCCACATGGCTCACCACACACGACGCCGGCGAAGCCGGCTAGCCTAGCGTGGCCCGCCCGGCCAGAGTCGGGTGCGGGCGAAGCCCGCAACCGACGCTGGGTTGTGGGGACCCTAGCGGGCTCGAGGTTGGGTTGGGTTTCTGACCCCACATGGCTCACGACACACGACGCCGGCGAAGCCGGCTAGCCTAGCGTGGCCCGCCCGGCCAGAGTCGGGTGCGGGCGAAGCCCGCAACCGACGCTGGGTTGTGGGGACCCTAGCGGGCTCGAGGTTGGGTTGGGTTTCTGACCCCACATGGCTCACCACACACGACGCCGGCGAAGCCGGCTAGCCTAGCGTGGCCCGCCCGGCCAGAGTCGGGTGCGGGCGAAGCCCGCAACCGACGCTGGGTTGTGGGGACCCTAGCGGGCTCGAGGTTGGGTTGGGTTTCTGACCCCACATGGCTCACCACACACGACGCCGGCGAAGCCGGCTAGCCTAGCGTGGCCCGCCCGGCCAGAGTCGGGTGCGGGCGAAGCCCGCAACCGACGCTGGGTTGTGGGGACCCTAGCGGGCTCGAGGTTGGGTTGGGTTTCTGACCCCACATGGCTCACCACACACGACGCCGGCGAAGCCGGCTAGCCTAGCGTGGCCCGCCCGGCCAGAGTCGGGTGCGGGCGAAGCCCGCAACCGACGCTGGGTTGTGGGGACCCTAGCGGGCTCGAGGTTGGGTTGGGTTTCTGACCCCACATGGCTCACCACACACGACGCCGGCGAAGCCGGCTAGCCTAGCGTGGCCCGCCCGGCCAGAGTCGGGTGCGGGCGAAGCCCGCAACCGACGCTGGGTTGTGGGGACCCTAGCGGGCTCGAGGTTGGGTTGGGTTTCTGACCCCACATGGCTCACCACACACGACGCCGGCGAAGCCGGCTAGCCTAGCGTGGCCCGCCCGGCCAGAGTCGGGTGCGGGCGAAGCCCGCAACCGACGCTGGGTTGTGGGGACCCTAGCGGGCTCGAGGTTGGGTTGGGTTTCTGACCCCACATGGCTCACGACACACGACGCCGGCGAAGCCGGCTAGCCTAGCGTGGCCCGCCCGGCCAGAGTCGGGTGCGGGCGAAGCCCGCAACCGACGCTGGGTTGTGGGGACCCTAGCGGGCTCGAGGTTGGGTTGGGTTTCTGACCCCACATGGCTCACCACACACGACGCCGGCGAAGCCGGCTAGCCTAGCGTGGCCCGCCCGGCCAGAGTCGGGTGCGGGCGAAGCCCGCAACCGACGCTGGGTTGTGGGGACCCTAGCGGGCTCGAGGTTGGGTTGGGTTTCTGACCCCACATGGCTCACCACACACGACGCCGGCGAAGCCGGCTAGCCTAGCGTGGCCCGCCCGGCCAGAGTCGGGTGCGGGCGAAGCCCGCAACCGACGCTGGGTTGTGGGGACCCTAGCGGGCTCGAGGTTGGGTTGGGTTTCTGACCCCACATGGCTCACCACACACGACGCCGGCGAAGCCGGCTAGCCTAGCGTGGCCCGCCCGGCCAGAGTCGGGTGCGGGCGAAGCCCGCAACCGACGCTGGGTTGTGGGGACCCTAGCGGGCTCGAGGTTGGGTTGGGTTTCTGACCCCACATGGCTCACCACACACGACGCCGGCGAAGCCGGCTAGCCTAGCGTGGCCCGCCCGGCCAGAGTCGGGTGCGGGCGAAGCCCGCAACCGACGCTGGGTTGTGGGGACCCTAGCGGGCTCGAGGTTGGGTTGGGTTTCTGACCCCACATGGCTCACCACACACGACGCCGGCGAAGCCGGCTAGCCTAGCGTGGCCCGCCCGGCCAGAGTCGGGTGCGGGCGAAGCCCGCAACCGACGCTGGGTTGTGGGGACCCTAGCGGGCTCGAGGTTGGGTTGGGTTTCTGACCCCACATGGCTCACGACACACGACGCCGGCGAAGCCGGCTAGCCTAGCGTGGCCCGCCCGGCCAGAGTCGGGTGCGGGCGAAGCCCGCAACCGACGCTGGGTTGTGGGGACCCTAGCGGGCTCGAGGTTGGGTTGGGTTTCTGACCCCACATGGCTCACCACACACGACGCCGGCGAAGCCGGCTAGCCTAGCGTGGCCCGCCCGGCCAGAGTCGGGTGCGGGCGAAGCCCGCAACCGACGCTGGGTTGTGGGGACCCTAGCGGGCTCGAGGTTGGGTTGGGTTTCTGACCCCACATGGCTCACCACACACGACGCCGGCGAAGCCGGCTAGCCTAGCGTGGCCCGCCCGGCCAGAGTCGGGTGCGGGCGAAGCCCGCAACCGACGCTGGGTTGTGGGGACCCTAGCGGGCTCGAGGTTGGGTTGGGTTTCTGACCCCACATGGCTCACCACACACGACGCCGGCGAAGCCGGCTAGCCTAGCGTGGCCCGCCCGGCCAGAGTCGGGTGCGGGCGAAGCCCGCAACCGACGCTGGGTTGTGGGGACCCTAGCGGGCTCGAGGTTGGGTTGGGTTTCTGACCCCACATGGCTCACCACACACGACGCCGGCGAAGCCGGCTAGCCTAGCGTGGCCCGCCCGGCCAGAGTCGGGTGCGGGCGAAGCCCGCAACCGACGCTGGGTTGTGGGGACCCTAGCGGGCTCGAGGTTGGGTTGGGTTTCTGACCCCACATGGCTCACCACACACGACGCCGGCGAAGCCGGCTAGCCTAGCGTGGCCCGCCCGGCCAGAGTCGGGTGCGGGCGAAGCCCGCAACTGACGCTGGGTTGTGGGGACCCTAGCGGGCTCGACGTTGGGTTGGGTTTCTGACCCCACATGGCTCACCACACACGACGCCGGCGATGCCGGCTAGCCTAGCGTGGCCCGCCCGGCCAGAGTCGGGTGCGGGCGAAGCCCGCAACCGACGCTGGTAGACGTATACAAAGGTTAGGAATAAACCAAATTTGGTACAATTTGAAATACTATTTGCGCATATTTTATAGAATATGGTGGAGCAGTAATATTCATAAAAGATCCCACCTGCCGTGATAAGAACCTCTTTAGATCATGTAAGTAGCTTTGCAGCTATTGCGTCGCGGCGCCTCTTACGAAGATTTCTTCCTCGTCCGCTACAGAGAAGATGGTAGTAAACGCCATCTTCTCTGTAACGAACGCCTGAGTCTGATTACCTTAATAAGTGGGAATACAAAGCTCATAATGGAGAAAGGCAACAGACCTTTCCAAGAATGGAGTTTTTAGCGCTTCTTATGAGTACATGCCTGAGACGGAATACTTTTTTCTTCTTCAGCGTTGCCACACTTAGCGGCGAAAAGATGCAGAAATTTCACAACCAGTCTTATGCTGCAGGTACTAAGTCCGGCAGATGAACGGAAAATCTCTACCTCGTGCCTTGCTTTTTGCATTTAGAACCATCGCTTTATGGCAATGGACATTCTGCCCTTAAACAGCACGACTGAGTCATAAAATATGGTGTTACATTTTTTGCTCATAGAAAAAAAAGTTTTTACTGATTCTCAAAATTTTACACAAAAACCTAGGGTGGGAGAGAAAATATTTTGAAAAATCGTGTAATTCGAGTAGCTGCCATCCATATCCTTTGTGCATACAATTATGAGTGGTGATATTAAGCGCATTACCGTTTTGACCTTTCCGGCATCGTCCAGCGTTGAGGAATTTTTCACCAAATGTTGAGGTGGCCGAATGCCCAGCCTAACCGACGCGCTCCAACTGCGCTTTCTACTCTCTTCTCCTCATACCTGGGTTTTCACATCCTTCGAAGGGGTTGTAGAGCTCTCCTTGTAATATTCTAAAAATTACACATTACGTAATTATATGTGTATTAGGCACGCGGCTGAATATTGTTCCGCTCGTTGTCGCATCATGTATGGTCAGCAAATTAATGGCGTTTTCCTGTTGTGTTTCTGATCCATTCATCTAATACCCACTCCTACGAAGGCCCTAAATTACCCTACACGACACCGTAAAAAAAGAATGCCCCACCAGCAACCTTTAGAAATTTGGACACATCGGAAAGGGAGTGCTCCACTGCGGTCCAGAGGAAGATTTTTTGTAGTTTTACGTCAGAGCCCACTACTTTCTAATACGACTAGTTACAACCACGATAAAGGCAGGGGCTACAGCACTAAGCACACGCCACAGAACAGTTGGAACGTGGTTTTATGCAATCGAAAAACACTCCAAATAAGGTAGCCAACTTTTGTTGCAGGACTTACGGATCACCCAGAATAATTAGATCGTGAGCTCCAGAGCTTGAGAAATGAACCTGAGGTGCGCAAGTTTTTCATTAGCAGAGAGTTTTCCAAATTTTCGTTAGAAAAGGATACGTCCGTAAGGTGGGCCCTAAATTCGAGATCTCCAGAATCCGGATGACGGCCTGTTGGACACTAGAAAAGATGGAGCAAAAGCATTAGCCAAGTGGACCCTTTGACAAAGTGAGAAAAACGCAGAAGAAAAATAACAACAAGAGCGCGTGTGTCAAGGAAACAGGAAAAAGAACAATGAGGTCCATTGGACGTGGAACTTTTGCTGGCTAATGAATGCATTAGGAAAAGTCAAATTAACCGCCTTTGTTGCATGCCCAATTTATGGGTTTCTGAACCAACCGTACAAAAACTGTCTAATTCGCTGAGCTCGGGAGGGTTGTTTGCCGGAACAGCACCCCTGTTTCAGTGGACGAACTGAAAAGATCAGTAGAAAGTTTGTTGATTGAAGAGGTTCAGATGATAAAGTGGTCACTTTGGGTCATGCACCCTTTCTGAGGCCATTAAAATTCAGATCAAATTATAAAGCATTTGAAATAGTAGTCTACTGTTTTATCTCAAACTAGCAGCAACCATACTGACTTACGATACGTCCCTTCTGAATTCGTCAGAGTAACTGCTCGATTTGCTGGCCATTAGGTTGGCCAACAACTTTTATTACGTTTTCTCACCTTTTGGCTTTCAATAGGCAATATGCGATAGGATTAAAACTCCTCAATGACCCACTAGAGATCCGTAAGCACAACAATGTGCCGTTTTTGTACCTCCTCCCCTTTCCAAGGCCACACGACCTTATTATAGAATGAACCAATATGCTGAACTTATGTATGTACCTCTCTTTCAAGGGCTCTGATCGAAAAAAAAACATCATGTGTTAAGTTGTGAGTTAATCGAATGTGCTAAATTTAGATCACGGATAGCAGGAGTAGCCTGCAATTTGAAGTAACCGTTATGAATTCGTGCTTGAGAAGTGCTGCTTAGAGGTAAGACGGCTATAGATGCAGTCCAAGTTAGGTGGCCATACAAACTTAATCTGAACTGGCGTAAATAAAGAAGTAGGGAAGAATACTTCGGATAGGGTTTAATATGAAAAGGGATCTTCTAAAAGAGCTTCTATACAAGCCCATGCAGGTTTTCCCTTTAAATAGAGACGATACCTAATTTGAATAATGTGAAGGCCGTTATTTAAGAAACTGCAGTTCAGGCGTGTTTTCTCATAGACCATTCCACGAGTTGGCCAAAACTTAGCTTTTTCTGAGAAGGAAAGAAATGACGAGGGCCGCTCTCCTAAATATGAAGGGGTTCTGAATAAATTATCCAGGAACTGCACCAAGAACTGGAGTCTTAAGCTTTTTGAGGCTCGCTGGTCCACGTAGGTGTCTCAGTATAGGGAGCCTAAAATCTACAAGCTGCAAGATTTGAAAGGCAGCAATCTTCTGGAAGTTTATTTCTACGCGCAGTAAGGTCTTCATATGCAGTAAGTTATCAGATATATGTACCATCCTTCCACAGGTACTGCAGTCGAAAGAGCTGTCGGCTGCCGCGTGCACTCGCATTCAGGCTGTTTGTTCCAATTCTTCGCCTATGTGAGCCACGCTGCCCATACCTCCGAGTGAATTGGTAACAGTCTCGTATGGAAAGGGAAAACGCAGGTTTGTACATGGGAATGCCACCGCAAGCCACTGTATAGGCCAACTACGCATCAACTTGCCTCTACGACATTCTCTGAATGTGCAATGCTGTGCGCATTCCAACAGAAGGGATTGATTAGTGCCGTCCTTTATCCTTTATACTTTTCATTTTCTTCTTTCTCCACGGTCAGTTGCAAAGAGTATAAGATATTCCGGGTAATTGAGGATTTTGTTAGGAACAAATTTTGAACAAATTTGAACAACAACTCCAAGGATATAGTTGACAACGAGAACAGCTTCAATGTCACTAAGAAATCACTGAGAATCATATAAGGCTGATCGAAAAGTCTTGCAACACTAGCACAACAATATTCAAGTTTGTCCCTATTTGCTAAAACAGAAACTCAGTCCACGATATATTCCCCATCCAAGCCTACTATCCTGTCCCATCGTTTAGGCAGCCTTTCAATTCCTTTCCGCCAGAATTCCGAGGGCTGTGAGGAAAAGAATTCAGAAACCTCCATTTCCAGATGACGTCGATCATCGAACTCTCTACCTCAAAGGTGCTGCTTCAGAGCTCTGAACAGGTGGTAGTCAGAAAGAGCGAGGTTTGGAGAGTACGATGTATGGGGCAAAACTTCCCAGCCTAACTCCTGGATTTTCCCGCAACTCACTTTGGCGACATAAGGACGCGCATTGTCGTGCAGCAGGTAGACATTTCCCGTTCTGGAAGCTTTTGGCGCATGGCGTCGGCCAAGCTCTGGAGCTGGGTAGCGTAGACAGATGCTGTGACTGTGGTCTCACTATCCAGCAACTCCCAATAAAGCATGCCTTCCGAGTCGAACAGAGGGGCGTTCGGAACGATGTGGATCATCGAGATCGAGAGAGATATCTCCAGCCTTGAAGCGCTGATACCAACGGGCCACTGTGGAATAGTGAATGACTTCCTCCTTGAATGGAACCGATGTTGGAGGCTGCAGTCGTTTCGGAATGGCCTTGCAGAAATGCATAGTAGACGATAGGTCGTCGCATGCTGCTGCTTATCGTTGACACTATTGCTGTATTACTACTCGACGAGGCCTTATATAGTATGTTTGAGAAAGCTTCGATAATGTATGTATGTGACGTCACCTTACAAGATCAATACTTCAAGAGCTTTAATAAATTTAACCGGCAGTAGCGTAAAGTGTTGCGAAACTTTTCGATCAACCCACTTCATCCGCTCTTCTTTGAAAGCTGTCTCTTACTTGTAAACCATTATGTACTGTCTCCAGAAAGAAACCAATTAGATCCGTTCCAAATGCCGAAACCTACGGCACGTATCTTGCTCAGGTCTCGATTGTACAGGAGTTCTTCTACATAGGTCTTAGAGTTTGTCGGAAAACCGAAAATGGTCGAACAACCGAAAGTAGGTGGGTTATCGAATCAAGCGGTTATGCTGGTGAATCGAGCTTTTAATATTCGTGTTAACATAACACCAATGTTACATACCTCCAAGTGTAATGGGAACTTTGCAAATTTTTATTCCAAGACCTATAAGGGAGCACTGACTAGGACTAGTGCCGTATTCCTGCTGGCTGCGGTGTTGTTGGCTACCCGGAGCCCATACGCTCGCGTGTACCGACCGAAAGTTAATCTATGGTGCTTTTCCCGAGAAATGATCCAATTACTAGTATTCGCCTGATGATCGTTTGTTACACTTCCTTACTAATCATTAGAAAGTAATCTTCATGCAGAAATGTGAATGTTTGTCCATTCCCAAAAAGAACTCCAAACAGAGTGTCACTTCAATCCCTGGCGAGCATGCGCCTTTGCATGGGGGGAGTCAGCTTCGACTTTAGCTCAAACTCCTTGAGTTCCGCCTCGTTCTCGGAAATGCTCATATCAACGTCGAGCTTGCGAATCTCCTCCCAGAACTCCTTGATCATAGGGTCTGTTGCCTTAGCGATTCTTATGTCAAGCTTCTGTTGGTGACGCAGTTTCTTCAGATCGATTTCCACTTTGAAGCGTTCCTGAATGATCTTTATATGTCTGGGGGGGGGGGGGGGGTGAATAACGTCCAGTCTCTTCTTTTCTCGGATCGGATCATGTTGTCGGCGTCATCCAGCAGCTCCAGCTTGCGCTCATCCTTTTTGTTGATCCTTTTTGTTGGTCTTCCAGTTCATCGAGTACACGGGATCATACGCGAGGGCGCACACAATGGTTAGAAACAGAAATACCAGAAGAGAACTCGTTTTCAAAATTGGGTAATTAAACCGTCTGTTTCTTTCTTCCTCTACCCATCTGTTTATGGAATTCTGTTCTTGTGTTGTCCTTCTGCTAAATTATCAGCCACTTCATATTGCTACTATTTTTGTTCCTGTCGCTGATAATAAACTTGTTGCTATTACTGTCCGCTAGCACTGCAAAGCAATGAATAGGCATTGCATGGAGTGATTGCGTGCGGCGTTTGCCGCTGGCAGAAGCGCACATTAGCGAAAGAATCCGAAATGCGGACACGGCGAGATCTGGAGAATCCATTAATCAGAGACCGCACACGGACTCCCTCATCAACATGTCACAGCGTTTAGGTATAGTCGAATAACGCGGCATTCCTCAGATAACACTTCCTAGCTCAGGATTCTGCAGGTGTCAGCACTGCCTGGTGGTGAGGGTAAAATCCCAGCATGTCCCCAAAAAACACCTTAAATTTGGTTTAACGGAGGAACGGATTTTGTATGCCTTCCTCGCAGCAACTAGAAATCTTTAGCAAAGTTGTAGTAGGGAAAATTTTCTGTATATCCTACGAAGCCCATAATCATCATCATCTCCTTTTTCATAGCATTTGTCCCAACCGGTACTCACTTCTGATGTAGCAGCTCCACTTCACTCGATCAAGTTCTTAACTGGAATGGTGAAATGATTGAAACGCAAGAGAATCTGCAAGCCCTTTGAAGCTGAGACAGACCAAGAGATCACATGACAAAGCTAGCTATGTAGCTTGTTCCTCCCTCACCGATTCCTGAACCAAGTAGAAATGGTTTCACCACAAGCATGTATACTATAGTCAAGAAATTAACCCGAATCTGAAGCAGTGTGTATAGCGCTTATCAAGCAACACTGACTAAAAAATTGAACTTCAAATAAGAACCCAACAGATTAACGGAACCGAATAAATCAGAGACTTAACAAGTTGGTCATAAAAATTCAACTGTACTCATTGAATTCATGTGGAGAGATCGATTTCCCAGGACTCACTTCAAGAAGGAATCGAGCATAAGAAAAATTTGTGGAGCACTTTGGACAGAGAATAAAGAAGATGCCAAGAAAATAAATAAATAGGTAGAGACTAATAATTTGTAGGATGCAGCGATTTTTACTTTGTCTAAAATTTTTACTCTAAGGTGAGTTATTTCTCTTCGAATACAGAGGCCAAAATGCACGCCCTAGTTCTAGAGCAAGGAGAAAATTTGAACTGAAAACAAATCTATTGGAAAGGACTGGCGTGTGTAGAGCAGCCGGAAGAGGTGCAGGCTGACGTATCCATCCGATACCAGGTTAGTGGTTCGGATTTCCCGCCCAGGCCAACCAAGCTTTCCATCCCACCGGGGTCGGTGAATTGGCACCAGACTTGTCTGGGAAATATGAAGCGCTGACTTGTTCGTTGGCTGGCCATCGCAAGTCGTTGTATGGCCAAATGAGCTTTCCAATCTCTGTGACATCCAGTAGAGGTAGAATGCATGGCGCATTCTACTCTTCGTCGCCCTTTATCCTTTTATCCTTTTTTTTATTAGAAAGGAACAGGTTAGTTTCCACTGAATTGTTGAAACAACAGGATTGATTGTGAGGTAAATGGTCAACGATTTGCCACCAAGTGGTTGCAAAGTTGTTACCTTCAGCGTGGTCTCTATGTGGATTGAAGGAGATGGCAAAGTGAACAAACAGGGGATTCGCATCAAACCACTGGTCGAGGCAAGCGGAAGGAGCATCCACGATACATCACCAAGGAAGAAGCTTCACTAACAGCCATACTATGTATGTCGGCTCAGCTTCTCCGTTCAGCATCCTAATCCAGAGGACTAACCGATCGAGTCTAATGCGTTTCCTAAACAACAGCCTCCAATCGGAAGTGAGAGCTCGTGTATCCAGAGGATATGTTAATGTCCGCAATCTTTTTCGTGAAGGAAATAAAGGCAAATTTAATATCAAAATCATGAAACCCTAGAAAAAGGCAATAGGGGAAGATCTCTGTGAAGCAATCACGGTGAGAAGCACAGATACAACTTTGGTGTTCTTCTTACACAGATAATTCTGCAGAACACCATAATCAACAGTCAGGCCCACCCAAATTAGTTAAAGAAGACAGTCGTAAGGAGAATGTTTCGTAGGGCAGGTAGCGTCTGCGCAGGAAAAAATGAGCGGAGGGAATCCCGCAAAGAGACTCAAGAGATAGCAGCCCAAAATTGCTATGCTGTTCAAAGCCCTCCGCTAAAATTCAGCGAAAAACGAAAACATCACAGACCCATCTTCTAAAGGCTCTTTTTTAGTGCCCCGTGTACCTCCGCTGAGGTAAGCGCTGCCTCTCAGTTGCTTGGAAGTGTCTGACGAGATGCTTAAAAACCTAGTACCCGAATCTGTTCTAATGTGTTCGGTTGGTAGGTAACCTAACTAAATATCATAAAGCATTCCTTATGAAAGAGACTGCTACGTAAGCAGGAGATTCAACAAATGCATTTTGTAAAAGACGCGCTACGGAGGAATTCTGTGAAAGTAGCACTTACACCATCACTCAAACGAAAGTGCACACACGACGAGCGTATGGCGTGATTTCTAATGGATGACACTAAACAAAACCTAACAAAATTTTTGTCCTAGAAGCTGCGCTGTTATGATGCAGATTAAATTCTAGCGGTCGGATAGCTGTTTCAAATTTTCTGTTTTCTGATTAAATTGTGTTCAATTTCTCGGAAAACAGAAAACAAAAAATTTGCCTCAAATAGACAGAAAACCTTTCGTCAAAGAGTCGAAAGCTGAAGGAATTATGAGCATGGACCAATCCATCGTAAACGTTGGTTTTTGACTGCGCAACTCCAGCTGTATTGTACAAGTAACGCGAGAGCACAAGGCTTTCTCACCATCAGACTCGCATTTTGAAGTGTGGCAGTTGCCGTTCCTTACAGCTCGTCCGAGCTGATCTGCGGTCAGGTATAATACTTCGACTTCTACCTATTGGTCATGTTCTCTTATTTGCACTGACCTTTGTAGGGTTGATGTGGAATATGGTGGAGTCTAGTTCTTTTGGCTACTTTAAGGCTCTAAAGAGGACGACCTCGACGATACGTTGGCCAATAAATCCTTCTACCAACCTCGCGTAGGGCTTATCACATAGAACATAAATTCTGCAGAAGTTCGTAAAGTATGGGTTGGTGACGTTACCACATTTACGGTGCATGCATTGGAATCTGGGCACGCTGAAGTGAGACAGGACAGTTTTGCATCTCCTGCAAAATTGAATAGAAACATGAAGAGATGCAGCCACTCTATGTACAATTCCAATAGATACCCGAGTTTGCGGTCATGTAATTACCGGCATGGCAAGAACGATAGGTTGAACAAAGAGGGAGAATCCGCCGTGTTTGCACGAACTTTGGAACGGGTCACGTCGCTGAAGCATAGTGGTGGAGGTGATGCCTTAAACTCATGAAGTTCGTCTGCCTACATACTATGTAAGTGAACGCTGAAAAACAATACGAAGCGGAAGTGGGGTAACGTGACACGGCTAGTCCTTTCGACCATTACAATTGTTGAGTCTGCACTTTTCTAGGAAGAAGTTCTATTCATCTACACTCAACATCGAGTTTCATCCCTCAGTTCGAAAAATACTGTTCGAACAACTACAATAATTGAATTATGCACTTAATCGACTGTGAAACACTTTAGATACCGAATAGTCGAATATTCGAAATATTCAAATTCAATACGGATTCCGTCACACCACAATCAGCCCCTCCCCTTGAGGTCAATCGAAGGTTTTTATCTTTTACATCTTTTATCGAAAATTGACAGCCCCTCTTCTAATTCCGGAGCGCATTTGATACGAGACTTAGGTCGCCAATACACCGCTGATTTTATTTGCCCTGTTCTTTTCAATTTTTGTAGGTGGTTCTTGTACCTCTTGTCTGGCTGCTCTTCCAAGGTGTGGCTTCGACATTTTGGACAACCGCGCGTAGCTTTATTTGCTGAAGGAGGCATGTTATGAGCGTGGAACTGAAACTCTGTGGATTCTGACCTTCAGAGTCCTCATGTCAGGGGTCGCAGTATGTCTTCCGCGTCACCTACTATCCATTTGGTCCAGTGAGTCCTTCTCGACATCTCTAGGTGATCCTCTTAGCTTCTGCTGCATGGTTCTTTTCTGGTCTGCTCGGTTCTTTGAACTTGCCCTCTCAATTTGAAATGGTGCTCGGTGGAATAATGGTACCCGTTCCTGGCTTTCCAGGCTCCGACGAAGGCGATAAGATCGAAACGTCAGCCGAACAAAACTGTACTCTCTTGGCTAGCTGATGCACTCGGAATCACAGCGACATATCTATATATTTAAAGACGTGGGATCAAGTCACACGTGTGAACACAAAGAAAAGAAGCGAGAAACAGACATCAAATATGAACAAAAAGCCATCAACGTAAGATCTTGAACAATGGTTACTGTTTAAGGACGATCATTCTGAAACATTACAGGACCCAAAAAACAAACACAAACCTAACAAACATATCACCTCCACTCCACAGCAAAGTCTTCACCCAACAATTTCCGGAAGGCTTGGACAGATAAACCTAGCGACATTTTATCACACCCAATGAATTGAACTCTTTAAGGTTTCTATAGGTGAAGAAGTTTGATCTAATCTTTGTTCTTACCACCGGAATATATAACCTTAACTGTCCTCTTCTGGAATGAGTCAGCGGAACACCAAAGGAGAGTGGATCTATAGAAACCCTATGAGTCAAGATCTTAAACATCATAGCGAGATCTGCCATCCTCCTCCTGCTAAGTAGTGTTGGAAGTCCAAGAATGTTTGCCCTTTCAGATCCATTAGGCAGCTGCCTGTAATCTAGTCCAAAACAGCTTATAAATAATTTTCGCGTAAAGCTGTTTTGAACGCTTTCTAAGAGCTGAATGTCTCCTTTTCTGCAGGTGTTCCAGACAGCTATTCCAAACTCCATTATAGGTCGAACATAGGTCTGTAGGCTCGCAAATAGACTTCAGGGTCTTTTGTTTTCAAAACCCTGAATAGGACGTATGTACAACTATTGGCTTTCTTCGTGAGAATTCGATAGTAGCTGCTGAAATCCAGGTTCCGCGTGATTTGAAAGCCTAGGTCTCGAAATTCCTCTACAGGTGTGAGACTTCTGGACTGCAGTGTGTATGCAAATGACGGCTCATTATTTTTCGTACCACTGACCATGTAGTTTGTTTTTTCCGTGGACAGTGGCAACTCCCACTACTTAGACCACTGATCCATATAGTCGATTTCCGCTTGCACAGCCCTAGTCTCGTGGTGTTCTCTAATACATTTATAGATCTTGATGTCATCCGCATACATCTTGCAGACTACACCGAAACGGGAAATGGTAGTTGGTAGTTCGTACGTGTATATCACAAATATCAGGGAGATAATACACCACCTTGAGGTACACCACTGCAAGCACAAAAAGTAAAAGTAAACTTATCTCCAACCCGAACTTGGTCTATTCGCCCAGAAAGAACTTTGTCAAATGCCTTAGTAAAGTCAAAATACACTACATCTGTATGATATTTGTCTTCGACAGCCCTTGACCAGTCATTCATTGCAGTGAGAACAGCAGTCTCAGCAGATCTCCCTTTTAGGAAACCAAATTGGTTCTCCGAGACTATATCGTTTTCCAAAAGATGTTGCATGATATGCTTTTTCATAATCTTCATATTCACAACGCCGAGGTTTATGGAAAGTCGAACATGGAATATTTTGCAAGAAGTACCTGTATTACTATACAAAATCTAGCAAGCGTTTTGAGCGAACTACTCACACACATGAAGCGACTGCCATCTGCTATACAAATCTTATATACAAACTTGTTTACGACTTCTTTTTGTGAGAGCTTTGCCAGGCTATGGACGGCGGCTAAAACTATTAGACTTGAAATATTTGCCACTAAGATGGGTCGCCGCTGAATTGACGTTCTGTTTTACAATACTTCGTGGCGAGCTCAAGCTTCGTGCTAGCAAGTATTGGACTTTTAGGCCTTGTAGACTGACATCCAGTCTATTTACAGGGTGTTCCAAAATAACGTGAGGAAAGTTTTCCATTTTCCCACGCGAAAGCATTGATCCGTAACATAACGAAAATAGCCCATTTTTTCGGCGTGTCTTCTTGTCGTGGTTGTAGCTTTCAAGTTCACGAATGTCCTAGCTACGGTATTTCGTTGTTCTAGCTCTTATTCAGTATTGAGGTGAGGTCGTCTTCAAATATTCAATGTCTGTTTCCTCTCTATCAAAGTTCCGGTAAGGTCTATTCCTTTTTTCTTGCTGTTATCTGCGTAAGGAGCGTGCGCAGCGCAGTCGGAGGAGGCGCCGGCTATCGTATGCACCCGATACCAGGTTCCTGGTTCGGATTTCCCGCCCGGGCCAACCAAGCCTGCCATCCCTCCGGGGTCGGTGAATGGGTACCAGACTTGTCTGTGAAGGATAAAGCGCTGGCTTGTTCAAAGGCTGGCCATCGCAAGGCACTGTATGGCCAAACACGCATACAAATCGCCTCCATGACGTCCCCTACAAGTGGAATGTGTGGCGCCTCCCAAAAGGGATTGAGTAGTGTCGTAATAAATAAAACAGATTACTTTAACTTTAAAGTGATAAGGTTTCCACACTACGATTCATGTATAAGCTATCCCCTTAAAAAAGCCATAATTTATACGGAAACCCTTCGCATATCACGTAATTGCACCAAAAAAGATGATTTCATAAACAGGCTTAGTAGCTTGATATCCTCCCTTATTGAACTAAACTATAATAAAAAAATTATTCTGCAAGGTGTACTGAAGTGCATTCTTCATAACAAAGGCATCACCTACAAGTATGGTTTTTTAAGCTCATATAAAGAAACTCGCAAATTCATACAAACGCTGCTAGATCAATTCTAGCCCATTAGCGGTCAACCACGTTGTCTACTCGCCGCAAAGATCACCTCTGGCCCAATAAACAGTGATCTATACTATCTCCCGCCACACTTGACCTAGTTAAGGGTGTATATAAACCCGGGTCTCGGCGCCTAGGACGTACTACAGCTCCCTGCCCTACTGATGATCCTCGGGGAGATACCTGTAGTACCACTATACCACTATACTCCATTGCAGTAATGAATCCTGTATAGGGCTAAGAGGTGAAACAGGATATCATCTGCACATTCCTTGAATAAAACAGCATGCAAGCTTACCTATTGCTACTCTTGGATATATATACATCCAGAGGGAAACCCGGGATGTATATAGAGTCCACTCCGAGTCGTCTTATGAATTACATACTATTCTATAATAAATGGGTAGTGTACTCGGTGACGCTTGCCCGCAGGCCGGTTGGCCATACTCAGACCGGTGGTCGTATCTGTCCGGTTGGACAGTTCACTTTCTCTTTTCCAAATAATAGTATTAATAAATTTCTGCTTCATTTTTAGAAAATATTATGTTTAATAATAAGTCTATGTTTACAGTTGCTCCTGCATTGTGCTTGGAGGTGAACATAATATTAATATTTATTAAAAATAAAATTAATAGAATAAAAATAATAAATAAATAAATAAATAAATATAAAACACCAAAAATGTAAAAATAACATTTCTAATTTTAAATTAAAAATGAATGTGGATATAAATAATCAAATGAGTTTAATATAAAACATTAAAAATACAAAACTATATTCAAATTAAACGCGCTCTCAATACTTATACACATAGAAAAATAAGGGTGTACATATATTTCAAAAAAAAAAATTTACCTGCTTTTGCCTTGCACTAAGGTGGGTTTTTCTTCTATCTTCATTCCTCACTTTCAGGTCTCTTCTCCTGGCTATACCGATGGGGTTATACAAGTAGTCACTGGCATGGGAGGGTAAGTGCTACGCCTCCGGTATAGTTAGTTTTTCGGGAGCGCCAACCCCGGGAGGCAGCCCCTCCAAAACCTCTGGTAACCTTCCCACTCGTTAGGGATTTGGCCGTCCTTAACGTTTGATATGGGCCAAAAACAAACTCAAACACACGTCACAATCGTCCTTACTTTCAGGTACTGCAATTTCGTAAGTGCAAGGTAAATGGCAGGTATAGGATAGAAAATTTTGGTACACCCACCAATACCACTCCATGTAATATGACATGTTCAGTGTGTAAGTTGATAGACAAAGATAATTTCGTAAAATGCCATACTACAGATTATACAATCCCTACATATAAAACTAATTTAGCTAACTGTTTGTCGTGTAACGTGGTATATTGTCTTACTTGCGACACTTGTGGTAAACAATATGTTGGTATTACTACAAGAAAACTCAAACTAAGAATCAGAGAACATATAAATAATATTCATAAAGACAAAAACGGAAAGATTTTCTATAATCACTTTAGTGATAATTGTCACAACAGGTCTTTTCGCGTGGCAGTTTTAGACAATTTGAAAGAGAACACTGACAGAAGTGTACTAAAAGAAAAAGAACTTTTTTGGATCAAACTTCTTATGACTCCTTATCCTTTCGGGTTTAATGATAACATTAAGGGATACGGCAATCTTACTCATATAGATAATCCACTTTCTCATAAATCGAACCATCCATTCTTTAATCTTAAAATACTAAAGGATCGCTCGAATAGAAACAAAAATCATAGAAGGGAGAAAAATAAGGAACGATGTTATGATATAAGCAATATTGTGAACGAATTAACAATATTTCTCAATAATCATACCAACACGCCGTATGATTTCTTTAGATTACTGAAATCAAAAACAAAGCAGTACATCAAAACCCTATTTCAAATTACACTAAGTAACATGGAATATTTTGTTATTTCTAAAGAGAAGCAAGTCCTATTACTTAGTACCTTATGTTACTTCCACTTTAGTAATTCTAAAACAGTTTGTAGTGAAAACAAAAAATTATTTAGGAATGACTACACATATTTAAAAATGCCGTATTATAATAATGTACTAGACACTATTAATCTGAATAAAATAGTTAATAGCAGGCCAGTTATAGGAGTAATAAAGGAGTCTAGTGAAAAGTCGTACAAAACCTTCCGATTATTATTTGAATATGAAAAACCACTCTCCAGAATGTTATTTAACTACAACTCCTTTATAAATAATATAGATAATACTACAAGTGACGATGTATCTTGTAACTGCAAAAATTATAAAAACTTTATAGATCCGTATTACAACCATGTTTTAACAGGTGATACTGAAATCTTCAATGGTTTGAAGATACATAAATTTCTTAGTAAAGGAACGAAATTTAGACCGCCGCCAAAATTTACTACTGAGGACATTAAAACTCTCTGGCAAAACCTATTTAGCGAAGTCATCCTTAAAATGAAAAACAGATATAAGCTCAATTCTCTTAAGCTGAATACAATTAGAACGACGTTTAATAAATTCTTTAAAGAACGAAAATACAGAAAACTTTTATATACTAGTAAACCTATTAGAACACTTAATCCTAATAACATTAATACTGATGCTAACTTTATTAAAAATTCTTTCATCCTTTGTCCTCTCGATAAAGCATCCTCAAACTACGGTATTATTTGTAAACGACTCTACTACGACATAATAAGCAGGGAGATAGATAACATGAACGGTAGCTCTTCAAATGTATATGTTAAATGTAATATATCCATTAATGATGTCATAGAAAAACATCATAACTTTTTGAATTCCATCAATTTGAAACCCAATGTGGAAAGTGCGGTTCCGTTAATTTACTGTATACCCAAACTTCATAAAACTCCTGCCAAATTCAGATTTATAACGGGTGCATCAAATAGTACTATTAAGCCCTTGGCTGTCGAACTTATGAATATACTCACGCACGTAAAAAAACACTTCAAAAACTATGCCTGTTGCGCCCAAAACAATAAAGGCTGTATTAAAACATTTTGGGCTATCAACGATATCAACATATCAAGTTCAATTTGCTCCATTCACAACAATAATTTGAAGCTCTATACAGCTGATTTTGTCGATATGTTTACAAATATTCCACACAACATAATTATTGCAAACATATCCGAAATTATTAACATTTGCTTTAAAAATTCGAATAAAAAATTTCTGACGGTTAACCGTTACAGATGTTTTTATAGCGACGAAGCCTCAAATTCTGGTAACTACAGATCATATGCTAAGCAAGACATAATATACATGTTAGATTACTTGTTGAACAACTCCTATTGTAGAGTAGGTAGTTCCGTTTATAAACAGATAAAAGGTGTTCCACAAGGTGGAAATGCAAGCCCAATTATTGCCGACTTAACACTTTCATTTTTTGAATACAAATATTCAATTAATAAATTCCTCCCCAGTAAGGAGTTTCACCCTTTCAGGTACATGGACGACATATTAATTATTCATAATTTAGAAGATAATTGTATAAATGGTATTATATCAAATACTTATAAAAATTGTCTAGAAATCAGTAGAACTAATGAAAATTCTGCTGAATGTAATTTCTTGGATTTAGCAATTAATATTTCCGAAGGAGTATTATATACCAAACAGTATAATAAAACAGATTACTTTAACTTTAAAGTGATAAGGTTTCCACACTACGATTCATGTATAAGCTATCCCCTTAAAAAAGCCATAATTTATACGGAAACCCTTCGCATATCACGTAATTGCACCAAAAAAGATGATTTCATAAACAGGCTTAGTAGCTTGATATCCTCCCTTATTGAACTAAACTATAATAAAAAAATTATTCTGCAAGGTGTACTGAAGTGCATTCTTCATAACAAAGGCATCACCTACAAGTATGGTTTTTTAAGCTCATATAAAGAAACTCGCAAATTCATACAAACGCTGCTAGATCAATTCTAGCCCATTAGCGGTCAACCACGTTGTCTACTCGCCGCAAAGATCACCTCTGGCCCAATAAACAGTGATCTATACTATCTCCCGCCACACTTGACCTAGTTAAGGGTGTATATAAACCCGGGTCTCGGCGCCTAGGACGTACTACAGCTCCCTGCCCTACTGATGATCCTCGGGGAGATACCTGTAGTACCACTATACCACTATACTCCATTGCAGTAATGAATCCTGTATAGGGCTAAGAGGTGAAACAGGATATCATCTGCACATTCCTTGAATAAAACAGCATGCAAGCTTACCTATTGTTTACGACTTCTTTTTGTGAGAGCTTTGCCAGGCTATGGACGGCGGCTAAAACTATTAGACTTGAAATATTTGCCACTAAGATGGGTCGCCGCTGAATTGACGTTCTGTTTTACAATACTTCGTGGCGAGCTCAAGCTTCGTGCTAGCAAGTATTGGACTTTTAGGCCTTGTAGACTGACATCCAGTCTATTTACAGGGTGTTCCAAAATAACGTGAGGAAAGTTTTCCATTTTCCCACGCGAAAGCATTGATCCGTAACATAACGAAAATAGCCCATTTTTTCGGCGTGTCTTCTTGTCGTGGTTGTAGCTTTCAAGTTCACGAATGTCCTAGCTACGGTATTTCGTTGTTCTAGCTCTTATTCAGTATTGAGGTGAGGTCGTCTTCAAATATTCAATGTCTGTTTCCTCTCTATCAAAGTTCCGGTAAGGTCTATTCCTTTTTTCTTGCTGTTATCTGCGTAAGGAGCGTGCGCAGCGCAGTCGGAGGAGGCGCCGGCTATCGTATG
The DNA here is from genome assembly GCA_947396885.1 of Heligmosomoides polygyrus polygyrus. Taxonomy (NCBI): domain Eukaryota; kingdom Metazoa; phylum Nematoda; class Chromadorea; order Rhabditida; family Heligmosomidae; genus Heligmosomoides; species Heligmosomoides polygyrus. The sequence continues at coordinate 82,526,216 of OX377202.1, forward strand.
CACCCGATACCAGGTTCCTGGTTCGGATTTCCCGCCCGGGCCAACCAAGCCTGCCATCCCTCCGGGGTCGGTGAATGGGTACCAGACTTGTCTGTGAAGGATAAAGCGCTGGCTTGTTCAAAGGCTGGCCATCGCAAGGCACTGTATGGCCAAACACGCATACAAATCGCCTCCATGACGTCCCCTACAAGTGGAATGTGTGGCGCCTCCCAAAAGGGATTGAGTAGTGTCGTCCTTTATCTTTTATCCGCCTAAGGCAGACGCAGAACTAACACTGTTCATTTGTTTCCTCTTCTTTCGTGATTCTATGAACCCAGGTACCGAAAACGCTTTATCACAAGAGCGCTAAAGACCTAAACGTATTTACACACACAATGTTCCACGACATGAAAAACGAGGGCGCGACTAGAAAATATGGCGGCTATACACTGCAAAAGGAGAGCTAGAAGGGCTGTGAAAGGCTATCGGCTCGAATGATTAGAGGAAAACACGTTGTCAAGTAGAAGATGACGCTGCTGAACGATGCGATGGCTTCTGAAGGCCAACGCTGCAACGTTGATCACAAGTGGAGTGGAACGGTCCCATCGATGGGCAAGACAGAGAAAGTGGAAAGGCTGGAAACACGGAAGGGCGAAAGAGGACTGGATCACGACATCTGAAGAGTCGAAGGAATTCTGTGCACACCAACAGATGGAGACCATTAGACGTGCTAACGACACTCGTACGGGGGTCGCTTCGCATTCATAGCCGAACAGCGGGCAGCAGCATTCCAAATACACACGTGGTTCGTATACTCGTACTAGGTGGCTTAGGTGAAACAACTCGTTACACTGTCAGAGAGGAGGGGGGTTCTTGCAGTCCCCGTTTGCGACAGGAATAGCTCGTTCGAAATACAGGAAAGACGGGCATCTAAATGCCCCAGAAACAAGGAAAGGAGTCTCCAGACTCCGTGAAAGGTGGACCGCCAAGCGGTACGGGGAGATGGGCGACCTCAACGCTGAATTAAGAGAGAGAGGCCATCGGAAAGGAAGGACGTGAAATGAATCACAAATACAGAGCTGATGCTTGCAGCGCAGTACGGCGTGCGTACTGGCACAAGTATTGCACGAAGATTGCTGCGCTAAGCGCCAAGTGTGGGGGAATAACCACCAAAATACCGGTGAGGAGAAGGTAAAGCTAGGAAGTGGGAGGAAGTGATGCACGTGTGCCCTCAGGCGGTATCGATGAGAATACGAGCACGCTGCACCACCTCGTCCCGATCGGACGGCGGGAACCAGTGCCGAATGCAGTACTCGATCAGGTAGGCGAGCATGATGTAGGCGGCGGTCAGCACGCAGAGGATGATCAGGTACTTGAGGATGAGTACGGGGAAGATCGAGCGCTCCAGCACCACGCTGCACAGCGGAAGCTGAAAGGACCACGTGAGAATGCGTGAGGATCGGCGTCGAACTCCCAACTCCCAAACGCAACAGAAGCAGATGGCACTCACGGATTCGCGAGCGATGATCGAGCACATCAGCTCGTTCATGAAGCCGCCGGTGGAGATGAGTCGAGACGCGGCACGCAGCGACGGTTCGATGTAGGTGGTGAGGTTGACGGCGATCACCAAGCGTGCAGCCAGAAGAAACGGCAGCGACAGGAAGGCCAGCATGTCCACCACGCACACCTGCAATCACATTCCTTCTTACGGGGTCTTCTTCTGAAATGGTGGCGGGAGGCCCAGAAAGAGCAATCCTTTTCGTGCTTTTGCAGCCTTTGCAGATCTGCCTAGTCAAATTCGGAACGAGTTTCCAAGGTTAAGCGCTTTATCTGCTAAGTAAGATCAAAGGTGTCTGCACCATTTTCACTTCTTCGTCATCCATTATCACTGACGCTTCTCGGTTTCTTAATCTTATTCTTTCCAAACTTCAAAGCTAGTTCGGATGCAATTTCACACGAATGCTAACTTAAAAACAAAACCAGATGTCAGAACCTCATACTTCACCTGCAGAGTCAATCCTTTCTGCTTAGGCTTTTTCTACTTTCACACGCATTGCTCGTGGTTAATTTTTTTTGTCCTCACCACTAAGCGTAATGTCTGTTTTGCTGTTTATTGTATAGGATGTTTATCGTTTGTCTCTCGCATGAATTATACAGCCTAATAAACAAATGTGTGAATAAATAATAGCCACTTCTTCAACGTCCTGCATAGATAAATTTCTGATGGAAAAGCATCAGCAACCAGTGATAAGATCACGAATGAAGCTGCAATGAATCCACACTCCTTCCAAAGAAACCGCTCTAGTGAAGCAAATTCGTCGGCGAAAACAACAGGCGTTACTGATCAGGTGCTGACCATTTTTGGACATCATGGGAAGAGGCACGAGTTTAAGTCCTTCTCCGAACAAGGGTGATTCCAAAAAAACGTTCCATAGCATATTTAATTTAATTTAATTTAATTAGTATATTGCAGTGGAGAGTGACTTATGCTTCCCCAAACGGTAAGGACCTCAGAGTTATTAGATTGGCACTGAAGGTCACGAGCTGAAGGAAATGAGTACTTTAGCCACTTGCGCGAAATTGGGAGATCTCTTGTCATGTCAGGGGCCGGAAAAAGGTGAACGAAGTAGGGCTTACCCTACCTTGGTTAGCTCCTTCTGATAGGGTAATGGATTAGTAGGTTCGAGCAGGATACATTTTTTCAAGAAAAGAACCAAGTTCTCGATCATGAAAGGATGGAAAGCTTGGATATCCTGGGCGCCAGTTGAACTTGACATGAATTCCTCGCAGCAAGCAAGACCAAACCTCGTGCTTACTCCTTTACACGCGCTCTAACTGTCTTCTAGTACAGGTAATTGCTGAGAGAATGGAAGGACCGAATACAAAGATCGAGAGTAGTCAATCCGTTTGCAGGATGCGTCACGCATTCTAAATCTAAGTGATATCGTGGAAGCACTCTGAATGCGTATTTCACCTCTATGATGACCGGCGGTGACCGGTTGGTGGACAAATCAGTGTTTTGTCGTTCACAGACAAGTTTAATACCAATTCGGAGAGATGGAAAGCTTGGACGACCTGGGCGGGTGCCAAACCGAGGACGCAGATGCGAGGCGAGGGTGACAGCTGATTTTCACCTTCAAATTCGAATTTTAAACACTACAGTCCTAAGGACCTGGCCAATAATTCCGTCTAGGTGACCATGTCGGAGCAGTAGAAATTGCTGGCAGGGCGGATACGCTTCACCCACGCATCCTTTCTACGATGACCACAAAAGGACTCAAGATAGACGCTGATGAATAGGTTCACCTAACAGCCGAGTGACGGAGAACAGCCGCGAAATTCAGGAAGATCTATCTGTCTGTCAGAGAGACATTTGCGGCATGTGGTGAGAAATAAAGAAAAATCTTTCCCGAAATAATAAACGCTGCATTTCGTGCGGATTCAAGGCAAGGCTATTTTCATATTTACCCCGACTTCTTATTTCAGTAAGTATTTTATAAAAGTAATGACATGATCTTCTTACAAGATTCTGGAAAGACTGGAAAGTAAGGAAAGCCTTGGAATCACATACCACAGTCTTTGTCACTCGGCTCATCTGCGACCAGTAGGAGTTGTAGAAGAAGAGTATAATGGCGCTGGTGGAGAGCGACGCACACATCGCTCCTACTGTCATCCACAGATTCTTCTTGTACTGCAAACGGGACATTTCTACACTGAATTCTATGCTGGCTATACAGATTTAAACGGATAAAACGCGCAAATGATCTCATTCAGCAACGCATTTTGGCGTCTATACTAGTGGGGGACCCTACACGTAGTCAATTTGACGACGACGGTAGAATTGAAATTGAGCTTTATCATGACGGCTGCACACTGAGCTGGCATGAGAACCTTTCTATACTATTATATTTTCCAACGGGGATAGGCCTGTTTATGTCTGTTTCGTTTTTCGCCACCTCCAACTAGGATAGATCCGGCATGTGTAAACTGGACCATATTCGGATTACTCTAATTTAAACGGATAAAATGTGCAGAGGAAACCCTTTACGGGAGCATTTGGCACCGACTGCAGGAAAAGCCAACAAAATTAAAAAGGTAATTCACACTCACGTCCACGAAAGCGATCATCACAAATCGCACCAGATTGATGTCGTCCTTGTTCTCAAGTGCCGGAGATGCTCGGAACTCCACCTAAAACGAGTTCTGATGCAGAATCGCCGACCGACTCCTCCTGTTAAGCAGATCATAACGGCATGTGATGCACGAACCTGGCCTGCCAGAGACTCGTATGCTCGGAACGTAGAGAGGAACTCTCGAGTGTAGGCCAGATGGAGGGCCGCGATGACGAACAGCACCATCATCTTGAGATGATGTGGATAGAACTGCTCCACCTGAAATTTGCACGGAATGAAAAGGGAGAAGCATAGTTCAATAAGGGCTCGAATTGCTCTATGCCGCGTGAGAGCTAGGTGGAATGTGTACTGGCCTTATGTTCCGAGACGCTAGAGTGCTTAAGAGGGGCACCCAGTCACTTTTACATTTCCAACCTTACACTGAACTCCAACGGACCTCTGCCGTCACACTATATCATCGTGTGATTTCTTCTGTGCAATCATTGGAACTACAAGACGGATGAAACGTGCGGCCATATGAGCTCTCACCTAAGCTTCTGCTCACTGAGGTTTGACGTAGTTTAACATTATTTCTCAGGCTTCTACTCCTTGCATTTTCAACAAAAACATCTGCCAAAAACAAGATCTTGTAGTTGATTTAAGGAAATCATAACGTTGCCTAAGAGGTCCTTCAACAAACACTTTAGTGAAAGAGATATCCCGTTCACCAACCAAGAACTCGACCATAAACCTCATAGACAGCTTTTTCCCAGTTATACGGAGCGTATAGCAGTCTACCTTCTAACGTTTCAACGAGGCACGAGGAATAAGAGGCGGTGAAGCGAAAGCACCTCACTTTTTATAAGAGGTTGTAAGCTGTCACAACGACGTTTTGTTGCGATCAAAACTTCTGGCGCCAGGCGGGACTCGAACCCGCACCTCCCTCTAACCGGGCGGGAATGCCATACGCCATTACACCAACGGCGCCGTTTGATCGAACGCAACATCCGCACCTCGTTGGACCGATCAGCACTCACCCGTATCCGGAATGAGCTGGCCGCTGATATCAGCATGCAACCAGTCCGGGTACGGGTGAGTGCTGATCGGTCCCACGAAGTGCGGATGTTGCGTTCGATGAAATGGCGCCGGTGGTGTACTGGCGTACAGCATTCCCGCCCGGTTAAAGGGAGGTGCGGGTTCGAGTCCTTACAACTTCTTATAAAAAGTGAGGTGCTCTCGCTTCACCGCCTCTCGCTATAAGATACGCACGTAGCTGTACTGGGTGTGGATAGGCAAGACAGTGTTCGTGTTCTATCAGCAAGAAATCAAGGTCGATATCGCGATTTTTGAATTTTCCTTTCTCTCCCACGTTTTCAGAAATAATCAAAGTAGCGAAGTACAACGGCAAAAGATTACGTTCGAACTCACGAAGAAATGCACGAGTTTCTTGCCGGACCATTGTGAGAGCCGCGACCGACAGCTCGGGTGCTCGTCAGAGTCTGCCGACGAGTCCTTCGTGCGCCCGGCTTCGATCAGCGCTGCCGATATCGAGGGCATCTGCAAACGTCGGCGTGAGTCTGGGAAACCAGAGTGGGGTTTTCGTTGCCGGAGCGGACGGAGCGAAGGCTCAGGGAATGCGAAAGGAGCGCAGCGGCCTGCTGCTATCAGCGGCGATGCTGCCGCGTCATGCGACGGCGGCGTTCCGATCATGAGCGACGAGATGCATCGAACGAGAGAGCCCCGTGCGAACCAACAGAAGTACAAGACGCGAAAACATCGGCCGCCGGTTGATAGCAAGCGTTCGAAGACTGACGAATTCTGTCGAACAGAGAGGGAGGGTATCTGATGCTATACGCACTTCTGATGCGCCAGCAGCAAAGCAGGTAATGCGAGCTAATGAGATAAATAAACAATAGGCTTTTCAATGTTTTAACACATTTGCTTGAGCCTGGAGCGGCTGGTGGAGGGGCTATATGTTGCTACAGGATGTTTTGTTGCGATCAAAACTCTTGCGCCAGGCGGGACTCGAACCCTCATCTTCTGCTTTCCGAGCAGCGATGTTCGCCTTACACCACCGGCGCTGTTTGACCGCACGTAACATCCGCGATATCCTCGAGGTCCGTCAGCACCCACCCGTGATACGGGGATGGGCCGGCTGCTGATATCAGCATGGAACCGGTTAAGCTGAAGACCTTACTAGTAACAATGTCTTGGCTTTTCAGAGGAAACGAAAGGTTAAGCAAAGAGAATAACGTACTATCAAACAGTAAGGGCTATATATGTTATCACTAAAGCGTCTTGATGTAGCCAACTTAGCAGTAAATGAATATTGATGACTAAAAAATGTTTCCGTTAATCAAGTCTCTTTCTGGCTACCCTGTCCAGTAACTCAACGTGATAGGGTAGAAGAAATTACCAGACAACGAATTATGGTGGGAGGCCGCGAACAAGCCAGCGCTTTATCCCACCCAACCGTCCAAATAACGATTCTCCTATCCAGAAGGTGTGGATGCCTCGTTAGCCAGGTCCTAAATCGATTCGTGGTTTAGTGTGGGGAAGGATGCTCTGATTGGTTTTCGTCTAAGGGCCGCACGAAACGAAAACGAAACATCCCATCCCCATCTTTTACTACAGATACATTGACGATTGCTTCGTCATATGTGCCGATCAGCAGGAGATGGATGAGTGTTTTCATCTAATAAACAACCAGTCTCACCGCATAAAACTGACCAGGGAAGAACCTAGCGAAAGCGGGCTATCATTTCTTAACGTTGAAGTGGAAGCTCACCACGAAGTGGTATCGTAAGCCTAGCAATAAAAACATAATTGTGCACTACCGTTCGGCCCATCCCACTAGGACTAAAAAAGCTGTGATAAGAAACATGTTCAATATACCAGCGGAGGTCTGTAGTGGTGTGCAAGAGCGCAGGGAATCTATAAAGCTGGCACGTGAAATTGCTGCGCAAAATGAGTACGTAAACTCGGGAAATTTGCAACGGGGCAGACACAACCGAGAAAATAGACAAGGCACGCCGAAGGCTCTCTCTAGCAGGATCCCTTTCATAATGCCGTTTATCTCTGATGATGAGGTCAGCACTGCCATCAGAAAGTGCCTGAGGAGGACGGGATTAGATGAGTCGGTAATTCTTACGGAATTACCGCCCTGTAGCCTGAAATGCCGGCTGGTAAGAAGCCGCATGTACGACCGCTTTTGCGTTACTCCTAACTGTGTGGTCTGTCCGGCTGGCAGAGAGGGAGATTGCGCCGTTTCTGGGACAGTCTACAGGATCACCCGTCACAGCTGTGGTGAAAGGTATATCGGTGAAACCTCTCGCCCACTCCATGTACGCGCCAAAGAACACATGGAGGGCACGCAAAGGTCGCGAGTTTCCACTGCACTGGGTGGCCACAGGGTCAACGCCCACAACTGAGAAGACTTTGAGGTCAAATTTGAAATTTTAGCGCGTGAGCCCCAGACGTCGGCGCGGAAAGCCCTTGAGGCATTTTGGACAGGCTACAGGCTACTGACCCAAAAATCAACTGGAAGGGGGAGTGCCTATATATAACCCGGGGGCTCAGGCCATACCTCCGGCTAGCATTCTAGTCAGTGTACGGTCTTCGTTGGTACCTTCACGAGCACTACTGCCCTGATCGCCTGGCGATCCTTGGTTAGGTGAGGTCGATTGCTGTCTCCTACTCATCTTGTGTACGTCTAATTGGTCTCAAAATCCAGTAGGGTTGAGGAGACCCTTGGTCGAATGGTCACACTTAGGTTTGTTTCCTTTCAGGCTCTGATAAAGGCGATCTCGCCGAAACGTAAGCCCAATAAACGCTGTTACCAACCTCGCCTAGAGTTCAAGGAAGAACTACTACGAAAACGAAAAAAATCTCTGTTTTCCATGTTTTTACAATTCAAGTTCAAGTTGGCTTTACCCTTTTATAATATGCCTATGTAAGCAGACGCGTGCACCCAATTGCACATAGCAATTCACGGCAGTTATGCAACCCTTCCAGGTACATAGCGGACGTATGCCCAACCACTGCCTGTGTCGCCATAAGGAAGCCGGTAGCGAATCAAAGCCGCAACTGGATCACTGCCAGCTACCTAGACGGTTCACGTGCGGCTTGGCTCTGAAACACTAGTATCCGCTTCTCCAATGACGCCCTGCCGGAACTCTGTGGAAAATTCGGAACAGCCCAAAACCAAAGGAGGACAAGTGAAAGAAGAAGAAGGATTAGGAGAAGAGAAGGTAAAGGAAGAAGTGGTAGTAGTTGTGGAAAAGAAGAAATTCTGAACCTCATAATTGGAGGTCATTGTTCGCGCAAACTAGTGCATCCCCATCGAACCACAAGGCAAATTCGACAGTGCTCTTCACCGACTTCAACTGCTCCTATTTGTCCAAGCATTCCTCGTCTGTAGCAATACATACTACTCATGTCAGCAATGTATGTATAGCACAGCTCGACTACCGTTGCGTCCATACACCTTCAGTTAAATTCGTCCACATGGCCCCGGAGTCCCCTCGTCCATTGTCTCACCTACAGGGAACAGATCTTTCGACAAATGTGCCTATTTAACAGCCTTCAGGATTGCGGGAGGCGTCGAAGAAACTTGGCCACCGTGTCATTGTGTCGGCCAAACACACATTCAAACTGCGTACATGACCACGTAGAAGTTAAGTGCATGACGCATGCCAAAAGGGGTTAGAGAGTGCCGCCATTTATCCTTTGTTCTCTATCAGTTTCTTCTATTTTCCTTTCTTTGTTCCTGGAAGAGCATCGTGGAGAAGTTCAGAACTTCCGTAAATCATGTAGGAGCAGAACGCCTGCGTACAGGTCAAGAGCGGTGGTCCTCCCTTACCATCATCATCATCATCATCATCATCATCATCATCATCTTTTGTCTTGCTTCAACTCATATAGATAGATGTTTTTATGTAATTCAAATGTATAGGTCAGGAGGGGTTTTTGTCCACACCTATAATTCTTCGTTCTAAAAAAATCGACTAGGTTCCCTTAGTGTGATAGAACAGAAAGAAGGTAATCCTGCCGTCAGCGACTTTTACCCTTCTGAGGTGCTCAAGAAGCGTCTTTGCCGAAGAACCAACCTGTATTCTCAGAGAAATACGAAGACTGTGGCGATGATTATCAAAATGATAAAGGAGAAAGATTAATACTAATCAACTCAGTTGTAGGATACGCCACGCATCCTACTCCTGCGAAATTACGTGAAGGTGATTCAAAGCTTACTTGGTCTGCTATAGCTATACTATATACTATAGCTATAGCAGACCAAGTAAGCTTTGAATACTATACTATAGCTGGTCAGTCGAAAGACATTGGCTTAATCGGCTTTTCATCGTACTCAAACAAGTCGGATACCAGCACAGTTCCCAAGGAATGGAAGACTTGATTGGCTAAAACAGGACCTCTCCATCCCACAAGGAGCACCTGCTCCAGCTGAGCTAGACCTCTACTTCTAGGCAAAATAAATGATAAATAAATGTTTCCCAAATAAGTACTTCGACGAAAGCTCGCTTTCTCGCAAAGCGGAATAAACCTCCTTGTGGTAGGTAAAATGGCCGAGAGATTAGGAGGCTAACGATGATTCACTGTAATATTCGATTGTGAGACTTTTCTATGGGTTTTCTATTTCGAGGAGAGTGAAGAAGTGGTGGACAAATGAATTGAAAAATTTAATGGGTGGAGTATGAGAGAATAAACGTTCGAATATGTCTGCACAGCTATTCCTTTATGAACGTTGACACGACAAGTGTAAAGACATCCATCAATGAGATCTTCTTCTTCGAGGAACAACACACCATTCGCTTCTAGGGGAAGACAATTCGGGTTTTCCAACTTACGCCAATCGAACCTTTCAACCCACCAGGGTGTGGTGAATTCGCACAAAAGAGGAAAAAACACTGTTCATCGGCTGGCCACCACGAGTCATTATAGGGTATAGGCCTACCCATGCGCATTCGAAATGCCTCCACGATATCCCGTACAAATAGACGGCGTGGCGCCTCCCGAGTGGGATTGATCAACTCTATCCTTTCTCCTTAAAACTTCCGACGTCTTTACCTCCTTTAGACCATTAAAAGGTCGAAATCGTGCAAGATACTAGTTGTTATAGAGCAGAGGGCCTGGCCTGTGCGCGACAGACAGCTTTTGGTTGGGTCCTGCGCTCTCCTCCGTTACACTAGAGGACAGCACTAAATGAATCCTAGGTTGTTGCCGGTTTTAACACCGGGTGCGGTAGGAGGACCACATCCTGCAGCTTTTCTATGCGCATGGGCCTCTGCCCTATAAGAACGAATGCACTACTCCCCAAATAACATTTCACCTTACAGGGCACGCTTCTCGGATAGGCTAGAAAACGAGAGCTGTCCTATTCGATGAAGCGCTCAGCCAACGTGGGCTTGAGAAGAAAAGAACCGTTATGTCACTGTTGACAGCTGAGCCAGGGGAACGGAGTCCCTTCGCAGGAGCTCTCTCGAGCACCCGGATGTTTACCGGGCTGACTGGGCGGCTCCTCGAGGATAGTCGCCGGGTTCACGTGCTCGCCAGCTGTCGCGGTGACAGTAATCAGGCACAGACGGAGCACAAACAGATGAGCGGTGGGGACGAGGGCGACGACGACGGGAAGGACGAGGCGCTCCGGCGCTCGCCGCACGACATGGAACGGTGCTGTGTGGGCGCGTCGAATTCGGTCGAGGTCAGCAATTATTCTGCCCATCTCTCGGCCCCTCGTTCTCTTCCTTTTCAGGCGTCGCTTCGTTGACCTCACACGCACGCGCGCAGCGTTCGCTGCCAAATTTGGCGGCGTTCGCCAGTTTCTCCCTTTGGTCAGTGGATTTTCAAATCCTCAAGGAGCACAAACGCCGGTTCGAGGCTTTGGTACTTGTGGGGATCACCATTTCAAATCGTAGTAACAGAGATTGCGGCGAGCGAAACCTCTCTTATCAGCGAAATCAAATAAACAATGCTTGAACTGGATTCTCTGTTAGAGCGCAGATATGGGCAATGAAAGGGAGTCAGAAGCGCTAGCCCACTAATGTAGTCGCGCTTAAGTTGTGCACATCCTAGAGTACCCCCACTCGCAGTACACTACACCACACTACACAAACCATAGCAAAAAGAGGAAGCGGATGCGAGACCGATGTGAGAGGATACCGCACTACGTACTTACGCACCAGCCGCCCTAGCTTACTAGAAAGATCCCTTCATCTACCACATCATCGTAGCTGCCGCGAAGTTACGCTCGATCACAGCCAAATAAGAGTAAATTATGCACAAAGCTGCTATACGGCTCAGATACAAGAGGCAATAATAAGTAGACTTGTGGGATGCGCGACGCAGTTTGCTTCTACAGGGTATCATCGGGAAATCTGTAAGTTTACTTAATCTACATATTATTCAACAAATTATGGTGGAGCCTAGTTGACCTGTGCAGAACTGCATCGTTGTAAGTGATACGTAAATGACAGCCTTCGCCTCCTCGCAGTGCACTACACGCCCACTGCGACAACTAATAACTGCCGAATCCTCGACTTAAAGAACAACGATTCAATTCATTTTCTTTGAGCCTCAAGTACCTGGTATCGAGGAAGTAAACTGTTACAACGATCCTATCCGCACCTCCTACTGACCTGGGGGAATTATTGCAACAAAACATCGTTGCAACTGCTTAAAGAACAATGACTTTCATCAAGAGAAAGGCGGCAACTTTGACAACTTCTTGGTGACAATTCACTTTCAATTCCGGTAGAAATCTATAGGGAACAGCCTATACTTTATCCGTAACCGACAATTTTGCCCAAGCTGAAGTAAGGTGAAGTGTCCTTATCAGGGGTGTGCGTAATTACGATTTACGATTTACGGCGATTTTTAGGGAAATTTTTACGATTTACGACATTTTGGGTCGTAAAACGTAAATTTTCGTAAACGTGATCTTTGATCACCGGACACTCACACCTAACGCTCTCTAGTTTGAATATAGCTTTGCCTAATTTTTGACATTAGACACATCCAGCAGGCTTTCGGAGTCTCTGCGTGGAATATCGGATAGCCTTACTTTATCAAGTTTTTGGAGATTAGATGAGTGGAACTGCATATACATGCTCGAGCAAGGTAGTATTCGATTCCTCGGCTGGTGCAACAAAGTTGGTCATTTAGTGCCAGTTTTGCCTACAACGGATAAAGAACTAACGTGTCTTGAAGTGGTTCGAGCAAATGCATTATACAGGCTGAAATGGCATGCAAGTACCCCCAAAGTCAACTGTAGGAAACTGAGAATTGCATGGTGCATCTCGAATCGATGATAGCTACCTTGTGATGAATCCGTGAAACTGCGGAAACTCTTCAAGGAGCTGCGCAAAGTCAGCTCTGTTACGCTCCAAAATTTAGCTGCGATTGGACAGTTCTGCGATCAGCGAAGAATTCGATATGGTTTGCATAAAATGTGTGTATTAGATTGAAGGCAGAGTGCAAGGATAGTTATTAGATCGTTAATAATTCATGATGCTCTACCTCGGTTAAAGCTCCTTAGCGGCTCGAGATATAAAGGAAGGAAACGTTTCGATCAAAAAGTTGTAAATCTGGTGAATTTCTACTTTTTCATCAACGCCGTCTATGGTTCAACGTCTTGGAAGTAGACATCAGAAGAATTTCGTCTTTTTGCTTTCTGAAATGAGCTATAACGCAGTGACAACATTTTCTAGTACAGGCTGTATTTCTAGATTAATATGGACTGCAGCGCATCTTTTGACAGGACCTCTCAGTGCTAAGACATTTTGCTACCCAGAACATTGAAGATTGCCGATTTCTTTATTCTCTTCGTACGTACCCCCTTAAATTTTGGGTAGGGTGGCTAGTAGTGCCAAATAACGTCTAGTTTTACACTTTCTGCAGCACTTGACTTTCATTTGTATCAGAAAATTTGCTTTGACTTCGAGGTCACAACGGGTGGTACTGGCGTAGTTTAGCAGTGAGAAAAAGTCGAAAAGAGAGGATAGCCGAATCTCAGGATAAAAATGTGAAATTACATGCCGGAGAACCTTCATCTGATGCACTAAGTATTCTGTGTTGTCACTTATCATTGTTTGATTTGCAAGGTTAACCAATGAACAAGTTCTTTCTTTTCTGAAAGCCATGGCATCAATTTATATACTGAAAGAGGACGAATGCACTGTTTGCTATGAAGAAAGAAAACAACTTCTCTTGCAGACATGGTGGCGCAATGCACGGATTGTTTCCTCTGAGACCATTTTTGAATCTCTAGGTTTGTTACGATTTACGATTCACGAAATTTCGGATTTAATTTACGCACATCCCTGGTCCTATACAGTAGCGATTCACATGCAACCGTGCCTCACATTTCCATATACAGTATACAGTAGCGATTCACATGCAACCGTGCCTCACATTTCCATCTTGAATGTTTTTGTGCAACTTTTCTGGATATTATGAAATGGGTGAACCCCGTTCTAGATTTCAACCTTAGCTTTTACTCAAGATTATTACGGTATTAAAGGAATCCACTGGAAGAACAGGAACTCCATTCTACTCAACATGCACACTTCATTCACAAATCCTCCACACCTAAACTGAAGAACATGTGTGTCCCTTTAGTGAACGAGTAGCACATTCGGAGAAGGCAGCGCGGTTGTCGTGTGCTGCAAATGAAGGTAAAAGTTCTTGTTCCGTTCAGGTTAGCTAAGTCTTCCCCTCTGAGTCAGTGAATATGTACATACCGGTCCTGTCTGGGAAGGATAGAACACTAACTTGTTTATCAGCTGGCCAGCGCGAGTCACGTTATGGGCCAAATACCCGTTCAAATTGCCTCCACGTTCCCTCGTAGAAGTAGAATGTGTGGCGCCTCTCAAGATCATTTATCCTCGTCGAGCGTCGTCCTTTATCCTTGACACTATGTACTTGAAACATACCGACACTAGAATTTGAGAAAGAATAGCTGGCATCCGGATAAAAATTATCTTTCAAGTGAAGAAGGTGAGAATCAAGTAAACTCTACACACGCTCCTCATATGACTAAAGAAACGGAACTTCCGACGGCAGAGAACTAGCAATTATCTAGATGTTTCCCTCGAATGGTGGGCTACATATCTCCCAAACCAGGCAAAACCTCAAATTGAGGACGACTATCAGTCCAAGCCAGTGAGAAATCGCTCCTAACGAGCGATAAAAATGAACGAACCTTAACGATACTTATTTGTGACGGGTGACGACCTATAAGCCTCAACCCTTGGCGAGCACCGAATCAGTGCTTAATTTTAGGGTCCCACTAGGCCACTCAAAAATTCCATCCCTCTACGGTCGTCGAACTGATACTAGACTTGTCGAAAAAAAAAACACTGACGAATCGATCTCTGGCCACTGTATAGTCCTAGCACGAGTGCAACTTGCCCCACGTTGTCCGAACCAGAACCTGAATTCGTGGCACACTCCAGAAGGAAATTGATTAACGTGGAGCTACATCTCTGTTCCTAATTACATTTCTAAGACTTATACATTTTTGGCTGCCATCAATCAGCTGCTTTTTTGTTTTCTGGGTGATCTTTCGGTTCACATAAGTAGAGCCGCAGTGTAGACCTGTCTTCCTTTCCGACATTTTTAGTATGGTTGAATCATTACTTCGAGAGTATTATCTTTCCCAGCTTTCGAAAATTATGAGGTATTCAGGAGCAGTATTATTTACATAATAGTCAAATCACCTCAGTTTTTCTACTCTTGTTGTGCTCTTTACTTATTTTGTCCTTGTTATTTTTATTTCGTTCCTGACATTTTTCCATTGTGGCGCACACATGGGTGCATGAAATAAATAAATAAATAAATAAATAAATAAATGTCCTGCTTTGGAGAGAATCCAGGAACGTGAGAGCATCAAGCATTGCGGAACGTCTATTTCATCGAATTTCACCACTACTGTTACGTGAAGTGCAACGAATGATAGTGTCAGATAAATGAAGGGGGCGATACACGGCGATGTTAACCAAACAACTGATGTTCTCCCACACACGTTAATTATTAACAGTTTTACACAACAGTGTCGCATGGACGTCCGCAGAATTGGACGCCACGTAAACAACACGTTTGAGAGGTCACAAAAGCGGAAGGGATTTAAGGAGGAGAACTAAATGGCTCAATCCAAGGCGAGACCTTGGCCTCTCAATGCTAAGGACACTTAATATTGCCAAGCAGCATCCATCTGTAAACGCTGATAAGAAGGCTATCGCTGCGAAGGAGACTACGACGACTGGAAGAAGCGATGCAGCATCTCGCTTGATTGAGTACCCATCTTTTTCATCCTATCAAAGTTCTCCGAAGAGACTGGTTGTGGATTTATAGATCGCAAAGCTCCGCTCAAGACAGCATTACACCGCCAAAATCGCTAAATGTTTTGAAAAGAATTTCGATACCTTATGTAGTTCTACATGCAGACCTCTTCAAATAACACCATGCGGCGGCTACAAAAAAGCGCAACGGTCTAGGTATTCCTGCAGTTGTATTGGACTCTTGCGGAACTAAGCTTGCTTCCTGGTGGATACAGCAGTGCGAGGACAGTGTCTTCGAGTAGAGCTGTTGCTCGTTAAAGTTTTCAAATGTGATTCTAATATGCTAAAGTTTAATGACGTTCTATCCTTCCTTTTTGGTTACTTTGTTCCTATGAGTGTTTAACATTTGTCCACTCAAAAAAGTGAGTTAGGATTCGTGAAATGAAATGAAGTTCAATTCGTGAGCTGTTATGGGCTAAGAACGGGTCAAGTCTTTCTCTCGTAAAAACTTTTTCGTCGAAAATCTAAAAGATGACTGCACAGTTGGGCATAGAAGGACAGTGTGAATACAGTGTCTTGGAGTACCGAATTGTTGTCACAAATTTCTATGGAAGCCTTTGCAGCTAGTAGCGAAGGCAATCTCACGTGCGCCCCAAGTGGATGCGAGGCTCGGGTGCCGGCTAGGTGAGAAAAAATCTTCCGTTCATCCGTGGTCGGTGAGTTGGTGCCAGACGTTTTCGGGAAAGGCGATTCAAAGCTCGACCCGTCAGGCGAAGCAGCCTATCCCTCATTCTGGGTCGGTGGGTTATGTAGTACCAAACCATCGCAGAGTCTGCTGTGCATTCAAACGGCACTCGCGAAATCTTGTGGAAGCAGAAAGCGTGGCGCACTCCGTAAATGGATTGATTAACACCGACCTTTATACTTATCCTTTTTTACAAAACCACCATATGGTAAGAAAGCTTTTATTATTAGTAATTCAAGTTGCATTGTGAGCGTGATGTCAGTAACATTATGCGGAAGGGATAAATAATAACAGGATAGAAGACGGTGCTAATCAATCCCCTTTGGGATGCGCCGCGCATTCTACTTCTACCGGATAAGGTAGAGACATCTTTAATGTGGTTTGGCCCATACAATGACTTGCAGTGACCGGGTAATGGATAAGTCAATGATTTATCTTTCGCAAACAGGTCTGGCAAAAGTTCACTTATGTCTGAGGGATAGAAGGCTTGGTTGGCCTGCCAGGGAAATCCTAACCAGAAACCTCGGGGGCTTCCAATCGTCGGCGCCTCCTGCGACTGCGCTACCAACATGTCTTTTAAGGCCCCGTTAAAAGAACGTAGAGGAGTTGCGAACTTTGGGGATAATATGTGGGGAAGCCCACGCATTGTATTTCTCTTGACCATTGTAGAGCCACCTTAAATGAACCCCAGACTTATAAAATGACATCGGCCAGCAGGTTCGGAATAGGTCAGTGTACTGCATTTACCAGACAACTCTGGTTCCAGTTCACCCATCCAGGTAGAACAGAGTGCTTACTTGGCTTTGGTACGTTGCTTTATACATATAGGGGAGTAAGAGTAAGACAACTATTCTTTCTTATAGTGCAATTTCCCATCGCCCACCCCTCCCTCATCTCTCCCGCAATCCGCTCTCCTTCGTAATCCATGGTGTGCATATGCATACATGGGCCCAACAATCACTGAGACTAAAGAATATGCACAACACGGTCACATAGAAGGAGAACACGTGACGCATTCCAGAGACTCCTGCATGGACTGCTAGGCGAATTAAGCTATGGCGCACTTCAAAAGGCATTAATCTTACCCGCCGCTCTTCCGTTTATTCAACGTTAAGCCGAAATTTCGGCAAACGCTTTAAACTCGAGATGTATACGCTTTAAGTAGCACGCATTGCGAGTTTACATCAGACTGGAGCCGGAATGCAAGGTGACTTCTGTTCCCGAAGGGGCTGTTATGCGGGGAGCGAACCCAGAGGCTCTCCACTGGCGAAAGCGATTCAGGACGTCGATATCTTTTTACGGCAAACGTGAGAACGCGCTGACGATAATCTGCTGCGGCTCTCAACGTTCTCAGGGAGCTCAACCTGCCAGCCCTCTCAATAGGAGCATAGGATTGCATTCTGAGCCGAGTTCAAAGAAGCCAAGTATTGGTATCGAAGCAGGCCGAATGAATGACCAGCAGCACTGCAATGCATCCATTTGCGGGATTCTCAAATTGCATTTGTGTGGTCCATTCATTTTGTGGAGAAATGAAAATTCGATCAGCAGCAATCATCCTTCATCCGAATATTTGCCTGACAAATATGTGGGTAGGACCACGATTCCGAATATTGGTCCACATTAGGGTGCCATGAACATTTGCAACCTGTTAGAAGGTCATTCAAAAGGAAATTTAAAAGAGATCACTTATGATATTTCTGATGGACCGTGAATTTCTGGACAACTCCACGTAGATGACATTCATATTATCAGCCGAATAGACATCCTGGCACACTGAATGAGTGCATGGCGAAGCTTCTCATATGAGAAATGTGAAATTTCCACGTTAATGCTATTGCGAATAATATTAGGGAGCGTGGAGCACAGTCGGAGGCACACGAGCACCACTTCCGTTATCTCGCCTAAGCTTCAGAGAAAAGTTCCGCCCACAAATTTATCTATATAGCAGTTTGTTCAGCTGCATAGTAGCGCAGTCGTAGGAGGACCGGCTGTCGCGTGCACCCGATTCCGGGTTGTTTGGTCCGCACTTCCCGCCCACGCCAACCAAACTTTCCATCAATCCGTGATCTGTGAATCGGTATCAAACTTGACTAGGAAGGATGAAGCGCTGACTTTTCCATCGGCTGGCCACCGCAGCTCGTTCTGTATACCAAATAGTACGCATTCATATTGCCTCCACGACATCCCTCAGAAGTATAACGCATGGCGCATCCCGCAAACGGACTGGTTAACGCTGTCCTTTATCGTTTAATCGTTTATCATAAATTCCAATGCATCCTTGATTGGTTACGCTGAAGTGAGAGGAAGTAGGCTACGTGTCAATAGACGGTACCTGAGCGCCTTCTATGGAAGTTCCAACTAGCAGTATCGAACGATACCAATCAGACTCCGTGAGGCGTAGTGGTTTCGCATGAAACCCCGACAGGGTGTTCGACTTTGATGGAATAGACTGATGAGGACGATCGGAGCCCCAAACAAGGTCAGAGTTGCGGTGGCGGGGAGACAGCAAAGAACGTGGTGGAGCGGTCGTGAAAACGAAATGGGTCACGGGGGTCGAAGACCTATTTGAGCGGCGTCGGCGGCGACGTGGCCGGGCGAAGGCGATCGAAACGCGCCACCACGAACGCCGCTGTCGGATCAGCGACTTGTCACCGAGGGAAAGTGCTTACTGGTTCTGCAATCGATAGTCGGATCTGCATTCATCTGGACGGGAGGCACGTCAGAGCGCCCAGCTCCATCGCATTCCCAGCAGAAGTGTTTTTCGCCAGCACAGAGCTTCGCTCGCTGGACGGAGGCTTGTGCAGTGACAGCAATGGCAAAGCTTCAACGAAGGACCGGAAAGGGTTGGACGAGGAGTTCGAGGAGGGCTTCATCGAATGATGAATAACCTGACAGAAAGAAAGTGCTGTCCGAGCGGTGTTCGGGAAGGGAAATGAGCGCTGGCTGGCTGACCAGGTCGGAGGGAGACGCCGGCTGGTACCCGCCGGGTACGCCGTCAGTCGGGGCATGGCACGGCCGGCCGCCGAGCCCGGCGAGAGCGCGAGAGACCCAGAGATCGCAATTACTCAGCGAGTTCGCAGCTGCCCCGAAACACCAGCCCACGAAACGGAGCCGTAGCAGCGGAAAAGGAGCCGGCCGGCACTGTACGGGATGGGCTAGAAAACCGTGCTACCATTAAGACTGAGATGTCCATTTCTGTTCACAAATTGTGGACGGTTCCATACACACTTTTTTCAAGCCGCTAGCGACGACGGCGCCTAGCATCTAGAATGATTGGTGGCATTCCGACGCTAGTCATGCTTCAACTGATGGACAAAGGATAAAGGATGGTAAATCAATCCCTCTTTGGGACGCGCCACGCCTTCTACTCCTATTGGACGTCGTAGCGGCGAGTTGAATGCGTATTTATTATTCATTGTCTGGTTATTACAACCATCTCCGTTGGCCAGCCGGTGGCCAGCCGGTGGCCAAGGTATCCATTTACTGATCTTCAATGAAAAGAAGCCTTGCTTGAGCCGTATAACAGCTGATATATCGCATATCCTTATGCTATGCTGTGTTTATTACACGAGTGGTTGGCTACCCATGTGAAAATAACTGGAGGATCGATCCTAGTCGAAAGGAGGAATGCGGCGTTTTGGCTCTGATAATTTGGCCCGGTGCTTATGCTACTCCCAAATGATACGGTGACTCTCATGTGAGCTCAGAGAACGTTTATTCTTGTCGTGGAGTGGTCGCCGAAACTGTCACTGCAGCGCTGCGCCCTTCCGACTAGGATAGATGCTAACTGAATAGTAACCATAAGCAAAATCCGCGAAAACATCGAAATTCAACACAACCCACAAACGAGCTCTAACTGAAACGAATTAAAACATCCAAGCACCAAATGAGAGGAACTTTAGACAGCAGAACAAGCAATGATAGAAAAAAGAGCAAGTGGAGAAACGTGCGAAGGATTAGATATTGAGGTCCTTGCATGTCAAATTGTTAAATGTACGGTTTCTCAATCCGAAATACCCTTTCTAGGCTTAGGCTTTCAAACGTGGCCGATGTTCTAATAACAAAATAAAATCATCTACCTTGCGACTCTGACCTGGAGTTTAATCGAGTCGCCCCTGGTGGACGTGGTTCTGGTTGATAGCAGATTCTCAACAATGTATGACCGAAAGCACCATGGATGATTTTATGAACGAAGAGCAAGTTACGGCCTTTCCTTCTATGTTACAGTTTCGTTAGGCCCACAACTGCGTTACGTTCTGTGCTATACGGAATTGTGTCATACAGGAACCCTATGACTCTAGTCATCAGTTTCCTCGAGAAGCTGTTACGAACTTTTTCAGTTTTTCAACACTATCACCTATATGCGGAGAGAAAACAGGGATGGCATATGTACTTCAGTATAGGCAGCACGTGAATAAGAGCATTTTGCGTCCCGTGAGGACAGAACTCTAAACATTTTGTTCACTACAGCAGTATGCAGCTCTGTGAGAAATTATTTCGTAATGTTTATCAAGGCAGAGATCCTCATTAATTGAGGTTCGTATTTTCCTGTGCACTGTAAATTTCAACCCAGCAATGGTGTCAGTGTGGTTTTGATTTTTTGATCCTAGAAGAAGAACATTTGCTTTTCTTTGGACAAGGTAGGCCCATTTATGGGCCC
The DNA here is from genome assembly GCA_947396885.1 of Heligmosomoides polygyrus polygyrus. Classification (NCBI taxonomy): domain Eukaryota; kingdom Metazoa; phylum Nematoda; class Chromadorea; order Rhabditida; family Heligmosomidae; genus Heligmosomoides; species Heligmosomoides polygyrus. The sequence goes on from OX377202.1 coordinate 82,547,006, forward strand.
AAAAACTCATAAAATTCACTGCGAGCTGAACTACACAAATATCTCTTTTAGAATTTACAGTCCGATAGGTTTTTATCCTTATTACTATGCTCCTTGCGGTTATCATGGTTGTAGGCTCCTCTTGTTGGTGAGTAATGAACTCTCATTTAAAACGACCGGCTGTCTTCAACTGAAGCACGCCTACATAGTTGCCAAATTTCTCAAGATTCAACCTCATGATTGCAACGTCTACAGCACAGAAAGTCCTTGAACACCCGATTAGTACAGCTTCAATGCAAAAAACGCCGTCAGTTTATCGATGACGCAGCATGCATGCATCAATGGATGAAGAGTAGAGGACTGCGTGACTCAATCTTTCTTGGGGTACGCCACGCATTCCATGTCTACGGCTACAGTGGAATGCGTACTTGGCTTACACAATGACTTGCGGTGAACGATTCTGTGTTTTATTTATTTGATGCACCTGTAAAGGTGCGCTAAAGAATCATAGGGGAAGAAGCAGCTGATTAAAAACCCGTTAGATGACACACAGAGAATAGCGTAGACGGTTTCTGGAAGCTAAAGGTCGAAGCTAGGCTTTAAGATGGTAAAGATAAAAGGATAGAGGACGGCGTTATGCAATCCCTTTTGGGATGCGCCAAGCATTCTACTTCTATGGGATATTGTGGAGGCGATTTGAAGGCGTATTTGGCCATACAATGACTTGCAGTGGCCAGCCGATGATCAAGTCAGCGCTCTATCCTTCCCAAAGAAGTCTGGTGCCAATTCAACGACCCCGGAGGGATGGAAGGCTTAGTTGGCCTGGGCGGGAATTCCGAACCAGGAACCTGATATCGGGTGCACGCGACAGTCGGCGCCTCCCTCGACTGCGCTACACGCGCTCCTCACGCAGATAACACCAAGAAAAAAGGAATAGACCTTACCGGAACTTTGATAGGGAAGAAACAGACATTGAATCGTGTTGTTACTGTTTGCTATACTATTTACTACTAACCGCTATACTAGTACAACAGCAGTACAATATCTTAATTAACAAATCGTAGCGACAAAAGTTGATAAATAACAATGAAAAAGGATTAACTAATAAATGGGATGGATTTTAATATATAACATCTAAAAATGATCAGTAGCAACAAATAGTAACAACACGATGACGTCACTGAAGACATTTTCCCCTGCGGAAGTCGCAAAACGCTTCCGTTCTGTGGCACAGATACGCGGAGCTCTTGCGCAGGGGTCTAGACTTCCTCGAGAACCTAGCGTTGCTCGAAACTTCTCCTTCAGCAATTTTTGTCCAAAAAGCAGCCGGATCGCCCGGCGATAGTCGCCCCGGCTCTGTGATAAATTTGGGCGCCGTGAACGTTAGCAGGGAACTCCTGTCTAGTCGTGGATTCCTTTAATTTACAGAACACAGCAGGATAGCATGCTACGTTTTCCGTGGCTCCATCCCAGTTCTACGATTGAGAAAGGAGGTAGACACAATAAGCGGTTGTCGGTATGGGATGTCTCCTCATGTGATGTCCGGCTCGCCATGCCCTGCAGAAAGTGCAAAAATGGCGACGATTCCAGCGTCAGGTCCAGGATGACAGGCCGGATGATGGAGAAACTCGTCACAAACCATGATCAAGAGTCGCAATGGAATCAGTGTGAAGGCTAGAACGTCACCCGGAAGTGGTGCGCAGAACCCCCGCTTGAGCTCTGTGGTCAGTATGCGAAGGCTACCGAGGGTAGAACGACCTCGGCCAAAGACGCTAGTTCGAATGCGACTCTGAATGTGGGAACAACGACTGGAAGATCCAGGGCGTGGGGAGTTGCAGAAGAAGAATGGAAAACGTTCATGGATGTAAAGGGGTCGGCTTGGTGAATCCAGGTGGAGAAAGAATTCTAGATCTGGCTGTCGCCCACTACCTGGTTATATGTAGCACCTTCGCGAAGAAGATGAGCGAGAAGGTGACCTACGCTAGCAGAGGAAGAAGGACAGGAGTTGACCACATCCTGGTGAGAACGCCTGACAAGAAAACAGTCCGGGGTATAAAGTTCCTTCCGGGAGAAGAGATCATATCACACCATAGGCCCTTGGTAGCGGATCTTTACATTCCTCTACCCAACAAATCCGAATTAAGAACAGAACCCAGAATCCGATGGTAGAGTTTGCGGGGCACAGAGTGCAACAAGCTAAGAAGGGTAGTGCTCGAAGCAGGTCTTCCTGATCCAACCGGCCCCGTAAACGAGACCTGGAGTAAGGTGACCCAAACGATCGTAGGATGTGCCAAGGAAACCCTCAGCGAAACAAAGGGAGGTACCAGAGGGAATAAGGTTGCATGGTTCTGGAATGAAGAGGTACAGGCTGCGGTGAGGAAAAAGAAGGAGGCCTATAAGCAGTGGCAGAAGACAAGGGCACCCGAGCATCTTACAGCCTATAGTAAGCTGAAACGGCTGGTAAAAACAGTTGTAGCAAAGGCAAAGAGGATGCTCTATACGAAAAGCTGGACGAACCACAGGGAGAGAAGTTCGCTATTCAGCTGGCCAAGGCACGGCATATGTAGAGCTCGCGTCGACATTCGAGTGGTCAAGACGGTGGAGAGTGCTGAGGGTAGGGTACTGTGGAAGCCGGTCGAGGTCAGAAAAAGGTAGGAGGAGTACTTCAAGGAGCTGCTGAATGAGGAATTCGCGCTTCAGGAAGTCCAAGAAGAACTGCCAACGGAAGGACCCATCCCGTCCTGGACGCAGGAGGAGGTTCGCATCGCTATAGGGAAAATGAAACTGTGGAAGGCAGCTGGGCCTGATGGGCTACCAGTAGAGGCTTGGAAAGTGCTTGGGAACTGTGGAGTGAATAGGCTGACACAGTTCTTCAACAGAGCCACGATAAAATATAAGATGCCGGATGACTGGAGGGACAGCATCATAGTACCCATCTTCCAGCAGAAGGGCGAGCGTCCGAATGTTCCAATTACAGCGGGATCAAACTGATCTCACACACGATGAAGGTCTACGAACGCCTGGTCGACTCGAAGCTGATGGGATGGTCGCCATTTCCCGGGAGCAGTGGGGTTTCATGCCGGACAGAATTACCAGACGCAATATTTATCGCTCGCCAGGTGATGGAGAAGTATCGGGAGAAACGAAGGCCTTGCTACCTGGCATTCCCGAACTTGTAGAAAGCCTACGACAGGTTACCCCGAGCCGTGCTCTAGGACTCCCTTCGAGGGTTGGGGTGTCCCAGAACGTCTGACCTCGGTAATAAAGAACATGTACGAAGACTCAAAAGCGGCGATACGAACTCCGCACGGGATGACAAAGAAGATGGATATCACGGTGGGGGTGCATCAAGGGTCCACTCTGAGTCCGTTTTTCTTTGTGCTGACGGTTGATTGCTTAGCCACCTTGAGGAAGGCCCTCTCAGGACCATCCTCTACCCGGACGATATCGCCCTAGTAGCTGACAGCCGTGAAGAGCTGGAGAGAAGGTGCAGTTGTGGCAAAGAGCCATCGCAGGCAACGGCCTGCGGCTGGTGAGGAAAACGAAGTTCATGCGCTTTGAGCAGTGCACCGAACCGATCCTAGACTGCCAAGGGGAGGTGATCGAAAAAGTGGAACAATTCCGCTACCTCGCAAGCGATCTATCCGAGAATGCCAAGTGTGCACCAGGCGGTCGGGGAACGGATAAACGCAGCATGGCTCAAATGAGGGAGTGCACAGAAAACCTCTGCGACCGTAGGTGCTCCAGGACAGTCAAAGGCAAGCTATATAGAACAGTAGTGAAGCCTTTCCTACTCTATGGCAGTGAGTGCTGGGCCCTAGGTAGAGCGCAGTAGCGGCAACTGCACGCTGCGGAAATGAGGATTCTCAGATGGGCATGTGGATGCACTCACCGGGACAGAGTGCGAAACGTGGATGTTAGAGCAGTGGTGAAGACAGCTCCGATCCAGCTGAAGATGAGGGAGCAGCGCCTATGGTGGTACGGACACATTCTCAGAAGACCAGAGGATTATACCACGAAGTTGGCCCTAAATTTTGAGGCACCCGGAAAACGTCCGAGAGGAGCCCCAAGGAAAAGGTGGAAGGGCGTCATTAAGAAAGATCTAGCCGAAATCGGCGCCGCGCCAGACGACGCCCTTGATAGGATGAGATGGCGACGGATCACAAGAACACTAAACGCTCAGGAGGAGATGAAGAAAATCACACGTTTGCGCCCAAATTTGCTATTCAGCTGTGTGTGCAACAAACATAGTGCAGTGTGTAGGTTTCTTTTCACTACAAAAGTGTGAGCGCGTCGAGGATTCGGCTATGTGTTCTTGACTAGAGCTAGAGAGAGTAGTAATGAAAAATGTATTGCCGCTGCTGTTATCCAGCCACCGCTTCCTTCGAAGAGAAGTTTTCATTGCTGAGACGCTCCAGAAAATAACGGGCTACTAAAGAATACTTCTGAGCAGCCCGACCTGTTCGCCTTCCACGATTCTCCAAATATATTTCCCTTCCCACATCGTGTTTTGCGAAAAAAGAGTGAAAATCAGTAAAAGCGCCCATCCGTTAGGCACAACATTATGGCGTTATCTTTTCTGAGGTAAATCTCTCTTATTAGGAACAAGAAAAACAGAATTCCGGTGAGACGACGATTCTAACAACTAAAAGAAAGCTACATGGTAGCGGTTCTCCGACCATCTGTCCAATCTCTGCCTCCGTAGCCTACCAATAAAATTCTCCAAACTTCAAATTTTCAATAGTCGTTCATTAGCGTTTCTATAGAAATAGATTTGCCTTACACGGCATAGAAAAAAGGAAGGTTCGATATAACTCTTCAAAGATAAGGAATAAAATTCCGTTGGAGGCGCTGCTTGCAGAAATACTCACACTACCTGAGGGCTCTTGTTAGTCTAAAAGTGGTCATTACTGCTCGTTTCTGATCTCTATATCATGTATAAATGATGTTTTATATTGTATAAGATCCGGCCATTCTAAATGCTATTGTACGAATAATTTTTGTTACAGTGTTTATAGGCCACCCTGCAGGGCCAGAGAATTGATATGACTTTTCTGAAAAGGTAATGACTCACTGACCTGTCCATCGGCAATGACTATCGCAAGCCACTGCACAAGTGTAATTCTAATGTGTAGTCATTACTTCCCTCTTCCTCAAACCTCGGCACTGTAAGTTGCAAGTCAGTTATGTTTTGTGCCACACGAGGTTTTTTAGGCTGGTCCTTATTTAAGGGTGCCTGACGTTTCGACTCCCGCCGTCTTAAGAGATCTGGACATGGTGCACCAGCTCTATTTTCGCTCCGATCCTCCAAACACCTTAACTACTCCTCCATTTCGAACACATCCTATGTCGTGCCCCGGATGAGTCAGCTGCACCCATGATAGAACTCATGCGGCCCTCATCCCGAGGCGACATGTGAGGCACAACCAGAGTCGAGGTCTTACCCATGCGCGCTAGCTCTTACATTATCTGCCACGTTAGGGGTAGGCCCTTGTTGCCCCGACTTTTTACACCTCATACCAATGAGGATGTTATTTAGGATCTCCTGCACAGACTGAACCTGCGCTGGCTCCCCGGCGACCCTAGCCCATCTTCACATCACTCACGTGATACAATTGAACCAGCCGACCTTCTGCAGTATTTACCACTGCGCTCAGGATAAACCCATTCCCACTCTAGAGTCAATTGACAATGCGCAATAGACAACATACTTCATGACAACCCAATATACACACAATGCACATCAGTATGGGGCACAACTGCCTACGTGTTAAGGATGAGCCCCGCCACGTTACTTACGGGTCAGCCCCAAGCGCAAGCCCTCCAGATCCTTCCTCGCTCCTACCCTGGAGCCTGCACTCACGAAGGCAGTGGCTCAGTCGTTCGCTGCGGTTACCTCTGATTGTCGTCCCTGCGCGTCCTGTCCTGGTCGTCTTGAAGTCCTGCGCGACTGGTCGAGTCGAAGTCCTGGTGGAGTGGACACTGCGTTGACGATGGAGTATCGGAGCGGACAGCGGACCAACCGCTCGGTGCGGCGACGAAGCCGGAGACTGCCGGGTGCGCGCGGGAAGGCGTTTATAGTGCGTCGCGGCGCGTGCGCGCGACCGTATGCCCCCCGCGTCGGAACCAGGGCGCCTCCCAGCGTGTGTGCCCTTGAAGAGTCATGATGGAGCGTGGCGAACGTCACGACACCCTAGGAACACAAAGAAGGGACCAAGTGGGAGAAGTGAACTCATCAAATGGATCCTCCGCAAGGGCTGATGCTAGCTCACGTAAGTTGGCCAGTAAAGGCGACTGCGGCACACTGTGCGCAACCCTCACCGATTGCTCTTCTACAGTTCGCAATGATGCTCAAATGCAGAGAGTCACTCGTATCAGAAAGTCACTCATTTGTTCATTACTGAAATTCTTGGAAAACTCCAGAAGGCCTCAAACGCATTCCTTTCCGAAATGGTTCCTTCGTCGACCCGAATACATAGTATGTCTTATTTCACCTCGAAATCGTTTCTCTTACGCCCATCGATTCTATGTTTGATTAGCGATCCACGTCGTTTGCTTGATAGATGTTCCCTCATACGTGCTGCGAGAGCCCTTCCTGTTTCTTCGCTGCCTTTGGTGTTACATGCCATACACTCGATCTGATCTAGTGCCCCAACCTTTCAGCCATCGTCCAAACTACCACTTAAACGAATAGCGCAGTAGGTCTTCATGCACGGCGGACGGGGAAGGGGTTCGATTTCTGGTCGGTTTTTCGCCAAAAATCATGAAGACGTCTTTATTGAAAACTGTTTCTAACAAGGTAAGAAAGCATATTTTCTCTACTTTTCGAAAAGCTAGCGGGAATACTGAATTTCTCCGTGATGTCCGGAAGGGAATCTGCAAATGATTGGAAGACTGCTAGCTACCAGAAAATCCTTATTTTAAAGTGTCGAAAAATCAGTATTGAAAACTTTAAAGAACTTTATTGTGTTCTCAAAACATGTATTGTTCATTGGTCTCTTTTCAGTGTTTTCATCAGTGCCGAAGCCGCATCTGGAAAGAAGAACCTATTAAAAGGTTCTAAAATTACATAAAACGGTGAAGAAGGCAGCATATGTAAGAAGTAAAACAGTGACAGAGACAGGGAGGAAAGTCGGACGACTCTGGAAGAGCCCGTCCCCTGCACGTTGCTTCATGCCGATGACGTGATGCTCGCTGACGAAGATAAAGGTGAACTCGAGCGAGAGCTGCAAGATGGTGTGATCGCTTGGAGCGGTTTGGACTCAAACTGAACGTGAAGAAGACCGAATATCTAACGACGCAAGCTCCATCAATGTTAATGGCATCGAACTCCCACGCACTTCGGTATTTAAGTACCTGGGATCAGCATTCGCGTCTGACGGCAAACTAATGGTCGAAGTGAATTCACGCGTGAGTGCAGCTTGGTCCAAGTGGCGCTCGTTCACTGGCGTGCTCTGCGATAGGAAGATACCAGAGCGCTTTATGTCGAAGATCTACAGAGCAGTCATCTGGCCAGTAGCGATGTACGGCGCTGAGTGTTGGCCTGCGACCGAGGAAGTTGAAACGCGCCTCAGGCTCATGGAGACGAAGATGCTACGCTGGACGGCTGGAGTCATACGCTTGGGCCGCATCCAAAACGACGTCATTCGGCAGAAGTTCGGTGTCGATAGCTGACAAGGTACGCGAAGCTTGATGGTACGGCCATGTTCTGCGTGGAAAGGAAGACAGCGTCCGCAAGTTCGGCCTTAACTTCGAGGTAATAGGAAAGCGGCCTAAAGGGCGCCCGAATAGCGCTGGACTGCTATGTTACATATGGACTTAAAGATTGCTGGTGTCCACCCTGATGTAGCGCTGGACCGGGAAAGGTGGCGTCATGACACCAAAATAGCGGACCCTGTCACGAAGCGGGACAAACGCTGAAGAAGAAGAAGAAGAAGAAGAAGAAGAAGAAGAAGAAGAAGAAGAAGAAAGGTAGGTGGCGACTGGAGCTCAATTTGCGTTGAGGTCGTAGGTCGCTACATATAAAGCCCGGCATCATTAAGTTAATGATTACTGTGTGCCACTGGCTCATTCACGTTTTACATCAGGATTCTGAAGCTTGTCCTGCTAGACGACTTCTTTTCGTCTCTAATTGATGTCCGATGTCATTGTATAGACTGCTTGCGCTTCCAGACCGACCGAAAAAGGTAGGGCGCCACCTGGATCGATTGATCAGAAGAGACCTAAATTTTTATCATGGATATCGGCATTCCATATATGGCACCTAACGACCATTAAATGGCATTTGCTCCTTTAACGACATCGAGGTTGCGCTTCGTCCAGCTCTGACCTTTTGCCGATCGCCCAAACAATCCCCATAAGGTGGTCTCCATGAGGAAGGCATTTGCTCCTTTAACGACATTTGAGAAAATGGTAGCACCATTTATCAAATGTAGCGATCGTCCGACATTTATCACGAACACCTGCGATTTCCTTATTGACAGAGAAACCGTCCTCTGGGTTGCTTACCAATTACAGCCCCCTCTCTCTAGGTAAAACGCGACTTCCGATGTCACGTAGATTTCCTCGGAAACCGGGCAGCTTCTCTTAGCACCATTTCAAACCAGCTGCGGATGCGCAGGATTTAGGGCTTCTCTCGTTGTAGCGCTGCTGTGATGAGAACCCTCTGTTCAAGGTGACTCCCGTTACCACGCGACGATGGGCCGGTTTCATCAGCGACTTACAGCAATTTAACAGAGAAAATACAGACGAAACCCCTGACAGCGCGGTTTATCCAGCGATGTGGTGAAACATTTCTTCGCGCTATCATGGGTTTCAGCTGCATTTTCTCTGTTAAATTGCTGTAAATTGTTGACGAGTCCGGTTCCAGAGCTCGATTTCGGTACCACACAGAAAACGAAGGCGAGCAAGATGCTGACCTCGGCTGCCGGCCGTCGCAGTGGAACTGAAGCTTTCATTTTTTCTAACAAAAAATGCTTCAACGGTCAAGGTTGGACTCCACCTCCGAAGAGTTTTATACAACAGCCTTTCCTGGGCGAGAGTTCGTGATGTAGTGAACGATTATGCTGTTCGAACAGTAAGCATAATCGTTTTTTTAATTCCTTGTGACCATGCGAGAGGGTTTATGTTGTCTTTTGACCCACCTAATTCGCAAAATGGTTCCCATTCTCGCTGGAGGTCCAGTTCGTACACATCAGTGAGAAACATGCGAGAAATATCATTCCTTCTACTGACGGGAATGAATGCGAAGTGCCTTGCGAGCTCATTTTCTTGTAAGGCAAGCCTAACTGACGGCCTAACCGCGAAGTCGAAGTTCTCGTTTTTCTGGCCACGGTGAAACGTATGAGTATAGTTGTGCTCCCAAATTTTTTTCGAGTATTCGAATGGTTCCGAATGCTCATAGAATTCGAATATTCGAATTCGAATATATTCGAAAAAAGCGCCTTTCCTGACTATTCCAATTCGAATATGTAAATTTGAATGAAAATCATATGAATGCCTATATGAAATTCGAATAGATCATTCAAGCAGAACTGCAGTTTTTGTTATGTAAGCCCATTCCCAATGCCGTGCAACGGCTCACGATGATTCATTGCTGCTTTATTCAAGTGGTTATGGTCAACACCTGGCAGCACTGGGGGCCTACCCGTATCAGCACAACGATCAAGAGTTTGGATCCTTGAAGCACTTTGAAGTCTGGCTAGGTAAGTCCTAACGTGCATGAATGCATTAGAGTTTTTGACGGAATTCTAATGCGTCGAGATGTTTGCCTCATGCATGTTCAATGGCACTTTCGTGTGGCATTCACCTGACACATCAGCGTCACATGAGCTTTGAGCGGCTTGTCGGCGTACGTAGAACATCCTAAAAAGTTGGCTACTCTCAAAAACTCACTTGAACGCAGTTGTTCTTGTCTGCCGAATGTAGAACAAAATCTGAAGAACATGTTTCTCTCCAACAAATGGAAGAAGAATTCGATAATTTGAGAACTTGAGTAATAGCGAGAAGTTGTCATGAAGTACATATTGGCAGTAGGACAAAGGCTTAGTCAAAAGCTTACGCGATTTCCCCTGTTTAAGAGTCGGTTTTAGAGTGAAGCTTTCGAAATCCCACATAACAATGCTGATAAGTGATCTCAATCTCTTGTTGCAGTAAATTACGCGAGAACGAGAATGCCAATGCTGTAACTCTTAGGACCGATTGGCAGAGTGGAACACATGCCAACATGTAAAGAAGTGTAGTTCTTGAAGAACCAACTATGCCTGAGAATAAGCTAGCAGGGAAGAGATCAAAAGGTGAAAGTCTAGAGAGGGAGGTCCATGCTGCATTTTCTCCATTACAATTGAATTACCTTAGCCGTAAGAAACCTAGACGACCTTCTGCAGTACAAACCACACGTAGCTGTACTAAACGTTTTCGTTATGCAAGTTTTAAAATAATTTTGAGAATATTAGAAAAAAGAGGGAGGTGGTGTCTCTTCCCTTCCTGGCTTGCTCCCACCGAATTCATCTTTAAAACTGAGGTGAGGTGAACTTGCTGATACTCGCAACCGACGCCGCTTCAGACAGCCCCGTAGAGAAATAGCTTACAATGAACTTGTTGTCGTAAGAAAATGAAGAGGAATGGTTTTAAGAAGGGAAAGAAATTTTTCCTTTTTACTATAACCCGCAGCTTTTGGTGAGGTCTCGCCTGAAGGTTCACGCTCAGCTCAGAGATATCTATGAAAATTGACCAGTTCTTCAGAGCCTTGACCCAAAACGAAGGAGGTGTGTAACGTTCTCAAAACAATATGTGGATAATGACAACGGGTTTCCACTTTCTTAAGCTCTCAAGGACAAGGATGGGCCTTGCGAAAACCACCTATGCCGCTCCAACAATCAACCATAGATCTAACTCACTGTACATATGAATATATTCCACTACAAATTTGGTGAATAGATCAAATGCGTCCTGGGCTTCTTAATTTTTAAGAGCTAGAATTCGACTGCTATTGGTAGCTTTTTTTTGTTGTGTGATTGTTACGTTTTTTCTTTTGATGTGTTGAGAAAGCTTTAGATAATTTTAGTGCAAGAACGCAGCAGTGATACTTTGTATGTACAGTACAGTACTGTTAGAATTTTCATAGGTAATATGAACACATTGTTAGCACCCCTCTCAGCAGATCACATCGGATCCATTCGACATTTTTGCTGGCGAAATAGGGCCAAGCATGTCTGAGGGTACCGATTTGCATATCTCCTCGCATCACATGCCATTATGCTGAGCGGAATACGTACTCAGATTGCCTCCACGATGTAACGTAGAAGTACAGCGCGTGGCGGATTCCGGGCTATGATTAATTAACGTCATCCTTTGTTCGTCATTGCTTGTCCTTTTTTTGACAAAAGCGAGCAAAACCGAACTCGTTCGAGAAAAATAAAATGAGCTTTTTTTCAGGGATTCTGTTATATATTTCTAGGACAACAGTATTCCAGTAAGTATCTTTGCTACAGGTACATCAACTAAATAGTTCTTTAAATAAGATGAAGCAACAATGACACACGAAACTGCATACATTTATGTAGTTAGAAATATAAACAGCGTTTGCAGGCAAATTATCCAAAAGTCAAATATTTGCAATGAGTACTGCATAGTCGGTCGTGCTCCTAAATCTGCAGAACTTTCTAAGCGTACAAAATCGGAAGCTTTCTTCGTTCTTTGCTCGTCTATGTACCAGTTCTCAAATTCTAGCATCAAATACATAGTTTTGTCTTCAAAGGGTTCAAGAATGCTGGGGAGGCGTGCATGGAAACTGAACGGATCGCTTCAAAAACCAAATGAGCCATGCTTTCGCAAATCGTCCTTTTTAATCTCAGCCTAGTACCCTCTCTAATTTTTCGTGAGGGCCTTGCAAAGAAAATTGTGGGTCAGGGTTATACACTTGGAGTATCTATAAAAATTTCCGCACAAGAACAAAATTTGATGTCGAGAAAAGGATCAGAATGTTGAAACAATTGCTACTTTCTTCTGCCTTTTTTGAACATATATCTTCTTTGGTCATCCACAATTAATCTTCTCTTCTTTCCCATCCATTTCTTACTGAGGGAAACGTGAGGCCTCGAGCTGAGCGCAGGTGTGACACGAACACAGCTGGATCATCTGAAGCCTACGTGGGCGAGCGCCAGCTCGAGGTGAAGCTCATTGAATCGATGGCAGCATGAGTGCTTTTCCGGACGACGTCGCCGCTTGCTGCAGCTGCTACTTTAACGGCGAAGTACGTGCTTCCACCAGGGAAAGCTGCGTCGCTCCTAGTTTGTCTGCATTGTATTCAGTGGAAAATTTGGCTTATTTGTCTCAACCGTCTGTTTGTACTTCCCACTTACTCTAACGAATGTTGCCAGTTTCTTGATATACTACTTTGGTCCAAAATAAACGACCTAGCTCTGCTTAAGGTTAGTTTATCCTTACAAATATATAGAACCTGCCAGAATATCTACAGCTGTTTGCTGAGAATGTGCTTTTATTGAGTGCAGTTCAACGGTAATCATTCATAGCTTCTGCAGTCGATGAGTTCGTTGAGGCGGTGTCATCGTTGGTTCTGAACGTAATCTATAGCGCTGCTAAGAGATTGGGGAAATGCCTGCTGATGTAGCGGTAAGTTGTGAAGGTCTACAAAGTGCGCTAGACATACAAGATTTTTTGTCTCCAATCCACCGGCCTTCTGTAGAGCAGATTTTGGCAAGTGTTTCAACCATTGTCTCCACTTCTCCTAGCCAAACTTTTCAGCAACAGACAGAAGATCGTACATTTGGAGGGTGTTGTATGCGGTGATTTATCACAGGTGCAGCATGATGTTTTAACACAGAATCCAAGTCAAGCCGACCCTCCTTTTACTATTTTTGGATGCAATACGGTTTCTAGAAGGTGTTTAGCAGTCTCGTAGATGGCTTGTTCCACAGGAGGATACCTTTCTGTAGAAGCTCGAATTTTTATTGCGATACCCAATGCGTTTGAGAAATCGCTCCAGGCAGCTCATCAAAATGGGAGCGAATTTCACCTTTTACTAATTGCCTTTCTCTTCGTTGGCTAACTTATGAATATCTCGATTTGCAAGCTTTTCTCTTCTTAATTTTACTGTGAACGAATGAAACACACATAAAGAAGGTCACTTTTCAATTTCAACAGTGATCCAACTTGTCCTTTACCAACTCCACTTGGAAGCCATCAATGTTTCTTATTCATGTTTGAGTCGACTGTATTAGAGGACTCATCGTTGTATGAATCCCTTGGAATTCCTCATGTTCAAACTGTACTGTTCGTTTGCAGGAGGCTGTTCGGTAGCTTTTTGGGTTCCTTGATACGTTCACTCTGGTTGTAGTGTTCATTTTGGATACGCATATATTAAATGCCATGCGATCTTTCATTTCGCATATTGGAGGAAAGCCTCTTAAAAATAGAAAAATCTTAAGCGTTTTCCTACTCTTTCAAAAATTTATGTAGAAATTGTTCCCGCAATTTCAAACTAGAAAAAATAGAAAAATTTTATACAGCAGGTCGATTTACAACAGGTCAAATATACGGGCCTCCAAGAACAAGTGCGGACCTTTCGTTAATGTCAAAAAAGCTAGAATACGAAGCTGAGCAACAATTTTATAGGACAGCTTGCCGACATTACTCGTCTTCCGCCATCTGTTTCGAAGAAAGGTGTCTGAACCTGATGTCATACTCAGGTGCAAATATAACCTCATTTTAAGTACTAATACTTGAGAGTACGATTTATTATTAAAGGAATCTGCTGTGGAATGTGTTGCTCAAAACTATGTCTTCACTCATTGGGGACCCGCACCACCGCTGAATAAGAAAAAAGGATAAAGGGTAAAGGTCGCTGCTAATCTTCGCGTTTGGATGCTCCACAGATGGTGTTGGTATTTCCACGGGATCGTGGAACAATTTGAATGGGATTGCGTTTAACTGACACAGTGAATTTCTGTGGCCGGTCGATGAACATGTCGGCGTTTTACCCCTTCCCAGAGGTCTGCTACCGATTCACCGACCCTACCTGGTAGAACATAAATAAGTAAAAAATATCATAACGATGTTTTGTAGTGATCAAAACTTCTTGCGCCATGCGGGACTCGAATCCGAACCTCCCTCTAACCGGGCGGAATACTTTACGCCATTACACCACCGGCTCCGTTTGATCGAACATAAAAAATGCTTCTTCCATTCGAGAGCTTCGAACATTTTCTCAGCTATCACACTCCAAACCTTGGAGGGATGGAGGGTTTGTTTGGCCTAGGAGGAAAACCCAAAACCAAGAACAGAACCGGGAATGGAATTGCATATCTCTGAATCGAATCTCTGAATGGCATATATTTCAAAAAATTCGTAAAATGATGCACCAAATGGCTTTCTTTCTTTATGTCTTTTATTGTGGCATAGCAGCCGCTGTTTTTCTGGATAAGCAGTTGCTTTAGCCAATGTTTTTATCTCGTTGCTAGGATTTGGATGACGGAAAAATGGGCAAAAGACCGTTTAACGTTATCAAATTCATAGAAATAAAGGATTTCAAGAGTTGTGCTCGTATTTTGTGGCAGCACCCTATCGAGGAGCGAAGTTCGGCACCAGTTTCGGCCAACCTAATAATCTATTAATGGCGAGTTTTGCGTTCTGGAGCTTTTTTGTTGAGTAGCATGTTCTCACAAGTCGTTGAAGCAGAACGGTCCGACCAATGTCTGCATTGCAAACGAGCGGAAGCTCGAGTTTCCGGCAGCACACCAAGCCACCTCGGCCCCAGACTTCGGCTGCAGCTCGAGTGAATGTTGAAATCGCTGCTGCCACTCTGCCACCGACGCTCTCGAAGGGCTTAGGGGGCGAGGTGCTGCCGGCGTCCGGTAGATGATGATCGCCGGCTTCGCTTCCCCCTCGTGGAGCCCGCAATCGATTCCCTCTCATGTCGCCGTCGCCTTAAATAACGCCTCGTCACGCGAACTTCTCGCATTCTTCACAAATCTCTCCTACTCGTGAGCCTTTTGTCGTCTATGGAGCCGAGATTGCGGACGTCGACGGGATTCACTGCTGCTGTCGGGGCGACGGCCATCAGCTGACGCTTCTTTGTTGACGTCTAGCTGTTCTCCATGAGGAATTTTGTAGTAGCCATGTTTTTTAGGCTTTCGGCTCCCAAATTTCGCCTCGAGATTGACATTCTCCCCATAAATGAGGAGCACTATAACGACAGCCGTTCCATTCTTGCTATTTATTTGTGGGGATAGACGAGCCCGCCTTCTTCTTAGAAGACGGATGTGGCGGTCCCCATGCGTCTAGATAATCCAGTGGCTTTTCCTGGGTCGCCATGCTCATAGCAAAGTGGCCCCTACTCTGTCCCACAATTGGTTATTCATCTCGGGGTGGCTGCGAGCTGAAAGCAATGTCGAGTCTGATTCAGGCGTTCATTGTGTTCATTGTTGCTGCTTTAATTTGGAGAACAAATGAGGGCGGTGTCAAAGAACAAACAAAGCCCCCTTGCTATTCGTCGTCAGCATCATCGGAAGGATTGCCTTTTATCGAAGGATCCTCCTCATTTTCAGCCGTGACAATGGCTTTCTCTTTGCAAAACCGCTGGCTTAGCGGCGCGTTGCTCAGGCTTCGCAGCTCTCATCGCTAACGCGACACTAATCTCTTAGCAACGTTTCCTTTCACAATAACGAGGCCTGGCAGGAAGGCAGCTCCTGCCGTCGGCGAGCAGCCGCCAGAAAGGATTCCTCATTCGACAGCCCTGCACAAAAACCACTCCTCAAGCCTTGACGAGCAGGCCGTAGAACTTCCAGAAGCCCAGCGAGTTCGGTGGAAGCCCTCCGCTTAGAAAATTGGGGCTCGTTTCCAAATGCTTCATGGAGAATTATTCAAGGTCTTCGTCGACAAATAAGAAATTTTTTGGTGTACACTTCTCATTTCTTACATTTTCTAGGAAATGAACCTGGTGATTTGTTTTCAGTTTTCCGTTCTTCTGTATGCATTCGTTTCGCTCCTTTTCCTTCATCCATATGCCTCCTTTTCTTATTAGTTCACTTTGTAGCAGTCGTGTTCCTTTATGCACAAAATATTGACCAACAGAATTTATCCGTCAATTTTCTTTTAAGGAATACATGATATATCACATAAAATATATAAAAAATAAAATAAATTCATGTTTATGTCGTAGTATTTTAGTTTGTTGGGTGCGTGTAGCTCAGTCGGAGGAGGCGTCGACGGTCGCGTGCACCGGATACCAGGTTCCTGGTTCGGATTTTCCGCCCAGGCCAACAAGCCTTCCATCCCTCCGGTGTCGGTGAATTGGTACCAGACGTGTCTGGGAAGGATAGAGCACTGACTTGTTCACCGGCTAGCCACCGCAAGTCATTGTATGTCCAAATACGCATTCATATCGCCTCCACGACATCCCGTAGAAGTAGAATGCGCTGGCGCATCCCAAAAGGTATTGAGTAACGCCGTCCTTTATCCTTATCCTTATTATAGTTTATTTAGTAGTAGTTGTTTAGTTTATTTATTTGGACGATATATATTTATTTTTATATTTATTTTGTTGATAAAATATATTTATTTAGCTAAAAAAGCCTCGAAAAAATCATTTTGGGATAGGTTACGATTTTTTAAAATCAGGCATCGGAAGCTGATAGAACTTCCTTTACAACCCATGAACTTATGCACGTTTGCTTTTGAAGTATAATTCTGGACGTACCTTGTGCAGTTCACTAAATTTTAATTGTTTTTGAAGTGCAAACCGTTTTCCATATAATGTTTCCACAGTTGTTTGTTTTTTGGAGACAGGGACGGTAATATGAAGCCGTTGTCTAGTAACATTCATAAATACGACCGTGTTGCTCGTGAGCCGGAGGATTTTGGTGAAGTCTGCATCCCAAAAAGCCAAAAAATTGGGCAGTAAAGAAGACTTATGCATTCTTATATTCGCCATCAATTCGCTCGTGTGTTTGCAATAATCATCGGTGAGAAGTTCTAATGCGAATTCATAGCCTACTAATTGGATCTCCTTGATTACCCTTCGTTCTGAGTATCCTCCTTTGGAACCTTTTTTGGCCTTTTTTGGTCTCTACAGCGGATTTCAATGCGTTTTAAAGACCCTCTTATCATGGACGGCAACTGGTTTTTATACTTTTCTATTTTAATTAATCGTTTTTTGTTCTCCGGAGACACCATCGCTTTTGCTGAAAAGCAGGGCCAAGACTGTAGTGAAGGCGATAGACATTAATGAACTTGTCCATTGGCTTGCGGTAGGCAACCAATGGACAAGTCAGGGTTTGGATTAGGTTGTCCCATAAGCCCCCGAAGTTTCTTTAACGATTCATTGCGGATTTCGTCGGCAGTCTCTTACATAGCGCTACAAAGCGTTCGAAAGAGAATGATTTGCTCTATCAGAGCATGTATTGAGTTTCTATTTTCATCCTGAATTTTGTCAACTTTTAGGTCGTTAAATGGAGAAGTGAAAAAGTGAAAAAATAGCCATTTGCGCATTTGCTCCTTTCGCGGCTTGGAATTTTTCGCGCAGCTTTCCTGAGCATTTGGAAGAGAATGTTCTGTACTACGAGAATGCATGTTGGTCTTATTTGCTCATTTGTCCTTTATTGAATTTTAGGTCATCAAGTTGAGCCGTCCGACTTTTCCGTCCGAATTTTACCGAAACTCCTGCTCTGTGGCTGGAATTTTTTGGTTGGTGTTATATGTCGTTCGGAAGAGAATGTCTTATTCTATAAGAATTCATGTCGCATTTATTGGCTCATGCTGACTTCTGTCGAACATCAACAAGATTCCAAAAAGAGAAAAATCACCTACACCAACAATTCCTTCTCCATGTTCAGTCTGTATTGCTCAGTTTTGTATGACGAGTGATATGATACTCAAAAGCGCATGTTTTGTTCTACCAGAGTATATGATTTGTTCTTCGGCCTTTTAAATTTTTGCTAATTTTCAGGTCATAAAAATGGAGCAGTGCTCGGTCGACTAAGATGAACACTTTTGGCACCTTCTTCTCTTTGCTCTCAACCAGGGTTCTGGCGCGGCTAAGGCACTAAAACCCTAGTTGACCGCACAAGCACATTTTCATCGTCAGTTACAATTCTGTGCAAAAATCGTTGAATATGTCCGTGTGATGAATGATGACGGACAAGCAGACCGGCAGCAATCGCCACTTGCTGGTTCCTAATGTTCATCCATAACACGGACATATTCAACAATTCTTGCACAGCATTGTAACTGGCGATGAGAAATGGTACTTGTACGGTCAACCAGGGCTCTAGTGCCTTAGCCGAACTAGAACTCCGGTTGAAAGCAAAGAGAAGAAGGTGCCAAAAGTGCTCATCTTTGTCGACCGGGCACTGCTCCATTTTGATGACCTGAAAATTAGCAAAAATTTAAATGGCCAAAGAACAAATTTGATATTCTAGTAGACCAAGGCATGAACTTTTGAGTATCGTATCACTCGTCATATAAAACAGAAAGGCAGACTGAACAAGGAGAAGGAGTTGTTGGTGTACATGATATTTCTCTTTTTGGAGTTTTGCTGATATTCGACAGAAATCAGCATGAGCCAATAAACGCGACAAGAATTCTTATAGAACAAGACATTTGCTTTCGAACCACATATAACACTGGGCAAAAAAGTCCTACCACAGAGCAGGAGTTTCGGTAAAAGTTCGGACGGAAAAATCAGACGCCCCAATTTATGACCTAAAACCAATAAAGAACAAATAACCAAATAGACCAAAACGTATTCTTGTAGTACAAAACATTGTCTTTTAAATGCTATAAAAAGCCGCGCAAAGAATTCCAAACCCAAGCGAGAGAAGCAACTGCGCAAATGGCTACTTTTTCACTTTTTCACTTTAAAGACCTAAAGATTGACAAAATTCATGATAAAGAAAGAAATGCAATACAAGTTCTGATAGAGCAAACAATGTTCTTTCGAACGCTGTATAGCGCTATGCGAGAGACAACCAGCGAAATCCGCAATGAATCGTTGAAAAAAAACGGCGGGGACTTATGGGACAACCTAATACTTCCAGGACAAGTCTGGTACCAAATCATCGACCCGGTGGGATGGAGGGCTTGAGCGGATTAGGTGGGGATCCGAATAAGGAAACTGGGATCGGGTGTGCCGATTTCTTAGCATGAGGTCAATTTACCGCAGATGACGATGTCGATGGGAATTCTCCCACTGTGTATCTCGAAATGCTTCGCTGGTTAAAAGATGTAGATATACTTACATTGAAACAGCAAGAATTGTCAAGGAACACCCATTGGTGACACATCTTATGGTTAAGGGGATAATCTCAAAAACTGAAGAACCAAAGACTAGCATTCACTCGATTGCTTCTCGCGCATGGTTAGTGAAGTTGCCACCTTAAATGGAGGTATCCAACACTTAGTGTTGGTGTTTTCTACTGCATTGTTCTTGTTCTTATTTTTCATGAACTGCATACCTATTATAGCCTTGACGTCTGCGACCTATGCGCTCGATTTTGATTTTTTTTACTGAGATTATTATGAATAGCTTGAGTGACTCCCCATCCTTTCAGTTCACGTGTATCTGTGCCTGCCTTCTTAATTTCGGCAGTAGAGGATTTTAACAGAGCATTTCAACAGTATTTCAACAGCATGTATCTGGACCAATTACCAGGTTCTTAGTAATGGAAAACGTGTACACTTCTCTCAAGACCTCTAATTGCATTTCGAGAGAGAGAGAGCACAAACGCGCAGCATGTTCCTCGACATTGTCGGTTGACATCTGAGATCGAAAAATTAAATTCGTAAGTAAATTCAGACTGGTATCGCTTTGAGAACAAAAACTTTTTTTTTAAATACATGACATAGTGACGAACGATCCTAATTTATTTAACGAATTTCACATGTTTTCGAAATCTAGTATGACTCTGGTCAGGTTTGAAATTTTTCAGCTTCTGTGCTTTCTCGATATTGGCTTTTAACCGTTTCATTGGGATCCTATTGCCTCTGATGAGAATGCTTGCTATCAAAACATGTTATAAATAGGATCCATTGATTGATTAAGAGTGGCATAAGTTAACCTAAAAAAAAGACGGAAAGCATCCCACTACTTCTGTTCTCGGTTATTTCGAGATAGATTCTCTAGCGCCCTTTTCTATTCAAACTGCCGGTCCTGACTTCGAAACATCTCCTGACGCAAAATACTTTGCAAAGAACGAAAGTACTTTGCAGACACCTTGAAAAAATCATCTCAGACTTGCTTCGCTGATAGTGTTCTACACATCAACAAGTAAAATATTATATCGTGATGTTTTCACCAGGTACTGAACACCATTCAATTCAAAGAAGACACTTTCAAACTGAAATAGACCTTCTAAAAACATGTATGCATTTCATGCTTGAGTACCTACTCTCTACGAAAACTGTTATGGCCTGTTTCAAGGAAAATTGAAACTAAACAATCATTCTTGAAAGGTGCTCGAAAAGATATAATGTCAGATTCAAAAATGCCTGGAAATCGAACATTATTTTGTGTCTGGTTGTCCTGCTGTTCTGGAACAGGGCTACATCATTTCAATTGCTTTAAAAAGTGTACCCCATGCTTTCTATCGAAGCCCATTTTAGGAGTGTGCATTTAGCGACTAGCGGGTTACCGATCTAAATGAATTAACACCATTTTTCGTTGGCTTAACCACTTGGCGGGATTTCCGAAATTTGGAGTAAATTTAACGGATTTTTGGGTCAAAGATCCTTCGACAAACTTGCTGTTCTCAGTCTAGTAGCGCATAAAGGGACATTTTTGAAAACAGAATACACTGCCGAAAAATAATTGATGTTGTTACGAAATAGAGCGCTCTTGCAGTTGACGGGAAGCCCTAAACGAGGCACTGAGTCCTAATCCATGCTTCACCATCCCTCTCTTGATCTTGCTCGGAAGCCCTCATGTCGTGAAGAAGCCAATGGTGATCTCAGGCAAATTAAGGAAAGGGGCGGAGTTAGAATCGAAATATACAATTTTCACGACAAACTGACCACCTTCCGGATGTCATCCACGCTTAACTAAACACCTTCAATGAAGATTGGAACGATTCTTCGCTATGAAACATTACCGTGACTTTCTTCGAAACTTATGATTCGCCTACATTAAAAGGCGAATACGTCTGAATTTGAGGAAATTTTTATTCCTCAAAGGAAAAATAGCGAGTTGAGATTTCGAGAAAGCATTTGAGCGTAATACAAAAAAAATCGCTCAATGCGCATGCCTGCGGTTTGCTAGATGGTTGGATGTGAAGATGCTGCTGAAACGCCCAATTTCCTTGAAGCTGCAAAGTGAGGACGTGTCTTTTACAATGTTTTGTTTTACCGTGCGCTAGCTCCTAATCGCACACAAACAGAACTTTGGCTATCAGTAAAGTCAAAGTCGCACTAGGGCGAATGGATGTCGCAACCTTCTCTGAAAACGCGATGAAAATTGCTGGCCTCTATACTTTCAGGTAACCTTTCAGAGCAGAACAGCTGATTACAATTCATGCAATGCATTATAAATACATAATCTGCCGCAAGTCTAAACAGGGAACTGTAATCTGAATCTTCTGTGGTCTTTACCCTATTCGTAGAAAAGCTAGGTTATAGGGGTGTGGTAAATATGTGAACGTGTCTAAGGTTTTCATTCCATAAGTTTTTGAGCTAGTTCTCCAGATGCTGTGAAGGATCATGGTGATGCACACCCGTTGTTGACTTGCACCCAAATACTTAATTGTGGATTATGCTAGAATTACGTTTTGTGTTGTTGCAGTGCTGTTGGAATTTGAATATTCTTTATTTATAGATCTAAACCTAATTCTATTAAAAACTCATTGCTAGTCACTCAAATCGAAATTTTCTTGACGTGACGGCCAGATGGACTTGAAAGCAGTTAGTGCCCACCTTGATCTAGCGCTGGATCGGGAAAGTCAGCGCCATGGCTCCGGAAAAGCAAAACCCGCTACGAAGCGAGATAGACGCTGAAGAAGAAGTTTCTAAAGAGGACCAAATTCGATTTGGAAAATTAAGTAACTGATTTGTTTGATTAATAACTTGACTAGATCGATCCAGCGTGTAAGGTGTTGTGCTTAATTTTAAAAGTATTCTGTTTCCTTTAAAGTGTTCAGTTTGACATGAACACGCTTTCAATGATTTTTTAGCACCAGTACCATATTTTTGCCGAAATTTAGCGATTTTTCGGAAATTTAATGAGACCTTTTCGTTAAATTTTTTTTACCCTGAGCGATACGTCAATGTGGTCACCTCAACGTATAAGCTTCGTCTCTGGCATTCTTTGGAAGAAGCGTTTCCTTACAAAACTTTCTACATAGTACTACTTCTTATTATACACATTTTTCTCGTCAAATTCCTTCACCTCGCTGTTCTGAAACACAATGAAACAAAGAGATGTAGTCAGAGCGCCAAATGGGTAGAAGCCATTAGAGAGGGAAAGTCGTTATGCATCTATTGATCGCCTCGATGCGCGTGGTTCGTTTCCGATGAGCTCCTCTCTCACCTCATTCTCACCGAAGTTCTCTTCTTTCCAGAATTTTTCGCTTCTGCTGAGAGTTCTCCGCTCCTCGTCCATGCATCCGCGACGTGGCGATGACTATCGGGACGACTTTGTCCTTCCTCACGGGGTAAGTGCTGGCACTCTGCACTGGAAAATAAGTCAACTAGAACAGTCCACATTTGATCACTACTTTCTCTATGGAGCATTCCAAAGGAAAAATAGCAAGTAATGGCAGTATGCTTCTTTGCTGCAGCTGTTTTGCCACTGAAGATCATGAGGGCCTTCTTTTCGTTTTGTTTTAGATTTCAGTGTAGGCGCAAGACCTTAATAACAGTTAGGTCTTGCTTTAAAATATTGTACTTCAGATTCTCGGTAAAAGCACGTGCAGATATCCGTTCAATTCCCTATCTAGTTGGATGAACTAAATTAATTTTAGCGAAGAGCGTGTAGTGGTCGGCATATGATGTGCAAAAATAGCAACACTGCTTGAGTACTCGCAAAATTCTTCACCCTACTGGAATACTAATGGAATATATAATAACCAGACTTTCAGCGGCCCAGCGGTCGCCAAACGTCTGGTTGGGGGCTTCGCCCCCACACCCCGAGAATAGATCAACACTAATCCTTCTCAATTTTTCTTAGGTCTTCTTATTTTTACTACAGTAAAAAAAACTGGTTTTATAATATTACATAGATTAGTACAGCGGGATATGGTAGGGCAGAATCTTCACTGCTGAAACCCATCCACCCTCTATCGCATGTATGCGATTTATTTCACGAAGTATCCATTCTACATACTTAGCAAGAAACATCGTGAGAGTCCCAGTCCGAATTGCTTAATCTGCAGAAAAGGCAAGTAACGAAAATTCCTCCCATAGTGGTTGAACAAATCGGTCCATGCGCTTGACTGACATACCGCGCTGTTTACGTGGTTGATAAATGGCCATTTAAATGAATTTGTGCCAGGATTAACTGCATTCCTTTTCTCTCAGATCTTTGCTTTTATCTCATTTAGGCATCATCCTCAAAAAAAATGTGAGTCAGAAAGAGATAGCGCTGCCTGTTACATATTCTGCCACCACGTTATTTCTCCTTGAGGAAAGACGCTAATTAGTGCGGACAGCCTCCAAGTGTTTTCCACGATGGGTGTAGAGTATTGGACTACGCCAAGTGCCGAACTCCGTCACAGGGTTGAGGGCTCGACCAATCAATGCAGGTTTATGAGAGGCGGGATCTAGGTGAGTTACTGAATTTTTCCGGTCTTTCATCAGGATCCTTGTAGGCCAAAAAGGAAGCGGATGACGTATTAACATGATTCATGCTGAGGGTGGCGGACATGTACTCACAAAGTCACATAGAATGGCATGGACAAAGAGCGCATATTTAACGGTTACCGTTTAAATGATTGGCAACAATTAACTGAAATTTCCCGTTAAGATCTGGCGTTGCGAGGAGCTTTTCCGAAATTTAAAGGAATTGTTAGGTTTTCCGAATTTGAGTTGGGTCCGAAATCCATCAACAAATTTGCTGCCCTCGTATTATAAAAAACAGATTTGCTGCTCTTGTTCTATAAAATGTGAGGGAAATTTTTGGATGACACCATTATGCAGCTAATGTAGCTAATGCAGCTGGAAATAACTGATATTAGAGAGGAATAGTTCCCTCTTGAATTTCAGAAGAAGCCTTGGACACGATGACTAGTCCTACCCCTATTTCCATGCTCCACATGCTCCACCGTCCTTGGTTGAGTTTGCTGGAGAGAAATATCATGAAGAAGTCGTTGGAGATCTCGGGCAAATTTGGGGTGGAGGCAGACCAAAATATACTACATTCACAAATTTTGATCAATGAAATTGGTGCTAATTTTATAAACAAAGAATCCTTCAACTTCCTATATCATTACAATAGCATAGAATACAGTGGAACAGCAATCGCCACAAAAAGCCATAATAACCACAGGGACAAAAAACAACAGCAATACACATGTTATCTTTCGTCTCCATATTCATACAAAACATGCTTAGAATTAGTTACGCGAGGCTTATCAGCAGGGATGTGCGGAATTTCCGTTTCCGTGTTTCGAATTCCGGTTTCCGGCCATTTTGAGCTCTTCCGTTCCGTTCCGTGTTCCGCCTTTTTTTGGGCCGGAAGGCGGAAACGGAAATGGGCATTGTTCCACACTGTTTTCTATTGGACACAATCAGCATATCAATTAAAAAGAGCCCTCCTCATATAATTGTGAGAGAATTACTGTTTGACAACTCTAGTATTAATATTCTTGAAATTGGCTAAACTACAAAAAAAGCACTCAAAAATGACAACGGCTGGATGCAGGGCAAAATTAATGTGCCACAAAGCTGTGTATGCGGTGTATGCTAAGAAAATGCACTCAACATTTGAATGATCATGAAATTTTTTCCCATTAGTTACAGATAGCTACAAAAACTTTGTAAGCATATAGCGCAGCACCATGAGACGAAGGGTTCAGTGAAGGTTGTGGCATGCAGTTGTCTCTCCAAGATTACATCGGTGTTCCTTATCAAAGGTGCAAAATTTTTAAAATTCCTTTAGGTGTGATATTCATCCATATGGCATGGAGTTATGCTATTCATTTTCTAAATGAAGCATCACGAATATCTAGCATGAGCTGTTATTTTGATTGACTATGGTTACTTATTGAATTCTCTCACAAAAGTATTGCTTCAAGAACTATCTTGGAGCTGTCCAGCTGTGTCACTGGCGTAGGATTTCTAGGATGGCACAGACTGAGTATTCTTGTGGAAGTGTGGACCCACCACGACCAGTTAGTCATCCAGTTATCACCTTAGATCCCAAAATGAATTCTGAGTACTAGTTTTGGTGATTACAATGTAGCTGCTAATCTTGAGTATGTAGATATCTGTGCAGTCGCCACGTCGTCCAGATGTCACTGGTTTCTAAAAGTGTTGAGAGGAATATCTTTCCTGCTGAATGATCTAAGCGGCTACTCCAGTTTTAGACTTCACCCCAGTCAGTATTTTTTAATGCGGGTCTGTAAGTAATCTAAAGTGGTTATGTCGGTTAAGTGTACCATCCAAAAAATAGCAGCATCAAAAAAATTAGCGAGAAACCCGTCGCAGGAACCAGATGTGGAAGGACTGCATGCTGGAATAGTGAGAAAGAGTGAGACAGGACCCTGAATTTGTTTTCGTTTATTGCTCTAGCCATGGCTAAAAGGTTATCATAACAATATTATGAATTCATGCTTCGTTATGCTATGTTGTGATGAGGATGAGCATTAAACTGTGGAAGATTCTGCTGATCGCAAAGTTCTGAGCAAGAAAAAGTGCAATAGAAGCCGCATCTGACGCCGTTTCAGATGCACTTGAAAAAAATGGCGAGCATGCGTCATTTCCGTTTCCGCGTTTCGTATTCCGGTTTCCGGTCATTTTTGAGCGTTTCCTTCCCGCCTTTCGTCTTCCGCTTTTTTCAGAAAAATTTTCGCACATTCCTGCTTATCAGTGAAGAATATTTGCAATTAGCCTAGTTATTATTACACTATAGTTCAATATATTGTCGTATTTTCAGTTCTGCACTGGCAATAAAATTTACCTTTTGTTTTACTTTGGCTTTGAAAATGAACATGTCATGCTACCAATGCAAATGTATCAACTAAATGACAGTGACCGCCGGTGAAGCAAATTCCTTTCAAAAACACAACATGCATGCGCAAAAATACTTCACATCCCGTTGATCACCGAATGATTCGAGCAAAGTCCGACAACGGCTCCAGACGCACCTGTAGCGTGCCACAGTGCTCCAATGAATCCTATTCGTTCATGGAGCGCGAAGAGGCCATATCATTCGGTCCAGTTCAAACGAAGAAGTCCGTCCCACGCACTGGTCGGCGTACGAGTGTTCTTTTAATATCTCGCGGAATTCCGCCGATTACGGACTTCGTCCAGCGGATCTCATCAACGCAGACGCAACAGTAACATATGCACTCGTAGATACAGACGGCTATCTAACTCAACACTCCGCTGGAATAAACAGCACTGAATTAATTACACTGTCGTGTTTGTGTTTCCAAATGAGCCCAATAGGTTAAGTTTTTGTTCCACAATTCCATTTTTGTGTAAGTTATAGCTTATCACTTGCACGTTCAAAAGTAAACTCTAGGGTTTGAAGTTCTGGCATGTATCATAAAAATTATCATTTATCATTTGTATCATTTATCAATCAAAATAGAGCAGATTTTTCTCTATTTGTCTGTTAAACCAGAGTAAAATCTGAACAGCCGTGAAAGGTCGCGTTTGGTTCATCAGAAATTCTTATATTTTTTTCAGGCAATGTCGCATCTGCCGTACTCAGAGAGCGATTCGGAACAGAGTGAGGACAGGTAGGTGCTTCTCACCTTAGTAAGCCTATTGAAACGGCGGGCGTTGTCCAACGCAACCGAGCGAGTTCTGTCAAGGCTCTAATCTGCTTCAGTGATGCCGAATTCCTCGTCCATCCGATTCTTCGCAGTCTAATCAAATCGAAGTCCGCGTATTCGATGCCAAAGAACGCTCCGACCCTGAGAACCAGCAAAACGGCGTTCGAGGTTGGTCTCGCTTCTCCAATACAACAATGCGCACCCTAGTTTTGCTCACATTATAACTATAAAGTGCAGGACTGGACTTTCCGGAGCTGCCTTGTAAATGCCCGGCGAGAAAAAAGAGCTAAGCTAGCGATTTTGCGAAAGAACTCCAGGAAGTTCTTTTGCGAATCTCGCTGCCGTTCTCCACAATGCACTCAGTCAAACTGAAGTGCTCTATACTCTTGAAGATTTAGAGGGCTCATTGAGAGGTCTCACAGGAATTGCGAACATTCAGATAAATCTGTCAAAAATGTGGGAATCTGCAGCTGATGAAGAACTGCCAGTTGCGAACTTTACTCCGGAGCTCGACCAGAAGTGGCCAGAACCGGATGCACCCTCGCCGTTGCCGCCGAAGGTTTGTTTTTCAAGAGAGAATTCGGAAAAGTCCTAGCACATCATCGCTTTTAAATAGCGAGTATCTTCATATTTTCCAGGATTTGTTCATTCATTTGAGTTTTCTTCATGTCAACACAGCCATTTGGTTAGAGAGTATTTGGTTAACGCTTTCTTTCTCTTCTCCCGATAAGCACTTTTTGTATCAATGAAGAGAAGAAGTTGGGAGTGCTCGTCTTCACCGCCGGCCTCAGCGCTCATATTTGTCCTACAATTTCTGGGTGTAGATTATACTCCCGCGTTGCATTGAGGTCGCATTGGGTGAAAAGAGCTTTCAAGATGATGGAAGCTAGTGCTCTACCTCTTCCAGACATCCACACTGTTAACTAAGCATCTTCACAGCGCTGTAACCATCCCAATAACTGGACCAGGTACATTCAAGATCAGCATATATTTTGAGAGCTTCTTCAAGCTGTCATTACTACCTGAGAAATTGAAGATAAGTAGACTCCCTTTGTTTAAGAAAAATAGAACCTTAAACAAATTTGGAGCAGATTCGGTATGAGCTATGGGGCATCACTTACCCGAAAATCGAGTGGAACGCTGACTGGTGCAAGCTTCTTTGTTCTACAGCACGTACGATGAATGTAGACGGAGACAGTGAAACTGCTTTTTGGTGTTCTACTGAGAAATTTTCAAAGCATTCGGTTACAAAGTCACGATCCCTGTTGTTTTGGGTTCATCGTAAGCTCTTCAGCCATCCGCACAATTTTGAACAGTTCAATTCTCAACCACAGAAGCTAGAGGCTAGTTTATAAATCGATGTTCAACAATAGTCACCGGCTACCTATGAATTCCAGGTAACAATGACCTGTCTGAATGTGGAAAGTTCCTCATTCTTTCATAACATGGGCTCATGT
The DNA here is from genome assembly GCA_947396885.1 of Heligmosomoides polygyrus polygyrus. Taxonomy (NCBI): domain Eukaryota; kingdom Metazoa; phylum Nematoda; class Chromadorea; order Rhabditida; family Heligmosomidae; genus Heligmosomoides; species Heligmosomoides polygyrus. The sequence continues at coordinate 82,575,387 of OX377202.1, forward strand.
TTGGCTCAACGTTTATTTGGTTAATCGCTCATTGGGTCCAGAAAGAGCATCGCGCATAGCTGCTTATTTTTCGTTTTTTATTCTTTCCACGTCTTAATGAGTGAGCGCGAATCCATTATGTTTGTCAAATTCATTCCATGAGCGAAGGCTTGGAGGGGAGAAGGATGGGTTATTTTGGTGACGGCGTCATTACCGTCATCCGGGATTTAGTCGTTCTTATGGTGTCATTAACCAATGATGCCCGAAACCAAGAACAAAATGGATACAGTATCGTCTATGGTCCCGCTTGCCTATTTCAAAAGCTTGTCTGCCAAATTTCTCAAGTAACAACAATAGCACCAGAAACAAATGACTTTTTGGCTTGGTAAGACTTTACAAAAACGTAGCAGGAGACAGGCAAATTCTGCTCGCCATACATAGAACAACTTGTCGCCATTTTTGACTCCAGTTAGAAGTAGTATGACCCTTGGTACTCCTTTGGTACCCTACAGGTACAAACACTGTGAGAAGCTATTTAGCCGAAGTTCAGTCGTATATTGGGATAACAAAGATGTGGATGCTACTTTCGTAAAAATCCACAATGCCCTTTTTTATGCCCTGCCCTTCCACAACGTTACCTCGGTTCTCTGAAAGCTAGCTATAAAATTAATGTGGAAGTAGATCCTTGAAGTGAGCCAAAAAATGATTAGCTATAATAACGGGTGCGTGGAGCACAATCATAGGTAGTGCTGGCTTTCGCATAGACCCGAGTGCAGGTGCCTGGTTAAGCTGTTCTGCCCGGGCCAACCAAGTCTGCCGTCCCCGACGAACGACGAATTGGTGTCATACCTGTCTGGTAAGGATAAAACACAGACTTTTTCATCGCCTGGCCATCGCAAGTCCTTATGTAAGCCAAATACGCATCCAAGGTGCCCTTCCCCTATCTAGTAAAAGGTAAAATGCGTGACGCATCACAAAAGGGTTTGATTAGCGTCGTCTTTTATCCCTTTTCCTCCATCCTTTCAGCATAGGTTGCTGCAACCTCCTCCACAACCTTGCGTAGAAGTACGATGCGTGGCGCATCCTAGAAGGGATTGAACAACCCCGTCACTTATCCTAATCTTGTTATTTGCGCCTTTTTCTTTGTATTACTCAACCCTTTCTAACCTTTCCTCTTTCACTTTTTTCTTAGAGCTCATCCCACTCAATGACGAGTCACGAAGCTGCAGGCAGGCCTCAACAGCTCTTCTGGTGTCCTCGTTCGTGTACAATGCAACCACGTCGAAGCTTTCATATTGTAGTCGTTCTTCCCCATTGAAATTGCATTGACTCAGTTGTTCAAGAAATGGTTGCACATTCCTTAGGTGTGCCGGTACATACGAAAGAAAGGGGGACAAGAGGGGTTGTAAGAACCAACTAATTCGATCTGTTGGTCCGCCGTAGGAAGACACTACAGGTCTGGTCTTGATGAAAGTGTTATCCAAACGAGCTACATTATTCCCTTGCCTTGGTAGCCTATGCGTTTTCACTAGTTGATAATATGTAGGTACGCTTTCGTTCTTCGGCATTAGCTGAGCGAGAAGCGATCTCTCCAGTTTCGTGTCCAGGCCTGTGCGAATGGTATTTTTCAGGCATCTGCAGTCTGCCCTGTATTGTTCACGACCACTTATTAGGACGTGCTAGTACCGCGTGCCGATAAAGCGGCTTCGCTGAGAGCAATATCCCGTTCCTGAGACATTACAACAAAGCCTCCGCGTTTGTCTCCGACTGAGAATCGCAAAGAATTCTTCAAGTTGATTGCTTTCCGTAGCCCTCTTCGTTCTATCGTGGCCATATTACCGGTCATAGGGCGGTTCTCGTGCTTGTCAAAAACGTGAAGACGGTCAACCTTTAATGCAGCGACTCTAGATGAAAATTCGGGGAAGCGACGGATAGGGATGTAAGGACAAGGAAACGGTAGATACTTACGAAGGAATTTTTGAAGAATGGGAACACTTGGTCCAATTTGTTCCTTCCAGCTTTGTGTGTACCAAAATTATGAATTTCGGTAACGGTTTCATTCTTCATTTGCTCCAAAAATCTTGGTCTTGGACAAAAGTTAGGCCCAAAACTCAACGTCCCTCGTACCGTGAGGGCGGGATGGCCTGAGGGATTATGAAGGTTGATGAAGACGCGGATTTGAGCTGTCTAAACCTTTGTTGCAACCTTTGTGCAACGCATGATCGGAGCAATCCACAACTCGATCAGACGTAGCCAGCATTCTTCACTGACTCTTCGCCCCAAGTCTGATTTTAGGCAGACAATGTCTTGGATACATCTACTACGTAGCCGCTTCCTTTCAGCAATAGCAGAGCTAGAAGGCGTCTTTGTAAGTTACTGCTCCGCGGACTGAATCTTGGCGGAAGTGGTCAAGTCGCGCCAACATGTAGCGAATGAACCTAAGTGTTAACCCATTCGCTTTGCAGCGCACAAAGAAATCGAGAGACAGGTCAATTTCTAGAGCATGCTGGTGCGAGGCAAACAAGCATAACATAAAACGTGTTCCTACACAGATCGTACTGGCTTTGTAGGAGCTTCAAATTTCTTAAGACAGTTGTTTCCCTGATCTTCATGTTTATGTGCTCGTTATCATAGTAGTGAAGCTCGATGTAGCCGAATCTTTATTGACGCGTTTCGGGCCATAAGCTCTTCTTCAGGTCTAAAAGAATCACGTCGCCTATACACCACACATTGCATACACTCAATTGCAACAAAACGACTGACACACAATGAACTTGGCTGGATAATCGGGAAGGGAAGTGGGGAAAGCCAATGACTTCGAGTAGCGTGGCTTGACCGGAAATGAGGTGCAGGGGTCTCTGGGCTGCTTATATAGAATCGCGGGAAGTGATCGGTTTCTTCTCTCAATGTCGCCATCATCCTCAGCAGTCACATCACTAGTCCTTAGGTGCTGAGAAGGCTCATTGCACACTTCATTTCTTCCTTCTTGTTGATGGGTGGTCGCCAGTGCTTTATTTCACTTCAGTCCATCTTATAGTTTCAGTAACTTCGACTGCTATCCGTCATCATAGAAAATTTTCGCATAGCATTGCTTGAAAAGCATAAATTAATTTAGCAACTGCGCGGTTAAAGAGGTGAAGAGCTAACAGTAAGGCTAGATTCGACATGTCCTAGGCTGAGATGAGTTTTTAGGATATCGTTAGCATTTTCCATTATATATATAAAGCAGGCTTGGAATAAGTAAGCTTTGCCACCAGTACAGGGACAAAGAGGATGAAGGATGACGTTGACCTCTAATTGGAATGCGCGACACCTCCTTCCACGATATATCGTGAGGCATTTCGTACTTCTCTGTTGTCTACGCAATGACTTGTGGTGTGGTGAGCAGTTCAGTTTTACTTAAATTTGTATTCCTGGAACAAACTGGTAGCAATCCACCGAACCTAAAGAGATCGAAGATTTGGTTGGCTTTGGAAAACACGAGCCAAGAACGTCAATTCGGGCTCCACGCGACACCGGCGCCTCCTCCGACTGCACTTCCAATCGCCTCATTGTAGAGTTATCTTATCGCAGTCAAAAGGTGACCACTAACGACAATGTTTGTTCCTGTTCTGATGAATCCATTCTTCACCAGTAGCCACAATTCAGTGAAGCTCCCTTACTGCGTATTCATATGGAGGAGCGGAACCTTCATCGTTTCTGGCCTACCTAAGAAAGTAGAAGTCCCACTGGATTAGGGCGACGGCCGTCTCCAAATCGTAAAGTTCTTCTCTCTGTAGTTACACCTCACTGCACGAAACGAGATCCAACCGTATCATGTCGAGTTTGCACAACATTGCTGCTAGATTCGATTTAAATTCTTGTCGCGGTTTGGGGTAAAGGGAAATTTTTGTGAAAGCAATATCGTATTCGTGATAACCGAACAAACTCTGATTTTTTTGCGTACACATTCAGCCAGACACAGGTAGAGTCCTTCATTTCCAAGGTGATCCTGTGGTTGAGCTGTTGCATTGTGTCGTCCCTCGTCTTACTGCATTTCCATGGAGGCTAATACGATGTGCATTTGGTGGCTTTCTCGCGTGCCGTCGCACATTGAGCATTTCATGATGTCACTTCACATTTCAGTGGTCATCTCCTACGCGGAAGGCGTCATGCTGGTCGTCGCCTGCTAACGTGTACCTCGACGATATCTCCTCTCCACATTCACCATTAGGTGAGACCGTCATCGCTTCTATGGTTCCTTGAGATTGGCCGTACATACATGCCTCTTCTTCTACAGAAGAATCAGCGTGCTGGTCAGCTCCGGAGTGTTTGGATCAGAACGAAAGCGAAGGCGACGAGCCATCGCCGCACCCTTGCTTCCGCAAGAAGCTGAATAACTCCGATTTCGAGGCAACCGGCTCGTTTCTGGAGAGCTACCCTCTCATTGAGAGCGGTCAGCAAGGTCTGTTCTTGTTCTTTGCTCTTCGTTATGAACATTTGCAGGACAGAGAAAAGTTCTCACCGAAGCGTTTCACAGGAATTCCACTGCGTTTGAACAATTTGCCATTGTCATTTAAAACAGCGCTATAAAGGAGATCCAAGCAGCTGTATTCTTAATTGTTATAAGAACATGGTGGTTGACCTCATGAGTGTAGTAATGTTCAGTCTTTTCTCGGTAGAAGAACAGCTCCTTTTGCTATTTCATTTAGCTGCAACATTAGATGGAGCATCTACAATACCGCTCCTAATTCGTGAACAATCGACGCCTTGCGACAGATTTTTCCGTCGCAAACCGTCGCAACTCCATAACTTCCTTCATATTTGCTATAACGAAACCTAATTTATAGCAAAACATTTCCCTTTCAATGACGAATCTGCCGATACCCTTTAAACAGAGCTTTTTTGAAAACTGACTTAACTACAGAGCATTTTCCTTTGGTAGGCCGCTATTTGGTTTACGACCCCTCCAAAACTGCCAATGGCGTCTCTAGCGCACACTTTACTGGCGACGTTCAAAAAACTTTGGAATTTTCGTTTATGCATAGCACAGGTTGCAGCACATTACTGCGATCACGCTGACAGTAAGCAGATCTAAATTTAGTCAGCTGGGTGCATCCTGCGGTTTGTTCGAAAACACGATTTAGTCGAAGTTGGCGGTTCACCTTCTGCTATGCAACTTCTGCTTCTGAATCCCAATCTAATAAATCGTATAAAGCAGAAGATAGTCTTTTAAATAATGTAAAAACAATTCTTGCAACCCAACCAAATGCCCAGAATCTTCAGCCGCAAACCGCCTCATGCACGAAATGAGTTTGCTGCAGTGCCATTTTTTTGTAGTTGATAGTCGTGTAAGTCTATAATAAGAGCAGTTAAAGGGACAGAATTGTTTTCGTAGAATGTACGCTTATCTGACTTTGACATAACATCAGAAGGATCGAGCAGTTCTTTCCAGAACATTTCTATGAGCTGTTAACTATCAGTAGAAACTCGTCATTTTGATGGTTTTCTATCGTTTCTGCGGTCGTTTTCCCTCAAATTGAAAAATGACTTACCAGGATACTATCTCAACGGTAGGTCGGAACGGCGCAAATGTTGTATATGGGCAGAACCGCCTCTCTCTGGGAAGTAACAAACTGCAGGTATCTCGACCCCAATACAACTCTGCGCAGAGTTAGGGGCGACGGAAGTCGCGGGGGTGCGCCCTGTTGATTCACGTGCTCTACAGCTGACGGGCGCGCGCGGGATGAGGGCTCGTATCGTGGCCAAGCGCAGTGCACGGGTGGCGTAAGAGGGAAGAGCTCGGGCTCGTAAACGCGGGGTCGGGGGTTTGGATCCCGCAGACTGCGTTCGTTTTGCACTTTTGCAAAATCCATGTTTATCATATAGGTAATCCACCTAGGGGTATTATAGTGTGTTATAGAGCATGTTTACAGCATGTTTGGTTATTTGGGGTGTTGATCACGAATCTGACATCCGTTTTTCACGATTCTGTCTCTACCTGCCGTCATCGGTAGAAACTTTAAGAATGTAATCCTGTGCCATCCTGTATCTATATTATTCAGCCGAATCGTGAAAAACGGATGTCAGATTCGTGATCAGCACCCCAAATAACCCCCTCCCTAGACAAAGTTTCAGCGAAATTTTTTTTTTTTGACGGTGGAATCGGAACTTTTTACTAGTGCCACAAAATATCTATCGTTACATAACTATAGCTTCACACAAAATAGGCTTAAAATAAGTGACACAGAAGTGAACATTTAAGCTAATCTGTAGTTTGAAGCATATGTTATATGTAAACAAGCTCTATAACACACTATAATACCCTAGGTGGATTACCTATATGACAAACACGGATTTTGCAAAAGTGCAAAACGAACGCAGTCTGCAGGATCCAAACCCCCGACCCCTCGCTCACGACCCGAGCGCTTCCCTACTACGCCATCTGTGCACTGCGCTTGGCTGCGATACAAGCCCTCATCCCGCGCGCGCCCGTCAGCTGTGGAGCACGTGAATCAACAGGGCGCACCCCCGCGACTTCCGTCGCCCCTAACTCTGCGCAGAGTTGTATTGGGGTCGAGATACCTGCAGTTTGTTACTGCCCAGAGAGAGGCGGTTCTGCCCATATACAACATTTGCGCCGTTCCGACCTACCGTTGAGATAGTATCCTGGTTAGACAGCGTTTCTAAGCTCGTTGAGAGCTTCCCAGCGGTATAAAATTGTTCAGATCCAGAGAAGTCGATATTTTTGACATTTCTGAGCAGAGCACTCATCCTCTGCTGACCCATGTCCAACTGCCGTCGCTCGGTTTGCCTACACGGCCGCCTCGCACTTGGGTGTGACGCCCAGTGGTGCTGGAGCGTTTATGCAGCGCAGCAAGTCGGCTCTAAATTGCCTCCTTCTTGCAAGACCTCGTAGTCTCTGATACCTCCCTAACAAAAATATGTAATTTAACTGCCTTTTATTTATTTAAAGTCTCATGTAAACCCTTGAGCACGACAAATCACCCTGCGTTACAACCAACTGAATTTTCAGGTGTTCTGATTTTTTTCTCGATTGATTTACATCGCTGTCTCCATAGAGGAAGAACCTTGCCGTAGAGAGGCAATTTTTATTTGATCGATAACAAACCAATTCAAAAAAACATTTTCAGGAAGTACATATGTCCTCACTCATTTGAATAAAAATTGTGACGAGTTGGTAGAGTGCATCTCGCGACCTCTTATATTAATGGTTTGCTGCGCTTTAAACAAATTTTAATTTATTATTTCTTCCCAAAAATATTTTTAAAATTATTGCACTCCTTACGGCAGCAGAATTTAAAAATTTCGAAGAGAGTTATTGCAGCTTTTCCTTGAGTAATCGACTATTTTAGCCATCTTGGAAAGCTTGCATGTTAACTTGTAG